>BSBN01000061.1:21187500-22387500 GCA_027924645.1 Cunninghamia lanceolata
CTCACAGGATGAAGGTGCCTTTTGCTTTATTCATTGTTCAACCAAGCATCATTATGCTACTTCATTCAATGCCATTATGCTCAACCAAAGCTCTCATTGAGCTCTTTCAAGCTTCAACAAGCTTCTTTTTGCTTCTTTATGTCATTTTGTTGTCAAGAGGTCTTCCCGCTACTTCAAAAGGACTCGAGGTTTCCAACGTCAAGGATTTCTGAGGGTAGTGGAGTCATACAAATCTTCATTCTTTTAGGTTCCTTTATTGCTTTATTAGATTCATAGTAATTAGAAAACCAAAAATTGCTCTTGGGAATAGTAAATCTTTACTTTTTCTTTGATAGATTAGATCTTGCATGTTAGAGTAATTGTTTTCATATTCCTAGATCTAGACTATTTGTTGAAGCAATTTCCTTTTTTCAGATTAGATTATTTTAAAACAATCAAAAACCAAAAAAACATAGATTAAACTTACATTTGGAAAATCATATTAGCTTGCATCCATTTTTCCCTTTCATATATTAAAGAATACTTTTCATTTCCAAAATACTAAAAAAAGCACAAAAACACATTTACATATCATTTAGCTTTGCATGTATATAGAAACTTGAGAAAAAGACAAATTTGCAAACCCTTGATACCATCATGAGGTAAACCATGATAAAAGGATTCAATCAAACCCTTGATCATATCACAAGGTAAATATAAGACAAAACATATCCAAACCCTAGATCAAAACCCTAAGTCTAGTTCATAACACATTTATCTCAATCCTAGCTCACAAATGTACCTGGGAGTGAGAGGTGAGTGAGTAAGGGCTATCCTCAATGAGATCGAGGAAATCAATCCATGACAACAACATGAGACATTTACTTTACCTCAACAAGATCCATTTGTCCTCTTATTGATAGAAGAACATAGACAACTTCAAATAAAATGAGAACTCATTCAACGAATTGAAAGACAATAGGACATAAATGAAAGAAATTGCTTACCCACACAAAGATGGAATAGAAGAAGCCCCAATAGGAGAAGAGAAACTAGTGACCCTTTGAGTCATAGGGTTATCTCAACAACAACTACCATCGAATGAAACATTCAACTTAGCACACAACAACAAAAGCCATAGAACTTGCCGACCCCTCTCCGCAAAGTCCAACGAGCCATACCCCCGCCGTGTCTTGCCTCCTCTCGACTGGTTACTTCCATGAGAGTGAGAGTGACATGGCAGATCTCCCTGTGGCAAGGAGGGAAGGGTCTATGTGGGTGCCAAAATCTGACTTGACAGCCCTAGGCAACTAGAGTCACAATTTTGAGCATATAAGACCTGCAACATATTCATATTCGAAAATATGATCATCCTCTTCATAGCTGTCATAATCAACATCCTCAACCCTCTACTCATAATCTTCAATATCAAACTGATTTATCCTCTATGGCATGCACCTTACTATTGAGAGATAATAAAATGAACTTGTATTCCTTTATATTGGTGTCATTGTCCTAGCACACACTTGTACTTAGGACTTCATATTTTTTAAAACTTTGACTTCTTTATACTAGAGCATGTATGATCTTCAACAAGCATTTTATCATCATGCGAGGATTAGAAAAGAAACAACAAGATAGTGTGATGTACATATCAAGGGGTAGGTAAAAGACAATATTTTAGTTTCAAACTTGACCCAATAAAATTTGTTCATATGGGTACAACAAACTCTAAACCATAACCCCTAAAGATTGAACCTTATGCCTTATTTCTTGAACCGTTAATAATGATCCTTAATGTTGAATCATGTAAACAAACAAATCAATTTGAACACTAAACAATGAGCATTGTATATAGATGACTAAATATCAATGTTAAACATTGTATGTTGAACCCTTGAACTTGAAAGTTGGACCTTCAATGTGAACCTTAAACCCTAAACCATGAACTCTAAGCCCTCAACCCTAAATGTTGAATGCTTGGCCTTCACCCTTGAACACTAAATTGTGAACCTTAGCAATAAACCATGTTGAACATTGAATTTTAAATCCCATAAAATTCAAAGTTAAACTTTGAATGTGAACCCTAAACCCTAAATGTTGAACCCTTGCCCTTGAAATTTGAACCCTAAACATTGATCTTTAATTCTAGACAATGGTCATAGATAATTGAATTTGTACACTAAATGATGACCACTAAATAGAAACCACCAAATATTAATGTTAAACATTTAATTTGTTGAACCCTTAAAGTTGAAAGCTTAAACATTATATGTGAAGCATTAACATAAAAATAAATTATATGCACACAATTATGAATACATGCAAACAAGGAATAAATTATATTGTATATTTAGGTGTATATATAAACATCCATGATAATGATATACATATACAAAAATTTGGCATATATGCCGACTTGAAACTTTTTTTAACAAAATGTGGCATGTCATCTCAATCTCTATATATAATCCACATGTTGGATAGCTACTTGATGGATGCAAAGTTGGCCACAACAAGTCAAACCACAATCTATATGTGGTGGATCCTCAAAAAGTGGTCTCTTAGTGGCATAATGTCTACTAGATGATGGCTATAAATTTGGCGCAAAAACAAGCCAAACCACAAATTTGATTAATTATTTCAATGGTAAATAAACAATTTAGGCTACTAAATGTTGATGGTGGTTTTAGCACGCAACAACGCAGGTGTGGTTGCTGGTTTCACACCTCTCTTGAAAAGTATCTTACCCGAGGTAAGACTACTCCAAGGATATTACAGCTAGGTCTTAGCTTGCTTGGAATCTCTCAACGGTTATGTTCTAGCTGTACCTACAAGGGGTCTTACATGCAGTCTGCAAATCTTCAAGGTTGAGACAACAAATACACATAAACCCTATTATGATTTTCAGCTGATAGACCAAAATAAGGTGCTGCTGAAGTTTCTATTCTGACAACTAAACAGCGGGTTTAAAGAAAATGCAAAAGATTTAGGGTTTAGAGGGAATCCTAAGTGACATTCACAATGCAAGGGTTATCTTTAGTAGACAAATATTCCAGACTTTAAACCAGTTTTCTGAGTTACCAAACTGAAATGGGTGTTACAGTGCTGCAGAAAACGGTGCTATCTTCAATGGAAATCGAAAGATTTTCAGACCACATTCATTCGTTAAATACCTAATAAATGGCGCAACTTAACTCATAAAATGAAGTTGAATTTCAGTACAAATGATAAGCCCAGGCTAACTTTACACAGTCATTTACCATCAGCAAACAACTAAAAGTATGGGCTTGGAACATTCATCAAATACTGCAATAAACCATTAACATCATAAAAGCACAACTAATCTAACTATGGGAGAGCAAGAAGCAAACCATGAAGACCACAATGAATTGAAACAAGATGCAAATTCTCAGAAATACTGCAAAAACTTGCTTTGTATTTAATTCAAATGGCACAGAGTCAACAATTTGGCATCAAAAATCTCTCTTACAAAAGTGGAAATGGCAGCCCTTTATATAGAAAGCAGCATACCCTAGCTCTTCAAATGAACGGTGGAGATTAACTCAACACTGATGGCTCATATTACATCAAGAAAGACACACATTAATTCCCGGATTACATTTTGTCTTTTATGAAAAAGACGAAAAAACAGCTCCAGATACATTGAATCTAGTCAGTTTGACTAGCTAACTCAATACATTAGTGAAAAGACTCATTTAGGAGGTAAGAAGAAGACAAAAATGAATCACATACTGTCCAGATATATCAAATTTACAACAATGATGGGATTTGAATCAATAAAATATTCAAATAATACTAAGATTCTTTATCCAGGTCGATACTATCTCCACTGGACAACTTATTCCGATAGGCCAGCCATGCCTCAAGTGCCGGATTGATATCAGATGGGTCTGGATCTTTCAGATGATGTATTCTGTAATCGAATACCTCTAGCTCTCGACTGAACCTGGTGTATATCCTTTCTAAATCTGTCTCTGCTCTGCGGAATGCTTTGAATTCTACTCTGAGGTCACTTGCTTTATCCAGCCATTCCTCCGTACTTAGCATAGTGTCCTCAAATAATATAACATGCAGTTTTCCTTTGCATTTTTCGACCTCGAAAGGAGCATAATCATCAAAAGATTCATCTCTACAACTTCTCAAAGCATCGCTGATATCGTATACGATAGATCTTAGCTCCTGGTCAGCGGGTTTATATGCTTCCTTTACTTTCTCAAAGGTCTCTTTCCTTAGAAGTAACTGCTGATACCACTCAATAGCCTTCGGGAGCCTATCTCCAGTCAAAATATTCTCTGTGACCAAGGTTTGAGCTGGCAACTCCCGGATACCCTTGATTCACGGATACATGTGACAATAGTATTCGTCGAATAAGTCACATTCATCACGCAAATCCTCCCATTTCTTAATCAATTCCATTGTACGTTGGTGGATTTGAGCAGAGGCACTTATGGCGTCACATCCCACTTCAAAAACACTCATCACCCAATTCTCGATGCCGTGGGATTTTGATCTTACCTCGCTCAGCTTTGCCATTTCATCCGTAGATAGGAAGGTAGGCACAGTCCTTATGTCACCCCCTGCATCTATTGGTTTTACCAAAAATTGAAGACATGCCCTGAGCTCCTCGTTTTGGCGCTTTAATTCTTTCTTGGACATCTCGTCTTTATCCAACTGCTTCAAAATTGACGTAGCTGATCCCTTGAAATCATCCACCCTTTGAGCACAGGTGGTTGGTCCTAGGTCGACTGTAGATATCACATAGTCCTCTGCCCTGACCTGATCTCTTGCTACGTCAGCTGGAGGGATAGCCACCTCCGCAATCCTTGAGCCTGATTCGCTCTGGTAGATCCTTGATTGCACCTTCGCCCTCTTTTGTTTCTGAGGTTTTTGAGCCTGCGATAGGATGGTGCTCAAATCAATTTTCATAACTTCAATCTGGGGCTCTGGGTATACCATCCTATCCTGCAGCCATTCGGGAGCGGAAGATTCGTTCAACTTAGCGGCTCCATCCTTATCTGATACAATCAATTCTTTGGAAGGCCCTTGTTCGGGCTCAGGGCTCTTCTCCTTTTCTCCTTGGGCCAATTCCTTTAGGCTCTCGAGCACATTTTCACGTGCAATTTCCAAAACTTCCTCTGTTGGGTCCTTGCTCAGTGGACTATCAGATATATCAATTATCTTCATATCAATAGACGTGTTGAGGGGGCTTTTATCATCTTCAATGGTTAGCACTCCCTCGCTCTTTTCAGTTACTACTCCGTGCTCTTGTAATCCTAACTCCGCGCACACCTTCTCAATACCATCCAACAAAGGTACTTCTAATGACATCGCAGGCATTTGTGAAAGGGGAACAGCAGAAGAAATTGTGAAGGAAGGGGTACTAATTTGAGTCAAATTAGCGAAGGCAGGCAATGGTAAGGGAGAAGAAAGGGTAGGATACGTAATGGCTAGAGTGGAAGAAACAGGATGGCTGGGATCGCTGGAGGAGATTGCCAGTGGGCAGGAAGTGGTAGTAATGCTAGAGGAAGGAGAAGAGGAAGGAGATGATTCTTGCACAATGACGGCTGAAGTGGTGGGAGAAGTAGACGCAACGGAAGGAGGGATAGAAGTAGAGAAGGTGGAAGCCAAAATAGCCGTTCCTGTATTGGGCATGGGGGTTTGGGAGATTGAAGGAGTCAAATCATCCTTGGTGGTAACATTCTCCTTACTCGCTGCTTTTGTTTTTACCTTCTTGGCCTTGGAGGCCTCCCCAACACTATCTGGCATGTCTTTCCTCTTAGTAGCTCTGGGCCTAGGAGGTGGATCCTTTTTTTGAGGAGATTTTACAGGAGGCTTTTTCACTTTTCTAGCCCTTGTTGCCAAAGGGGCATGCTCATCAATATCTGAATCCTTTTCCTTGATTGGCTCTGTATCATCTGTCCCCAGTACGGGCTCATCTTCTTCTCCATCGGAGTCCTTATCTGATTCAACTGCCGTATAGGTTAGTTGAACTCCTTGCCCCCTTAGGACACCCAATTGTGCTTTGACCCAGGCTTTACTCAATCTAATTGGCTCCTTCATGATCACATCCAAGGAGCTTTCTTCAGCATTCGCCAAATTGGGTAATGGGATAGGCAAGTGGTATTGTGTCTCCCATGGGCCTCTGACCATAACATTCTCATCATCTTGCAATTGGTCTGGCACTGCCATTACATGAAATTTATTAATAAAGTCCAAGGATAGCCTCGAGTGCGCCCTCTTCATGACCTCGTAGTCATCAGTGCAATTGGCCCAGAAATCTTCAATATGATCCTTGTGAAACAATTTCCTGCTCACGAACTTCTCCATCACCTGATTTGGGTCAAAGTGAGCCCTGGCATTGTAATAGTGCAAGTTCAGAAGCTGGAGCTCTTTATCTGAATACTTAGCTGAGGCGAGGGAAGGGCATGCGTAGAGTCCTCTGCCAAACTTGATGGGAAATTGGACATTTGTTCGGTGTAGGTGCTTGAGTTTTTCGGCACATGGCACTAGTTGCCTAGACAGTTCTAGGAGCACTGTCTTATCATCAAGATACCTTGGCAACCTATATGCCATTCCAGTGAAACCTTGTACTCTGATGTATGTGAACTTCTCAAATTGGATATACCACCGGCCATATTGGATCACTTCGTTCATAGCCTCGGCTGAAATCCTCAAGGCTGTATTACCTTGCAACTTCCTTGCTATGTACATGGTAAATGCATCGTTGACCCGCTTGAAATGTATCAATGATTGTGATGAAGTTAATTGAGGATAGCCTTCATATACCTTGACCTGGGTCTTTTCATCATTCCCGATTTCTCCGATCTTGGACAATCCGTCGTAATGATTCATTCTTGCCAATGCATAGACGATGTAGGATGTCCATCTGAAATATTTCTTCTCATTGAAGTGGCTGAAAGCTTCATGTATATTGTCGCTAAGGATCTGCGACCAATGGAACTTGGTTCCCTTCAATACTTCCGAGATTATAATGAACATCCAATCTTCAAAAGTGGAAGCAGCCGGTAACCCATACACTCTGCTCAAAAAGGTTACTATATCCCCGATTTCATCATGGAAATCACTTCTATATAGTACTATAGGGAGCTTGACGAGAGCGGATTTCTTGCTCTTGACCCAATGGTCATTTATGTGTTTTCTGCATCCCTCCACATCTTTATTATATGCCTCCTTAGATGCTTGCCTGTCGGGCATAGTCATGGTTTTATGCCACGGGATATCCAGCATCTCTGCCAAAGCAGGCAGGGACAAATCAGCTAGGACTTCTCCACTAGCTGTCCGAATTTGTCTAGATACGATATCGTATCTATCTGCACAACTTGCTATTAATTCTGCACACTGAACAGAGGTCGGGAAGGCAGCTGCTTGTCTGAGTCCACTGTCCTTAAGTTTCTTAGCTCGAGGAGTCGGAGTGGGTCCGAAGATTCTGAGTCTAAAATCATCTAGGTCAATATGACCTAGATCGGTGTCTCCCACGTTACTCCATCCAAAGTGGATTTTGGTCTCTGGGGGTATCCCTTTGAACTCGTACTTCATGGCTTGAGCTCGTGCAGTCATCTAATCTACAAAACCAGACCTTATAAGCTGGATACCAAGTAAGTTCCAATCATAAGTCTATTATTCATTAGAAGCATGCATTTTGAAGGAAGGCTAAGTTAACATTCACAGAGTATTGCATGCAAGGAGATATCAAATGTTGTAAAAAGATTCACCTAAACATCATTATTACAGCATCACAACCTTAATAACCTTACCTTGAACCATCTTCCCTAAAGAAATTTCAGCAAATTCAGCCATTTAGGGAGATTTGCGCTAATATGGAGGTTGTCCGACCATGGGCAGAAAAAGCGCTAAAATTGAGGCTGTCCGACCTTGGCGGGAAAATGAGGTAGGTCCGACCTCTGATGTGAGTCTATTCTGTGCGTCCCAGAATTTGCGCTATTTTCTAGGGTGTCCGACTTGCGCAAGATTTGGAGGTTTCCGACCTCCAATGGTTTACAAGTCAGTCGGTGGACAAACTAGCACAAAATGATTGCTGGTACAACAGGGGTTCTCCTGCGCAGAATTCAGGCGAGTCCGACTTGCGCGGGTTTCGACGGGGTCTGACTAAGTCGGATACAAGGTATTTTGGCACATGGTCGGACGAAGGGGATTTTGGCGCAAATAGTTTGATAAGTCTTTTCAGCGGGCTTTTTGAGCAGCACCGACTTTGCGGGGTTATGGATGTCATCCGACTTGGTCGGACACGAGGTATTGTAGCACAAAGTCAGACAGAGGAGGTTTTAGCACAAAAAGTGGTTTTCAGAGTTGCGGGCATTTCTAAACCATCCGAACCGATTGGGAACGATATGTTAGCTGGGAGGGTCGGATGAGGTCATTTTCAGCGCAATTAGGTGCTGGATTTTGGCGCTAGATCTTGGGATGTCGGACCATATCGAATAGTTTGGTCGTTTAGAGGTCGGTCGAAGGTCAATCCAGCACCGACTTCGTGCGCGGGGTTTGCAGGGCTCTGACCTGAAAGGATCCAAATTCACCTAAGGCCTCTTAGTTTATAGCTATTTTTTCTAAATCTAGGGTTTGAAAAAACAATGAAAGGATCAAACCACCAAACCCTAACCCAGAACCATCACACTTCAGCAATCACTATGAAAAACAACAAAACCCTAACGATTTCCCCTGACTTTGCTTCAAAAAACCCTAAAGAAACTCAGAAATGCAAAGGGTTAGAACCCTACCTGTAAATGGCAGCGCAGATCTAGTTTGTCGAGAGGTCGCGGGTTCGAGCTCGGGCGTTATCGGTTGTGAAAGTCGGAGCTCAAGGCATGCAACTTTGAAAACGCGGTGAAAAAATGAGTTAATCCCTCTTAATTTCCATATTTAAGCGACACAAATCCGCCATTAATTACTCGGGAGTACGGACTGTCAGCGTGGATTTGCAGCTAGTCTGACTCGGCGGGAAAAACGGAGGTCTCCGACCTGGTCAGTTGAGGGAAGAATCAGCGCGAAATCCGGAGGTCTCCGACTTAACCTGTTTGGCAGGGTTTTCGGACTCATCCGACCTACGGGGTTTGTTTGGGGATCCGACTAAGTCGGCGATTGAAGGTTTTAGCACAAAGTCACTTGGAACGAATTTTAGCGCATAGGTCGGACGAAGGGAACTTTAGCGCTAGGTCCGTTAGACTGAAAATCGGCACAGAGGTCGGTTGAAGCCAGATTTAGCGCAAAGGTCAGTTGAGTTTAGTTTTAGTGCAAAGGTCAGTTGAGTTGAGTTTTAGCGCAAAGGTCAGTTGAGTTCAGTTTTAGCGCAAAATACCAAAATCAAGGACTCTAAAGAGAAAATAACAACCCACCTTAGCAAGTTTGAAGTGATTTTTTCAATGTAAGCATTCGATCCCAGGCACAGATACCTTAGACCATACAACCACTCTGAGAGAGAGAGATCAAAAACCAAACGACTCACTAGCCCAAAACAAAAGAGAACAAAGGGGAGGGGCCCCCATGTTTAGAATGGGGTGTGTGTGCAAGGCACAACAAATGGCGACTCTACTGGGGAAATGCTCTAGAGCATTTCTAAGATAAACGTTAGTTCAAACCCAGACTCTCTGTGTTTCCCATTCATTAGACGAGAAAGCATGGTGCCTTACCAAAAGAATCAAGGACCGCTAACCAGTGCATCCCTCCATATCCTGAAAACCTGAGTGTGTGCAATTATATTCATTCCCATCCCTTGGCAACTAAGTGCATCCAAGATTCTTCGTGCTAAGCTATGAAGTTGGGATTATTTTACCACCAAGAGAATGTTTCTGATGCTGAGACGTAAGGAGCCTTGATAGAGATGATGATCCTTTTAGTAACAATTTGTTTTGTTTTTTGGCAATGATATTTCTTTTTGATATTGCCTTTGATGATTTCTGATAATAAAAATCTTGAGATAACAGTCTTCATGCGAGAGTATTGAAATGATAATCTTTATGCTGATACTTTGTGGTGGGTCTGGTGTTGAGAAACACCTTTTATTTTTACCCAGTAGGCTAGCAGTACTTAGTACCACCTGCCACTCTCATCGGGATCGGCAGAATTAGTATTGGTGGTAAAATTTGGGACCCAAACTTTTTGCTTACACAAGATCACCCTGACTTACTCAGCTACTTCAGGAGCATTTTAAGTGTGAGAGATATATGGTTAGAAAACACTTTGGGTGCACCAGCTAATGACTCATTCTAGTGAAAAGACCTCATATTTCCTGGTAGAACAGCGGAACCCACAGCAAAGCCTAAGCGAAACTTTGGCTTCTCAAAGAAAGGCTACAGATTATTTGCCCGACAAGGAAGCATCCGCAGGTCTACACAACTGCCACCACGTCAGAAACAAGGACCCCGTGACAAAGCAGACGTAGCAAATGAAAGCACAAGAACAACCGGATGAAACAAAAACGCCCGGCCCGAAGGAGAGCAAAAAGCAAGACAGCAAAAACAGGAAAGCAAACTAAACTAGTAACAACCTAAACTAACCGGAGCAAACAAACCTCTAACTAATACACTAGAATGAGACATGAATGTCTCTCAGGCCTGGAAGTAGTGCTTCAAGAACTGGCCATTAACAGGCAATGGCAGCTCCTCACCAATAAGGCTCTTGAGTCGATACGTATTGTCCCCCAGGATCTCATAAATCTGGTAGGGTCCTAACCAAAGCTTGTCAAACTTGCCATGTTCTCCCTTTCTCTCATGGGCTTTATCCCAATATAGGACCAGATCAGAAATACGGAAAGCTTTAATTTTGGCCCTCTTGTCGAACCATCGTTTTACTACGTCCTGGTGTTTGGCAAAGTTTTCTAAGGCTGCATCACGTTTCTCTTCAAGGTGCAATAGCTGGGCCAGTCGTGAAGACAAATGGTTGTCAGTCTCGAGGTACTCTTGCATGAATTGAAGTACCGGGATTCTCAAGTGGATGGGAAAGATGGGTTCAATCCCGTAAACCAGGTGATATGGGGAGGTATTTAAGGCAGCTTTGTGTCGGATTCTATCAGCCCATAAGGCGAACCTGAGTTGAGTGTGCCAATCCCTAAGGTTTTTGTCCAAAAGTCTCTTGATGACTTCAAGCAGGTTCTTGTTTGTTGATTCAGCTACCCCATTTCCTTGCAGATAGTAGTTAGAGGAGAATTTGAGAGTGATCCCATAGTCGAATGCCCAGTTAGAAAAATGCAATGATGAAAAGGTAGGGCCATTATCACAAACTAAAGCAAATGGACAACCAAATCTAGTGATAATATGCTTTTCAATAAATTCGATAACTACCTCCGTGGTGCATTGCTTACAAGCTATTGCTTTAGACCAGCGAGTGCAGTAGTCAGTAGCGGTCAGAATATACCTGTGGCCCGCAGAAGAAGGTGGGTTGATCATACCGATGAAGTCAAGCCCCCACTGAGCAAATGGTCGTACCTCCACTACCGGTTGCAATGGCATGGCTGCGTGGCGTTCTTGATGCGCGGCGGTTTGACATATATGACAGGTCCTCACATGTGAATGCGCATCCTTAAATAATGTTGGCCAGTAATACCCAGCCCAAAGGATTTGATTAGCTGTCGAATGCGCCGACCCATGTCCTGTCCCGAACCTCTCGTGAAAACTGATTAATACATGATCAACTTCTGACTTGTCCAAACACCTTAGATAAATGCCCTCGTGATTCTTCTTGTAGAGGACAGATCCTTTTATCATGTAAATGCTACTTTTGAGCTTGAGAGCTCTTCTTTGTACTGCATTTAGCTGCTGCGGACAGCGTTGATTAAGCAAGTAGAATATTATATCTCCGTACCATTCATCCTTTGAAACATCCTCCAATAGATACTGCTGAGAAACCAGGTCGGGTCCTACCTCGGCCATGGTTTTTGTCAAAGCTTGGCCTCTTACCAACTTCATGGGTTGAATCTCTATGTCGAATTCCTGCAATATGGTGACCCACTTCCCTCTTCTTTCTCCTAATTCACTATGCATCAGCAGTGCTTTGACTGCTGCATCTGGAACTATGGTGGTAACTTGACTTCTTAGGATATAGTGACAGAATTTCTTGACTGCTTTGACAAGAGCATACGCCTATTTTTCCACGTTTGGATACCTTAGTTCTGCATCTTTTAATGGAGTACTCATGAAAGCAATGGGCCTTTCATCGTCAACTGACCTCTTCTGGGTTAACATCGCTGCGCAAGTATGCTCTGAAGCAAATGAGTATATGTAAAACGGTAACGCATAATTAGGGCTAACCAAAATAGGTGCGTTGGATATAGCTTGCTTGATTTCTACGAAGGCAGCCTTAGCTTCTGGGGTCCAGTCTATTTTAGCATCCTTTTTCAGCATGGCGTTGAGAGGTCGAACTATCTCAGCAAATCCTGTGATGAATTTACGCACAAAGTTGATCTTACCGAAATATGATTTAAGTTCCTTTTTACTGGCCGGAGGGGCAATCTTGAGTATTGCTTGGATTCTATCCGGATCAATGGATATTCCCTGGTCAGATATCACATGCCCCAATAGCTTTCCTTCAGTTACCCCAAACATGCATTTCTTGGGGTTAAGCGATATGTCGTAATCTTTACATCGCTGCAACACCTTCCTCAGATCAGCTACATGTTCTTCGCGCCTTTTTGAGAACACCGTCAAATCATCCATGTAGATGATTATGCATTTTCCAACTAATCCTTTGAAGGCGACATCCATTGCACGCTGAAAAGTTGCGCCAGCATTTATCAAACCAAATGGCATTCGCCGGTACGCATAGATGCCCCATTTACAAGTGAAAGATGTTTTTAATCTATCTTCGTATTCCACCATTACCTGATTATAACCAGAGTATCCGTCTAGAAATGACATCATCTGGGATCCATTGACAATCTGCAATACTTCGTCCAATGAAGGCAGCGGGTAATTGTCCTTTTCAGAGGCTCTATTTAAATTACGGAAATCGACGCAGAGCCTGATTTCCCCATTTTTCTTTCGAACAGGAACTAAGTTCGCCACCCATGCAGAGTGTCGGACTGGGAATATTATCTTAGCTGATAACAGCTTCTAAACTTCTTTGAAAATGAGCGGCTCCAAAAGTGCATTAACTGGCCTCTGCCTTTGCCTGAAAGGCTTTGCCCCAGGCTTCAGCGGGATCGTGTGTGTGATAATCGAGGTGTCGTAAGTTTTTAGATCCTCATAACTCCAAGCTATTACCTCATGGTAATCTCTTAGTGCCTGTATGATTCCAGTCCTTTCTTCCTCTGTGCTGGCCTTTCCAATAAACACATTCTTCACATCTGCCTCTGTTCCCAAGTTAAAAGGGTCACACTTTCCTCCTGGAGATTCTCCTTCTTTCTTCTGAGTTCCTAGATTATCTGCGTCAAACAGTCTTTCCAATTCTACCATTCCTCTGGGGATTGTATTTGTTTTTAGATTCAGTACTCCTTCCAAATCGATTTCAGCAGGCTCTACCTCTTCTTCATCTATTATCTGAGCAGTGAACACATCTGATGAGGAAAGAAAATTAAGTATGTGTTGATCATCCTTGAAAACTTGAAAATTGGTAATGTTGTCAGGCACAGAGGGAGTAGCCACGAACTCAATAGAAAACTTTTTCAAACCCGCCATGGACGTGGGTTCTAATGTGCTTGCGGTCTGGGCCAAAGCATTTGCAACATGATTTTGCCTTCTAGGAATGACATGGATGTTAAAACCGTCAAAGCATTCAATCAAATCCCATACCCTATTCCTGTACCTATTCAATCTCTTGTCATTACACGAATACTATTTTCACACTTGTTTCACTACTAACTCAGAATCACCAAACACCTGGACAACCCTGACCTTTTTCTGTAATGCTAGCAGCAATCCTTGCACCAACGCCTCATATTCAGCGACGTTATTTGTACATGGAAATTGCAGTCTTTGTGATGTTAGAAATGAACTCCCAGTAGGACTAATCAGCTCGACTCCTGCGCCAGACCCTTGCCTACACCTTGAACCGTCAAATCTCAAGGTCCATACATGAAAATCCTTGTTGTCTTCCCTCCGTCTTCTTGGTTTCTCTTTCTTCCCTGATTCCTCTTCCTTTCCTGACTTCTCTTGCTCAAGCAGAGGTTCAGACTCTTCCTTCTTTTCAGCCATCGGTTCATCCTTCGGAATTAAGGGAACCTTTAGTTGCTTTTGCACTTGCTTAATTGCCTCTTGACATAGCTGGCAGGTAAATTCAGAATGAGATGTATCGTGTATGCGACACCAGTTGGGCAATAATAATTCCTCCATTTGGACCTGCCTCCCAATAGCAGTTTGATCTTGCACAAATCTGGCTACAAAACTATGAAACCCCTCGAAGACCCCGGGCTCGTCTTCCTCTGAAGATTCTCTGTCATCGGATTGAACATATGCAGCTGTACCTTCTGGTCTTTCTATCAAAGGCTTAGGAGGTCTTAAGAAACTCAGCATAAGGATTTCTTCTAGCGGATTGATGTGGGGAAGGTAGATGCCCAAATCAACCTCTGAAAACAAAATTTCGTTGGGCTGATTAAATTCAGTGATCATGTGCTTCATCTTAAGTTCCCTTTCAATACGGATTTGATTAGCCAATCCCTTCCACGGCAGCCACATATGAGAAAAATCTGTAGCCATATATCCATTCAAAGTTCTAGACCAGTCTCTACTTAAAAGCATACCGTATTGGTCTGGAATATCCACCACTTGAATATCGATATACTGTTGCACCCTGGGATTAGAAGCCAATTGCATGTGTATCTGGTTCAATTCACTGACCACATTCACCTCAGTTTTATCTAATTGCGTCACTTTTCTGGAGGACTTGGCTAGAGTGAGCCCAAGCGCTTTACAAACGGACAATGGCATTACATTTGTGGAAGCACCTGAATCTACTAAACAATTGTGAAGGTTTTTGTTGAAGATCCTGAGGGTTAAGAGGAAAGGTGGACTTTCCCTCCTATCTTTATACAGAGTCATCTTTTGTTCCACGTCGGTCACATGTATCCTTTCTTTCCCTTTATCCATAGTATCCTTAGCGATGTTTTCTCTCAGCGTATGATCAGTCTTGGTTCCAGTGCCTATGTCTTGAAAGAAAGATGTTCTGACCTCAGGTATCTTAAACAACTCATACACAGAGAGACTGACCTTCATCTTTTTAAGCTCATCAGCCACATACTGTCCTATTTTTACCATATCAGCACGCTGGAATCTTTCCAGATCAACAATGGTACCATGATGTATGGTTTGAAGAGGGGCTTTGGGGGGTTCAGGATTATTGGTTGCATGAGGATCGGGCGGGACTTGATAACTATTTGGGGGAATGGAAGTAGTGAAAGGGCCTTTTGGCTTGCTGCTCCTCAAATTGTAAGGAGTCTTGTTGTACTGCTGATAAGCATTGACCTCCTCAGACTCTTCTTCTTTAGGTTGGTTGTCATCCTGGAATGGGAATGTATAACTATCAAGAACGAGAGCAGCATCATACCTCTGAGAGGGGACAATTTCATACCCAGTTGGTGGAGTCTCCTGTGGTTCAGCGTTTTGAATTTCCATTTGAAAGATACTGGAAGCAATCTGGAATTCTGGGCAATCCAACTCAGAATGGGCATTGGTATTGTGCAATCTGCACCAGGTAGATAAGGTAGCTTCGGCTAGCATTACGCGACCTGGGGGTCTGGTGTCGTTATTCTGATTTTCCAAAGGTGAAGGCACTCCCCCGTTGTTAGGCCTGGTATTCCAGGATCGATTTGACCACTACTGAAAGCTCTGATTTTGATACTGATTTTGATTTGGAAATTAGTTTGGGCCTTGACTTTGTGAATGCTGCTGGCTCTGGAGATGTTGCTGATTCGGCCCCTTCTGCTGTAAATAAGCATTCTAGTTTTTGAGGTGAGTAACTTCAGCAGTGAGCTTTTTCATCTGTTCAACCAGCTCTTTGATATCGTCCCTATCTTCCTTGGTCTTGGCCGCCTCCGAGGACTGTAGGAAAGGCATTTGCACTGGAGGCATTTCAGCCACTGGGTTGCCTGGATGGATTACTAGAGCTTGCGTGGCAGCTGGACTCGGGACTGGGTTCATTATAGTGGTTCGGTTGGCCAATGCATGATTTATCATGGGAACTTGGTTTGGCATGGCCACGGGACCCATATGATTCAGCGGGCCAGAGGCTGTTTGTCCAAGCTGGGTACTCACTTCGACAGCAGCAGCATATGCTGTGGCTAAACTGGCTGGTACCGGGTTGGCCCTCCTTGCAAACATGGAGGTGAGTTTATCTAGGGCAGCATAGTAAATAGGTAGGGCAGCAGCCTGGTCTATAGCATAGGGGGCCTGCAGACGACTGTAAGCTTTCTAGAATCTGTTATTGAAGGTGCTGATCATCTCACCTTCCTCCCGTCGAATCTCCACAAAAGAATGGTAAAGATCAGATGGGGTAGTGGGCATACGAAATCTATTCAGAAAAGATGTCTTCAGATTTGGCCAGGAATTTATAGATGCTGCCGGGAGATTGGCAAACCAGTAGTAAGCTTCATCCTGCAAAGAGTAGGGGAACAGTCAGCATATCACATCTTCATGCTGCACCTGTAACATGAACATATTAGCTTCAAAGATCTTAATGTGTTCATCCGCAGTCCTATCTGGGTCATGTACCCTGAACTTTGAGTAGAACTTGTCTGGGTTTTTGGGCATGTCATGGTAGTTATTGAACAACAGAGGGGACTGGTTATTTCCCGCAAAGTAAGCCATGATAGGGGGATTATTGGGACCTGTAGCAGTATTTCTAGGGGCAGACCGAGCTTGAGGAGCCCTGGGTACTCCTTGATCCCTTCTTGTTCTTCTAAATCCTGTCAGAGATAGCAGTTCTTCTCCAGCTGAACTGGATCGAGTGTGTCTCTGTCTAGTCCCCAGACTTGCTGATTTTTTAGTTTTGCCCTCCTTCTAGCGCCAATTCTGTTGATGGTGGTTTTAGCACGCAACAACGCAGGTGTGGTTGCTGGTTTCACACCTCTCTTGAAAAGTATCTTACCCGAGGTAAGACTACTCCAAGGATATTACAGCTAGGTCTTAGCTTGCTTGGAATCTCTCAACAGTTATGTTCTAGCTATACCTACAAGGGGTCTTACATGCAGTCTGCAAATCTTCAAGGTTGAGACAACAAATACACATAAACCCTATTATGATTTTCAGCTGATAGACTAAAATAAGGTGCTGCTGAAGTTTCTATTCTGATAACTAAACAACGGGTTTAAAGAAAATGCAAAAGATTTAGTGTTTAGAGGGAATCCTAAGTGACATTCACAATGCAAGGGTTATCTTTAGTAGACAAATATTCCAGACTTTAAACCAATTTTCTGAGTTACCAAACTGAAATGGGTGTTACAGTGCTGCAGAAAACGGTGCTATCTTCAATGGAAATCAAAAGATTTTCAGACCACATTTATTTGTTAAATACCCAATAAATGGCGTAACTTAACTCATAAAATGAAGTTGAATTTCAGTACAAATGATAAGCCCAGGCTAACTTTACACAGTCATTTACCATCAGCAAACAACTAAAAGTATGGGCTTGGAACATTCATCAAATACTGCAATAAACCATTAACATCATAAAAGCACAACTAATCTAACTATGGGAGAGCAAGAAGCAAACCATGAAGACCACAATGAATTGAAACAAGATGCAAATTCTCAGAAATACTGCAGAAACTTGCTTTGTATTTAATTCAAATGGCACAGAGTCAACAATTTGGCATCAAAAATCTCTCTTACAAAAGTGGAAATGGCAGCCCTTTATATAGAAAGCAGCATACCCTAGCTCTTCAAATGAACGGTGGAGATTAACTCAACACCGATGGCTCAGATTACATCAAGAAAGACACACATTAATTCCCGGATTACATTTTGTCTTTTATGAAAAAGACGAAAAAACAGCTCCAGATACATTGAATCTAGTCATTTTGACTAGCTAACTCAATACATTAGTGAAAAGACTCATTTAGGAGGTAAGAAGAAGACAAAAATGAATCACATACTATCCAGATATATCAAATTTACAACAATGATGGGATTTGAATCAATAAAATATTCAAATAATACTAAGATTCTTTATCCAGGTCGATACTATCTCCACTGGACAACTTATTCCGATAGGCCAGCCATGCCTCAAGTGCCGGATTGATATCAGACGGGTCTGGATCTTTCAGATGATGTATTCTGTAATCGAATACCTCTAGCTCTCGACTGAACCTGGTGTATATCCTTTCAAAATCTGTCTCTGCTCTGCGGAATGCTTTGAATTCTGCTCTGAGGTCACTTGCTTTATCCAGCCGTTCCTCCGTACTTAGCATAGTGTCCTCAAATAATATAACATGCAGTTTTCCTTTGCATTTTTCAACCTCGAAAGGAGCATAATCATCAAAAGATTCATCTCTACAGCTTCTCAAAGCATCACTGATATCGTATACGATAGATCTTAGCTCCTCGTCAGTGGGTTTATATGCTTCCTTTACTTGCTCAAAGGTCTCTTTCCTTAGAAGTAACTGCTGATACCACTCAATAGCCTTCAGGAGCCTATCTCCAGTCAAAATATTCTCTGTGACCAAGGTTTGAGCTGGCAACTCTCGGATACCCTTGATTTGCGGATACAAGTGAGAATAGTATTCGTCGAATAAGTCACATTCATCACGCAAATCCTTCCATTTCTTAATCAATTCCACTGTACGTTGGTGGATTTGAGCAGAGGCACTTATGGCGTCGCATCCCACTTCAAAAACACTCATCACCCAATTCTCGATGCCCTGGGATTTTGATCTTACCTCGCTCAGCTTTGCCATTTCATCCGTAGATAGGAAGGTAGGCACAGTCCTTATGTCACCCCCTGCATCTATTGGTTTTACCAAAAATTGAAGACATGCCCTGAGCTCCTCGTTTTGGTGCTTTAATTCTTTCTTGGACATCTCGTCTTTATCCAACTGCTTCAAAATTGACGTAACTGATCCCTTGAAATCATCCACCCTTTGAGCACGGGTGGTTGGTCCTAGGTCGACTGTAGATATCACATAGTCCTCTGCCCTGACCTGATCTCTTGCTACGTCAGCTGGAGGGACAGCCACCTCCGCAATCCTTGAGCCTGATTCGCTCTGGTAGATCCTTGATTGCACCTTTGCCCTCTTTTGTTTCTGAGGTTTTTGAGCCTGCGATAGGATGGTGCTCAAATCAATTTTCATAACTTTAATCTGGGGCTCTGGGTATACCATCCTATCCTGCAGCCATTTGGGAGCGGAAGATTCGTTCAACTTAGCAGCTCCATCCTGATCTGATACAATCAAATCTTTGCAAGGCCCTTGTTCGGGCTCAGGGCTCTTCTCCTTTTCTCCTTGGGCCAATTCCTTTAGGCTCTCGAGCACATTTTCCCGTGCAATTTCCAAAACTTCCTCTGTTGGGTCCTTGCTCAGTGGACTATCAGATATATCAATTATCTTCATATCAACAGATGTGTCGAGGGGGCTTTTATCATCTTCAATGGTTAGCACTCCATCGCTCTTTTCAGTTACTACTCTCTGCTCTTGTAATCCTAACTCCACGCACACCTTCTCAATACCATCCAACAAAGGTACTTCCAATGACATCGCAGGCACTTGTGAAAGGGGAACAGCAGAAGAAATTGTGAAGGAAGGGGTACTAATTTGAGTCAAATTAGCGAAGGCAGGCAATGGTAAGGGAGAAGAAAGGGTAGGATATGTAATGGCTAGAGTGGAAGAAACAGGATGGCTGGGATCACCGGAGGAGATTGCCAGTGGGCAGGAAGTGGTAGTAATGCCAGAGGAAGGAGAAGAGGAAGGAGATGATTCTTGCACAATGACAGCTGAAGTGGTGGGAGAAGTAGACGCAACGGAAGAAGAAGGAGGGATAGAAGTAGAGAAGGTGGAAGCCAAAACAGCCATTCCTGTATCGGGCATGGGGGTTTGGGAGATTGAAGGAGTCGAATCATCCTTGGTGGTAACATTCTCCTTACTCGCTGCTTTTGTTTTTACCTTCTTGGCCTTGGAGGCCTCCCCAGCACTATTTGGCATGTCTTTCCTCTTAGTAGCTCTGGGCCTAGGAGGTGGATCCTTTTTCTGAGGAGATTTTACAGGAGGCTTTTTCACTTTTCTAGCCCTTGTTGCCAAAGGGGCATGCTCATCAATATATGAATCCTTTTCCTTGATTGGCTCTGTATCATCTGTCCCCAGTACGGGCTCATCTTCTTCTCCATCGGAGTCCTTATCTGATTCAACTGCCGTATAGGTCAGTTGAACTCCTTGCCCCCTTAGGACACCCAATTGTGCTCTGACCCAGGCTTTACTCAATCTAATTGGCTCCTTCATGATCACATCCAAGGAGCTTTCTTCAGCATCCGCCAAATTGGGTAATGGGATAGGCAAGTGGTATTGTGTCTCCCATGGGCCTCTGACCATAACATTCTCATCATCTTGCAATTGGTCTGGCACTGCCATTACACGAAATTTCTTAATAAAGTCCAAGGATAGCCTCGAGTGCGCCCTCTTCATGACCTCGTAGTCATCAGTGCAGTTGGCCCAGAAATCTTCAATATGATCCTTGTGAAACAATTTCCTGCTCACGAACTTCTCCATCACCTGATTTGGGTCAAAGTGAGCCCTGGCATTGTAATAGTGCAAGTTCAGAATGTAGAGCTCTTTATCTAAATACTCAGCTGAGGCGAGGGAAGGGCATGCGTAGAGTCCTCTGCCAAACTTGATGGGAAATTGGACATTTGTTCGGTGCAGGTGCTTGAGTTTTTCGGCACATGGCACTAGTTGCCTGGACAGTTCTAGGAGCACTGTCTTATCATCAGGATACCTTGGCAACCTATATGCCATTCCAGTGAAACCTTGTACTCTGATGTATGTGAACTTCTCAAATTGGATATACCACCGGCCATATTGGATCACTTCGTTCATAGCCTCGGCTGAAATCCTCAAGGCTGTATTACCTTGCAACTTCCTTGCTATGTACATGGTAAATGCATCGTTGACCCGCTTGAAATGTATCAATGATTGTGATGAAGTTAATTGAGGATAGCCTTCATATACCTTGACCTGGGTCTTTTCATCATTCTCGATTTCTCTGATCTTGGACAATCCGTCGTAATGATTCATTCTTGCCAATGCATAGACGACGTAGGATGTCCATCTGAAATATTTCTTCTCATTGAAGTGGCTGAAAGCTTCATGTATATTGTCGCTAAGGATCTGTGACCAATGGAACTTGGTTCCCTTCAATACTTCTGAGATTATAATGAACATCCAATCTTCAAAAGTGGAAGCAGCCGGTAACCCATACACTCTGCTCAAAAAGGTTACTATATCCCCGATTTCATTGTGGAAATCACTTCTATATAGTACTATAGGGAGCTTGACGAGAGCGGATTTCTTGCTCTTGACCCAATGGTCATTTATGTGTTTTCTGCATCCCTCCACATCTTTATTATATGCCTCCTTAGATGCTTGCCTGTCGGGCATAGTCATGGTTTTATGCCACGGGATATCCAGCATCTCTGCCAAAGCAGGCAGGGACAAATCAGCCAGGACTTCTCCACTAGCTGTCTGAATTTGTCTAGATATGATATCGTATCTATCTGCACAACTTGCTATTAATTCTACACACTGAACAGAGGTTGGGAAGGCAGCTGCTTGTCTGAGTCCACTGTCCTTAAGTTTCTTAGCCCGAGGAGTCGGAGTGGGTCTGAAGATTCTGAGTCTAAAATCATCTAGGTCAATATGACCTAGATCGGTGTCTCCCACGTTACTCCATCCAGAGTGGATTTTGGTCTCTGGGGGTATCCCTTTGAACTCGTACTTCATGGCTTGAGCTCGTGCAGTCATCTAATCTACAAAACCAAACCTTATAAGCTGGATACCAAGTAAGTTCCAATCATAAGTCTATTATTCATTAGAAGCATGCATTTTGAAGGAAGGCTAAGTTAACATTCACAGAGTATTGCATGCAAGGAGATATCAAATGTTGTAAAAAGATTCACCTAAACATCATTATTACAGCATCACAACCTTAATAACCTTACCTTGAACCATCTTCCCTAAAGAAATTTCAGCAAATTCGGCCATTTAGGGAGATTTGCGCTAATATGGAGGTTGTCCGACCATGGGCAGAAAAAGCGCTAAAATTGAGGCTGTCCGACCTTGGCGGGAAAATGAGGCAGGTCCGACCTCTGATGTGAGTCTGTTCTGTGCGTCCTGGAATTTATGCTATTTTCTAGGGTGTCCGACTTGCGCAAGATTTGGAGGTTTCTGACCTCCAATGGTTTACAAGTCGGTCGGTGGACAAACTAGTGCAAAACGATTGCTGGTACAACAAGGGTTCTCCTGCGCGGAATTCAGGTGAGTCTGACTTGCGCGGGTTTCGACGGGGTCCGACTAAGTCGGATACAAGGTATTTTGGTGCATGGTCGGACGAAGGGGATTTTGGCGCAAATAGTTTGATAAGTCTTTTCAGCGGGCTTTTCGAGCAGCACCGACTTTGCGGGGTTATGGATGTCATCCGACTTGGTCGGACACGAGGTATTGTAGCGCAAAGTCAGACAGAGGAGGTTTTAGCGCAAAAAGCAGTTTTCAGAGTTGCAGGCATTTCTAAACCATCTGACCTGATTGGGAACGATATGTTAGCTGCGAGGGTCGGATGAGGTCGTTTTCAGCGCAATTGGGCGCTGGATTTTGGTGCTAGATCTTGGGATGTCGGACCATATCGAATAGTTTGGTCGTTTAGAGGTCGGTCGAAGGTCAATCTAGTGCCGACTTCGTGCGTGGGGTTTGCAGGGCTCTGACCTGAAAGGATCCAAATTCGCCTAAGGCCTCTTAGTTTATAGCTATTTTTTCTAAATCTAGGGTTTGAAAAAATAATGAAAGGATCAAACCACCAAACCCTAACCCAGAACCATCACACTTCAGCAATCACTATGAAAAACAATGAAACCCTAATGATTTCCCCTGACTTTGCTTCAAAAAACCCTAAAGAAACTCAGAAATGCAAAGGGTTAGAACCCTACCTGTAAATGGCGGCGCAGATCTAGTTTGTCGAGAGGTCGCGGGTTCGAGCTCAGGCATTATCGGTTGTGAAAGTCGGAGCTCAAGGCGTGCAACTTCGAAAAAGCGGTGAAAAAATGAGTTAATCCCTCTTAATTTCGATATTTAAGCGACACAAATCCGCCATTAATTACTTGGGAGTACGGACTGTCAGCGCGGATTTGCAGCTGGTCTGACTCGGCGGGAAAAACGGAGGTCTCCGACCTGGTCGGTTGAGGGAAGAATCAGCGCGAAATCTGGAGGTCTCCGACTTAACCTGTTTGGTGGGGTTTTCAGACTCATCCGACCTGCGGGGTTTGTTTGGGGATCCGACTAAGTCGGCGATTGAAGGTTTTAGCGCAAAGTCACTTGGAACAAATTTTAGCGCATAGGTCAGACGAAGGGAACTTTAGCGCTAGGTCCGTTAGACTGAAAATCGGCGTAGAGGTCGGTTGAAGCCAGATTTAGCGCAAAGGTCAGTTGAGTTCAGTTTTAGTGCAAAGGTCAGTTGAGTTCAGTTTTAGCACAAAATACCAAAATCAAGGACTCTAAAGGGAAAATAACAACCCACCTTAGCAAGTTTGAAGTGATTTTTTCAATGTAAGCATTCGATCCCAGGCACAGATACCTTAGACCATACAACCACTCCAAGAGAGAGAGATCAAAAACCAAACAACTCACTAGCCCAAAACAAAAGAGAACAAAGGGGAGGGGCCCCCATGTTTAGAATGGGGCGTGTGTGCAAGGCACAACACTAAATAGAAAATTTTGAACTACTAAGCAAACATATACCACCAATGAGGCCTTTTCCATTGAGTAAGAAGAGGCTAACATAGATTGACTTACAAAGACTTTCTATATGAAAATTGACAAGAATGTAAGACTATATGTACATTATCATAATAACTTTAATTAACATCTAAATCAATGTAATCGTCTATAAACTCCAAATCATTGTAATTAAAGTGTGTTAGGATGAATATTACAAGAAGTGACTTTTATTCATCTTAGTATGTGGGTAGAAAAATACTAGTATATTTATATTTAAAAGAATATATCTAAAGTACGCTAAGAGATATCTTCTTGAGCTACTATTTTTTTTTATCAATTTACAACACTCACCTAAAATCCTACAATTTTATATGTTCGTCCTACATGTGAAAAAAATTAAGGAATGATACAATATAAATAGATTAAATGTGTGTCTTTTATATGCCATTCTGTAACATTTCATTCTTTCATCTTAGTGCATGGTGATGGCTTCTATGAAACTGCCATCCACCTTACTTTCCATCCAACATGTATTTTTTTTAATTCCTTTCACTTTTTTTTTAGTTTTTTTAATTTGTGGAGTGACTATTTGGTTTTTTATTAAAGATTCTATATTGGAATCTTATAATTTTACATAGAAATTCTAGAATCTTTCAGCTCTCATTTGTGCTATGAATGTAGGAATGCCTCTCGGTGTAATTAAATTCAAGGGTAGGGTTTGACCTAGACACCAAGATATAACCCATGAAGTTGAAGATACAAATATTCTTGATTCCCCACCTCATTCTTTCTCTATGAATTATAAAATTAAATATCCATGTCCAAAATGATGAATTCCACACCTTGACTACCAAATGATGGATGTTAAACCTTGGACAAAGAACCTAGAACTGCAAACCTTAAAATATGAACCTTAGACGAACCTTGAATGCTAAAGATTGAATATTGAACAATTCAAATTAAAAGTTGAACCTTAAATGTGAACCCTAAAACCTAAACCCTAAATGAATTAATATTAAACCATTAATACTAAACATTGAATGATGAATGTTGAATCCTAAATGCCAAATATTATACACTATATGTTGAATGATAAACCTTAAATTCTTAATGATAAATGTTAAATCTTTAGCCCTAAACCCTATACCATAAACATTGATCTTTGAGCCATAGACCAAAGTTGTAATCATTAAGTAATGAGCCTAGGGTTGTGAAGCCTAAATCTCAAGCCCTAAATTTGGGTACTAATCACTAAATACTAAATGATGAATGTTAAACTTTCAACCAAGAACCTAGATCCCTAAACCTTGAAAGCTAAACTCCATACCTTAAACTCTATTGAAATTATAACACAAAGAGAGCCATAGGCTCACCAAAACACAATTCAGTCATTCATCTTCAACACTCAAATGATAGTCTATGGCTTTATAAATCCATTCAACTTATAACTACCCAAACCACTAACTACCAACTAACTCATAACTAATAACTAACTAGAAACTAACTATTAACCATTTGAGTTTCCGTGCTCAAACAATTAATATAGTTTCCTAGTTGCATGAATTGCTCATTTGTAAGCATTTTCAAAAGATCTTGGAATGTGATTTTGTAATGAAAAAGTAAGGAAATGTTTACTTTTTCCTTGTTTAGTGAAGTATTAGATTCCTAAATCTTTCTAAACAACCTTAAAGTCTCCAAAAAGCCACGTTCTTGCTTTAGAGAGAATCAATTTTAAAAAATAAGGTCAATTTTTTAGTATAGTCCACAATGTCAGGTGGCCTATTTTGGGGTCTACAGGTGGCTTATAACATATGATACTACCTCATACTCCCATTATGCAGGAGGCACCTAACTGTGCTTCAAATATGAGGCATACATACCCTACCCCCTGCAGGATTTGAACTTGTGACCTCTCTTTTAAGAGGGCAAGTTTTTCACCAACAGGCCAACTCAGGATGTATGTCCTGTAGGTCCATATATGTTTTCATCTCTTGTAGGTCCATATATGTTTTCATACAAAACCATGCATATGTAATAGTGTTCTCAAATTGGAGGATACCTCACCGGTTCATGGCAGTTTTTAGGATCTTATAACGATGATCAATTTGCTAAACATCATAAAATACTATTGAGAAATCTAGACCAAAGAATAGTCTGTCAAACTTTCTGCGGCAAAAGAGTGGTTGAAACTGTGAGGCACTTCATCTTTGAGTGTGTTTCCTACGATGATAACTGTATTTAGTATGCAAACAACTTGAATGATGGGAGATTAAAAGAGCTCTTTGAGGAAGCAAAGCTCCACATGATGGCCGACTTCTTGGTCAAGATGCATAATAGAAGAGGCGACATCAAAAAGTTTTTGAAAGTGTCTTAGGGCTATGGGTCATGGTCACTTAGGCTTGTTTGGCCTTGTGGATGTCATTAAAATTCATTCATTCATGACAACAATGAGCTTTTTTTTCCTTTTGATTTGAAATAGTTCATAGGTAACCGAGAGAAATGACGTTGAGAAGTGTGGTCTCAAGAGTAGGTTTGCAAACCTTCATAAGATCCTGCTCCATCTTAAGGCTTGTAGACCAGTGTAGCAAGCTTCAGAACTCACAATACATATAAAGATGCAAGGAAAATCAGTGAATAGGTCACTATCAGTGATGGTGTCTTGTGGGACTATGAGTTTTGGGAGTCTAGTTTAAGTCCCCTTCTCTTCTATGATGAAGAATAAAATATCTAAAGAGGTCAAAACACATTAGAAATAGTGTGCAAGATATATAGGGGTCAAAATGGACTGTAAATGAAGGATCTCTGCTAATATATAATGAACAAATATTAAATGTCTGTAGGTCTGCATGAGACCAATCCAACAAGATCAAAGTCATTTTGACTTCCATCTAAGCCTTACATATGCATGAGTTTGCAAAATGTTTAAAGGTTATGTGCATGTCTGAGAGTAGTTAGGTCTACACATTAAAATAAAGGTCTACTAGAGTTTGTAAGGGTTGATAGGCTTGTGAAATATCTAAAGGGTTTGCATTTTATTGTGTGAGGTTTTGTAAACCCTATGGTGAAAATGTTCTATATGGCTCTCATCCCATGAATCTAGTATTCTCTATATACCCTTATGAAGTAGTCTTTAGTGATAAAAGGAAATATGATGATATAGGGGATATAGCTTAAAGAAGGATACACAAGGGGTTAAAGTCAGAAATAGAGATAAGCATATAGTGAGAATAGTCTTAATCTCTAGAGAAGTTTTGGCTTGTTGAAATCCAAAATGATCCCACTAGATGGTTTGTGCCACAGTTAACCTTGTGGAAGTCATCTAAACCCCAAATGAATCATTAAAAACCTTGTTAAAACCATGTGAATCCTATCAACACTAATAAAGACACCCATACATTCTTTCTAGCCCAAATATGTCAAGCATTGTAGATATTGTTTTGCAGTTTAAATGGCTTGTAAAGAAGATTTAGAAAATGATAAGTATAGTTGTAAAGGGTTGTCAAAGCTTGTCAAGGGTTTAGTTTAGACCCTAGAAAACATGCATATCTCACAGTCCTTTGTGATAGTTGTAAAGAAGGAGACAAGTTTGATGAAGATCAATTAGATAAACCCTAAACTCTTCATACAGAAGCCTACAAGCCTAGATAGTGGTATATAGTTGCAATGAGAATATTAAACTCTTGTATGTTACATGAAGTCTCTAGAAGATTTGTTTAAGGTCCTTCAAGGATAAAAGAAAACTAGTCTATAGGCCTGTGAAAGATCTAAATGGTGTTTATTTTGTCTATGAACCTCTCAGAAGAATGGCAACATTTATAAGGTTTCAAGGGATATGATGAATCCACATCTTGTTGAGGCTCACGAATCACTAAGGCTTTGTTGGCAGAATGTTGAGTAAATGACACATACATTGATCAAGTTGTCTCTGTTACACAATGACATACCACCTGAGATTCCTCACAACTACAGTAGAATACTATCACTACTTTAAAAGAGCCTGCATAGTGAGAATAAGAGATTTAAGAAGACTTTTAACTTAAAGAGAATGATACAATAGAGATCTTATAAGAATCATAAATTTTTTTGAAGGAATATAAACCATGAAAGGTCTTTGAAGACAGGTGTAGAATATGAATGGACTGTATGTTTATGGGAAGAAGTCACAAATATGACATATCAAACAAGGAACAGTGAGTAGAGACAGTTATAAAGGAGCCATAGGAGAATGAGTAAAGACCGGCCATGAAGTGCAAAAGATTTTGTGTGATCTCCATAAGGACCATCACCTACAGTAGTATTGAAGATAGTGTATGTAAAATATAGATGAGGATAGTAAGGATATCTAGAGTAGAATTCATAGAGACTCTCACCAAGTAGGATAGTGGTAAGACTAAGATATACTGAAGAAGTTGAAGGATGCTTTTATAATATGTATACCTATAAACCTTAGGGATTATAAATGTCTATGAAGAAGAATATTTTAAGTCTTGTCACCATAGTCTAGGGTATGTGCAGTGATATATCTTATGTATAGTTTTGGAGGTCTGTATTCACTGTATCAAGCTCTATCTAGATGAAGTAAATACAATATGCAGATAAAAAAATGAAGAGATTATTAGAGCAAGAGTTTTGAGACACAATAATGATAGCCTAGAATTAGTTTCAGTCTAATTCCTACCACCTACAGTTATGGTTTGATGTTATAGGAGGTATTGAAAGACACTGAGATGATTCTTGTACCATTGTTTTGAAGCATCATTGTAGGATCAGTCAAAGCACTTACAAGAGTTTTAATGTAGATGAGTGAATTGAAGAAGTGTAAAATCATCAGTTTGAAGGTGGTTTTGGAGTCCTAGAGTGAATCAATCTCTCTCCCACACCCTCAAGGAGTCTTGCTTAGTTCAAACTCCTAAAAATAGATGCCCTTTAAACATGCAAGGTGGAGTTGGAGGTAGTTGGAGCCGTTATGAGGTTTTTGAAGACTTTGAAGGTAGATTGATCTTCTTGCAAGCATCTAGGAGCCTAATGAGGAGCATGCAGAGTGAAGGGGATTGAAAAGGTTAGACAACTCATTCCTTAACCCCAAGTTAGAGTCATCCAAGGAGAAAAAAGTGGAGATCATTTCCCTAAGAACCCAAAGGGAGGTTGACTTAGCAAGTCAAGGCAAGATAATGGCATTTACTTTTAAAAAACATGTTCCTAGATTATTGTAAATTGTTTTGAACAGAAAAAAAAGGACGCCTAGGATAGAGTTCAGCCAATTCTTTCTAATTTTTCAACTAAGTATTGAAACTCTTTTTTCTAAGAATACCATTGTAATATTATTATTTTATGAAGAAAAAGAAGAATTATGAGAATATCATTGTAATATTATTTTTTTATGAAGAAATAGAAGAATTTCAAACTTGTACCAGGGGATATTGTACCTTTTTTTATCAATAAAAGAAGCTCTTTTGCCTACTCAAGACTACATATTGTGTAAGATTGTGGAGTAGTGGACATTCTCTTGTGATGATGTTTTTTTCCTTTGAGGTTTTTAGTCCTATTTCTTATTACCTTTATGCAAAAGTATATGTGATGTGCAAGTCATAGTTTATGTAATGATTTTTGTGCATGATTTAGCTATGAAAACCACTATATTTTCCTTCTAAATGTTGTTAGAAGCTTAAACTCCGTTTTGTGAAACATTTATGTATGAGAACATGTCAAAACTCCAAGATGTGCATAATATAGCACATTATTGGCTAAATTGTGTATGTCAAAACCAAATATAAGTCACAAATATCTAGTTTTTCACCCTTCTATGCTTTAAAGTTTAGTTTTCTATAATTTTCTATCCTTTTTCCTAGCAAACAATAGTAGGTGAGTTTCATTTTTAGGTGAACACTAAGGGAACCAGCCCTCTCTAGAGATTCACTTCAAAACATGGGTCACCCACAACCTTGAAGTGTTTCCATGCTTGTCAACTGAAGGGAGAATATGTCTATCACTTTTCCAGGGTGCAGCTCCATTTGACAGCACTAACATCTAATGAATTAACATTAACATGTTAATTTATTATTTATTATATTATTCTATGTCATGCACTAATATTTTCTAACACCCCCTTTAGTTCTAACATAGAGACTTTCTTCTAGTGCTTATGTATCAACAATTGGCCTATCTCATATTTTCCCCCTTCAAGGAATTTTTTTCTTTTGATGTTGGTTTCTACTGATAATGCATCCAATTACATTGTACAAATACAAAACTATTACACCCTTATGGCTCTTGTGATAGATAAATTTACAATGCAAAGATTGATGAAAATAAACCAAACAAACAAGTATACCTTCCTTTGCACACAAATCCAACTTCACTGATTGAGCTATTGAAATGCACCCAAACTCCAATGGATTGTTCCTTGCTAATTAAGTATGTTGATATGTGGATTGCTCAAGCTCAAGCATAACCAATTGTAGGAGGATTATAGATAAGAAGTTTTAGAATGATTTTAGTAATATGATGTTGTATGAAGATAAGAGATGATCAAAGGTTGAGAAGGATGTTCAATTTATAGACCTCCAGAAACAAATATCAATGGTGGAGAATGATCAGAGAGATTAATGGTTGGAATTAGATGAGAGGATGTGAGTAAATGAGAGAGTGACAAGTGTCCTTGTCCTCTCATAAATCAGGGGAGCTAACAGAATTGATTGATGAGTTAACTGAGTTGATTGAGTAGTCAACTGAATTGATTGATTAGTTAACTAATTTGATTGATTAGTCAACTAAATTGATTAACTAGTTAACTAATTTGATTAACTAGTCAACTAATCTAATTGAGAGTGAATTATGGTGAGGGAATAATAAGGAAAATTATTTAATTTCATGTGCACATGGATAATATTGGAAAATAAATAAAATATTATTTTATTTATTTGTGGTGGAGAAAATAGAAATTAATTTGTTTATTTAATTAACTTTAGAAGAAGTGAAGAATTAATTAAATAATTGTAAAATTTTTTAATTAATGCTAGGAAATGATTAATTAAATAATTAAAAAATATTTAATTAATGTGGAAGAATAATGTAGTGATTGATTTTCATAACAATGGATGAAATTAATCAAATAATTAAGAAATATTTAATTAATGTTAAATATGGCTGATGAATGTATGATTTGGGATAATTTTAGATGTCTACATTTCACCCCTCTTTGAGATGGTGTTGCAAAGTAACATCATTTAAAAGAAGTTTAAAACATAGTGCTGTGTTGGATAGAGGAAGATTTTAGTTTGGAAGAATATGATTAGATTAGAAATGATGATGTTCCGGTCGGGTAGATTAATTAGTGGGTTGAATGATGCCCCCTTGAGAGGACAGATGAATTGAAACAATACGAGTGTGCTCTCAAAATGAATGGATGTGAAGAAAAGGTTAGAAAAAAGATGGAACATTGGTAGAAGAAGAAAATAGAAAAAAATGAAGATAAAAAGATGGATGATAGAATGATGGATTTATTATGGGGAGTAGTTATGCTGACTTGAGTAGAGCAACCATATAGTTTGATATAGCACTAGACATTATGCACCAAGGTATAAGGATTAGGGTGACGATGTGCCTTTTGCACCTAGTGTAATACAATCTTGTCTAGATGTATGATGAAGGACACTTAGAGCATTAAATTCCTAATGCACAAAAGGTATGATATGACCTTAGATGCAAAGGAGAATACAAAAAGCTATTCCAACATACACAAGATATGAATATTAGCTGGAAAGATATAGATTTAATACAAATTCAAGATAAAAAGATAACGCACACAAGAAAGCAAGCAAGCATGCACAAATGATACAAAAACCAACAAGGTATTGTCCCTATCAAATTATAAACCAACGATTGATCGAGTGATTAATGATTTGATGATAGTGTTGTCATTATGGGGAACGATATATCCCTAGATCAACACAAGGATCTATGAGCGATATATCTCATTGATGATTGATTGATGATGATTAATTGATTTCGTTTACGACAAGATTAGGATCAAGACCAAAGGATGTGATTGGATGATTTGTCTAGATTGATCAAGACTAGATTGGTATGGATTAAGGATGATTTGCCTTTGAGTTTATTGCTTTGATTTTGCGGATATTTGATTTTTTTTAATTTTTGGGACATTTTGATTGTTTTTGGATATTTTAAAGATATTTTTAATTGTTTTTGGATATTTTTGTTTTATGGGATGGCATTGTATTTAAGTTTGGACAGCCTTGTTTCTAGGTACCAATGATAAGGGAAAACCAGGTCTAAATGCAAGGATGAAGGTGGGATTTAGATAAATGGATAAAAGGATAGGCGATAGTGTGTGGGATGGAAGACTCGTGATAGAGGGATGGATAAAAGGATAGACAATAGTGGATGGGATGGATGTATGTATCATGATAGAGGGATGGATAAAAAGATAGGAAATAGTGAATAGGACGAATGACTCATGATAGATGGATGGATAAAAGGATAGGCAATAATGGATGTGATGGAAGACTCTTGATAGATGAATGGTAAAAGGATGGGTAATAGTGGATGGGATGGAAGAGAGGTTTATGATGTGATCTTCAATGACTATGTTACATAGGAATAACATGCCCCATTCTAGGTGTAATGCTTAGGATTTTACATGACAAAGTGTATTATGAGAGGATGGTAGGATTGGTTGGAAAGGATGAGGTATATCAAGAGATATCCAAAGCATTCTTCAACATTTTGCCCCCATATCTTTATCAAGATCGAAAGGAGGAAGGGAGGATGGATGGATTCAATAGGATAGGTATGTGGTATAGTGGATAAGGACAGTAGGAAATGATGGGATAATAAGATGGGAAATGATAGGTTGGATGAGACAATGTGCCCCCAAGTTTAAGACACATAGATAATCAACCTACACATGAGGCATGTTTGCCAGGTTTTCATCATGGTACTTATCGAAGGTGCCACCAACATGGTTTTCACCATTGGACAAACAGATTTCTCTTTACTAGTTTGATTTATTTATTTATTTCTGGAATACTTGGATGGGATAGGTAGATGTGGATAAGAGGGACTCAAGTGTCTAGTTCCATGAAAGGTAATGGTGACCCATTAGAGATGGATGTCACACATGGACCATGTCATATGTCATTATGCTCATAGATGTTGGTAGGGGATTTCATGAGAGGGAGATGGAGATGGTAGATAGTGGATTTTGATGTGGATTATAAAAAATTTATGCAAGGATTAGGGATGGTGGATTTTGATGTGGATTATGTATGCAAGGATAGTGGATTATAAGGTAGATTATGAACAGAAGGATAGTGGAATATGGATTTTGATGTGGATTATATATGGAAGGATATTGGATTTTGATGTGGATTAAATGTGTGGAAGGATTATGTAAAAGCATGGACCATAGGGATATGATGGGTGAAATATGTGGGATAGTGGATAAAAGATAGGGAGATAGAGGTATGTGGAAATGTTGTGGAATGGAAAGGAACCAAGACCAATGGTTGCACACACCGAATTGGATTTTGAAGCTTTTAATTAGAAGGAGGTGTAGGGAGTAATGGAGATATTTGCTTATAGGATAACTGATTTAGGAGTTTACAAACCCACATAGACTTAAGATTGTTATGATTTTTGTATTGGGATTTATGGGATGAAGAAATTTGAGACTTTTGGATAACTTGAGATCTCTGGGATTTTTGGGATGTGGATGCTTTATTTGACTTGAGTTCTTTATTCTTATGGACCCAAACCATTTTAGTTTTTGACTTTTCTTGTGGAGGTATGGGCTTACATAGCCTTTTACATGGATTTGGCTATAATTCTTTGCATTGGTACCCTAAGGCATGAGGATTTGTAGGATTTTTTGTTTTATGGGTAGAGGCATCCAAATTCTTATTTTTGAATCCCATTGGATTGGTGGAAGCTTCATGTTTGGTTGATGTGTGCACTTGTTGATCATGATTAGGAATATGGGGGGATTTATGGATGGAGGGATTAAAATTGGATTTATGGATAAAGGGATGAGGGGATTTGGGTCATCCCACAATAATGGGTTACACTTTTTGGCCAAACTTGACATTGAAATCAACATTTTGAACTAAATCTTCACTTTCTGACACCTATAGCCGCTAAACCGTTAGGAATTTGAAGATGATGTGAATTAGTGATTTGTGAGATTTTGTTTGTAGATTCTAAATATATATTTTTTAAAAAATTTGGATAATTGTAAAAAAATTTGTGTCACCTTTAATAACTAGTTTTTAATAGTAAACAACATTTTTTTAAAGTGATGTGTATTCTGTAGCACATAAGTTTTTTCTACAAGGGATAAAATTCTAATTCTTTTGAATTTAGATTGGTAACACTGATATATAGGGCATACATTTGGTTTCATAATATTTTGTTGAATATTTTTTTAATTAAGTTTTGAAGACAAACCAATTATAATTTAGACATAGGCGTATTCTGTAAAACATAACTTTTTCTGTATATATCAAAATTCTTTTTTTTTTGTTGAAACAAGGACATCAATACCTAGGGCATAGATATTTTTCAAAAAAAAATTTCACTAATTTACTAATTTTTCATGTGTGTAGAACAAAGAACTTGATGTTCGGTGAAAAACCTACATTCACAAGAAATTAAAAATAAATATATTTAAAATTATACTTTTTGGGAAGCTTATAATAAGGACTACATACTTATAAAACATAAATTTTAAATGAATTCATTTGATCCCCCAAAAGGTAAATCAAAAGTGGTTTTTTATCAGCATTTTGATAGGTGTAGAGGAGACTCCATTATAGGTATGGTTTAAAACTAGCGGGGTTCTATCCAAGGGGGTTTGAATCTAAGGGCATTTGATCAAACCCTCTTCAATTAAAATCTTTTAATGGAACCTTTCAAGGCTTAAATCATTATATTTTCTAAAAATATGTGATTTCAACAAAAATCAGGATCTCCCAAAAAGTGTAACCCATTATTGTGGCAGCACCCATTTAAGGATGGGGATATTAGGCATTGGGAGAAGTGGAGGTAGAGTGGATTGGAGGATAGGGATCTTAGGAGTTGTAAGGAGTGGAGGTAAAATGGATGTTGGGAGGTATCTGGTCACATGCTTTTGAGATTTGTAGGATGATGGAGGAGGAATGACAACATATTTTTTGAGAGTATGATGTGAGTTGTGAGAGAAAGGGGTGGATTTAAGAGGCATGGAGGGAGTACCAACATCTTTAGATTGTTTTTATTGGGGTATATATCCAAGGCCATAACAGCGTGAAGGGACTTTGACATGGATAGGCTCCAAAATACCTTATTCATGAAGGCCTAATCATTTACCTTGATAATTCATGTTTTAGAGTATGCGATGTATAATGGGATTATGGGTGTTGCAGACACTAGACGCAAGATCATTATTTGATGGAGAGAATGAGGTGGTGGATAATGGTTGTTTCTTTCTTAGGGAAGAAAATTCATGGATGAAGGTGGCAAGAACAAGGGGATATGATGATGGATTTGAAATATGGTCAATAGTGGGTGATGAAGGATTATTAGGTTCTTGATTATCATTATGCTCATTAAGATCCAGGCTATTTGTTTGATCTATGTTTACTTGGAGGCCAAGTGTCTCATCAAGGAAAGTGAATGTTGTTGAATCATGGATATGGCTAGATGGTAGATGGATAGGGGTAGTTTGGATAGCTTTCTCATGGATAGTTGTGGGATTATGGATAGGTAGAGTGATAATCTCTTGATCATGGATTACATAAAGTTGGCTAAGAGGGACATCATGGTTCTCTTGATCATAGATAGGATCTTGATCATAGATGGGATATTGATCATTGATGGGATTAAGTGTGCTATGGATGGGATAAATTTTCTAATGGACATCATAGAAAATATATAGGTTATGTATGGGTTGGATGGAGGTGCTTTTATCTTGATTTGGATAAAGGGTTGTTGTTTCCACATTCTTTAGATTGGACTCTTGACATAGCTTTTGGTTTTGGATGGAAATGGGAAGGGGAGACTCTAGGATAGGGTTGATAGACTATATATGCTCAACAACATGAGGGTATAATGGATTATGACTTGGACTAATGGTTGGAGACTCTTCAATATGCTTGATGGGTTGTGGATTACATGATGTATTTGGAGGACTAGACATGTTGTTTGAAGGCTCTTCGATAGGCTCAAGGATAGGTGTTTGATGACATGGAGATGCTTTATTCATTGCTAATAGCCATTGGATCACATCCTTCATAAGTTTATTGGTGGATGGACAATATAATGGATGGATAATAATGGTGGATGGTGTTGTAGGTTTAGGATTAGGATTCAGTGGAGGGATAATAGGGGTGGATATTGTAGGCTCATGATTAGGATTAGGTGGAGGGATAATGATATTGGACATATTAGGATTTGAATTGGATGGAGGGATAATTGGATTGGATGGATTGGATTGGCATGGTGATGGGGCTGACACATGGGATTGGGATGGTTTGATTTCAAGAAGTTTGATAAGTTTTATTTTAAGAATCCATTATAAAAACATCTCAACCTCATATATTGGTGTAGTGGAGGAAAATGGTGATAAAAGTAATGTAGGGCTTGATGGATTGGAAGATTAGTGGATCAATGGACTATGATTGGGATTACATGGAGGTGTTGGGATAGGACTAGTAAGCTCTTGGATTGGCATTTGATTGGATGATGATGTAGGATACCCATAGGATGCATAAGCTAGAGTGGTGTTCCCCTTTTCAAAGGCACCATGAGGATTTAAAGACACATGATATTTGTGCAAAGGGTAACTTAGACTTGCATGTTCTTGTTGTGAATGAAATTGATAGTCTTGTGAATGGATTTGGTGGTAAGGTGAAATGGTGGGATAAGTAGTTGGATATTCTTGAGGTATGGATTGATATAGATATTGGTTAATATTGGAAGAAGTGAGATAGGTTGATGTAGGAGTAACGTGATATGTGGTTGGATTAGGTTGGTATGAAGTTAAGGGGGATGACACATAAGATTGAGGGGGAGAATCTGTTGATGTTGTATGGGTGATGGTATAGTGGATGATGTGTAAATGAAGGTTGTGGTTGTGTTTGGACTTGTTGTTTTTGTGTTTGGAATTGTTGTTGTTGTAAAATAGCTTATAGTTGTATGTGGGATTGTTGTTGTTGTATGATTTGTTGGTCTAGGAGTTGTTGAAATTGTTGGTCTAGGGGTTGTTGTTGTTGTATGTGTTAGGGGTTGGTGTTGTTGTATGTGTTGATTTTGTGGTGGGGTAGTGACATGTTCCTTTTTATATAGCATCCTAAGTTCATCAAGAATTTTGTGAAGACCATAATGATCTTGCTCTAGGTTCTTGTTTTCTAGTGTCATAACATTTTTGACAAAGGATGGATTAGATTAGGCTCAAAAAATGGAGTTATGATGAAGAATGATGGAGAATGGATTGTGATTAGGTTATGTGGATGAAGTTGGATTATGATAATGATGTGGGATGATATGAGATTATGGTTAGGCTGATGAGATGAATTAAATTGATTGGATTAGAACTAGAATGATGATGTGGAATTATTAGGATACAATTAGGATGATGAGATGGATGAATCACTTGGATGATGAATAGATTGGGATGAATTAGATTATGATGAAGGCTTAGAATAATTAAGGATGAGGTAGATAAGAGAGGTTATTAGGATGGCTAGGATGAAGTGATTGGATGCTTAAGGTGATAAGGATGGATAACGAGGATGACTTGGATGAAGTGTAATGATGGGATTGGATGATTAGATGGTTGACTAGGATAATTGGGGATGATTAGATTGGATGATTTGGAATGATTGGGATAGATGGTTAACAAGGTGATTAGGTTGAATGATGAAGATGATTAGGATTTTTAAGGATGATATGATTAGATTAATAGGATTGGATAAGTGAATAGGATTATATGGATTATGTTTGTTGATATCTTGACTTCAACAATTTGCAGACAAAAGATTTCACATCTACATGTATGCATAAATAACACACACAAGACACAATGGCAAGTTTAACTTTGAAAAATGATTGTTGTGATTATGAAGACACTTGAAGACACAACAAGCCTAATATTAGTCAAATGGGTGTGGCCAATAGGTCTTAATCTAGGATGATCAAGTTGTCTAAGGATTTCCCCAATATACACAAGGTATGGGGGGCCCAATTCTATGAAATGAAAGTGAAATAAAGCCACACAACCAGGAGAAAGGGCCAACCCACCCTTCACCTTTACTTACCCAAGGTATAAATTTCTTGGGGGCTTAGCCCAAATGACAAGATTTCAACTTCTAAGAGGTGCATCTTTCGATTCACTCCTCATTTTTTATACTTCGCCAGAATGCCAAGGTTGAGGTCATCCCTTGGAGTGGTGTGTCTCCAAGAAGACCTCCTAAGAAGGGTGACAAAAGCAAGTCAAATGATGCTTTTGATCTCCAAGATCACCTTACAGTTGCTTGGAGAGAGCATACACACACACTTGACTCACACTCACAATGTTGATTTACCCTTAGAAATTAAAATGTGTGTGTGAAGATGAATGGATTAAGGGATGTTTTTGATTCTCAAGATCACATGAAGTGCATGAGAAGAGCATACACACCCTGAATGGCACTCAAATACACCAAACAATTCAAGCACAAGTTCATTTTATACCCAAATCCAAGTGTGATGATGAAGACGCATGTTCATTTTATGCCCAAAATTGAGATATGATGATGCAAACAAGTGCTCGTTTTAAGCCCAAATTGAAGTGTGATATGCAAACAAGTTTTTGATCAAATGAAAAGACAAAAAGTTTGTGTTGTGTGCAATTGGAATGTTTGTCTTTAGATCTAATGATAAGGAACACTCCTGAAGCCACAATTAGGTTGATATGACAAAGCAAACACCATGTGTCAAATGATGTCTTTGACAAGTGAAAACCTGAAACATAATGGATTAGTAGTTTCACTTTTGCTTCTTTGTCAAGCAATAAGAGGCTACACAAATTAGGTTATAACACAACAAACAATAGATAAAAATAAATGTTAAAATCAAGTGTTAGCATGCATCTAAAATCATAGATTGATGATGGGCCAATGAGTAGACTTGATGTTAGTGTGTTAAGTTTTAACATAGGGATAATTAGTTTTTCCCTTAGGGTGGTTTTTTCCCCTATTGGGTAGTTTTCTCACCTGTCACATATTTCATGCCTTTATAAGGCTTGTATACTATGTAATTGATAATCTCAATCTATTAATGCAATTTTCAGCATTCTTGATGAAATAGTTTTGTGCATGTAACTTCTCTCAGTCGTGAAGGTTATTCAATATGCAATGGAGGCCTGGGTGCTCCAACATAGTATCAGAGCTTTCTCATCCTACCACCCCTTTCATTTGAGAGTTTTCATCAAGTTTTTTAGATCACTTTTTCTTCGTAGAGATCATGTAGGGTGTCTTTAACACCACGATCTCTCCTCGGTGAGCATCACATTCTACAGATTATAGAGGGTTTTGTCTCTAGAGATGTTACAGATTCATTTCTGATTTGGTGCCATTTTTGGGCTTCCCTGGCTAATTGGAAACTCACATAAGCTTTGTTCCATTTCAGCGAGTCTGGAGTACTGTATCTGTACAGATTCCAGCACTCCTAAAAGGTGCAGATTCGTGGTGTTTGGCATGTCTTATCATCTCTATGGGATCCCAATGTGAAGGGCATTATCCACATCAAAGGTTTGAGGTTTGGTTTAAATCTTAGAGTGCTTGGAGTGTGCGTACACTACTCCCCATCCTCGTCCAGGCAAAGAGGCCCACACAACTTCATTTCAGAGAGCTTTGTGTTCCAAATTCTTTCTGATCCATGTAGATCCACACGAGATCCCAATCTGATGTGCACTGATCTCTATCAAAAATTGAAAGGCACTGATTCAATTCTTTGTGCTAGGCGTGAATGTTCATGTATCGTACCAAATAATATTTTTGGAGGAGAAATCATCTCTATAAGGTGTGAAGAGCGGTGTCCATTCCATCCAAGCACAGGCATTTTTGTATATTTTAGATTACACTTTATAAATCCCTAAAGTTCTACAAGATAATCCTTGTTCTAAGATTTGCCCGAGTGGGCCCGTCCATGCCCAGTGCCTTGGCTTAAGACTTTTATCCCACATTGATCTTGTGCTTGTCTTTATCAGCCTTTATATATCTTCTTTCATGTTGTATAAATGTGAAGCTCATGTAGTGATCATGGGTAGTGTGCATATTAAGTAATCCAAATTTGAGAAATTGGTGATTGATTGGCTTAGCCATCATTTTTTTTTGCAACACATCAGGTTGCATTTATTTTTCATGCATTTACAGTAGGTGGTCACATGGATGACCAAGGGCTAATCTACCTTAGAGCTTAATCTGGCTCCCTCATTCTTGCATTGAGCCCCCATAGGTGATTTTTCTTCCACGGAGCATATCTTAGGCATCCAGAGTCTGATTTTCACATTCCGCATATCATCAGAAAGATAACTTCACTAATCTCATAGTGGTATAGGTCAATCTACCTGATTTTGCCATTCATCATCACCTTTGGAGGTTTCTACATGTGGAAGAATTATTAGCTATAATGAGTTTTTCTTTGGAGAAAGGGAACTATGAACAATGGAGTGATTACATCCTCACTCATCTTACTGAGAAAAATCTATTGCCATATTTGTATAATGAAGTTCATATTCCAGGCACACATAGTAGGTATATGATTTGGAAAGGATTTAGGGCTAGAGTCTTTGGAGTTATTTTTTAGCATATAAATGACGAGGACTTTTTGAATTCACTTTTTCATTTTGAGTGCCCTTATGTTCTTTGGACTTACATTCGAGAGTCATATGGAGATCATGATGAAAGGAAGCAAGGTATGTGGAATACGCTTCCTACACTAATCTAATGAGGGAAGTAGTATGCAAATTCTTTTAAATCTTTACAATTACAGTGTTATTAACCCAACAACAGAGATATTGTGGCAATACACATAAACACAGAATGTAGGCAGAAGAGAGAGAGAGAGAGAGAGAGAGAGAGAGAGAGAGAGAGAGAGAGAGAGAGAGAGATAATGTGGGGAAAACCCTTTCGAGAGAACAACCCCACACTCCAAAACATGCACAATGTATTATCAAAAAAATGAATGTTTACAACACACTTGCAATGCAAGTCTTATCAAGAGTCTACGACACTTGTATTTGGAAATATTCTGATAGTACAATAGTACCTGTCAAATCAACTATATATCTCCCATCCAAGAACCTATTTATAAAGAAGTTTCAAGGAAAAAATGGAACTTTCTTGAGATGGGCATCCATCTTGGCCTCATGACCCAAAACCCATGCCTAAGGACACTTGTCCAACCTTGCAACATGGTTCTAACACTTGTCATATCACCCCATCCCAATGTGGGTGCCTTGTCTCAAGATAGGCTATGACAAATGCTCTTACGCACCTTACAGCTGTCATAGAATCTGTCATAACTGACAGTACTTACCGCTGTAAGAGAATCTATCATACACTGACTAAAAATAGCATATTCCTCTTACAACATGTCATAACCTCCCTTGGGAGCCCAAAGATGCCTTCCTCAAAGATGTTCTTTGACACATGTCCTCACCTATCATAATATCTTCTATTTACGACTCTTACGCATCATAGAATCTGTCATAGGAATCTATCACAACTATTATGCATCATGATTCCTTACACACTACTCAAGATGTTGACACATGGTAGAAAACCTCTACCACAATATGGGATGCCTATATCCACATGGAGTGGGTTGACCATCCTAGTCACCTTACAAGTGGAGTGACAACTCATCATGCCACTTCACACTAAATGACAAAATAGGATGTGCAACTTAATTACATCATAGGCTAATAAAATAAATACATTACAAATAATAAATACAAGAAATTACCAAGGTTGAGACACCTTAATTCCCAACATTCTCCCACTTGTCAAACACCTTGTAAGAGCCAATAGAAATAATAGTATTTAACTGCTATAGGCCGAGAGGCCCATAGATTCTGAACACCATCTGAATTTCTCTGTGCCCCCTGGTTTCGTCAATGCATCTGCAACATTCTTCAAAGTGTCTACCCTCTCCAATGTCACCTTCCCATCCTCTAGCATGTCTCACACAAAATGAAACTATACATCTAGTGGTACCCCTTATTGTTTTTGGGTCTATTTAAAAAATGTTTTCCTCCTTTAAAGCCTAAAATCTTGCAGTCTTGTTTTTATTTTAGCTTCTATTCTGTTGTTGACCACCTACTAATGTTCCTAGTTGCCTAAGTTACAACTTTGAGCCTTTTATGTTGTGAGGTGACCAGCCCCTTCTCTCTAGCATTACATCTCATGGCCCGTCACATCACAAAAGTTTAATGCCTAAGGCTCAAGTTAGGCCTGAATGAACCATGTGTCGACATGGTGGGGTTTTGAAACCCTGAGAGAAGAGATGATTCCAAAAGACGCATGGTGAAGACATGTGGCACAGAGTTAGAGAGGCAGTTAGATCAGCATCTAGTAATGGTGGAGAGCACCAAGTGTCTTCTTTGCAGTTCACAGTACTCTAAAAGTCTCAGAGTGTGCCACGTATCTGGGCCTATGTGTTTCTCCTCTTTTATTTCTAAGATGTCATGGAGAGTGCCAAGTGTCGCTACCATGGGGATTCAAGGAGAAACTTTTTTGAGAAGTATTTACAATGCGCACCAGTGTGCTACGTGTCTCTTGTTGCACTATGTAGAGTCCGTCACATGTCTCTTTCTTTTTTAGTAGCACAGGAGTACGATGTGGTGGGCCTAGAATGTTGAAGCCAAGTTTTTGAGTGTCGCAGATGGTGCCAAGTGTCACTCCTACAAGATTTTGTAGGAATGGTATGGGAGCTTCATTTCAAACATGCACCTGCCCTCCACATGAAAGCTGTGAAAAGAGTCTTAGGTAAAAGCCATGTGGAGGCTCCTACTCAATTCTGCGGGGCCAAGAGGAAAATGGTTTACTTGCTACCATTCAGCCCCAAAATTGTGACACATGGCAAGATTCCAAGAGGGGGCACAAATCAGGCAAAGAGGGGACAAGTGGATGGCTTAGCACAGTCACATAAAGCCTTAAGGTGGCGGGCCATCTTCAACTGTGATGCCATGAGATGGTCCCACATGGCAAGGACCGATGTGCAAAGGAAAAGTCAAAGGAGGATGACCGTTAGTGTGGCATGATTTCAGCGGAGGACTTTTCAATTGTGCTGACAAAGAGTTTCAAGTTACGACGGAGCCTAGCGACCATCAATTTAGTGAGGGATAGACCGGCATCAATGGCTGAGATTAAATACTGAAGCAGCTACCTGTCAACAAATTTCCTGCCTCCTCCCATACTGAAGTGATTGAACCTACAATACAGTTGTAGACCAAAACATCAAATCCACTCTTCTGATCGAGCAAAAGTTGCATAAACAACAGATTTTCATGGATTTCTACCTGCTTCAGCTATAAAAATTAATTCATAGATCTAATTATATCTTAAAAATCTGTAAGGATCTGATATATCATTTATGAAGTCTGTTAGAGGTAGATGGTCGGTAGCTTGTTGCTCCTTTTAAAAGGAAACATGGCCACTCTACCAAAAGGGGGGTGCAAGTTTGTTGGGGCTTCTCCTTTGGACTTTGAATATAAGGTATTCACATCTTTGAAAGGCATTTCCTTTTACAGTGCTGGTTCTGAGAGGAACCTCCTGCAACAATATAATGAAAAACGCATGAAATAACAGAAATAGCAAAACATAGAAGGAATTTATTGATCACAAGCCACTTCGAGGGGGCAACCTCCTTTGAGAAAGCTCAATACAATAAACTTGTGGATGCCTTCATTGGCCTCAACATGTACTTATATACTAAGTCTAGTCTAAACAACTATTACTTCCCATGAATGTGTGATAATACAATATACTCACGGGATGACTTACAAAGCATATGCATCCAAATGTAATATACCAACAAAGTAAAGAGAAGGGTTAAACATGGGTTCCTAACATCCCCTCCTTGTTAGAAAAGCTTTGTCCTCAAAACATAAGATGTGGAAATTGTTGTTGAATCTGAAGGAGTGGTTCCCCTATAGCAATCTCTTAGTGCATTCCATGCCACTGAATTAATACCGATGTGATGGAGCGGGAGAGAAGCGGATGAGTGCCCCTATCAAGGATTACCTCTATTGCCAAAAGGATGGATCCTCCATTATCCAGTTGTGGTAAAATAGTTTGTGCTCTGTCGTTTTCTTTAGACAACAGACATGAAATATTAGATGAACACGTGAAGAACAAGCCAACTTATGATCCCCAATTTGATCCTTGGTGTGGGGGACCGTATCGACTTCCTAAACTCGTGAACTGCTGGGGGAGTATGGAAGGAGTGCTAGTGGTGCCTAACCATAGACTGCTTCATATGGAGTCATGTTAGATGCAGTGTGATAGGAGGTATTGTACCACCATTCAGTGAGAGGGAGCCACTTTTCCCACTGATGCTGTTGTTTTGAGGTATCACATATAGCCACAATCTATTGAATGGTCCTATTCATTCCCTTCCAAAAGAACTGACGCCATGCCCGCTCATAAGTTTTGAGGAACCCAAAGTGCCCTACCGATGGAGAAACATAGAGTTCATAGAAGATAGCCTACGAGACAGATTCCAACCAATTTGGAACAGAAATAGAAATAGATGAAAGAGAAGCTTGGTCATCACATGTGCGAGAAAGAGAATTTGCCACAATATTGTCCTTACCCTTCTTGTAAGTGATCTCATAGTCATAACCCATGAGTTTGCTGATCCATTTATGTTGTGCTGGGGAGGAGACCCATTGTTCCAGGAAATATTTCAGGCTTTGGTGAGCCACCCCAATACAAAAATGATTCCCTAATAGGTATGGATGTCACTTCTGTACTGCATGCAAAATAGCCATCATTCGTTGTAGAGCCAAAGGAGTAGTGGAGACCACGGATGGTTGCATCTGAATGGAGTGAAGCTGAGCAATGACACCATGTGAATTCTTCTTAAAAATCTATTCTAGGTAATGTGAACTTATGATGCTGAGAGACCCCGGTTGTAAGCCCTTCAATGTGTGTTTATGCCCATTGTCTAAAAACTACGTCCAAAGTTCAGCAAAATCCCATAAGATGGGTCAGAGTGTAGGTTATAATCTCCAATAGAGATACGCACATTGTGACACTTCCCTTTGTAAGGTAATGTGCCCCCATTGGCAATCATGACTTCAAAGTTTGAGCAAGGATGATCAAAACAATCAGCCTGTTTGGCTAGGCAAGGGTCAATGAAGTTATGAGTACTACTAGAATCAATGAGTATTGTAAGAGGGAGCTTCTTGAAGTAACCCTTAACCCGCATGGTTTGTGGGGTGGTGACTTCTACTACGGCATGGAGAGAGATCTCTGGTTGGTCTTCCTAAGAAGTAGGTTCAACAGGCGACTGCTGAGTTTCAACCTGATTAGCTACTATATCCTAAGCATCTGTATAAACTTTAGTTTCAGGTGGAGAATCCACATCCAAGAGATAGAGCTTTTGCTCAACACATTTGACCCCGAGTGAATTTGTCATCACAAATATAACAAAGCCCTTTTTCTCTATGTTGTACCCAATCAAAATTTTTGCTTCATTAAGGCATTTTGAGCAAGTCTAGAAATTTTTTTGTCAAAAAGTCAAAAAAAAAATTCTAAAAATAGAGGTCAAATTAGGTTTTCTGGGTTTCTTGAGATATGGATGCTCGCAAAACTTTCTAAAAATAGAATTTCAGACTCAGGTGTCGCACTTGATTCTCATTGGTCAATTTTTCTTCACGATCAGTGTGGTCCAAACAAAATCTGCAAAAGGTCAAGTTTTCTCTACTGGGTCATTTTTACTTTTTTCAGAGGCAGAGCATGAGCTCTGAAGTGGTCAATAGAGGAAGTTCATCTGCCAGAGCTTGTCTTCATGTTTTCAACATTGTTCCAATGACGCAGAACTGACGAACCGTCATCGACTCGATGAAGCATGCAAAATGAAGCAAGATGGATCTAAGGTGAGGAGGAAATCTAGAAATCATGAAATTTGACTAAGTCTGGATATTTAAGGCACCCCAAGAGGCTTAGGGCACCCAGTCCCACCAGTGTTAGAAATTTTTTACATTTTTTGAGAAAATACGAGAAGTGTGTCCGTCAATCCATTCTGACGGGCGTAAAAGTAGTCATTTCGATCATTAGATGTACCTAGGCTATGTAGTTCATTCACCATTCAGTGGCAGTTGATCAACGAATCATTGAAATTGACATCAGGAAGCAGCTGTCGGCACAAAAAATGGAGCAAGTTGCAGATGAGAGTTGGAAATAAAAAAATGGTTAAGTATGAAGAAACCAGGCACCCCAGGTGACTTGGGGTGCCCAATCTCTCCAGTGTTAGATTTTTTTTCATGTTTATCGAGAAACATAAAAAATGCTTCCATCAGCCTGCTTCTAGTTGGTCAAACTTGGTCAAACTCTATCAAACGTTAGTCAAAGCTAGGATTTCATCACATATATTTTTAGGCTACTCAGATCATTCTTCGTTCTGCCTCGACAGTCATCTGGATGACCAAAAATGAAGATCAAATAGGGGTTGTTGGCACGAAAAATGAGAAATGGTATAAAATTTGGAATTTTCAAAAAAAATTCGAAGGCATGGCAAACCAGGTGCCCTAGGTTACTTGGGGTGCCCAAACTCACCAGAGTTAGAATATTTTTGTTCTTTCCTTGAAAAATGTGAATCTCCCTCCATCAGCCCGGTCCAGTTCAGAGTTGATCAGTTTGGCACATTTCCTGAGGCAGGTAGAGAGTACAGTGAGCTCAGATTTCATCAGGCATGTCTATCTGCCAGATCATCAGACTCAGTTTTATCCTAGCTAGCAGAAATTGACAGTCGAACAGGGGTCCTCAGCCACCAAAATGCGCATGCAAATCAAAAAATTGAAGAAGTTGCAATTTTTGAAAAAATGACTAAGGCTAGAGAATTCAGTTGCCCCAGGTGACTTGAGGCACCCATCTTCACTAGTGTTAGAAAATTTCAAGATTTTATAGTGTCTTTTTACTATTGTTTCCTGATCTTCGCCCGTTGGTAGTTTTGAAGAGGTCAAATTTGTAGTCAAACTAGATCGTCAGTTGGGCAACTATGAGCGAGAAATTCTTGGCAAGGTTCAAGCCTACCGAAGATGGTCACAGATTGTTTTCCCAACTCTCAAATTCAAAGATGGAAAACAATTGACCAATGAGGTTGGCAAGGTGCCTTTCTCATATACTTAATCCATCTCCGCAAATTCTATTGAGTAGTTTCATTAACGCTCTTCCTTCTGAGATAGCCTTCTTTTTGAGATCGGCTAATGAAACAGAATTATCCAATGCACAAGAAAATACCATCAAGTTAAAGGATGACATGATTACCTCTAGCAAGATGAAGATAGATTCAATCAGGCCTCTTGTTCAGAGTTCTGTGGATCCACTGCTACATAAGGTAGCAAATGAATTGATTATCATGAAGAGACAGTTGCCTACTTAGGGGCAACCTGCACAACAACCATATCAGTCACCACAACAACAGTACCAACCACAGCAACCATATCAGCCTAAGAGGAATAATTTTCAGCCTTTCAATAATTATAGGCCCAGGTTGTCAGCACCACCACCAAGACAAGCAGTTGATGCTGCTCAAAATACAGTATTGTGTTCCTTTCATGAGACTGATGCACATACTGGAGCCACATGTCCTGAAAATTTAAGAATGAATCAAATCATGGGATATGCTGATGCTGCACCCATTTCAAGCATTGTCCCTTCCCCAAGTGTGAATGTTGTCTTACCACAGACAGACAACTTCGATGGTGACTCTACTATGGGATACTTCCAAAATGAACCCGTTATAATAAAGGAAGAACAAGAGGATCTTCGTCAATATTCTCTTGCAGTGAATCATGAAAATCTTTCGACACCTATGTTTACATGTGCTTAGCATTTCCAAGCACAGAAAGAAGAAGAGGATAAGCAAAGATTGAAGGAAAAGGGGAAGGAAGCGGCTTCCACTTCCAATGTTAAGCCACCACATGAAAATATCAAGGCAGCTCAAGATTCATCTTCAGCGAATTTTGATATAGTAGATTCCATGATGAAGACAAAGGTGCAGATTTCTTAGCTGGAGTATCTTCAGGACCATCCAAATCAGCTAGATAGAATTGTTAAGTATGTCAAGAAGGAGACTGTCGTACAGCCTACATTACTTGAATCTTCTATTCCAACAAGAGAGAAGCCCAAGCCTTTCTATATCTCTCTATATATAGGAGGCTACGAATTGAGCAATTGTATCATTGATTCAGGAGCTTCAGACAATGTCATGCCTTTGCAGGTGATGAACACTTTGGGACTCTTGTGCACCAAAACACATGACAAGTGTTATTTGCTTGAGTCTAAGTCAGTGCCGTTGGTTGGACAATTGAAGGATGCTCAAGTATGATTGACAGCTTGTCCCAAGAAGAAAATAATGATGACTATCTTGGTAGCTGACATTCCAGCCAGTTATGGGATGCTGCTAAGTAGAAGTTTCTGCAAAGATCTTGGAGGAGAAATACAATTGGATTGGTCATCTGCGACCATTCCTTTAAAGAAAGGCAGCTTCAAATTGGAACCAGAAACCAAGTCACAGTTCACGGTGGTGAAATCTCAGGATCCTCAGGCACATGTGCTATATCAAGAAACAGGTCTTGGTACATATGTTAGGCTATCTGAGATAACTGAAAAGAATTAGGATGTTGTCTATGTGGTTGATGAATCAGAGGAAGAATCCAAAGAATGTACAACTTACAAACTTTCTTTGAGGAAGAAGAAGTGCAACAATCTTCCCAAGAACAAAATAATGATGAATCAGATTTGTTTTTCTCATCTTTTGAAGGTTGGTTTGAAGAACATGTGTCAGATACATCCAAAGGAGAGACCAAAGAAGCATTGCAATTGGAGCAAAAACATGATCTTCATTTTGAAGATAATTTCTTCCTGGAAGAATTTTTCAAAGCTGGAGATCACATGGAAAATTCATCATCAGATCTAAATTGTTTTCTACATCAGTGGGAAAGTGATTCTTCAATAGAAGATACTACAGATTTTTCTTTACAATATAGCTCGTCTTCACCTATATCTCAAGAATCTTTCATACATACTAGTGAAGAGGATGATGTTGAATCTGTCTATGAACCTGTACAAGAAAGAGACTTCATTAATACTATGCAACTAGTGTGGAATGCAACATATGAAGGGATTGATGGAGAAGAGGAGTTCATGGAATATTTAGTTTTGGTAACTAAAGAGGATGATATTAAAAAGTCAGAAAATCCTTGACAAATGTTTTGTAAGGTACGCCGTATGTGAGATCGATCAAGAAGATGAAGAAGAAGAAGCATATAGCTCAAATGAATCTCTCTTTGATTCTACTTACTTACCAGAAGAAGAAAGATACATGAATGTTGAAGATGAAACGATGTTGGATATCTACATTGAAGAAGGTTACTCTATAGAGGATGATGAGATTCAAGATAATGAATGGGAAAGTGAGCTGTCAGGTGAAGATGCTATCGATAATGATCAAGAATTTGAACATTCAGATCTTGATGATTCATCAGACTCTAGAGAGTGGATGGATGAAAACACAACCAATGAAGAAGAAGAATCTCCTGAAGCACTGGAAAAATGGGCAACAATAGTTGTGGATCCTATAAGCCAAGAATCAGTAATGAGAGTTGTGTATGAGTAGCTTGAATCTTTTCCAAAAGATGATGCATTCACTAAATACAAAGTTACATGTGTACAAGATATAAATTAAATTTCCCATTCAATATGTGGTGATAACCATTCCCACGGATATACTTTGGCCACAAGACTTTCCTACATACCTTCAAAAGGAGGTTTTGTATCGTCACCTGTTGCAGAGCTTGCTTGCTTTAGAAGAAGATGCTCCACTTGAGCTCTGGCATATCAACCAGTTCCTCAGGAACTTCTCGTGGCCTAAATGTGAATACCCTCCTGAACTGTGGCTCTTTGAAGAGATGTTGCATAGAAAGAAAAGTTTTATGCTACCAAGACAATCTTCACAGCTAAAGAGAGATGGTTCTTACTTTTCTGAGTCGATTGATGGTTTTATGTGATAGTCTTAATTTCATCTCATTCTTGCTCAGGAAAAAGAGCATGTGAAACACGTTTTGTTCTCGTAATGTTTTTCCCCTTTCTATAATGTGATCATTATGTCATAATGTTTTTCTCCTTTCTATAATGTGACAGTTGTATTCCTTGTGTTCTGGAAAGTTTCAACTATTTAGGTGATTTTAGGAAGTCCAGTTCTAGGTGATGTAGGGAAAAGTTTTGTTCTAGGTGACTAGGAAAGTGACCTGACTCTATTGCCTAACTGATAAGGCACTGGTCCAAGCTTAGAAAGTCTAGAGATTCTTGATTCTCCTATGCTGTAAGTATCTGCCATGGTCCCTAGATAGAGCCAATTGTTGTACCCAATCAAAAATTTTGATCCATTAAGGCATTTTGAGCAAGTCTAGAAAAATTTTCATCAAAAAGTCAAAAAGCAAATTTTCTAAAAATAGAAATTTCTATTTTTAGAAAGTTTCTAAAATAGACATCAAATTAGGTTTTCTAGGTTTCTTGAGATATGGATGCTGGCAAAACTTTCTAAAAATAGAATCTCTGACTCAGGTGTCGTGCTTGATTCTCATTGGTCAATTTTGCTTCACGATCAGTGTAGTCCAAATGGAATCTGCAAAAGGTCAAGTTTTCTCTACTAGGTCATTTCTTCTTTTTCAAAAGGTGAAGCATGAGCTTTGAAGTGGTCAATAGAGGAAGTTCATCTGCCAGAGCTCATCTTCATGTTTTCAACGTTGTTCTAATGACACAGAACTGACGAACCGTCGTTGACTCGATGAAGCATGCAAAACAGAGCAGCATGGATCTGAGGTGAGGAGAAAATCTAGAAATCATGAAATTTGACTAAGTCTAGAGATTTCAGGTGCCTCAAGAGGCCTGGGGCACACAGTCCCTCCAGTGTTAGAAATTTTTCACGTTTTTCAAGAAAATGCGAGAAGTGTGTCTGTCAATCCATTTCAGCAAGCGTAAAAGTAGTCATTTCGATCATCAAATCCTAAAAAGCTAGAAAATTTGTTAGATGTACCCAAGCTATGCGGTTCATTCACCATTCACTAGTAGTTGATTGATGGATCGTCAAAATTGACATCAGGAAGCAGCTGTCGGCATGCAAAACAGAGCAAGTTGCAGATGAGAGTTGGAAATAAAAAAATGGTTAAGTATGAAGAAACTAGGTACCCCATGTGACTTGGGGTGCCCAACCTCTCCAGTGTTAGATTTTTTTCATGTTTTTCGAGAAACATAAAAAATGCTTCTATTAGCCCGCTTCTAATTGGTCAAACTTGGTAAAACTCAGTCAAACATCAGTCAAAGCCAGGATTTCATCACAGATATGTTTAGGCTACTCAGATCATCCTCTATCCCACCTTGAAAGTCATCCAGATGACTAAAAATGAAGATCAAACAGGGGTTGCTGGCACAAAAAACGAGAAATTGTATAAAATTTGGAATTTTCAGAAAATTTTCTAAGGCATGGCAAACCAGGAACCCCAGGTGACTTGGGGCACCCAAACTCACCAGAGTTAGAATATTTTTTATTTTTCCTCAAAAAATGTGAATCTCCCTCCGTCAGCCCGGTCCAGTTCAGAGTTGATCAGTTTGGCACGTTTCTCGAGGCAAGTAGAGAGTACAGTCAGCTTAGTTTTAATCAGGCCTATCTATCTACCAGATTGTCAAACTTAGTTTTATCCCAACAGGCAGAAATTGATAGTCGAACAGGGGTCCTCAGCCACCGGAATGCATATGCAAATCAAAAAATTGAAGAAGTTGCAATTTTTGAAAAAATGGCTAAGGCTAGAGAATCCAGGCGCCCCAGGTGACTTGGGGCACCCATCTTCACCAGTGTTAGAAAATTTCCTAATTTTACAGTGTTTTCTGACAGTTGTTTCCTGATCTTCACCCATTGGCAGTTTTCAAGAGGTCAAATTCACAGTCAAATGATGCCAGATCGTCAGTTGGAGGCTAGGGATGGAATCTCAGTTGATAGGTCTCCAAAATGCTAGGATCAGTCATCATTTTTAGTCAATGGTGACATTTTGCCATCTTGTTGAAGTCAGAGACAAGTCATACTTAAGTCAAAATGAGCGCAGAGGTGTCGAAAATGAAGAAAATTTGGCTAACACTTTTGTCAACTCGTGTGTTCGATGACATCATCAAAAGAAGATATTTTTCATCATCTTACACATGAAGCCAAAGGTAGCTACAAAATAGGGATTCTTCCTATTCAGAGACATCCACTTGGATTTGCGCTTTAAAAGTTGTTTTCTTCATGGATGAGATCAAAGTTTTATTTTTTCACAAATAAAGCTCCTTTTTTGCCCTAAAGATTTATAAAGACAAGCATTTGGCTTCTTTATTTCATTATCTTTTGTAGGATGCATCCAGAGGAAAGATTTTTATTTTTCTTTCAACGAAGATTCAAAGACCTAAATGAAGTGCTTTTTTCAGCGTTCTTCATAGTTTCGGGTTGAGGAAGCAGGGAGGCTCACTTTTTTAGGGTCCTTTTTTCGAGGGGATCATTTTTCAGAAATTGGATCGAAGCTTTTTTAGTTTTCGTCAAGATGGGTTCATCTAGAATTTCATCCTCTTGAAGATTGGGAGTTTTACTTTTTTCAGGAATCTTCTTTTTTGCTACTTTTTTAGGAAAGTCTCCACTTTTTCAAAATCTGACAATCTGGCTTGCTTTAAAACAGAATTGCTTACAAAACCCATGTGCCAGCTTTTTTGCTCACACTCTGCTTTTTTCTAAAAATTAGCAAGTAATTTTCAGCCATTTGTCTAAGATTTTTCTGCATAAGCGTGTTCACAGTCGATTTTCAAATCTTTCAATATGTAGTACTCTCCAACACAAATTAGGGCCAAAATAGTGTTGGTTCACAATTACGTGAGAACTTGTGAAACAAACTTGTATAAAGTACTTCCAGTGATCAATTTACATTCTTTGAAGGATGCAGGAAATAATGCTATCAGGAATCTAGGACACTCCAGTTTGCTTGTAGCAGCATCCTTTCCCATCACAGTGCAAAGTATCAAATTTGTAATTGTTTGCATGATGCATTACAAATCAGTCACAAGAGAAATCCAATCAAGAGATAGATGTGTGCTCTATAGCTTGAGGCCGAACAACATTGAGAAGTGCTTTACAATACTAGTTTGGAGAGAAAACTTAATTGTTTCAATTGAAGAATGCAAGAGGGTTTGGAACAATGATAAAGAAAAATACTAGAAAAAGATTTGTCAGAGGTGGTTAAAATAGAAGACAAATGTCATGCCAAAGAATGTTGGACGTGGATAATTCAAGGAGGAGCATGCAATAATGATTACTCTGCTAAGCTGAATCACAGGTCAAGTAGATGTTAACAAGTTCTAGCCTTGGATGTTTTACATCATGTCTCAGATTGTTGATGGAACCGAATTCTATGACTCGTTGGCACTCATCAATGATAGTCTCCACCAAAAAATACTTAATTTTCAAAGGGCTCACAAATTCCACATGATGCCATACCTTGTGTATTTGATGGCTTTTAGGGTCAATTCAGAGGTTTGAATGTTGTTGGAACTCTGGGTATTTAGCATGTTTATCACCATTTCCCCCAGTTAGAAATCTCTCTAGCTGAATGACATTACAGGTGAGTAAATGATGCATTTCTAATGCATGCATTGCGAGATATGGATAATGAGTTGCATATACAATTTTTAGCAGATGCTAGAACAGCAATGGTAGAATGGGCTAATTGGTTTATCCAATCTCCCACTTTTTCCTACATTAGAGTATATGGCTTCTCAAGAGAGTCAGCCATGTTGCCAAGATATCCTACATATGAAATAGAATTTATGGAATTTTTGAGGCAAGCCTATGAAGTTCATACATTTTTGCATAGCAGACGCAAGGCAGCTTTCAATTTTCCACTTGGGATGAGTATTTACAGATGCAGATCTGGAGCAGATGCCAAGGCAATCGGTAATGAATCATCTAGATATGGTCTTAAGTTTTTCGACAGGAGGTCTTCATATGATTCTCATGGTGTTTTTGTATCACACCTTGGTCAAAATTGTACGCACAAGCATGCGGTTGAAGACTTCTGGGCTAATTTTGCTGATGAGTTTGAAGTGTGAGAACGCAGTTACAGCAGGTTTACTCTTTAGCAGATGTCTGATATCCTATCAGAAGATATAGAGGGTTTGACAGAGAGTGGTGAAGTTCTACTTCCCATGTATTTCAGAGACCAAGTTGAGCAACAACTATTGTCACCAGTTAATTGGTCAGTAAAAGAGAACACTTCCATTGAAGAAAGAATGAGTCGAGTTGTTAAAAATAGTTTGATATTCTTGAAGAATAAGCGGAAGGATGATATTCCGGTAGTAGAGCCGCTAGTTATACAACCATCAGAGCCTTCCACTTCCAAGCCAAAATGAAGAGTTAAAGCTATGAGTGTTCTTCCAGAGGGAACAAAAATGGCTAAGTTAAAGAGGAAAAAGGATGAGTCTCCAGCTCATGTCCAGCAAGAACAACCAGCAGTTGAATCAGAAGTTCCTATTAAACCAATGCTGCAAGTTGAAGCATTACCTTCAAAGCATGTTTCTCCACCTTCTTCATTGATCACTTCTCCTATCCACATAGATTCAAAGCTAGATTTGCCGGTTCACAACTCTGATGCACACATTGGTTCATCAGGAGCTGATGAGGTTAGAATTGAGTTTCTAAGAGAGGATGGCTCATCCTAGCTTGAAAACATTATGGGAAGGAAGAGGAGAAAGCCCTCATATTAGCTAGATTTAATAGAGCTTAAAAACATCTACCAAGACACACCAGACAAGAAGCTGAAGAAGCAAGTCCGCATTGAGAAGAATGTGGATGGAGAAATAATCCTTGAAACTGCAACACCGCCAAAAGATAGAAGTTCTAATGATATCAAGGTTGATGACTTCATGGTTGTCAAAGCTAACCTTGGTAGGAGTACCCGACATACAAATGTCAATCTCTTTGAGGTTGCAATGGATAATTTGAAGGAAAGGGTGTTGAAAGACAGAGAAGACAAAGTAGCTCTCAAGGTTGAAGTTAGGCAGCTGTGGTAGTACATTTCCAAACTTTTCCATGGTACATCACAAGCTGATTTATTGCTTCCACTGAATTTGGAATCACCAGCCGATCAGCGGTAGTTCAATCAGTTGGTTCTTTATGGGAGGCACATGAATAGTTGGGTGGAAGAATTTGACTAAAGGGAGAGTTGTACTTTTAGAGTTTTATCAATTAAAGTACAACACTCATGATTTACACCAAAGCATCCAGGGGTTGTAGCAAACCATGGAAGAAAATAGACTGATGGTTGAGATCTTTATCTCTGACTTGAAGATAGTACTTGATTCCATTGATTCATCTAATGATAAGAAGAGAGTTTCTACTTGGAAAGAACAATATCCTTTCACGGTAAAAACTTATGATAGTATAATTTTAGAGTTGACAGAATGGAAAGAAAATGTGGTCAATGTCCTCAAGTTCGTGAGATCTTTTGTTTCTCAGATACCATGTTCATATGAAAGAGAAGATGGTACCCTGTATGATCTCAAGGAAGTGCAAGCAGAGTTCCAGACTCATCTGTAGCAATTTTAATGATGATATCAGTGCCGGCAAGATGGGTCATTTTGCCGCAATGACAGTGAAGTTTGACAAGGCTGTGGGTGAAGTTCATGAATTTCTTCAGATGGTTGCAAATGGTGAAGAAATGTTAGAGAATTAGAATATCATTCTAGAGAGTATCAGTGTTCATGGCAGAGATGTAGTCACTCACTTTTTAGAAGATATTATTTCCTAGAATATTAATGGATGACATCATCAAAAAGTAAGAATATTGATGAGGATGCATTTCAAAAGAAAGCAGCTTTAAAATAGATGCTTTTTGTTTTAAAACATTTTCTTTCATCCTAACCTCATCCATTCTATATTTAGAAAGAAATCACTTTGTGATAGTTGGAATCTTCTTTGCTTTAAAGTAGATTGCTTTAAAGCGTTTGTTTATTGTATCTTTGTCTTAGAATAGTAATAAAGCTTGTGAGTTGGCAAGTTAGGGTTAATCAAGGAGATTTTAGGGTTCCCTACTCCTTTGATTTTAGTATAAATAAGGGCATCCTTGCCTATTGTATGTAATGGTAATTGTGATAGCAAATTTGATGTGCCTATTCTAGCCTGCAAATCTTGATATTCCAAGTGTCTATTCACTTTGTGTAACATGTTCTCTGGTGTTTGATTTCTTGTTGTATGCCTACCTTTTGCTACAGTATTGCTCTCCTGGAGTTGTACCAAATTTGTGATATTGAATATAAGGCTCATGCCTATTTTTCTCTAATATTCTATCTCGATTCATCAAGTTTTCCTCATCAAATGTGTGGCTTTTGTAGCTTTCATTTCAACTTCCATCATTAAAGTACTATAAGTTTTATGATGTAAATCTGGGAGAAAATTGCTTAAGTTTTTGTTAAAACAATCATTCCTTATTTACTTTTAATTTCCTTTGCTCTGAATTTACTTAGGAGATTCAAAGCATCGTTAGTCTATGCTTAGTTGTAGTAGAAGTTTTAAAAATGGAAAAAACCTCTTCTGCAATGTTTAGAGTTTTATAACCTTGTACTCACAGCTGAGAATCAAAAAGAAGATAGGCGAAGTTTAATTTATCTTTTCAGCGAACATCAGCAAAAAGGGAACCCCCCCTTCCAATAGGAGAGCAGTTTATCTATGCATAGCTATCCATTTCCAACTCGCATTCCAGAGGTGCGAATTGAAATACCAACACTCTACGTGCCCACATCTCTGCTTTAGTCAAATGCTTGATAGGAGTTGTTCTAGGAGCTGGCATTATTTGAGGGCTTTGGGGATCCATATTTTTGAATGGAGCAAAATTGGATTTGGAGCATTGTTGAGCTGTGATCTTGTCCTCTACCAACTTAGACAACCCTAAGGCTTCCATCATTGTGTTTGGGCAGAACATTTTAACCTCAAAGTGAATTGCATCCTTCAAACCACAGACAAAACAACTCCTGAAGAATTCATCAGACAATCCCTATGTGTGATTGGCCACTTTTTCAAATTATGTCTAATATTCTGTCACACTGCCTATTTAGTGTAGTTTTGTGAGTGCTCCTGTGAAATCATCAAAAGTAGTAGGGCCAAATCATTGCAAAATGAGTTTGCAAAAATCTATCCATTTTGGCTCTTCATGAGCTTTGATGTACCAATGGAACCATTGAAGGGCTTCATGTTTCAAATGAAAGGAGGTAAGTGGGACTTTGTTGACATCAAAAGTATTATGCAAATTGAAATATTTTTTTGCCCGATATATCCATCCAGTTGGATCATCACCATTGAAGCGAGGAAAATCAAGCTTTGGTCCATGAAAATTACTGAAAGAAGAAAACCCTATATCTGCAGAAGACTCTGGCTGCTGTCTATTGGTCGTGGTTGAATGCTGAAGATTGAGCCCAAGAATTTTTTCATCTAGATCTTGGAGTTTGGTCTTGATGGCTACAAGTTCCTCCTCCATGTTTTTTGCTCCAGCGCGGGTGACAACCATAACCAGGATTTTTTTTTGGTGGAATGGGTAGAAAAATAGAAATAGAAACTTTTTTAGTAAAGGAAATTTTGGATTTAGGAAAAACTTTGATGGGTAATTGGGGTGTGACTAGGTTTTGGACACTAAGGGACAGGGAGCAGAAAATGAGGATTTCAGAAGCGGGGTGAAAGAATGGGAAAATTTGTCCAAGAGGGACAAAGGAGCAGAAATAGGAAATGAACACTGTGGAAAAATATGAAGGTGATTGGGTGAGAATCGAAGAAGTTATGGAAAACCCTAAAAATAGACAAATGTGGGATTTCTAGCTTCAATAAGTGGAATTTGGGATATGGTCCTCAAGGAAGGAAATATGCATAATGGAATTTCAGGGGTTCCAATGAATTTTTAGAGGAAACAGAGTGAAAGCAAGGAAGATATGGTGAAAAAATAGATTTTTTTTCTGGAAATGATATGCAATGGGATCTACAATGGCTCTGGATAGATTCAATCGGTGATTTGTCAGGTGGTAATAGATATGGACCCCATGTAAGTTTGGCTTCCTAAAGGTTCAGGGGATTCACTCAGATACCAATGTTGTCTAACAGCTTGGGTATTGGGGCAGTACCCCTCACTCCACAGCTCAGGTAAAACTGATAACTGCTTTACCACAAACGACAGCTCTTGGTTTACCTCACGGATGGGAACTAGTCAATCAGGTAGGGGCTATTGCCCTTTTTGTTGGCAGGTCCTCTTAATGGGCCAGCTACTTCGGGGTTCCTGTGGTACTCCTCACAATGAGTTTTAGGGCTATGCCCAGGCACTTCCCATAGTTAAGCGGATAGGGATTATTCCCTGATCTGAACCTGTAATTGAAATGAACAATACAGATTCAAAGAAAAAAAAACTACTGCAATAATCACAATGCCTGGAGGCCACTGCAAAAATAATTCGGTAGAATTTCCACCCAGCGAGCCCAAGAAAGTGCTTTGATACTAGATGAGAGGAACCTCCTACAACAATATAATGAAAAATGCACAAATAACATAAATAGAAAAACACAGAAGGAATTTATTGATTGCAGGCCACTTCGAGGGGGCAACCTCCTTTGAGCAAGCTTAATACAATAAACTCGTGGATGCCTTCATTGACCTCAACATGTACTTATATACTAAGTCTAATCTAAACAACTATTACTTCCCATGAATGTGGGATAATACAATACAGTCACTAGATGACTTACAAAGCATATGCGTCCAAATGTAATATACTAACAAAGTAAAGAGAAGGGTTAAACACAGGTTCCTAATAGGTTCTTTACCTGGGTATAGAGTATTCTCTGGTTTGTGAATGCTATTTTTTTTCTATATGATAATGTTCTATTCAGGTTGAAATATATAAAATACACTACATGTGTGTATTGTCCATGTTTGTCTCCTGTGGTATTGTCTTTCCTCTTGTGAATAAGGGTATCAAGGATATCTGAGTTCTCTAGTATGCGTTTGTTGTACTATGTCTGGTTTTCTACTTCTTCTCAAGGAGTAGATTAAATAGGCTAAAAATCACACATAGGGAGGGGTGTCATATCAAAGGATTCATGAAGCATGATCATTACTCTTTTGTCGACACATTGTTGTAAGGCAGCAATATTTTCTTAGGTCCCTTGGATATGAATTTATATTATCATAGGAGAACATTCACATTTTTAGTCTTGACGCTGTTGTCTAGGTAAGACACTAGTCTGGGGATTTGTCTGTTCAAAGGGTATAGGGAAGTCCCATGGCTCCACTCACCATCCATTTCATCGCCTCCATCCATTAGATAATAGGAGTAGAAGAGGACTCTGCATGCTCTCTATTTCAACTAGCGTGGATAATCCAAGACCATTGCCAGCTTGGGACTCATCTCACAAATCTTGGTGCATAAGAGAGAGCATTCTACCTGTGTTGCAAAGCTAAATCTTTAGTTCTGAGAATATCAAAGATAAATCCTTCATAGAAGGGATACCCCCTAGGTGCGGCAGAACCTAAAGTGAAGGCGAGGCCATTCACACAACCCCCCGTCTCTGTTGGCCGAATCATATAGTGGATCTGTTGATGAGAAGTGGCAAACCTTTAGGGTTTACTACCACTAGTCCGAAACCTAACAAAACTGACAACTCTACTAGGGAGAAAGTGTTTTATTTTTCTATGGAATCTTTGAAGTTTACCTAAAAATAGTGGTTCATAATTCCCTTTGGAGGGTGGTGACTCTGCTTACTGTTGTTGCAGCAAGATCAAGAAGAGAATGTGTGGTGCTCTACTGGGGATGAATCTATAAAGTAAAGGGCCCTTCCTAATGATTTGTCGACTCTATCTGAAGCAGCAATATCTCCAGGTATTTCATTCTTTTGCACTTAAAATGATTCAAATGAAGCATCAATCTTGGTTGTGCTCTCAAAAAAGGCCACTTTTCAAAAATCATAAAGCTCTAAATCTCAAGGAAATTATGGGTTACCAGAATGCTATTCCCAATAAGCTTAGAAAGTGTATGCCAATATGTAGTGGAATAAATTTTGAGTCGGCAAACAAACATCTTCAAAATATATCAGAGGCTAGAGCTATTTTAATTAATCCCTTTGTTTAGTCATTAAAGGATAATGTTAAAGTCTGGTTTTCAACATGGGTACATCCTCTGATGATGGGAACAAAGAGATTACTTAGCCTTAGAGAGACAAAGCTACAGACGGCGTGTGCCTTTCAAATGATGAAATAAAAGGTGTGTACTGTAGCAATATGCATATCCTAGTTGATCATGAATATCTATATGAAATGGATATGCAAATTTTCACTTTGAATATAGGGAAATATGGCTCAAGGGTGTAAACATTTAGATCCGTGCCTTTTAGATGATGAAATATATCTAGATGCGTACATCCTTGAGGCTGATGGCCACCTTCACAATGCAAGGATTGAAAGGTTTGATTTTCATTGCATTGGTGAAGAAAGAAAATAGGATCGTTATTCAGAGATGAATAGATCAGTTGCAAATGTTCATACACATGGGAATAGTATTGACTGTTCAAGTAATTATGGAGCTTCAAATGATGGGCTACATTATATGCCTTCTCTCAGGACAGTCCAAGAGGAAGTTAATGAAAAAACTATTGAGCTCAACAATGATGGATACCTGGGAGTCTCTAAAAGTTTGAGGGATATTGCTTGTACCTAAATGATGAGGAGCTCTCATCAGGAAGGTGATTTTTAGATAAAGGTTCAGCCCACTTATAGCAATGGATAGTAAGGCCACATCAGTTCTATTGTAAGAGCAGAAACATGATCAACAACAAGGCAAGGTATTGCAGACAACCCAATGTTTCAGGATTCTCTTGAAGAAATTAGAAGAAAATAAGGGAGTACTAGTTCTTCCTTCTACTGGCCCTAGGCCACCAAAATAAATTTGAAGATGCGACTTGTGATGTAGGTTGGTGCAGTTGTGACTCTGTTTCTCAATGGATATGGCACATGGTCTGCATCCCAGAGATCTATGGTCCTTGCCATGCTTGCAAGAGGCATGCGTCCCCAACCAGAGCCACTGGTGGTACCCCTTAGGGTTTTTGGGTCTATTTAAAAAAAAATTCCTCCTTTAAAGCCTAAAATCCTATGGTCTTATTTTTATTTTAGCTTCTATTCTATTGTTGACCATCTGCTAAGGTTCCCGGTTGCCTAAGTTACAACTTTTAGCCTTTTAAGTCATGAGGTGACCAGCCCCTTCTCTCTAGCATTACCACTCATGGCCCATCATATCACAAAAGTTTAATGTCTAAGGCTCAAGTCGAGCCTGAATGCACCACGTGTTGACATGGCAGGGTTTTGAAAACCTGAGAGAAGAGATGATTCCAAAAGACGCACGGTGAAGACACATGGCATAGAGTTAGAGAGGCAATTAGAGTAGTGTCTAGTAATGGCAGAGAGCACCAAGTGTCTTCTTTGTAGCTCACAATACTTTCAAAGTCTTAGAGTGTGCCACATATCTTGGCCTATGTGTTTCTCCCCTTTTATTTCTAAGCTGTCGTGGAGAGTGCCAAGTGTTGCTACCGCGAGGATTCAAGGAGAAATTTTTTTGAGAAGCATTTAGAATGCAGGCTAGTGTGCCACGTGTCTCTTTTTGTACTATACAGAGTCTACCACGTGTCTCTTTCTTTATGAGTAGCATAGGAGTGCGATGTGGTGTGGACCAGAATGTTGAAGCCAAGTTTCTGAGTGTTGCAAACGGTGCCAAGTGTCACTCCTATGAACTTTTGAAGGAAAGGAAGGGGAGCTTCATTTAAAACACATGCCTTCCCTCCATGTGGAAGTTACAGAAAGAGTCTTAGGTAAAAGCCACATGGAGGTTCCCACTTGATTCCACGAGGCCAAGAGGAAAATGGTTTACTTGCTGCCGTTCGGCCCTAGAATTGTGACACGTGGCAAGATTCCAAGAGGGGGTGCAAAGAAAGTAAAGAGGGGACAAGTGGATGGCTTAGTATAGTCATGTAGAGCCTTAAGGCGGTGGGCCATCTTCAGCTACGATGCCACAAGATGGTGCCATGTGGCAAGGACCGATGCGCAAGGGAAAAGTCAAATGAGGATGACCATCGGCATGGCACAACTTTAGCGGAGGACTTTTCAATAGTGCTAACGAAGAGTTTCAAGGTATGACAGAGCCTAGCGAATGTTGACTTAGTGAGGGGCAGACCAGGATCAACGGTTGAGATTAAATACTGAAGTGGTTGCATGTTAGCAAATTTCTTGCCTCCTCCCATACTGAAGTGATTGAATCTACAGCATGACTGTAGACCAAAACATCAAATATGCTCATCTGATCAATGAAAAAGCTGCATAAATAGAGGATTTGTAGGGATTTATGACTGATTCAGCTGTAAAAATTGATTCATAGATCTGATTGTATCTTGAAAATCTGTAAGGATCTGATATATCATTTATGAAGTCTGTCAGAGGTAGTTGGTTGGTAGCTTGTTGCTCCTTTTAAAAGGAATCATGGACACTCTACCAAAAGGGGGGTGCGAGTTTGTTGGGGCTTTTCCTTTGGACTTTGAATATAAGGTAGTCACATCTTTAAAAGGCATTTCCTTTTACAGTGTTGGTTCTTTACCTGGGTACAGATTATTCTCTAGTTTGTGAATGATATTTTTTTCTATATGATAATGTTCTATTTAGGTTCAAATATATAAAATACACTGCATGTGTGTCTTGTCCATGATTGTCTCCTCTAGTATTGTCTTTCCTCTTATGAATAAGGGTATCAAGGGTATCTGAGTTCTCCAGTATGTGTTTGTTGTATTGTGTTTCTAGTTTTCTTCTTCTGCTCAAGGAGTAGATTAAATAGGCTAAAAATTAGACATGGAAAGGGGTGTCATATCAAAGGATTCATGAAGCATGATCATGATCATTACTCTTTTGTGGACACATTGTTGTAAGGAAGAAATATTTTCTTAGGTCCCCTAGATATGAATTTAGATTATCATAGGAGAACATTCATTTATTTAGGCTTGACTATGTTGCCCAGGTAAGACACTGGTCTAGGGATTTGTCTATTCAAAGGGTCTAGGGAAGTCCCACGGCTCCACTCACCATCCATTTCATCACCTCCATTCATTAGATAATAGGAGTAGAAGTAGGACTCTACGTGGTCTCTGTTTCAACCAATGTGGAAAATCCAAGACCATTGCCAGCTTGGACTCATCTCACAAATCTTGGTGCATAAGAGAGAGCATTCTACCTGTGCTGCAAAGCTAAATCTTTAGTTCTGATAATATCAAAGATAAATCCTCCATAGAAGGGATACCCCCTAGGTGTGGTAGAACCTAAAGTGAAGGGGAGGCCGTTCACATAACCTCTCGTCTCTATTGGTTGAATCATGCAGTGGACCTATTGATGAGAAGTGGCAAATCTTTAGGGGTTTACTGCCGCTAGTCCAGAACCCAACAAAATCAATATGCTTTGTTCTGGCATGGAAAGTTTGATTCTTTTCTAGGAAAATCACACTCTAACTATCACAATAGATAGTAATCTGTCCTGCATCAACACCAATATTTGAACATAATCTCTTAAGGCAAATGGCTTCCTTGCAAGCATGAGTAGCTACCATATACTCTGCTTCTATCATGGATAAAGCAACCACAGGTTGCCACTTACTCATCCAACTAATTGCACCACCAAATATAGTAAACACGTAAGTGTTGGTGGATCTCCTACTGTCAATGTCACATGCCCAATTAGAATCCACATATCCACGAATACATATAGAATGCAGAGGTCTTGTAGGATGACCATGATAACATAGGGAATACTCGAAAGTACCCTACATATATTTGAACACTCTCTTTACTGCATCCCAATGTACTCATCCAGGATTGGCCATGAATCAACTAAGGACTCCCATTGCTTGGACAATGTCTGGTCTAGTACAGACCATAGCATACATCAAGCTTCCAACAACACTAGCATAAGGTACTTTGCTCATGTCCTCCACCTTAGAAGGAGATTTTAGACAATCATTAATAGATAAATTTGTCCCCAAAGAAACAGGAATGCACAATGGTCTACAATCTACCATGCTGAATCTATCCAACATGGTCTTCACATACTTACTCTGGTTTAACCAAAGTTTTCTATTAGCTCTGTCTCTTCTGATTTCCATTCCCATAATGCACCTGGTTGCTGCTAAATTTTTCATTTCAAACTATGTTGACAACTAATACTTTAAATCATAAATCATATTCTTACCATTCCCAATTAACAACATATCATCAACATACAATGCAATGATGAGAATACAATCATTGTCAAATTTATAATACACACAATGATCTGATTTTGATCTCAAAAATCTAATTGACAACACAAAGGAATCAAATTTCATATACCACATCCTAGGAGATTACTTCAAACCATACAAAAACTTCTTCAGTTTGCAAACCAAATTTCTTTACCTTTTTCTATGTAATGCTATGGCTATGACATGTAAATCTCTACCTCCAAATCACCATGAACGAATGTTATCTTTGTTGGAGTCTAGGACAACATTGAGAGTGGGGGTGAATCAGTGTTGTCAAACTTTTTAACTTTTTGCAACTTTTGAGTTACAAGACAAAGAGGATAAAGAAGATATCAACAATCTATCAAATTCATATGCACATGTATGATGATGAAAAGAGTGAACATAAACTTCTATGTAAAACATCTAAAACACACACATAGAGACAAATTATGACACAAGAATTTCAGGAGTGGAAAACTCTCTTGGGGTAGAAAAACCACTCAAAATTGCCTCACTGGCTTATTCAAAACCTCACTAGTTACAACAAGGTCTCATTGACCATTCAAGCCTCACTGGAAAATGCAGTCACCATAATCAAAATAATACAAGTAATACAGAGGGTTTCTCTATTTCAATACAAGCCCCTGAATTTGCATATCTCTGTTCAATCACACTCAATCTGATCTGCATATCAATATCATGATCTCTGCACAATCAAATCACATGTGTCTTCATACTTGGAACGGTTCAGTTTGTAAGTTCATTACATAATATCTTCAACCTATATTTTTCTCATCATATACAAAACATAATGTTTTATCTATATTTTCTCTTCAACATAATTTTCACAAAAATGTCTTCAAACACTGCATGATTGTCCACATCACAATAACAACACCAACCATCAATACACCTAAAATGTCATTATATAAAATTTGAAAGATCTTTCATGACCTTTCGCATTCTTCTTTTGCATAAACATTTCCATCCTGCAAGAAAAGATAATTTCTTCTCTGTATAACCATTTCCATTCATGAAGAATTTGGAAAAATAAAATCATATCTCTCAAATAAATCTTTACACAAATAACTTTCATATTTTCGGAGCCTTCAATCTGTTCATATTCCCTTTCATAAAAATTTCATCTCAAAAATCCTCAATCCAATTTATTTTCCCTTTGAAATCAATGGGCCATCTAATGATTCTTTTTCATTTCTCCTGTCTCATGAGATCCTTCTGCTCTTAAGAGACATCACCATTTCTAATATTGTAACTTCTTGAACAACACTAAACAACATTCTCTTGATATAGATGCTCAACATCATATGAGCAATCACCTGATTATTACCATCACTATTCATTATGGCTTTGAACCCATCAACTTGAACCCATGAATGCATGTGAACACTTGAAGAACCTGAAACACCTCAACGAAGCAAGTCAATCAATGAACATATGAATATTTCTCTGACAACACCTTTTTGACATCAATAACAACTAACTTTGCATCAATAGCTCAACACCTTTTTGACATCAATGACAATCAATCTCCATCAATCTCCCCCTTTGTCATTGATGGCAAAACTACATGATGCATTTTTTCTCTCTCCCCCTTTTTGACATCTGATGACAAAGGCTAAGATACTCCCCCTTGTTGATAATACTCCAAAACAACTCTTTAACTTGAGAGCAACAAGTCACCATGAAACACATATCTGAAGACATACATCCTGAAGCACAGAACCTAAGAGCAACATTATGTGAGGCATACCAAACAAAGCATCAAACCACTGTGATAAACTGCCCATTGACTATACCATATTCTTTTGACAAGATGAAAGATGACATACATCTACTAATAAAACTCCTAATGACATCAAACTTCTCATGACAAACAAATCTTTCACAATCATCAACCCTTTTTGACCCAAATGACAAATCTCCAAGAACTCCTAAATCATAAAGTATGAAGAAGATTATGATGGCATAAATATGACTCCTTTGACAAAACATAGATAAACTTAAACTCCATGAAAAGATATGATAATCACATCAACATCCAAAAACACCAACAAGAAAACTACTCATCACACAATTAACAATTCAAGATAACCACTCAAGTGATAACATTGCCAAGACTTGCAACAATCTACAACCAATTTACTTATGCACACACATCTTGACATGATAAAGAATGAAGAGCATCCTCATGTTCCTACACATGACATTTTTTACAATACCATGTCAAATATGATATATACAGAACCACAATGAATACCTTTGCAAATCCAAATATAGAGACACATGCTATGAATTAACTTCTTCCATTTTCAACATCCTTAGCCAACATATGCAAACATCTGATGAGAGTTCCTTGAGAACACCTTAAATTATCAAACTCTCTGTGCAATGAACCCTTGAATATCTTTTCAACATCTTGTATGCATACAAACAACATGAACCACTGATCACCTGCATTACTGACATACACTAAAGAGAAACATAGTTATCAACACCATTATGAACTTCATTTCAAACATTATCAGGCAAGAATCCAATAGCATGATAATCAAAACAAAATCACCATATTGACAAACATCAAATGATCTCCTCCTAAAACTTATTGGGGATAATTGATAGGACATGAACAACTCCCCCTAACTTCATGTTATCTGTTATGCAACTAATGAAGTGACTTGTGCAAGATACAAAGGTTTAGGCTTTATCTTCTCTTTTCTGTGTTTCATTTTCCAAACTTTTACAGGTTCTTTCTTCCTCCAAACTTTTTCAGCCTCTTTCTTTTCCAACCTTTTCAAATCAGGTGATTTATTTCTACAACTATGTGCTTTATGACCAAGAGAGTTGTAATTATAACAAATTATACTGTAATCATAATAAAATGATTAATAATACCTTTTTGACATCCTTTGAGAATTTATGTTATGCTTCCATGCAGAATCATACCTTCTATGCATTTTACAGGTTATTTGTATGTGACCAACATTATTGCACTTGTAACATACAAGGTTAGTATTCCTTCTGCAATCAACTACTTTATGTCCAAAATGATTATAGGTATAACAATAGCCATTAAATTAATAATTATACTTGTACATAAATGCTTGTCTTACTGAAGTAGAATTTTTGAAATTTCTTCTATGATTATGCATTACAAATTCATTTTCAGTTTTCATTTCAGCTTCACTCTTCTTTTTGTCTTCAGGAGCAACAACATAATGACTTAAATCAATTTTCCTTCTAGGAGTCTCTCTGGCTTTGGAACACTCTCCTTCTTCATATCCTAAACTAGTTGTGTTCTTATGATTCTTCTATTTACCCAACATCTCATGTAACTTATTTGAGCTCTCTTCAAACTTGAGATTCTTTTCCAACTGCTTTCTAATATCCTCAAGATCTTTTCTTAAAGAAATTATTTCTCCTTCAAGCTTTTGACACTCAATTGTTTTAGCTTCCAACTCAAACTTTGTTACATCAGTTATCTTCTTAGCTTCCTCAACCTCTGTCTTCAGATTGATAATTAATTTATCTGATTCACTTACTTGATTCCTCAAATCCATAATCAGATTTCTAGCATCTTCAAGGTCTAAAGATATTCTTTCAAAATCTGAAATAACTTTTTCTTTGAATTCTTTTTCCTATTGTAGTTGCACCTTTAGTCTCTGATTCTCCTTTTTGCATTTCTTGATTTCACTCAAAGCACATATGAGCTCTCCTTCTATGTCAATTTCACATTCTTGTTCATCATACTCCTAATTGTGATCTTCTTTTGAATCTGATTGGGTCTCATCTTTTTCATGTAATTGTCTTCTTTCAATGTCACTTTCTTTAGACACCAAGTTATCCTCTTCTTCACCATTATCTTGATAGATTCTTATCAATTCTTTCCACACATCCTAAGTTGTTTCACATTGCAGCACTTTACAAGCAACTTCATTAGATAATCCTAATAGAATAGCTTTCTTTTCTATATGATTGCATTTAAAAGCCTCTATGTTATTCGCAGAATTAAAATATCCATTCTCAACAGACATCCATACACCATACCCTAAACATGATAAATAGACTTGCATTCTCATACACCAAACTGAGAAGTCTGAACCATCCAAGAAAGGAGCTCCTAAAACCTTTTCCTCTAATTCAATACAAGATTCAACTTGTGAGACATTTCTATCAATATGTTCTATATCAATATTTGAATTTGATAAAGATGGACTCTTTTGACCAGTCTTAGACTTCACATTTTTCTTTTCTTTATTTCTTTTGCACTTACTCATGGTACTCCACACACAGGACCTACCCAAGATGATTAGGCTTCTATAGGGAACCTAGTCTCTGAAACCACTTGTTGGAGTCCAGGACAACACTGAGAGGGGGGGGTGAATCAGTGTTGTCAAACTTTTTAACTTTTTGGAACTTTTGAATTATAAGAAAAAAAGGATAAAGAAGACATCAACAATCTATCAAATTCATATGCACATGTATGATGATGAAAAGAGTGAACAAAAACTTATATGTAAAACATCTAAAACACACACATAGAGACAAATTATGACACAGGAATTTCATGAGTGGAAAACCCTCTTGGGGTAGAAAAACCACTCAAAATTGCCTCACTGGCTTATTCAAAACCTCATTGGTTACAACAAAGTCTCATTGACCATTCAAGCCTCACTAGCTACAAAGAGGTCTCACTAACCAACAAAGCCTCACTGCAAATGCAATCACCATCATCAAAACAATACAAGTAATACATAGAGTTTCTTTGTTTCAATACAAACTCCTAAATTTGCATATCTTTGTTCAATCACACTCAATCTGATCTGCATATCAATTTCATGATCTCTGCACATTCGAATCACCCATGTCTTCATACTTGGCATGGTTCAATTTGTAAGTTCATTGCATAATATCTTCAACCTTTGTTTTTCTCATCACATACAAAACATAATGTTTTATCTATATTTTCTCTTCAACATAATTTTCACAAAAATGTCTTCAAACACTGCATGATTGTCCACATCACAATAACAACACCAACCATCAATACACCTGAAATGTCATTATATAAAATTTGAAAGATCTTTCATGACCTTTCACATTCTTCTTTTGCATAAACATTTCCATCCTGCAAGAAAAGATAATTTCTTCTTTGTATAACCATTTCCATTCATGAATTTGGAAAAATAAAATCATATCGATCAAAAAAATCTTCACACAAATAACTTTCATATTTTCGGAGCCTTCAATCTGTTCATATTCCCTTTCATAAAAATTTCAACTCAAAAATCTTCAATCCAATTTATTTTCCCTTTGACATCAAGGGTCCATCTAATGATTCATTTACATTTCTCCTATCTCATGAGATCCTTCTGCTCTTAAGAGACATCACCATTTCTGAGATTGTAACTTCTTAAACCTCTTATCTTGAACAACACTGAACAACATTCTCCTACTATAGATGCTCAATATCATATGAGCAATCACCTGATTATTACCATCACTATTCATTATGGCTTTGAACCCATCAACTTGAACCCATGAATGCATGTGAACACTTGAAGAACCTGAAACACCTCAACGAAGCAAGTCAATCAATGAACATATGAATATTTCTCTAACAACACCTTTTTGACATCAATGACAACTAACTTTGTATCAACAACTCAACACCTTTTTGACATCAATGACAATCAATCTCCATCAATCTTCACATCCATTTGCTCCACCTCTAAGTCATAAGTTGTTGCAAGAGATAACAGGAACTGAATAGATGTCAACTTTATAATGGGAGAGAAAATTTTACCATAATCAATTCCCTCCACTTGTGACTACCCCTTCACAACCAGTCTAGCCTTGTACTTCTCAACACTGCCATCTACTCTGAATTTCTTCTTGAACACCCATTTATAGCCAACGAGTTTCTATCCTTTAGGAAAAGGGACCAAGTCCCAAGTTTTATTCTTCTCCAAAGAAGCCATTTCATCTACCATGGCCTACTTCCAGGAACTTGCATCTTTCATGCCCATAGCCTCTGTCATAGTTCTAGGCTCATCAGTATTAGTAAGCAAGGCAAAAACACAACTAGAATCAAGCAGTGAATAACCAAACCTATCAAGTTGCTTCTTTGTTCATGTAGACATCCTCAAAGGCTAAAGTTGAGGTTCTTCTTCTTCTTCTAAGCTTTCAAAGCTACTAGATCTCTCTTCATCATCAGGTCTCATAGGGTCTGTCGATTCAGTCTTCTTAGGGGTAGTGGGAAACTGAACCACATCCTCTTTCTTTTCTTTCTCTTCTAGTTGTAGAACAATGGAAGAAGGTGTTAGCTCTCTGAAAATAACACTTCTTCTATACAATACTTTTTCAGCCACAGGATCCCAAAGCTTGTACCCTTTCACACCGACACCATAGCCAATGAAAATACACTTAATAGCCTTATTCTTCAATTTTGACCTCTTCTCCCTAGGCACATGAGCATATGCCTCACAACCAAAAACACGAATATGTCTTACTGAAGGCTTCTTACCAGACCACACCTCCATGGGTGTCATACTAATAAGAGCTAATGTATGAGACATGTTTATTAGGTAGAAAGCAGTGGCAACAACTTCAGCCCAAAACTTTTGTTTGATGCCAGCTCCACTAAGCATACTCCTAGCCTTCTCCATTAGTGTCATGTTCATCCTCTCTGCAACTCCATTTGTTTGTGGGGTGTATGGAGTTACCTTATTTCTTTCAACCTCATGTTCTTTATAGATCTTATCAAATTTTGTGGAACAGAACTCACCACCGTTGTTAGTTCTTAGACACTTAGTCTTTTTACTAGTCTGATTCTCAACAAAAGCTTTAAACTCTTTGAACTAACTAAAGACTTCATATTTGCTTCTAAGAAAATAAATCCATGTCCTTCTACTATATTCATCTATGAAAGATACAAAATATATAGATTTAGAGATTGAAGGAATATTAACTGGACCAAACACATTAGAATGAATAAGATCAAACACACCATAAGACTTATGAGAACTTGAGTAAAATTGAACATAGTTTTGCTTTCCATATATACAATGTTCACAAAAGTCAAAATCAAGATTACAATCATCTAACCCCTTAACAAGGTTTTTATTTTTTAGGGTTCTAAGGCTCTTCTCACCAATGTGGCAAACTCTCTTATGCCATAACATTGTCTTCTCAGTAGGGAACTTGACTTCCAAAGCATGAGCACCCTTAGGTACCCAAAATGTACTACCATCAAAATTTGATACAACAAATATTTTCACTGCTGGTTCCAATGGTGGGGAGGAAGTGACTGTAGCTCTTTTCTTCAAGTTAGAAGAACTATTGCACTATGAAGTGCATGCCTCCATTTGAAACATAGTTCCTCTCTGGGTACCCTTCGCAAGCACCATAGATCCTCTAGTCATCTTGCATCCTTCTTTCAAAAAGACAACCTACACACCTGCATCATCCAATTTACTTACAAAGAGTAGGTTCTGTGCCAAGCTTGGGATGTGCATGACCCCAGAGATCCCCTTCACTTGTCCATCAAGGAATTGAATTAAGACTCTTCCATGACCAATAATCTTCAAATGAGAATCATCACCCAGGTACACTCTTCCACCATTGAACTCTTCATACTTTGTAAACTAGTCTTGATGCAAGGTCATGTGAAAAGAGGCACCAAAATCAATCAGCCACACATCATCAGATGCATTGGTGTCTAGGGCTATGATGAAGGCATCACCATCATCCTATGACTTGTCAGAATTTGAATCTAGGACATTCTTCTTCTTTTTCTTCGTCTCCTCTTTGTATTCCATTCAGAAATGCCCAGTTTTTCCATAGTTCCGACAAAGAGCCTTGGACTTTCCATGAGATTTAGATCTCCCATAAGATTTGGATCTAGCCTTCTCAGCTTTCTTGTCCTTCTTTTTTCCTTTCTCCTTGGGTCTTCCACGAACTGCAAGAGCCTCTTTGGTTGACTTGGATGACTTTCTCAACATCTCTTCAGATAATAGTGAAGACACCACTTCATCCATTTTGAAAGTGGATGTGGTACTCTCCATGGCCATAACACGATGATCCCATGAATCTGACAAAGAACAAAGCAAGGTCATACATCAATCCTCCTTCTCCATTTTCACACCAACGGATGTCAACTGTGCAACTAGCATGTTAAAAGCATTCAGATGGTTTGCAACAGATCCTCCATCTTCCATCCTCAGAGAATTCAACTTCTTCCTCAGGAATAACTTGTTCACCAGGGATTTGGCCTAATAAATGTCTCCTATCTTCTTCCATAGGTCTTTCACAGTCTTCTCCTCATGGACACTTAACAAGACAGAGTCGGCCAAATAGAGTCTCACAAGACCCTTAGCTTTCTAATCTTTGAGATCCCAATCATCTTGCAACATTGCCACTAGTTTTACACTAGAAATTCCTTCCCATAGGTTTCGATCAACAAGCATGTCTTCCATCTTAAGTTTCCATAACTCAAAATTAGTGTCATTAAACTTCTCCACCTCTACTCTTTCAAATATGCCTGCCATCTCCTTCCTGCGACAAGATTTCAGGATATTCTACACAGACTCCCACTCAATCTAAGATCATCTAAAAAAACCCCTACCCAACAACTAGGACCAAAGGTGATCAAGCTCTGATACCAACTAAAAGGAAGCAAGGTACGTGGAATATGCTTCCTACACTAATCTAATGAGGGATGTAGTATGCAAATTATTTTAAATCTTTACAATTACAGTGTTATTATCCCAACAACAGACATATTGCAACAATACACATACACATAGAATGTAGATAGAAGAGAGAGATACAAGATATAACATGGGGAAAACCCTTTTGGGAGAAAAACCCCACACTCCAAAACTTGCATAATGTATTATCAAAACAAGGAATGTTTACAACACACTTGCAATGCAAGTCTTATCAAGAGTCGTCGACACTTGTATCTGGATCTATATTCTAGCAGCATAACAGTACCAGTCAAATCAACTATATATCTCCCATCCAAGCCCCTATTTATAAAGAAGTTTTAAGGAAAAAATAGAACCTTCTTTTGGCCTCATGGTCCAAAACCCCACCTAAGGACACTTGTCCAACACTGCAGCATGGTTCTGACACTTGTCATATCACCCCATCCCAATGTGGGCACCTTGTCCCAAGATAGGCTATGACAGATTCTCTTATACACCTTACAGCTGTCATATAATTTGTCATAATTGACAACAGTTACAACTATAAGCAAATCTGTCATACACTAACTAGAAATAGCATATTCCTCTTACAACATGTTATAACCTCCCTTGGGCACCCAAATATGCCTTTCTCAAAGATTCTCTTCGACACATGTGCTCACCTATCATAGGCTCTTCTATTTATGATTCTTATGCATCATAGAATCTGTCATGACCGTTATGCATCATAATTCCTTACACGCTACTCGAGCTGCCGACACATGGCATAAAACCTCTACCACAATATGGGATGCCTATATCCACATGGAGTGGGTTGACCATCCTAGTCACCTTACAAGTGGAGTGACAACTCATCGTGCCACTTCACACTAAATGACAAAATAGGATGTACAACTTAATTACATCATAGACTAATAAAATAAATACATTACACATAATAAATACAAGAAATTACCAAGGTTGAGACACATTAATTCCCAACACATGATACTCTGCCATCTCTTGATGACCCTCTTTCCAATACCAATGTGCCTTGTTATTCTTCAGAGAAGATAAACCATGCTTGTGATCCTTTGGAGGTTTTTAAGACTTCAGATGAGGTTGCAGTTGCTTCAAAGGTTCTTAATTCTTTGTCAGAGATAGTTGATCCACCTTCATTAAGTACTTCCATCATTCCTAAGCAATAGGATTATCATTGTCTTCTTGATTGGGATTCGTATTTGTCAGACATTGGTTCATTGTTCATGGAATCTCACATTTCAGACTTGGAAGACACGTTTGAGGGATTAATTTTCCTATTTGATGATAGTTGTGGTACAACTGTTGTCACTCCATCTTTGTCTTTAGAGAATGTTCAAAATCAGTTTCCAGTGGTACCTTGTTTGTCACCTTCTATTGTGATTGGGCATGTTCCTAATTGGTCCATGGCATCTTCCAAGGTCTTGGTAACACATGAGCAGATTTCAGAGACATTTTCATCCTACATTTGGATTTCACTTGCTAATTCTTATCCAGAATGGGAAGCATACCTCCATTTGTACCTGGTTTTGTTTCTTCCAAAAGGAAGACAAGTTGTTTATCGACATTGGATCATGTTTTGTCTTGAGGCACTTACCATTTTTGCAGGTGATTACACATTGTGGGGGTGGGCTACATAGTCTCTGTCCTTCCCTCTTATGGGGGGGTCATTGATTGTATATACATGATGTATGTAGTCCTTGGGGGTTGTTATTGAGTCCTCCATCCATGCATTTTATTTTCTTTTCTCTTTTGGAGAGAGGTTTTTTCCCACATGGTTTTTCTCCTTTTTTCTCCATTTGTGAGAGATTTCTTCTTTGCATTGTAAATGGGCACCTAACATGGTTGTGTAGCCGAGACCCATATTGCATCTTGATTTTGCATAATAATTCTCCCTAAGTTTGCACTTAAGGGGGCATGTTAGTGTGTTAAGTTTTAACATAGGGATAATTAGTTTTTCCCTTAGGGTGGTTTTTTCCTACATCAGGGAGTTTTCTCACCCATCACATATTTCATGCCTTTATAAGGCTTGTATACTATGTAATTGATAATCTCAATCTCTTAATGTAATTTTTGACATTCTTGATGAAATAGTTTCGTGTGTGTAACTTCTCTAAGCCATGAAGGTTATTTGGTGTGTACTGGAGGACTAGGTGCTCCAACACTTAAAATAAAACTCATAAAATCCTTGAACTGATAATACTACTATGTAGAGGACAAAAAAATATCAACTTTAAAACAAAATATCACCTGAATCAGAGTTCATTTGTGAAAGTTATGAAACTTGGAAAGTCTAAGAACTGTGACAAGATAGAGACAACAATGAGAAAATGATTTTTATGGAGAAATAGAGAATCCTAAGAAAAAATCAATGTCACCATGATGTAGAGCTTGAAATTTTAGTCTATTTTAAAAAAAAAGGCACTAAGAAACACGTCCGTATGACCAAGATATTAGTTTTGAAAGTTGAGCCTCCAAAAACAAAATGTAGATGGAGAGGGGTCCAGTTTTAGCCCTCTGTGATTGGCTCTTGGTCACTCATGTGACCTACTGCTAAATCTGGAGGGGAATTAATTAAAAATAAATAAAATAAAGATTTTTTTAAAATAACTTTTAACTTTTTTAACTATTATGATTTGTTTTGTTTTTTTAATTTGATTTTTTGATTTGATATTTTTAAAAAAATTGTTTTTAACATGAAAAGAACAAAACATTTTAAAAAAACCTATACAATGACCGTACTACCTTGAGTTGCGTGTCTGGGGTTAATTTTTTTTCTTTTTCTAGACCTACACAAAAATAGGTTAAATTATATGTTTTTCTTTGCCTCTCGAGCCCTTCGGACGCAACCATGACCTTCATTTTTTTCCCAGCAAGCTTTTTGTAAAAAATCACCTTTTGATCTCTTCTATAAAAGAGTTAAAAACATGTGAAATCAAACTAAAAAATTCCACCAAATTGATATTAAATCAAGACCAAGGGGTCCCATTGGACGTGTCAAAATGTGATAAATTTTCAATGTAAAGATTAATGAAAACAAAGAAAACAAACAAGTATACCTTCCTTTGCACACAAATCCAACCTCATCGATTGAGCGTATTGAAGTGCACCCAAACTCCAATGGATTGCTCCTTGCTAATTAAGTATGTTGATATGTGGATTGCTCAAGCTCAAACATAACCGGTTGTAGGAGGATGATAGATAAGAAGTTTTAAAATAATTTTAGTAGCATGATGTTCTATGAAGATGAGAGATGATTAGAGGTTGAGAAGGATGTTCAATTTATAGACCTCCAGAAATGAAGATCAACAGTGGAGAATGATCAAAGAGATCAATGGATAGAATTGGATGAGAGGATATGAGCAAATGAGAGAGTGACAAGTGTCTTTGTCCTCTCATAAATTGTGGGAGCTAGTTCAGAATTGATTGATAAGTTGATTGAGTAGTCAACTAAATTGATTGATTAGTTAACTAATTTAATTGATTAGTCAACTGAATTGATTGACTAGTTAACTAATTTGATTGACTAGTCAACTAATCTGATTAGGAGTGAATTATGGTGAGAGGGAATAATAAGGAAAATTATTTAATTTCATGTGCACGTGGATAATATTGGAAAATAAGTAAAATATTAATTTTATTTATTTGTGGTGGAGAAAATAGAAATTAATTGGTTTATTTAATTAATGCTAGGAAATGGATTGATTAAATAATTAATAATTATTTAATTAATGCAGAAGAATAATGTAGTGATTGATTTTCATAACAATGGATGAAATTAATCAAATAATTAGGAATTAGTTAATTAATGTGAAGTACGGCCGATGAATGGTTGATTTAGGATAATTTTAGGTGTTTACAGCTCCAAAATATTTATTTCTCCATTTACATAATGTTGAAAAAATAATACAATTTCACCTCTAGATTCTACATCAAATTGCACAATAAATATTTGATCATTATCAATGATTTTTAGGTTTTGGTCTCCTCTTCATTAGATTTTAAAAATATCTTAAATTTCTAAATGTTATTATAAAATGAGAAAGATATCATAGTTTTAGTGAGACTGATATAAAAAGCTTTCTACAACACCAAATATTTCTCCAACTTTGAATGTATAATTTTAAAAAAAAAATTTAAATTTTTTGATATGAGATTGAACAAAATGGAGTGAAAACTATGAAAAGAGTGAACAAGATGGAGGGAGGAGAGAAACCAAATGAAAGAACAAGATGGAGAAAGAAGAGAAACCAAATATAGATGGATGATGAATGTCACATATTTGCACATGGTCTACACTGCTCCTCTATTGACAAAATGCAAGAATGGTGGATAGATAACAATGAATTTTGCATGTGGTCCTCACTACAACATCATTGAGCACTTCTTTTGAGAAGTAAAGATGAGTGAATGGAGGGTGACTAGAGAGATCCAAGACACCTCTAATACCATATTGAAATCATGACACAAAGAGAGCAGAGGCTCCAACACACAATTTAGTCATTCATCTTCAACACTCAAATGATTACATTCTATGGATTTATAAATCTATTCAACTTATTAACTACCCAAACCACTAACTACCAACTAACTCATAACTAATAACTAGCTAGAAACTAACATCTAATAAATTAACATTAACATGTTAATTTATTATTTATTACATTATTCTATGTCATGCTCTAATATTTCCTAACAAACTATAAACCTTAATGTTCATCCCTAGACCCTATACCTCACTAGTAGAATTTTGGCAAATAAATGACTATGTGACTAAAACTTTTAGTCACGACAACTAAAATGACTAAATTCTACTAATTTTTTGCAACATAGCTATAAATGACTAAATTCTACTAATTTTTTGCAACACAACTATAAATGACTAAATAAATGACTAAGTTGATCGTCACACAAATAAATTTAGTCACGCAACTAAATGAGTAAATAAATTATTTAGTCACACAAATAAAAATGACTAAATAATTAGTCACAATATGATATTAAAGTGGGTAATTTTTCCCTCCTATTCGCATAGAAAAACTCACTTATACAATAAGATTTTAAAGTTTTGATTTTTGAGGCATTTTTCGTGGAGGGAAAATGGACAAAACATAAGGTTTTGATTTGAGGCATTTTTCATGGAGGGAAAATGGGCAAAACCTAAATTCCTATTCTGTTGTTTTTTGTAGATAGGAATGTGTGTTTTTCATGTTGGGATACATATGTGGCCAACATTTATCTTCATGGAGGCATCAGAACAAGGTGAAACGGCTACCAGGACAAAGAAGAGGATTTAAATAACTTATTTTCAAATGGCATTGACATTCTTTCCTATAGATCCTAGTCTATCCAAGCATCATGTCACAGATTTGAATAGGTAATGGTTTAAAATATTGTTTCATCAGTGCTTGTGTCCTTTATTCATCACTGTATTTTTCATTGTACATTCTACATTTTGCATGTTTTGTTGTTTGCTAGGGCACTTCCAATGCGTGAAAAGAACTAAACACAATTTGTGTTGATAGGTTCCTATGTGGCTTGAGCTCTCATATAGAAATTACAAGCATTATTTTACTCAAGGGATTTGCGGCTCTATCCAATGATTCACATAGAAAAGTTATGTTCACACAATCCTGACCCCTGTTACCTAGAACCTGAAGTTGTTTGGACTTTTCTTTTTTCTCTATTGGGCGATCGGTTTTCATAAATGGAAATGCCCAAAAGATTTGAGAAGGAAGGGGTTTTGATTCCATTCATTCATTTTTCTCTATTTTCTCTCTTCTTCTTCTTGTGAATATGAATACTTTCATGGGAGGATTAGATGGTGATAATAGGGGTAGGTAGCTAGCTATCCAGGTTGAAGGAATCATGAGGAATGACTAGAGACTCAAGTAAGTGAATTTAATCTAAATTTCTTGGTATTGTATAGTTTTTAGATGGTTATGTTTCCAATGGTTCTTTGGATATGTCATATCTCTGGTTAAGAATTTATTTATGGTATTATTCTGGGAGCTATTTTTCATAGAATCAAATCTCTCTGTCATCCACTCATTAATTTGCCTCTGCATGACAATGGCTCCAAATCCGTACTTTTAATTCCTCTGCATGTCAATGGTATTATACCATAATCATTTTATACCTGCTAGGCATGGATCTTCTCTGTATGTTCTTAATATTTTATTCCATAACTTTAAAATCTCTTAAAATTACAAAATTACTAAGTTAAAATCTTTTATAATTATAGAATGTTAGTTTATAAGATTTTAACTCAGAAATTTTATAATGGTTATTTAAGTAGATAAAAATCATCACACTCGTGGACCCCTATTACCCAGAGCATGAAGTTGTTTTAGGTATCCCATTGTGTGGCTCATCACACCATTTCAAAGTCCTTAAGGAGGGTACCAAGGTTATAATAAGTCATTTTAGAGTCCACATCAAATGACATTATGAGCATTTTCAATGATATTGAGCTAGGGATACTCATATAACAATCCTAACTAAGTGTTTTAAACCATTTTTCAAGAGTCTATGTTATCATTTTGTGCTATGAAGTATGATAGAATTCATAAAAGTATAGAGTGCTCACATGGAATAAAGGGACAATCCACATGCAAAGGTAGTCATGTTATGACTATCAAAAGAATGACAGTCCTTCAAAGAAATGAAAAATTAGATAACAATAAGTGGAAGGGTAAGAGGGCAGTATAATAGTTGGACAGTTAGTAGAATGGAAGAGGGTCTGACAACACATGATAATAGTTCTCAAGACAATAATATGTTCCCTATAGAAAGTCCACATATTGACACATGCAAGTTGAGGTCATGAGCTTCATTTGTGTATTGATATTGTAAAAATAATAAGATTATATTATCTGTAACATATCCTATGAACAAAAGATTGATTCAATTATGCTACTATCAAGTATAACCTACATGGTGCTTGGAGCTTTTGAATTTTCATATCTTTCTTTGTGTAGTTAAGACAACCATCTTTGGATCAACAAAAAAAATATCATTATTTAATTACTTTAATTACTGGACACAACAATTGTGTAAATACCTGGGTGAGTATGATCACAGTTTTAAGATAGTATCTTTTTCATTCATTAGTTACTCTTAGAGATTAATATTCTTATTTGATAAGTGAAATATTTCATTGGAATCACAATTTATTCTTGTCATTTGAGCTCTAAGTTTGCATGGAATCTGATTTGCAGGCTTGTCCAAGGCTAATAGAAAGGTTCAAGGAGCGAGAGGAAAATGTTAAAGTATTAATATTTTTCTTATATTTAAGTTTTATATGAATGATGCCATTTTCTTGTATTTCATTATTTCAACTTCTTGTTAATTCTATTGCAGATGGATGTGTTTAATGCCTTTATTGAGTTGTTATGCTAGATTGGGAATGTGACTAAAGGATCAAGGGATGCTTGACATTCAAGGCAAGTGCTTAATGAAATATGAAGAGCTGATATTAATTGTAATTCTACAAATTTTTCTCATAATAGTATCTATTAGAGGTTTGTTGGCTGCCTTGTGCATGGTTGTTTGACTTCCAAGTGTGTTATTTTAAGGACAAACATACTTTTTACTAAGTCTGTTGGTTTTGTTTCCAATTTTCTAGTATTAGCTATTGAGGCCTTTGTAATTTGTTGATGAGTACTTGGATAAAATAACCAATAATAAATGAAATTATTTATCTTTGTGAAATCTAGATGAAGTTGACAGATTGGGTACCCTAAAACATAAACCTTATATACAAAAGGGGTAGAAGGAAACCCCTATGTATTTACCATCAAAATAACCATTTGCATCAATGATTATGGCTTGGTATTCAAAACTATATTTATCTTAGGCTTTAGCACATACTCACAAAAATATGGACACCTTCCTCTTTTAGATTCTCATCCTTGTATAATTTAGGCAGTCATCTATTATCTAAAGTTTGTAGCCATATAAAAAGAAGAAGAAAAATATCAAGTCCTTTTGTAAAATGTCTAGAAGAATAAAATGAGTACCCTTTAAAATTCTCTAAGAAGGAAGAAGTCAATCAGGCTACCAAAATTATAAATGAAAGGGCTAAAAAGAAGGAAAGTTGTCTTAACTGATGTCAAAATAATCATTTGCATCAATAATCATTGCTTGGTAGCCAAAAGTATATTAGAGATTGTTGCAACTTGTAAGGATAATAGATGGATCTAATAGGGACCTTTTGGGCAGTCTTTAGAGGTACAAGGTCAATGTACCTTTTTAAGCCCATGTATTTAGTTTGCTAGCTAGGGCAAGAGGGCTTTGTGTAGAAGGGCTATTACAATCTCCATGAAATTCATCTTTTCTTGTAAATTGATTCAAATTCTAATATGGTGAGATAGGTTGGATAGAAGAAGTAATCATGCTCATTATCATAGGCTTTCTCAAAATTGTTATTGTACCATAGTCTATCTTGAAAGAAAGATCATATGTGAAAGGCAATATTGTAGATAATAGATACAATAAACCATCCTGATCTCATTTGAAAATTGAAGAAAATGTTTCAAAGACTAGTTTCTTGAACTTGAAGGGGCTTGTCAAAGGTGATTCAGTCTAGATAAGGCTTATGCAATTATGTTATATGAATTTAGTTTATATCAACAAGCTAATGTTACTACCATGTGATCGTGTCTTGACATGGCCGAGTGGACTAAAGGATAGGACTTGAGATGGGAAATAACATCATTGGTTGACTTTTCAGTGGAAATGTGTGGGAAGTTGTCTTGGATCTTCCACACTTCATGGTGCAGGAGCACCTAACACAAGGTGGCCTCCGTGAGGCATTTAAGTTCATGTTCTATTTTAAAATAGGTTTTATGTTGTAACAAGGTCTATTTGACCAACGCATTTTTCCTTTCTATTTGTAAGTTCCTAGTGACTTAGGTCACTTTTGTCAATTTATTAGTTTTAGATAGTTGGAATTAGTTAGTTTTCTCCCAGCCGCTTGGAATCAATCTCCTAGCTGCTTAGAATGGGTTGGTGTTCCTCGGGGCAAGCTTATAAACCCCAGAGAAATGAATCAAATGCATATAGATTAGATATTGTAATTAGATTGAAGAAGAGATTGAATGTAACTGTGTGAATGTAATTGTGCATTGTGTTAAGGAGAAATCAAACTATTTTCTATGTTGTCAATTTGTTTTCCATTCCCTGTAATTACCAATTGCATAGCTGTAGATTTCCTTTCCGTTCTATATTTTTTTCGTTGTTGAAAAATGTCGATGTGAAGCATTCCACTGGTGAGATTTCTGTCAAAATCAGGGGAATGGCTTCATTGTACCATATTCATTTGTTTCCTATTTTGTTTCATTGTTTGGTGGTGCAGATGTTCCAGATTGAGGGTTGTGCATAGTAGATGGCCTAGCATCTCCATGTGCTAGGGTTTGATTGGAGGAGTTGGAGCTGATATCGGTGAGACAGAGGCCATCGATGAAACATTTCTCACTCAGAGCGGTAAGGATAGTCTGGCCGAAGGGAGGTTCGAGCTGCTAAATGGAAGTCACAACCTAAGATTCAAATCAGGGTGACAAAGCATATCGGCCTAAAGTTGTGCATTCTTGCCAACACATAGGGTCTCACCGAAGACAAAGTCATCAGCACATCGATGAAACAAAACCTAGCATGGCCAATAGAGATTATTTTTCTGATAGGTGAGGAACTTAGAGTTGTCCATCGGGGAGAGTTGTGGGGTCAAAGTGATAAGTTGCAAGGTGGCCAACAGAGTAAGTCTTACCGACTGAGGCTCCCCATCATATTGGTATCAGAGCCTGCGAAAGGTCTAGGCAGAGGTGTTGTGTATTTATTTTATTTCACTAAGAAGGCAGATGAAGAGTTGCTCATGCCATCTAGTTGCGAGAAGGAATAGGATTCCTGTAGTGTGTGGACAAACGATGATGAGGTCTATCGTGACCATTCACCAATAGAGGTTTGGCTGGAGGAGGGTGCAGAGTGAGGCCACTGCAAGAGAGAGGGGTAGTGCATCTCCAGGATCTGTTGTTGGATGAGAGGAATGGGTCTATGAAGCAGCATGTAGGATGGACACCTAATTAAGCATTATGTTGTAGTCAAATTGAGGATTTCCAGAAGTGTTGATATTGTCTGTGAATGTTTATATCAGACAGAGAAAGCGAAGGAGAGGCTAGCGATATGCCTCAAAAGGGGATGACCACCAAAGTGGTCAAGAAATTTAAGGAGATGGAAGAGATGATCAAGAATGGAGTCAAGGAAGTACTCCAGGTTGAATTGAAGGCAATGAAGATAGGAAAAAGGATAGAGGAAGGTTCAGATGAAGAAGAAGATAAAGAGGAACAAGAAGAGGAACAAGAAGAGGCAAAGATATTGGCTGAACAAAAGTAATTCCTGGAAGCCACTAAGACTATTGGCAAGGACTCTTCAGAGGGTCGGATAGATATCCCCATGTTCAGTGGAAAGATGAATGTTGATGAAGTAATGGAGTGGATTGAGGCTCTAAACAACTACTTTGAGTACAAAGAAGTTCTTGAAAGTAAGAGAATTAGGTTTGCAAAAACTAAACTCAAAGGTGATGCCCTTACATGGTAGAATTACACCCAAGGAGAAAGGGTAAAGAATGGGAAGAGTATGATATCTTCATGGACCAAAATGCTAGAGAAGATCAAGTCGCAGTTCCTTCCATCTAACTACGAGGTGTAGATTTACAGGAAAATGCAGAACCTCAAGCAAAAAGATATGGATTTAGCTACTTACACCGAGGAGTTTCACAAATACACTCTTCATTGTGGGTACTTGGAGCACAAAAAAGCTAAGGTAGCAAGGTATCTAAATGGTCTGAGGTTCAATATTCAAGATGAGATAAATTTATTTACCCCTGAAACCATGGAAAAATGCTTTCAAGTAGCATTAAGAGCTGAAGAGAAGCTATAGAGGAAAGGTGAACAACAAGGTAGAGGAAGAGGTGAAAAACATTTTAGAGGTAGTTTTGGAGGAAGAAGTCCTAACCAGAGGCCTAGTGGTGAGTCTAGCCAAGAAGAGAACATTGGAGACTCAAGTAGCAGAGGAGGCTACCGAGGAAGAAGGCTAAATGAAAGAGGTGGGACAAATGGATCAGACAGAGGATCCAAGTTCTCCAATATGAGATGTTATAACTATAATCAAATAGGGCACCCAGCTTATAAGTGTCCAAAGAAGACCTCAACTTCTCATGGAAATGAGAGAAGAACCACATTGATTCAAGAGGATGCAGGGAGTGAGACATCTCCTGAAGTGAGTTTGACATCAAAAGTGGGAGAAAATCTGCTGATCAAAAGGACGTTGCTCAAAGCACCAGTGAAGACTGAACCATCACAGAGGAGAGCTCTTTCCAAGATCAATTGCAAAAGCAAAGGTAAAATATGCAAGGTAGTCATAGATTCTAGTTCAACAAATAATATGGTGTCTAGGGAAATGGTGGATAAATTGAACATAGAAAGGATTCCTCATCAAACTCCTTACAGAGCATCTTGGGTAAGTGATAGTCAATCACTTTTGGTAAATGAACAAGCATATGTTGATTTTCAGATTGGAGAATATAAGGAGAGAATTTTATGTGACATTTTGCCCATGGAGTGTTGTCACCTACTTTTAGGTAGACCATGGCAATTTGATAGGCAAGCATTAAATGATGGATATGCTAACACATACACCATCAAGAAGGATGGAAAGACTTTTGTGATGACACCATTGTAGGAGGATGCTAAAGCAAAGAAGGTAGTCAAGATCATTTTGGTGGGTAAGAAAGAGTTTGTGAAGATCAATGAAGCAGAGACAAGGAAAGTTGAGGATACCTCAAGGAGTGGGGTTGTCAAAGACCAAAGTTTGAAGGTGATTTCAGTTTTGAATGATGGAGATCAGATGGTGATGTCTGCAATGGATCAGAAGCAGGTCAAAGAGCAGGTCTGCAAGAAACCACAGGTTGATTGGAAAGAAAAGGATGCTATCATAGTAGGGACCATTGTTTGTCCTCTAGAGCCAACAAGAGTTGAAGGACAATCATATTCTACCATAGCAGTAGTACAAGTAGCATCAAACAAGGTTTTGAATGTAGGTGTTCAGGCAAAGATAACAGTAAGGAAGAATGGTGAGCAAAGTATGGGTTTGGTTGCAAGCACTCCCTCATGGCAAGGTGTGAGTAGAGCCTACAATGATAGGCATGAATTTTTGATTCCTTGGAAGCAAGTTGTAGTCCAGAGATTGTGGGGAAGGCATGATGCAGCAAAGGATAATGGTGATGCAAGACATAGACTCAACTCATGGGACATGAGTTCTTTTCTAGGTGGGGTGTATGGTGCAGGAGCACCTAACACAAGGTGGCCTCCATGAGGCATTTAAGTTCATGTTCTATTTTAAAACAGGTTTTATGTTGTAATAAGGTCTATTCGACCAATGTATTTTTCCTTTTTGTTTGTAAGTCCCTAGTGACTCAGGTCACTTTTGTCAAGTTGTTAGTTTTAGACGGTTGGAATCAATTAGTTTTCTCCTAGCTGCTTGGAATCAGTCTCCCAGCCACTTGGAATGGGTTGGTGTTCCTCAGGGCAAGCTTATAAACCCCAGAGAAATGAATCAAGTGCATATAGATTAGATATTGTAATCAGATCGAAGAAGAGATTGAATGTAACTGTAGATTAGGAAATCAAATGAAGTTTAGAAATACAAACTAAATGCAAATAACACAAAGAGTTATACCTCAAACATGAAAACCCAATCTTATCAAGGGAAGAGGAAACTTGCACCCAAGAGCTCCTAAGACATGATAATCCCTAGATAAATGATTCAAATGTGAAATGCTCAATTACAACTCACTAATTAGCTCAATAGATATTTGGGCATGGTAACATTGCATAAATATTGGATCCCAAAATGGGTTGTAAAATGAAATATTTATAGGGATTTTGGAGGGATTTTGATCCAAGGGTGGAGATTGGTTTGGAAGATCAATGGTGGAGGATAAAAGTGATGTGGAGGGCCTGGATTTGATCTTGGAGGAATGGAGGGCTAGGAATAAAAGTAAATCTTTTATTCATTTTGGGGAAAGGAGGAATTAAATGAGCATGGGTGTGAGGGATTATTTTTTAATTAAAGATTCATATGGGGAATGTAAAATGAATTAAAAATTTATTTGGGGATAAGTGGAGATAAATGAGGTATGGGGGTGTAAGAGGAATTAATTGTGATGTGGGATGCATTTAAATAAAAAATTGACTTATGTGGATATATTTCAATTTTTTATTTGGAGGATGTGGGGAAGGGTGTTAAACTAGGTTTGACCACCCAAATGAGAGGTTGGGATTAATTAAACATAGGTTTTATTTAATTAATCCTAGGGCTAAGATGAGGTAGGCTAGGGTAGGCAATTAAATAATAGCTATTTAATTGCCTAGGATAGGGATAGGTCAATTAGTAGGTTGAATTAATTAGTTAAACATATTTTAGCTAATTAATTGGATTTAGTGAGGAGAGGGAAATTGATTAAATAAATATTGCATATTTATTAAATCAATTGGCTAAGGCATGAACTATTGAATTAATAAAATTAATTTATTTTTTTTGGATAAAATGATGAAAAATTAGATGATGAAGGGATAAATAATTAAATAAAAATTTAATTAATTGAATACAAGGGAAATTGATGTGTTTAGGGATGTCGAGAGTCGGTTTGGCGGTAAAAGACATTTTTAGGTGTTTACATTTGCCCCTCTTTGACGTGGCGTCAGGACCTAGGAGGGAAGTGGCGTCAGATCGAAGAAAAATATGCCCCAACTACCGGGAAGGAATAAGATGGGTGAGGGATGCCCCCTCGAGAGGTTGGAGGAAAAAAATAAATTTTTTAGGGTGACCTCTTGAAAAGACACGACAGGAGTGAAAGTTGGATAGGGAATGGAAAAAGATGATGGCAAGAAGAAAAATGAAGGAAAAAGGCGGTGATCTGCACCCTGGAGGGGAAAAAGAGTGGCAGGGGGATGCTATATTAGGACAAGTGGGCCCTAAGAGTACCACATTTGCACACATTGACTTGGTGAGAAGAAGAAATAGAGGAGAGATGGCAAAGTGCAACCCCTAGTTCCCTCGACTTTGACACATTTCTGAGTGGTTCCGATCGTTTGGCCGGGCACCGGCGGCTGGACCCCAGGTAGGGCCTAACCATAGCTTTGTGATTTTTTTATTTTACTTGCATTTTGGGGGTTCAGGAAGAGGGGTTTAGGAATGTAGCGCTATTGCTGGATCGCATAGCACGAAGAACATAGTAGATTAGCGCTATCCGCAGGGTAGCATAAGAGCGGGTTGTCGCCATCTGCCTGGCATTTTAGCACTATTTTCTGAAATAGCGCAATGTTTAGAAGAATAGGGTTTTGGCATTTTAGCACCAAATGTGTAGGAGGGTAGCACTATATTATGGAACAGCGCTATTTCTATTAGTGGTGCTATGTTGAGTTTTAGTGTAAAGTATACGATTAGTGCAATATTTAGAATATGCGCGATAGGGGGAATTGGCGCTAATCCTTAGATTAGTGCCAAGTGGCAGGGTGGTGCCATATTCTAAAATGGCACTAACTACATTGCACAGTGGTGCTATGTGTTGAAGTGGCGCAAAATATATTACGCAATGGTGCTATTATCTGTAATAGTGCTATTTAGAAGAAGTAGTAGTGCTATTTGTAAAATGGCACAAATTATAGTTTATTTTTGGCACCAAATGATTTGGGCATTCAACATTAGAAGAAAAGGGGGTGATTTGGAAGAAGACAGACAGATTTCTGACCTAAAAGTTGTGGATGCAGGATACGCGTTCATTTATAGTATACTCATGGGAGTGATGCGTGCCATCAGTGATGGCTTTATTCGATCAGTTTGATGATGCCACTCGAGCTTGACTGGCTAGGTTGGGGCTTCTGACCGTGGCATCAATGCTAGTGCTATGAGCCCATAGAGCTTTGATGACAACAGTAGTGGAGTGGTACCATTCAGAGACCTACACATTTTTATTACCGACTGGTGAGATCACTATCATGCTTGAGGATGTTTATCGCATCCTCAAGCTACCTATTCGCAGCCAGCAAGTGAGATATGACACAAGGAGGGGATGGAGGGCCCTAATCAAAGTATTTGGTGAGGCTCACATTATTTTATTAGCTGATGGTTGGGAGATGAGTTATGAGGGGACACTGGTGATTGGTACAGATCCCTTTGCCTTATTCCTGTGTGCTTTGATTGGTGGTGTTGTGATGTAGGATAGGAAGGGCAAGGGTTTTCCAGTTGGCTGGGGGGAGATGATCGAGGGAATGGTGAGGCATGAGACCGTGTATGCCTGGGGGCTAGTGATGTTGGGGCAGCTATATCATGAGATACATATAGTTGTCTATCTATATGATTCAGCATTGTCAGCCGGGGTCACTCTGTTACACGTGTGGATTTGTGAGCATATTATAGTTACATGACTGATGTGTGGGTACTATCATTATCTATTTGAGGCCTTTGTGTTTTTATATCGGGATGCTGAGTACACCTATACTGGACAGGTTAGATACTGGAGGCGGATGCTAGATGATGTTATTTGGGTGACCTAGTGACCCTACATCAAAGTGGAGCCGTGGCCTGATGATGGTATTCACTTGCCTTTTTCTTTTCAGTAGTGGTACCTGATGGGTCAAGGAGATCACATGATTGACATGTATCTACCCTCGCGGGTCATGTGGTAGTTTGGGTTGTAGTAGGATACACTACAATAGATGGCTATCTTTACATGGACCCGTCATGATGTGTGCTTCTGGCCCGTAGCCATACAGCCACAGGTTGCTCTGGCTGATTTTACAACTTTATGGCCAGTGCAGTGGGATTGGTAGAGCACAGTCCGAGATGCAGGCACTACTCCTACATATGACATATCGTGGCAGATGTGGCAGCCGACATGGTTTATGGACCTGGTAGAGGAGGTAGTTCTGGCGAAGGAGGCGGAGCGGTTAGGGGATGAGGATTCTGAGGATGAGGGGGAGGAGATTATTACAGATTATATTGTGGAGGTTGGGGGAGATCGAGAGGAGGAGGATGCTGGGAGGGATGGGCAGCCGATGGATGTGTTAGCAATGGCGGCAGCTAGACAGATGCCCCAGCAGTAGGTGCGGCAGCAGACACCTGTACAGTAGGTACCTGTTGAGCAGGTTCAGATTGGTAGGGTACGACAGTACAGAGGGCCTTGGTAGCGTGGAGGATGGCCAAGAGTGGATAGGGATGTTATGCCCCCATCACAGGTATCACAGCAGTAGCAGGCTACAGCAGTAGGGCAGCAGGTATTAGGGCATCAAGCAGTAGGGCAGCCGGCAGCAAGGCAGCAAGCAGAGGCAAGCCCTTTTGAGGTTTGAGGGCTCACACCTTGTCGGCAGCCTCGGGGTGAGGAGGAGGAGATTGAGACCCTGCAAACATAGGTGGCTAGCCTACAGGAGACCTTAGAGAGCCATGAGGTGGAGTTGGTTCAGTTGTGGGGGATAGTGACCTTATTGGATGGGTCAGATGGACAACTGGCTGCATTATAGGCACAGCTAGCCCAAGCTCAGGGTGACATAGTGGTTTTGACCAGAGAGCGAGATGTGGTGCTCGTGAGAGCACAGCAAGTAGAGGATACAGTGGGCAGCTTGCAGGCTTCAGGGGCTAGTATGGTGCCCATGTTGTCAGTGATGCAGACATAATTGTCCCAGGCACAAATGCAGACATATCAGTTATAGGGACAGCTAACTCAGGTACAGGGGTAGCTAGCAAAGGCCAGAGGATAGACAAACTATTATCGGGCCCTATATCATGCGGTAATGCCTGCAGAGAAGCGTGCAATGAGTTATAGTTAGGTTAGTGGATCCTGGGCATCTAGATCACACATATCTAGATCAGTTCAATCTGTATAGAAGGGGATGGGTCCTCCATCACATGTGCCCTAGCAGGGTCCACAGGTTCAGGTACAGCCGCTACCACAGCCACCACCACAGGCAGGACCACAGCCACAGCCAGGGTCAGGACCACAGCCACCACCAGGGTTAGGATCCCTCACTCGATCAAATAGAGGATCCTCTATGTGACAGTTATATCATGTTAGCCCTTAGAGGAATTGTATTAGGACATTATATTTTTTTATGGATATATATGAGCGATGTACCTTTTTTTTGTGATGATGATATGATGCTTTTTGATGGTCTATGTGTTTGTTTATGATGCTCTATTATGATTATGATGATGCCTATGTTGATGGATGCAGTATGCTTTATGGATTTATATGCTATGGATGTGTTGTGTTTATACAATTATGTTTCTGATGTTATGGATGTACCTATGATGGATGTAATGATAGTTTACTTATTTTGATATATGCATAGTTTGTGATCTATGGTCTATGATGTATAATGCAAATAAATTTTTAGAGTAATAAACATTTATTATGGATGTAAAATGGAAATGTATGTTTATCTTAACAAACACATGTTATGTATGGAAAATATGGATATGCAGCTAGATGATTTGTAAAATGCAGCTAAATGATTATGATTGTGATGATGTAATGTAACTAAATGTTTATGAGATGATATATGGAATGCAATGCGATGATACTAATTTTAAAATGCACCTATGTGATGACAAACTTAAATGAGTATGATATGATTTGCAATGTTAAATGGTGTATCATGTGCAACTAAATAATTCTAAAATGAACCTAAATGATATGATATGTGACTTAAAAGATTCTAAAATAAACCTAAATGATATGAGATGTAGCTAAAAGATTCTAAAATGAACCTAAATGATATGATATGCATCTTAAAAAGATTCTAAAATGCACCTAAAATGATATGATATGCAAACTTAAAAGATTCTAAAATGAACCTAAATGATATGATATGCATAATTAACAGATTCTAAAATGAACCTAAATGATATGATATGTAAACTAGGTGATAGGTGAGATGCTAATTAGGTGATAGGTGAGATGTAGACTAGGTGATAGGTGAGATGTTAATTAGGTGATAGGTGAGATGCAGACTAGGTGATAGGTGAGATACTAATTAGGTGATAGGTGTGATGCTAATTAGGTGATAGGTGTGGTGCAAACTAGGTGATAGGTGAGATGGTTAAGTCTTGATACACATGATGTTCTTTGTTGGACCCTGGGTGGTGGGGTTGTGAGATAGAGGCATAGGTGGGGAGAGGATAAGGGTGGATGGATGGGGTATGGGTAGGATTAGGAGTGGTGGGATTGCAGGGGAGTTGGAGGTGAGGGAATTGATAGGTTATAAGACACCATGTCATTGAGGGGTGGGGGGGTATGATTTGGTTCAGGATGTGTTGTGTGTGAATGAGTTGGAAGAGTGAGATTAGTGAGGGGATTTGGTAGGTTGGGGGGGTGGTTATGGTAGGTGATTATCAAATCTAGGTCCAAATGGTATAGCTGATGAAATGATTAGGATGATGATTTAAGCTAGTAATAGTAGTTGCATAACATAGTGGAGAGCATTTCTTAGTTTATTATAGCAATGTAGGGTACAGTTCACAAAGGTATGAAATGACCTAGGTGATGATATATATCCCACGATTGCATGGACTAGACCCGCAAACAATAGGTTGATTTCATGCATGCCCAAGGTAGTATAACCTTGCCTACCCTAGGAAGGGGACTCATAATGATTAGTGCTAATAGTACATATAAGGTTGTTGATGCCTGTATATGCAAATGAGGCACGTCATACTAGAACCAACCTAAGATTCAAGATATGAATACTATTCTTGGAGTAATGAAACCAACCCACAAGCATAGCATACAGAAACAATGACCTTGTCTACTCTAGGTGTTGTCCAGCACTTACCATGATATAATAAGATCAAGGTAGCTTTGGAGGTGACTGAGAGTGAGACAAAAAAGATAAAATTAATAATCAAAAATACTAACGAAAGAGATACAAATAGCCTTTGTGTGATCTTGCCAAGAGACATGTTGATAGGGTGATAGATTCTTGTCCATTGTGGGAAAGATATATCCTAGGACGCAAATTAGTTGGATTTGATTGGAGAATTTTTGAAAGGTGGGCAAAAGAATAGTCTGGCTAGGTGTAGGATTATAATTGGTTTGTTGATTGATGATTTTTACGTTAGGGACCATGCTTCAGGTGTATACTTAGCGTGTGTATCATATAGTGGGTCTAGCAAGCTCGGTGAATGGGGACCATCCAAATAGATTGGATGGGTGCATCTTATGTACCTAAGTACTGAAAATGTCCTTCATATTCTGGACTACCTACATACCCTGTATCCACGGGATCAAGGTACTTTCAAGATGTGAACAAAATGAATATGTAGTTCTGGTATGACTTGATGATGTGGGAATGGTTCAGGATGGGTACAGAGTTGATCAATGTTGATGTTTTTAGATTTTTTGATTTTGTATTGTTTTTGGATTTTTTTGATTATGTATTATTTTTGGATTTTTTGATTTTGTATTATTTTTTGATTTTTTGATTTTGTATTGTTTTTGGATTTTTTGATTTTCAACTGTACAAAAAGGAGGTTTACAAGGATCCTGGTTCCATGCGTTGGGCTTAGGTGGGCTAGTGTGATATGGGTGATAAGACTTGATGTTTCAGAATTCCAAGCCATGGAATGTGTGTGATATGAAGTGTTGCGATGGAAAGAGGACTTATTAGATGGTAGAACCGGCCACTACACATTGCACCTGAAACAGGTTTTCACCATGGTACTTATCCAAGGCATCACCGAAGTGATTTTCACCATTGGAATTTTTTATTCCACTCAGATTTTTCTTGATTTTTTTATTTTTTTGGTATTTTTTATTTTTTCTATATATTTTTTTTTATTTTTTGATTGGGGTACTCGATGGGTTATGCATAGAATTTCTTTAGATGCAGAATGTTCATCGACTCATCTAGAGGCTGCCCCTCAGGCATTGCAAGCTAGTATGCTCCTGATCCATAGCTAGCTGTGATGACATACAGTCCTAGCCAATTGGGTTTGAACTTGCCTTTCTTAGTGCGTTCCTGTAAGTTTTTCTGATTCTCTATAAGAACAAGGTCACCTACCTCAAATTTTCAGTTTCTAATTCCTTTGTTATAGCTTCTCGTGAGGTGATTTTGATAGGCCTGCAGGTGGTTCAACGCATTCAGACGTTTCTCATCTAGTAATTCTAGCTGATGCAACCTTACGACCTAGTATTCCTCATCAGTGATTATGTTTTGCAGGGATACTCTTAAGGATGGGAGTTCAACGTCAATAGGTAAAATGGCTTCGGATCCAAAGACTAGGGAAAATGGGGTGGCTCCAGTGGGGGTACGGATGCTTGTGCAATAGGCCCATAGGGCAAGGTTGAGTTGGAGGTGCCAATCATAGCCAGCTTCATTGACTATCTTCTTGAGAATGCGGAGGATGGTTTTATTGGAAGCCTCTACTTGATCGTTTCCTTGAGGGTAATATGGGGTGGAGAAGTGGTGTTTGATTTCAAATTTTTTGCACAAGGTGTGAACTTCTTGGTTCTTGAATGGCTTGCCATTGTCGATGACGATGGAATGAGGGATACCATAGTGACAGATGATGTAATGGAGGATAAACTTGGAGATTTGGGTTCCAATGGTGAAGGTGAGTGGTATTGCTTCCGCCCACTTGGTGAAGTATTCAGTAGCAATGATTATGAACTTATGGCCATTGGATGATGGTGGATGGATTTTCCCTATGAGGTCAAGTCCCCATTGTGAAAAAGGCCATGGCATTGTGATTGGTTGCAATTCTTGTACTGGTGCATGGATGAGATCACCGTGCTGTTGACATGGTAGGCATTTCTTGATAAACTGGTAGGTGTCTCTTTCCATGGTTGGCCAATAATAACCGGTCCTCAAGATCTTTTTGGCAAGAGTGGGTCCACTTGAATGTGCTCCAAAGATACCTACATGTACCTCTTGCAAGGTTACTTCATCTTCCCTAGGGTATAAACATCATAACAGCGTGCCCTCAAGACTCCTTTTGTACAAGGTATATCCTACAAGTGTGAAGCAGGTGGCTAAGCGGATGAAAGATTTACGTTGTGAGGTGGAGAGGTTAGGGGGATGATATTATCATCGAGATATAGGTAGGTTTCTTGATACCACGGGGATAGGGGACCAATGACTTCGCACACGAGCTCAGATTGAGGCACATCATATGCAGGGATAGGGAGTTCTTCGATCAAGAATTTGCACCTCTTGCTATCTTTCTTCATGTTGACCAGGGATCCTATGGTAGCCATAACATCTGCAACTTTGTTGTTTAACCTTGGGATCTGCTCAAAGTGGATATCATCAAAATAGTCTTTGAATTCATCAACTATCTTTTTGTAAGGTAGGAGTTTATCATCCTTGGTCTTGTACTCATTGTTTACATGTCGGATAACTAGTTGAGAATCTCCGTACACTGTTAGCTTCTCAATTTTCCATTTGATTGCCATTCGAAGACTTGTGATAAGGGCCTCATATTCTACCACATTGTTGGTACATGGGAATGTGATTTTGAATGACTTGGGGATTGTGTCACCTTGAGTGGTAACAAATAGGAGGCCTACCCCTGAGCCTCTATGTGTGTATGACCCATCAAAGTACATCTTCCATGTTTCTGTGGCTGGTGTGATTGTCAAGATAGCTTCATCAAGAAACTCTACCAGTGTAGGATGTTCTGCAGGAATGGGTGCCTCAACGAGCTAATTGGCTATAACCTGTCCTTTGATGGCTTTTCTCTCAGTGTATTCAATGTCAAATTCAGTGAGAATCATGACCCATTTTGCCATTCTCCCAGTAAGAGCAACTTTGTTTAGCAGATATTTCAATGGATTGATCTTGGTGATGAGCTTGGTTTTATGATTGAGCATGTAGTGTCTTAATTTTTGTGAAGTGAAGACCAAGGCTAGACATGCTCGTTCAACTGGCATATAGTTGAGCTCATAGGATATTAGAGTATGGCTGATGTAATAGATGGCTCTTTCCTATCCATGCTCATTGTGTTGTGCTAATAAGGCTTTGATAGCTATCTCTGTTGCAGAGATGTCTAGCAGGAGGGGTTCTCCTTGCCTTGGTGGAGTTAGAACAGGGGGATTAGCTAGGTATTCTTTTAGTTGATTGAAGGCAGCCTGACATTGGGTGTTCCAGACAAAAGCTATATATTTTCTGAGTAGGTACTGAAATGGTTGGCATTTATCAGTAAGTTGGGCAATGAACTAACGGATGGACTAGAGTTTTCCTTGCAGACTTCTTAGTTGTTTCAATGTTTTTGGAGGAGGCATTTCAGTGATGGTCTTGACCTTTGCGGGATCTACTTCAATTCCTCTTCTAGAGACTATGTAGCCTAGAAGTTTTTTGGAGGTGACCCTGAAGACACACTTCTTTGGATTGAGGCAAACATTGTATTTCTCTAATCAGTCAAAGATTTTTGCCAAGACATCCAAGTGCTCTTCCCTTGTCTTCAATTTCCCTAGCAAGTCATCCACATAGTCTTCCATGATGTGGTGGAAAAGATCACAAAAAATGATAGTCATAGCTCTTTGATATGTAGCTCCGGTATTCTTCAGGCCAAATGGCATTACCACCTAGTAGTACGTCCCCCATGGACATATGAAGGCTATCTTATGCTGGTCCTCTTCTGTGATCTGAAATTGGTTGTACCCTAAAAATTCATCCATGAGGGATAACATTTCATGTCCTGCCATGAGATCCACTATCATGTCAATGTTAGGCAACGGGAAGTCATCCTTTGGGTAGGCTTTGTTGAGATCTCTGAAGTCGGTGCAGTAGCGGATTCAGCCATCAGGTTTGGCTACTAGTACTAGGTTAGAAACCCATTTAGGATAATTAATTGGGTGAATGAACCCAACATCCAGTAGTTTCTTTAGCTCTGCTTTGACAAGGAGGGCCACCTGAGGATTCATTTTTCTAAGCTTCTACTTTACTAGTTTCACATCAGGGCATACTGCAAGGTGATGGACAACCAAAGAGGGGTCAAGCCATGGCATGTCTGCATAGGTCCATGCAAAATTGTGATTTCTACATTTGAAGAATGCTAGGAAGTGTTTTTATTCTACTGTACTGAGAGATTCTGCCCTGAAAGTGATTTTTGACTCTTCTTCCATCCCAAGATTCATCTCTTGGGCTGGCTTGACCAAGATGGGTGACCTATCTAGATAAACCTTGTCTATCTCAGGAAGGCCCATGCTTCCATCTCCTAGCGCCTCATGGAGGTTTTCACTAGGAGATACGTCTTTTGTTTTTACTTTTTTGGGATCTGACACTGCCACAGATTAGTTTTCACCATCAGATCCTTGTTTGATTTTTATATTTTTATGACTAGAAGGAGGGGTTGTCTCCCTGAAATAAGCATGTGTATCTAGTTCCATGATGTATCCTACTCTGTGATCTCCCAAGGGGAAGTGATCTCTAACCCCCATCATTTCTGTGATGGCCTCATCTTTTGGTGCTATGTCAAAGACAGGAGGTCCTCGTTGGTCCTTGTCTATGAGGTCTGGATATACAAGTGGTAAGTCATTGGAGGACGAGGCTAGGGTGGTGACTGTGTAGATGGTGCATATGGATGAGTCAAATAAATAGTCAAAGTCACTAAAGGAGTCTTGAAGGCCCGTTTCATTAACGTTGTCGACTTCTAGGGAGACCGAAGCGACCTCGACTATGATACATTTGCTGGTAGTGAGGATACATTGTCGTTGACCATATCCTAACCCTTGAGTATAGGGATTTCTTGTCGCTTGCACTGGTTCCACGATCCCCTGTTCATGAAGGTCGATGTTGCCTTGTCCTTTGTAACCCATGTTTTTGACAATTTCGGACCCTTTACCATAGATTTTTGTTGGTATGGTGGGAGCTTCTTAATCAGATTCTTCGTCCTTATATAGCTAGGATGAGATATCCTCAAGGATGTCCTGATCCAGGAGATGTTTCTTTTCAAAGATGGGTGATGGTTTACACTTGATGACTACTGTGTTGGTTGCTTCTGTCTTTGGGATGCCAAACATTTTAGGATTGGGTAGTGTGCCTACACAAAAGGTACCATGCAGGTTGTATTCCCCACATCCCATATCAGTTAGCTTGATCTTGACCTCAGGCAGTGGTGGTGTTTGGGATGAAGTGGTGGCAATGTTGCCGGGGTCGATGTATGAGGTGGAAGCTGTTGGATTGGCTTTGGTGGTGGCTTTGTTGTATGGGCAGAAGGTGTGGTCGTGACCTTCCAAGAAACTATAGTATTGGAAGGGGTGGGGGTCGGCGTAGATGGTCACCTCCATGCCATTGTGAGGGAACTTGAGGCATTGATGGATTGTGGATGGGAAGGCTTGCATGGCATGGATCCATGGTCAACTAAGAAGAATATTGTAGGGGAGGTCAAGATCAAGGCCCTGACATTTTGTTTCCAGTATTTTCTATCCTACTTGAATAGGGAGCTTGATGGTGCCTTTAGAGAGCCGTTCGGTGTCATCATACCCTTTGATTGTGATATAGTCACTGGTGTCTACAACCACATCTGAGTATCCCAAGTGTTTTAATAGTTTAAGAGTGCATATGTTTAGGCCGGAGCCACCATCTATTAAGACTCTTTTGATGATGTGTTTGTGGATATAGACTTCGATGTGTAAGGTGTCATTGTGTAAGTGTTTAGAAGTGGGGAGATCCTTTTATGAAAATGTGAGATGGTGAGGTGCGGCGATATGTCCTACCATGACTTGGAATTGGGTCACATTCAAGTTGGTGAGAACTTGAGTTTCCAAGAGTGCTTTGTCAAGGACGTCTTTGTGGAGGGGAGATGTGCGGAGTAGCTCAAGTATGGATATTTATGCAGGGGTCTTTCCTAGATGCTCTAGGAGGTTGTATTAATTGGTAGGTGATGGATGTGTGGTTAGATGAGGGGGTAGGGAATCTTATGTGGATGCTAGCGTTTGTTTAGTGGTAGGGACTGTACAGATGGATACACGACCATGATGAGTTGTAATAGCACAATCAGGTGCTTATGCTTGAATGGTGATTGTGTTGACATGGTGAGATGATGGCTCTATCCGCCCATCGATAGAGTCATAGGATGTGGGTGGTGGGGTGATGTTGAATGCTTGATTTTATGAGGGGGGTTTATTATGGTTGGGCAGTGGATCCTTGTAAGCTCTGAGGTTAGCATTCGATGATGGTTGGGTGCTTTGATCAAGGATGACTTGATTTTGATCTATGAGATCTTGGACGCAATGCTTTAGTTGCATGCAGTCAACAGTTTTGTGGCCCACAATGTGGTGGTATTCGCAATAGTCATTTTCATTGTACCACGCGGCTTTGAGCTCATTCTCTTGACGTGGTCTAATAGATGGGAGCATGATCAAGCCTTTCTTGAGACATCTGTCAATAATGTCTTCGATGGGTTCTCCTAAGGGTGTAAATTGTCTTCGTGGTTTGTTTGGTTTAGTTGGCCCCCTTGGTTTATTTACATTGGTAGTATATGTATGTGCAGGTGTTTGATTTTGTACATGTTGGACAACTTTCACATCTGTGATGCTGTCGTTCAAGGTGTTCTTGTTCTTTCCCCAATAGTACAGCTTGTCATTTGATTGCGCATTGGTGTTGTTGTTTGTATTGGGGGTGTTGATATGGAGTTTGTTGTTGTTGTTGTTGTTGTTGTTGTTGTTGTTGGATTTGTACTCATACAATTTGATGGAGCCCTTGGCGATGAGGGCTTGTTCAATGGTAGTACCTTTGTCGATGACTTCCTCAAAGGTAGACACATAAAGGATTTGTAAATGGAACCCCATTTCATGATTGAGGTTGGTCACAAACATGGTGACGAGTTGTTTTTCAGGGATTGGCCACAGGAGTTTTCTTGCTAAGCTTATCCACCTCTGAAAGAAGGAAGCGAAGGATTCTCCACCTTTTTGTTTTGTGTTGCAAAGGTCTATCATAGATATCTCATGTTTGAAGTTGTAGGAGAAATGGTAGACAAATTTCTCTGCGAGATCAGGAAAAGACCTAATGCCCAGGGGTAGATGTGCGAACCACTCAGTGGCTTGATCACCAAGGCTTCTTGGAAATAGTCTCATAAGATATGTATCATTATTTGAGATGTCTAAGCAAGTGAGGTAAAACTCCCTAAGATGATCCCTAGGGTCTCCCTTTCCCTTGTATTTGTCAAATTTAGGCATTTCAAAGTTCTTGGGGAAAGGGGGCATGTACAATGTACAATCAAATGGATAGGGAAAAATATCCTCAAAAGAATAATGTTTGTGTTTGCCCCTAGTTTGCATGTCATCTACCTTTTGGATCAAGGCTTGTACAACGGTTGTGAGATCCTGTGTTGGTTGTGGTTGCAGTGTGTGGGTTTGCGGCTTGATGAGATGTTGGAGATTGGGTGGTATTTGATGTTGAAGATTTTGGGAGGTCATGTTTTGATATTGTGGGGTGGTGTTTTGATTGAGTTGTGCAAGATGTTGTTAATGAGCGTAGAGTTTTTCAAGAATGTGTGGGGGTATTTGGGGGTCGGGATTATGTTGGCTTGATGATGCTATGGGGTTTTGTAGATATGTGACATTGGATGGATTGATGTTAGATGGGTGGATGTTGGATGGGTTGGTCGTATTGTAAGGTGGTTGTGAGAATAATTGTCTTAGGTAAGCTATGGTTTGAGGGTTTGGTGGAGGCACACTCGTGGAGGTACTTGCATGCGTGATGTTCCCCTATATGCCTAAGGTGATTTGTGGGATGGAAGAGGTTACGTTAGTTGTGATGGTGATGTGGTGACCGGTTGGGATGTGGTAGGATTGGAGGCACTTGTGGGAGTTGTAGATGTGGTAGCGGTAGAGCTTGTGGTGGTGGTAGATATGGTGGGAGTTGATGTTTGTGAGATGGTAGGTTGGGTGTTTAATGTAGATGCTTGGGTGTTTGATGTGGTAGGAATGATGGTAGAGGTGGATGGTTGAGATGATGTTGTGTTATGGGGTGGTTGGGCACCAATTTTGAGGAGATAATCAAGATATCTATTTGGATCTGACCTTAGGATTTTGTCAAGTAGGTCCATGCTATCGGTGTCTTGTGTAAAGTTCAAGACATCTAGATCATCTTGGGACATGGTGGGGATGTTTTGTGTTGGTGGTGGTGGTGGTGGTTGTTGTAAGAATTGGAAGGGATTTTCATTGGGATTATATGCGGGGATGTGAAAGAGAGTAGGTAGATTGTGTGTTTGGTTGATGGGTATGTTGTTGTTGTTGGTGTTAGGCATTCCTATGACCTGATATAGTCCAGATTCTGCTATTTCTTGATTCTTCTTGTGTTGTGATCTAGTTATGGGCATGCAAGTGTATGGATTTGATTTTAGAGATGGTGTGAAATGGGGATGTAGACCTTAGATAATTTGGATTAAATTGTTGGACCCAAAGATGGATGTGGTAGTGAGATGGAGTAGAGAAGAGGATGTAGGGGTGATTGTAGTGTGATGGAAGATCGATAAGTCTTCAAAGAGATGTTAAGCTAAGGGCGATAAGAATGGATGGTTTTTTGACTTTTTGCATAAATTTGGACCAAAAGGTAGATGATGAGTGATGTTTGTTTGGAAAAGATTTTGATGTTTGATTTTGATATTCGATATGAAAGAGTAGGATGATGTTTTTTTCTAAGGGATTTGATAGTCAACAAATTGAACTTAGGTAAGATCTAGATTTGTGTTGCACAAATGGATGTTTTTCTTTGTTTGGGGTAGACTAATGACCTTACACAAAGAAGGATGACTATTTCACTTGGAAGGTAGACTATTGACTCTCCAAGCAAGATATGATGTGAAGGATGAAATCTAGATCTAGCTTTAGCTCAAAGGGATGATAAGTTTTTGATTGGTGATTTTTTTATGGATGTTTTGATTTGGGAGATTTTGGATATGTTTTTGGATTTTGGAATGATTTCTTGCGACAAGGATTTTTGTTTGGTCCAAAAGGTATGCAAAGATTAATGAGGGTAAATGGATATGAATTTGATCAGATTTGATATAGCAAAGGGTCCAATAGTGATAGTGATTAATCCTCTAAGGTCAAAATGAAGGTATGATATGGAAAATTTGAGGAGAAAATGGATGGGGTATGCATTATTTTTTGGAATGTGAATATGGATTATGGCAGAGCAGATGGTGAAGATCACAACTAGATGGGTCTTAGTTTTAGGCAAGTCAATCTAAAAATAGTGCCAATCCACAGGTGAAATGGCACCAAAATCAAACAGAGATGGTGCTAAAACAAGGTAGTGTTGGTCTATGTCCTGAAAAAGATAGATTTTGAGGGCAAATTTGGATTTTGTTTAATTGAAGTTTGATCAAATGATTCTCATTGTCTCTTGGCAAGTTGTTTGTAAACAAATTCAAGCACAATAACACACAATAAACAAGATTTTTTTTTGTAAAAAAGATGTGTGATTTTGTTAAACAAGCACTTTACACAACCTAAGGCGAAAATATGACAGTATTTGCTGAATCCCCTAGCTATGCCTATTCAAAGCGGGTAGCTCTAGGATCTTAGTAGCGCCGGCTCCTCCTTACAATTGCACACACTTCTCACACATACCAAGATCTGGGTTTCCTATAAGGCTTGTCCCTCACCAAACCTTTGGATTATCCCTACTACCTCGACTAAGAACCACATGAATTGAGGCTGCTTCAAAGGTTTCCCTTCTACATCAACAAATAGAAGGATTTTGGCTTGCTAAACAAAGGTTCGTAGTAAGTGCTTTCATTCAGGTGGTTATACGTGTGACAGTGCTACTCTCCATTATGGAGTCTCCCAGCCTCCAAGGGTTACATCTTGGAGGGTTTTGGGGGAGGTTGGCTATCGGTATAACACAACAACACCTGTTGTCTATGCCTTTCATCACAAACACCTTATTTTTTATAGCGGCTTGAAAGAGCTTGGCTTTAGCTTGTTGCCGCTTGGGTCATTCCCACCTTTCAAAGCGAGGTGGCAGGCCCTCTAAGGATTAACAAAAGCAACACAACCACAAAAATACTTTTGATCCCCAAGTTCATACAAAGATGCAAGGGGAGAGCATACGTATTCTTTGTGCTTGCATCACACCAAACATGGTTCATTTTAGTTCTTCAGATTATGTTGGGGGTGATTAATACAAGTATTATGAGAAGCTTTTGATTCCCAAGGTCACCAAAATGGTGTGAGGGAAGAGCATACACTTTTCACACTACAAACACAAACCATGAAAATACTTCGCACAAATTAGATTGATTTTCTTGATTATATGAGTGAAGAATGTAGATTGTTGTTCTTTTTAATCCAATGATTTGATTGATACAATTTGTGGTTCTTTTTAGAGCGCAAAATTGAAATGTTTTGATAGTTGTTTGTTGGCACACACTTGTCAATTTTAGAACACCAAATTCAAATGTTTTGGCACACACACACACACAAAGATTTGTTTATTGTTGATCAATTTTAATAACACCAAATCGAAATGTTGTGTAAACTAGCATGCAAGGGTTCGTTTTAAGTTCTAATTGAAATGCTTGTTAGTCTAAAGATAAACACCCTGCAAAAACTTGTTAGTGTCCACGAAATGATGTTGACGACTTGTGAACAACTTGTCAACCCCTGGACAAGATGCAAAAGTCAGTCTCAGAAATAGCACTAAAACAGAGACCTAATCGCGCCACTACGGACAAAAAATGGTGCTACTTGACAAAAACTGACAGACCACCTAACACTCTAGACAAATGGCATTGATTCACAAATATGCGCTAATATTAGACCCAGAAGGTGTCAAGATACAAGTTTGTGCTACAAAATTATACAGAAGGCGCCACAACAATAAATAGTGCTAATACAATATACAGAAAGCACTAAAATAGGTAATAGCACTAAAATGGGTCTAAGAAGGCACCACTGCACAAGTTGTCAAGTAGTCTGGTCACAGTTTAAAGATAGCACCAATCTGGGCTCTGATAGCACCGATACGAGCTTGAAAGTGTCTGTCCTACAAACAGAGGTCTTCCAACTAAAAGAGGAGGTTAGGCTAGATAAGAAGAGGTCTTGTTAGCATTGTTAGTCTTGACAAATGAAAAAACAAGACCAAATAGAAGCCGAAATGCATGTTTAGACTTTATGAAAAAATTCAGCAGGACCTCCCCTTGTTCCTTCAAGATCCTTGCAAAAATAGAGAGCAACTAAACAGGGACAAACAACAGGAAGAACATAGAAAAAATGGACTTATGAGTGAGTTTTAAGGAAGAGAGTTGCTACGCAAAATAGCGCTAAAACATAATATAGCGCAAAAACATGTTAGAGATAGCGCCACTGCATAGGTAAGATAGCGCTAGACCTGCAAAAACACATATCTAACACAAAAACTCAAAAAATAGATTAGATTTGGACCTGGTGGGTCCCACTGGGCGTGCCAATGTAGATTAAGAAATCAAATGAAGTTTAGAAATACAAACTAAATGCAAATAACACAAAGAGTTATACCTCAAATATAAAAACCCAATCTCATCAAGGGAAGAGGAAACTTGCACCCAAGAGCTCCTAAGACATGATAATCCCTAGATAAATGATTCAAATGTGAAATGCTCAATTACAACTCACTAATTAGCTCAATAGATATTTGGGCATGGTAACATTGCATAAAGATTGGATCCCAAAATGGGTTGTAAGATGAAGTATTTAAAGGGATTTTGGAGGGATTTTGATCCAAGGGTGGAGATTGGTTTGGAAGATCAATGGTGGAGGATAAAAGTGATGTGGAGGGCCTGGATTTGATCTTGGAGGAATGGAGGACTAGGAATAAAAGTAAATCTTTTATTCATTTTGGGGAAAGGAGGAATTAAATGAGCATGGGTGTGAGGGATTATTTTTGAATTAAAGATTCATATGAGGAATGTAAAATGAATTAAAAATTTATTTGGGGATAAGTGGAGATAAATGAGGTATGGGGGTGTAAGAGGAATTAATTGTGATGTGGGATGTATTTAAATAAAAAATTGACTTATGTGGATATATTTCAATTTTTTATTTGGAGGATGTGGGGAAGGGTGTTAAACTAGGTTTGACCACCCAAATGAGAGGTTGGGATTAATTAAACATAGGTTTTATTTAATTAATCCTAGGGCTAGGATGAGGTAGGCTAGGGTAGGCAATTAAATAATAGCTATTTAATTGCCTAGGATAGGGATAGGTCAATTAGTAGGCTGAATTAATTAGTTAAACATAGTTTAGCTAATTAATTGGATTTAGTGAGGAGAGGGAAATTGATTAAATAAATATTGCATATTTATTAAATCAATCGGCTAAGGCATGAACTATTGAATTAATAAAATTAATTCAATTTTTGGGGATAAAATGATGAAAAATTAGATGATGAAGGAATAATTAATTAAATAAAAATTTAATTAATTGAATAGAAGGGAAATTGATGTGTTTAGGGATGTCGGGAGTCAGTTTGGTGGTAAAAGACATTTTTAGGTGTCTACAGTAACTGTGCGAATGTAAATTGTGCATTATGTTAAGGAGAAATCAAACTATTTTCTGTGTTGTCAATTTGTTTTCCATTCCCTGTAATTACCAATTGCATAGCTATAGATTTCCTTTCCATTCTGTGTTTTTTTCATTTTTGAAAAATGTCGATGTGAAGCATTCTACTGGTGAGATTTCTATCAAAATTAGTGGAACAACTTAATCGTACCATATTTGTTTGTTTTCTGTTTTGTTTCATTTTTCGGTGGTGCAGATGTTCTAGATCGAGGGTTGTGCATAGTAGACGGCCTAGCATCTCCATGTGCTAGGGTTTGATTCGAGGAGTTGGAGCTGATATCAGTGAGACAGAGGCCATTGACAAAACATTTCTCTCTTAGAGCGACGAGGATAGTCTGGCCGAAGGGAGGTTCGAGCTGCTAAATGAAAGTCGTGGCCTAAGATTCAGATCAAGGTGACAAAGTACATTGGCCCGAAGTTGTGCATGCTTGCCAACACGTAGGGTCTCACTAAAGACGAAGTTATTGGTGCATCAGTGAAACAAAACCTAACATGGCCGATAGAGATTGTTTTGCCGATAGGCGAGGAACTTAGAGTCGTTCATCAGGGAGAGTTGTGGGGTTGGAGTGATAAGTTGCAAGATAACCAATGGAGTAAGTCTTACCAACTAAGGCTCCTCATCACTTCACTAAAAAGGAGGAATCAAAATGAGCTACATTTAAGAGTGACTGGATATTTTTTGACTCTGGTAATTGCATTCACTATAATGATCTTTCAAGATGTGGTGCCATGAAGGCCACTTCTTTTTTGGTCATGATTAAAATGAGTGATAGTGAATATCTTATTTATTTTTTTCTAATCAAGTCTTGAGTCAAGTTGTTGGGTTACTAGTCTACCTTTCTAATCCATAGCATGACAATTTTGGGAATGAAACCTTGGTAATTTATTTTTATCTCAATATTTTAGAGTAACTGATGAGCAAAGTGAATACAACTTTAGTATGTCTTTTAACATAATAAACTTCAAATTTGTCTTAGAACATTTAATTCTTTGGTAGCCCATTATTGATGTTAAAGCAAGAAGTCCCAAAAATAGTCAAGTCTCTAAATACGCAGCTCAGGGAAAAATCAGTAGAGACTAAGGTGAGTGTCAAATCTATATGTTGAAAATGATGTTGCTCTATAATACATATTACTCTTTAGTTTGAAGCATCTTTTGCATATAAAGAGGGATTGTGATTCTTCTTCTTTTTCTCCTTGTATTTTGATGTTTTTGTAATATTACTATCCTGAACTAAGAATGGTTATGCAGGTTGGATCATTTTCAGTATTGAAGGAGCTTGTGGTTGTGCTACCTGATTGCTTAGCTAATCATATTGGCTCCCTAGTCCCTGGAATTGAGAAAGCACTTAATGTAAGATAAAGAGCATATGTTTTATTTGAGATTTTCCATTATCATTATCTATTTGTCACTTTTCTGAATAATGTATTGTATTAGGACAACTCATCAAACTCAAATCTTAAGATTGAGGCTCTTGTATTCACTAGACTTGTGATGGATTCACACTCACCCTTTTTCCATCTATACATCAAGGTAATGGTTGCCTAACCATACACACAAAGTACTATATTGCAATTCTTTATGACTAAAACATCAGCATAGCTGGAGTTTGTTGTTTTCTATTGTTGTGCTCTCTTTTTCGAAATTCTATTGTAATAGTTTGTTTTATATTCATATCCATTTAATCTATCTAGCTGGTAAGAGAGTATTTGGAGCACTTAATTTGAATATAGAGAAAATTATTTGTTATCTATCCACTTTTAAGTCAAAAAGATGGTTGATAACTTACACACTTTGTATAGTTATATATTTGTTTTAACTATATAGTCATTCACAATTGCACAGAGCAAGAGTATTTTTATGGCAACTACAAGTTTATGGGTCTCAACAACAAACATAATATTCAACATTGGATTGATTATGGCCATTTTGAAAAGGAGCTCAATGTCACCATTACAGAGGTTGGTCCATATCACTTAGAAAAGCCAGTGATAAATGTGACAAAATTGTCTATATCTAACATTCTTGAAGAAGAAATCTATGTTGGTTTCTCAATAGCTATAGGACCCTGTATTGTAGAGAATTACATCCTTGCCTGGAGCTTTACTACAAACAGAGCCTCTCCATTCAAATAGTTCTTGTGCCCTGTCTATCCTTCCACATTTTTCATTCATGTCTACCAGAGCATTTCCAACTATAATATCTGAAAAACATCCCCCTTCCATGTTATGTTTTTATGGATGTCCATACTCTATACCAAAGCTCCCATTTTGACACAAGAAGGGAGGATGCTAGCAAAGGTTGTGGAATTTGGTTTTACACTAGCCAATTGCATTTGCTTTAAAATTTCTAAAGCCTTTTCAACAAATCCATTTTGTGCATATCCTACAATCATTGCAATCCATGAGACCACATTTCTTTGAGGCATTATGTCAAACAGTTCACGTGCCTTGTCTATGCTTCCACATTTTGCATACATGTCTAACAAGGTAGTTGCAACTACAACATCTCACAAAATTCCTCTATCCTTTATGTTTTGATGGATGTCCATACCCTATTCAAAAGCTCCCATTTTGACACAGGCAGGGAGGATGTTGGCAAAGGTTGTGGAATTTATCTTTATACCAGCCAATTGCATTTGCTTTAAAATTTCTAAAGCCTTTTCAACAAATCCATTTTGTACATATCCTGCAATCATTGCAGTCAATGACAACACATTTTTTTGAGGAATTCTATCAAATAGTTCACGTGCCTTGTCTATGCTTCCACATTTTGCATTCATGTCTAACAAGGTTGTTGCAACTACAACATCTGACAAAATTCCTCTATCCTTTATGTTTTGATGGATGTCCATACCCTATTCCAAAGCTCCCATTTTGACACAAGCAAGGAGGATGCTGGCAAAGGTTGCAGAATTTAGCTTTACACTAGACAATTGCATTTTCTTTAAAATTTCTAAAGCCTTTTCAACAAATCCATTTTGTGCATATCATGTAATCATTGCAATCCATGAGACTACATTTCTTTGAGGCATTCTGTCAAATAGTTCACATGCCTTGTCTATCCTTCCACATTTTGCATACATGTCTAACAGGGTAGTTGCAACTATAACATCTGACAAAATTCCTTGATCCTTTATGTTTTGGTGGATGTTCATACCCTATTCCAAAGCTCCCATTTTGACACAGGTAGGGAGGATGATGGGAAAGGTTGTGGAATTTGGCTTTACACCAACCAAATGCATTTTCTTTAAAATTTCTAAAGCCTTTTTAGTAAATCCATTTTTTGCATATCCTACAATCATTGTAGTCCATGAGACTACATTTCTTTGAGGAATTCTAGCAAACAATTCATGTGCCTTGTCTATGCTTCCATATTTTGCATACATGTCTAATAGGGTAGTTGCAACTACAACATCTAACAAAATTCCTCTATCCTTTATGTTTTGATGGATGTCCATGCCCTATTCCAAATTTCCCATTTTGACACAGGTAGGGAGGATGCTGGAAAAGGTCGTGAAATTTGGATTTACACCAGCCAATTGCATTTGCTTTAAAATTTCTAAAGTCTTTTCAACAAATCCATTTTGTGCATATCCTACAATCATTGCAGTCTGTGAGACCACATTTCTTTGAGACATTCTATCAAATAGTTCACGTGCCTTGTCTATGCTTCCAGATTTTGCATACATGTCTAACAGGGTAGTTGCAACTACAACATCTGATAAAATTTCTCTATCCTTTATGTTTTGTTGGATGTCCATACCCTATTCCAAAGCTCCCATTTTGACACAGGCAAGGAGGATGTTGGCAAAGGTTGTGGGATTTGGTTTTACACCAGCCAATTACATCTGCTTTAAAATTTCTAAAGCCTTTTCAACAAATCCATTTTGTGCATATCCTACAATCATTGCAGTCCATGAGACCACATTTCTTTGAGGCATTCTATAAAATAGTTCACATGCCTTGTCTATGCTTCCACATTTTGTATACATGTCTAACAGGGCAGTTGCAACTACAACATCTGACAAAATTCCTCTATCCTTTATGTTTTGATGGATGTCCATACCCTAGTCGAAAGCTCCCATTTTGACACAAGCAAAGAGGATGCTAGCAAAGCTTATGGAATTTGGCTTTACACCAGACAATTGCATTTTCTTTAAAACTTCTAAAGCCTTTTTAGAAAATCCATTTTGTGCATATCCTGTAACCATTGCAGTCCAGGAGACCACATTTCTTTGAGGCATTTTGTCAAATAGTTCACGTGCCTTGTCTATGCTTCCACATTTTGTATACATGTCTAACAAGGAAGTTGCAACTACAACATCTGACAAAATTCATCTATCCATTATGTTTTGATGGATGTCCATACCCTATTCCAAAGCTCCCATTTTGACACAGGCAGGGAGGATGTTGGCAAAGGTTGTGGAATTTGGCTTTACACCAGCTAATTGCATTTGCTTTAAAATTTCTAAAACCTTTTCAAAAAATCCATTTTGTGCATATCTTGCAATCATTACAGTCCATGAGGCCACATTTCTTTGAGGCATTCTGTCAAACAGTTCACATGCCTTGTCTATGCTTCCACATTTTGAAGTATTTAACCATTATTTTTCTGAAACTATAGTTTTTGAATTGTAATGTTCCTTGCCTTTAGGAGAAACTGATGAATTTAGGGGACTCCATTTTTTTCAGGAGTGCTACATTATAGTAATCAGCTAAACATCAGCCATATATGAAAAGTTAGTATTTTGTAAAGTGACAGATGTTCTAGTTTGTAAATGAGTATTTAAGGAAATATATTCTTTTAAATAAAGAAAAATTAACTTCATTTTTGTGTAGTTGAGATCTACATTCCTAATCTTTACTTCATTCACTTATTTCATATATGCTTATTTTGTGCATGACAGTTTTGAGCAAATGTGTATCAATCTAACAAATGAAAAGTTGCAAAACTATTTCACTCAGGTTAGGAAACTATCATATATGTTTGAGCTCTTTTCATGGCTGCAACATATTCTCCAGCAACTCTACTCCACACTCTATAATTAGATTTTTTAGTTCGGATGTTATATTTGGTACTTTGATGCAGCATGTGTTTAAGATGGAGCAAGAAGAATACATCAGAGAAGAACTCAACTGGAGTAGCATAGAATTTGTGGATAATCAAGATGTGTTGGATCTCATCAAGAAGGTTATTACTGCTCCTCTTTTTTGTGATGTTAATTTAATTTTTGCCTTACCATATCAATTTTATGGATATGGTGAATTGTTAGATATCATGAAGTTTGTATATTGACTGCCAAATGGTGGGGGTTCTATAGGGGGCCCCACCCATGAAAGAGAAGTATTGTACAAGGCTATCCATCATCATAGAAACTATAGACAAAAATAGCTACCAAGAGCTACATACAACTAGGCAAAAATTAACAAGACCATGATAAGTATACTGCCATAGACATCAACTACCAAAATCCAAAACTGCCCAATAACTATGAAAAACCTCTACAAACATACAACAACCTAGGAGAAAAAGACAATGCTAAAAACATAAACCCATAGCACTATATGACACCCCACCACTCCTTGCCTCCATGCATAGCTTGGCTAGTATCTACCACTTCCTCCACCCAAAGAGCATTATCATTTCCAACTTGAGCCCTTCGATTACCAGCTACCATGGGAAACCATACACTATAACAATTTTTTTGTCAACACTGAGATCTGTGTAGAAAGGAACAACAAAAAAAACAATAGTGTAATCACTACCAACCTCCAAGTGAACATGGAAGTGATGAACATGCAACCTACATAACACTACCACATCACCACATTAGGCTTGAAAAACACAAATTTCTCTCTACAAACTATCCAACACATTTAGTGAATCTTCCTATTATAAAGTGGGTAATACTAAGCCAACTCCCTCAACCTTGACTACTTGCACCTCTGACCCACCACTGGATTAATATTTGGCATCATTATCCCCATGAATTGATCAAAAAGGAAGATTATGAGAAGCCAAAGACAAGCTTCAACATTGGGGAGATAGAGCACTATGTTAGCAATGAAATCTTCTCTTTTAGCCACCTTGGAGCATTGACCATCCCATAGTGCTAGCTCACTGAAGATGGATTTGACAAACCCTAGCATAGTTGGGTCCATACATGCAAAAACACATTGCAATCTATGGTTTGAGATGCCTCCTTGTGATAGAACCACCCCATCTCAATGCATTGATGGAAAATCTTCCATACCTGAACAAGATACCAAACTACAGCAGCTACCTACATGCTATGCCAAAGCCTTGCAAATGCCACCTTTTGCATTTGTAAATAACAACACCACTACCACTCTTTATAACCTCAAGCCTGGCTACCACCTTGTTGCAAGATATAAAAGGAATATACAAAGAGCAGTCATATCCAAGCTCTCTAAGCAGTCTTATCCTCTTTTGGAAAAAACACATCACACTGAATACATAGTAGTGAACTCTTAAACCTGTAACTATTTTCTCATTAAATCTGAAGAGAAATACACTACACTAGCTCAAAACTAGAATGAATAAATCACTCACACCCCAGCCACTCTTTTATAGATGAAGAAGGATAAGAATAAAAAGGAACTAATAAATCTAGAAAATATAACTTCCGAAAGCAAAAAATAGCAAAGTCTGAACTCAGACTTCTCAATTTAGCAATAGTATTCTAATTTGGAAGAGGATGAGGCTCTCAGTATGCATGCACCCTTTCATACATAACTGGGTGTTAACTTGAAGAAGACTATTGTTGTGTCTCTCCTTGCTGCTACTATGTCATCATTGTGAGAATACTAGCTGAGCAACTCAAGGTAAAAACTCTTTAACATTTGGCTTCTTAATTCTAAAATGTTGCCAATAGAAATTAATGCCCAATAAACCCCAATCAAAATTGTTTTTATTTACAAAGGATTCACCATTGTTTTTTAATGACAGGACCTTAAAGTATGGTATTAAAAGTCCATTATCAGATAGAAACATGAAACAACGTTGGTAACTATTAAATTATCAATGAAAAAGCTATTGATCAAGTTAAATATTTTGTGGTGTTTTGTAGGTGATGCTCCTGGGACATAGTGACGACTATACCCAAGATGTTAAAATGCAAGTAATAGTTGCATTCAACCACTTTGGAGAAGGGCTTTTTCAGCGTATGCCTAGGTATGAATACAATCTTATTAGACTCTATATTACTTACTCAAAAGCTGAAGTTTATCTGTCTATTCTCTATTGGAAGCTTACAAAATTAATGTTGTAATGCATGTGCCGACATGGATACTTCCATGTGGTGAACAATGATTACACCCACTAGGATATGTATGCCATTGAGGGGGTGCAAATCCCACCATTAACATCCAAGGAAACATATTATTTGCCCCTGGCAATTAATTCAAAAAGGAGGTAAAATGCCTATACAACTCATCTCTTATTTATCTCTTTGGTTTACAATGGATGTAGAATAGTTATGATGAGTATGAGTAATGTGCAGGTGACAAAGCATAAAGATTCATCAGAAAGTACATGGAGGAATTGGAATTGGTGATCAGATGGAGATCTGATGTTAAATGGGGCATTCTTCAGAGCATCGGGGGCTAGAGCATCCTTAAGCTATGCCAAAGCTTTGAGCATGGTGGCAAGGCCTTCCTCTACTGTGGGATCGATTACTACAACTTCATGTGTTCTCACCGACAGAAAAGGCTCCCGTTGTTAGACCAAAATACATGTATTATGCACAAATTGTTTGGAATCCTTTCACTCTATCATTTCTGTGCATTGTAACTCAGATTTTCAATCTTGTGACTGAAAATAAACATTGTAATACTCCATTTCTAAGCATTTTTAAAGCAAGATAGATATTTTAGACTTGTGCAAGCTGTAAGAACACCTTTCTTTTAATAAATTTCAGTGATTTTGCCTTCTCAATGGTTGTCTCATTGTGTGCAATTGATGATTGATGTGTATTTTTGTGTTTTATGTTTAAATCCTCAAATATCAAACTAAATATACTACCAATTGACAAAAATCAATGAATAAATATGACTAAACATATGACTAAATATATTATGATAGAAATCAGTGAATAAATATAATACCAATTGACACAAATTTGGTTGCATAATAAATTTGGTCATGTGACAAAATAAATGACCGGCAATAAACTACTAATGGTCATGTGACCAAACTCAGTGAATAAATATGATTAAATCAATGACTAAATCAACAACTAAATATACTACCAAATTGATCAATCAAAACAACTAATAAATGACTAAAATGGTTTAGTAATCAATTTGGTCTCGTTATAAATGACTAGCAATAAACTACTAATGGTCACGTGACCGTGCTTGGTCATTTACAAGCAGTTTTTAGTAGTTTTTTTAGTAATATATTGCTCTTTTTGTACTAGTGCCTTAAACACTAAACCTTCTAATGAAATAGTTGAATCTAAATGGTACATGATGATCACTAAACATAGAATAGTAAATATTAATGTTAAACATTGAATATCTAATGCCTAAAGTTAAACCTTGAACCCAACCCTAAATACTAAATGTTGAACCCTAAACCCTGAGCAACAAACCTTACCATTGAACCCTCTAAATAGAAAATTAAATATAAAAGATAAAACTAAGCACTAAACACAAGCATAATTAGTGTAGATCCCTATACACAAACAGCTAAACCTAAAAACTAAATGATTAGTGCTAAACACTAAACACTAAATCTTAATTCTAAACATTAAATGTTGCACCCTTAATATTGAAAAATGATCCTTAAATGTGAAACCAATACCCTAAACCCCAAAAACTGGCATTAAACTATAAACATTAATTGTTGAACAGTTAATATTGAATGAGGGGTGTTGAACCCTAAACACTAAACACTAAATGTTGAATGTTAAAACTTAAATGTTGAACCCTAAACCCTAAATAGTGAACCTTGTACAATGCACCCTGAGACCTAGGATCAAAGTTTTGATTCTTCAACCAATAAATCTCATTGCTAAATATTTAATGTTGAACCCTTAAAATTGAAAGTGGAACCATGAATGTGTATTCTAGACCTTAAAGCTTGAACTATAATTCCTAAACCCTACATACTAAACCTTGAGTAATGAACCTTATCACTAAACCTTGCACACAAATAAATGAAGCTAAATGTTAAATATGAGTATGTAACATAGACCCTGAGTCTCAATGTTAAATATTAAATGTTGAACCCTTAACATTGAATGTTAAACATTGAATCTTGTAAACAAACAACTAAATCTAAATGCTAAATGATAATCATTAAACATAGACTAGTAAATCTTAATACTAAATATTGAATGTTTACCATAAATAATAAACCTTGAATGTTTAACTCTAAACCCTAATTAATAAATGTTGAACCTTGGGCCTTGACAATTGAGCCTTGAACAATGAACCTTCACATTGAACCCTATAAATAGAGTGTTGAATATAGACCACTAATTCTTAATGTTAAACATTGAATCTTGAACCATTAATGTTGAAAGTTAGACCTTGAATGTGAACTCTAAACCCTCAACCCTAAACTTTGACATTGGTACCTTGAATAATGAACATAATCATGAATACAGATGGGAGAAGAGAGGGTGGAAGGATGGAGAGACAAAGGGACAAGAATAGGGATAGGGAGAGATGGATAGAGATAGAGAGAGATAGACAACTAATCATGTGAAGGTGGAATCTTATTTGGCACCACTAACCTACATTAGTAGTAATAGATAAATAAAAGAATGGAAGAATGTTACCAAAACATAAACTTAAGAACTCAACAATTTATACTTACAAATTTTAAAACTTACCTAGTATTGTACCAATTCAATCTAATGAACCATGTGGGTTGACTTTACTAACTATAGTGTCAAGTATTATTTCGTGGTCAAACTCGTGAACTCTCCACAAACTATTATTGTGCAATCAATCTCAACATTTGATCAATTGAACATTTGATGCAACAAGCTTAGAATAATGAAGAATCTTGCTATGTGTGTTAGTCTTTGAATAACCACACATGTCAAACTTCTTCATTGGGTACCTTATAATCAATGTTCCAGTAACAACAATAGACCCTAAATGATACTCAATATCTTCTTCATTAATGATTGTGGTATTCAATTTACTTTTTGCCTCTACAAAACAACACAAGTAATAATATGTTGCTTATTTATTATTCTCATTAGCAATAATTTCATAAACATAACCTACATTAAATTGTATGAATGAATTAATTCCACTAAATGTTCTTAAATATAATATAATGAGCTAAAATATTAATTTCAACTAAATAATAAATCTATAATACCTGGTTGCACTAGATGTAATACATGACCTTAAAGTCAACTGATACTTCCATCTTGTTGAATTGTAGTGCTAGTGGAAGTCAATATGTCTCAAGTAGAACTAAAGGTCTAAAAGACCATTCATCAACCCACTCTTTTGACTCAAACTCTTCCCAAACAAAATACATACATGAAGAACAAAAACATGGCATCTCTCTTGTATATATTTTCCATGAATCTGTAGTTGAGATTCTAAATGAGTAGAATTCACTTGATCATATTTTTGTACAATAATCTTCATATTTTGCAATGTTATCTTATTCTATCAACTAAAAACATCTACAAACTATATGCTTTCCTTCATTACCTAGACCCCTTATTGAGTTACACCATTTCATGGTCATTGTTGCATCTGTTAACTTATCACCGTCACCTTAGTACTTTAACTCTTCTCATGTTAGGGCTCTTTTTACACATGCTCCTACACCACCATGCTCCCTATTTCCATGCTTGACCTCAATAAAATTCTAAATATGTTGAATATCACTCATCATATGCATCCTACTCAACCAATAGAATGTCTATGAATTCTTGAGTTGTGATGTGCAATTATCTGACCATATGATGTGTTGATTAAATATGATATTTTTGTTACTTAAATCATCATAGAACATTTGAAGGAAATCTTACACAAACTCAGTAGTATGATCATCACTAATGTAGAAGTGATAATCCCTCAAGATCTTTCTTTCTTCCTCTATGTAGTTAGGTGCATAAATGAATATTAAATGTAAAAAAATAGTAACCTAAATAGAATTTTAGTATTGAGACTGGACTTCATTATGTGGTTGTAATGTATAAATATCTACAAAATCTACAATAAGCATAATGGTACAAAGAGGAAATGCATCCTTACATAACTTGTATCACTCATCTAACCATCAAGCTTTGTGTGTATACATTGCATATTCATACACTATTTTCTCTTGAAACATTCTCATAAATTCAGCTATAATTATATCTTTACTCACAAACTCACACCTTTTCAAAAAAATTCCATATTTAGTACATACATTACTAACTTGTATTTTCAAAAACTAACTAGTTTTTTTACAATTACATTTGTGATCTCTATATGTATACAATTTTGTAAATGTTTTAAACCATCACAATGAATACATGATCCCTTAAAACATGATTTATTATTAAAAAAAAAGTGTCCATTCACTCTCTCACACAACACACTTGAAATAAAATCTCTTGATGATTTAGGTGGAACTTCTATCATACATTCCTATAAAACATAGTTAGTATGCAAAGTAACACATATATGATGAAAATATCGTAATGCATAAAAAGGGAGTCATGCATGGATAGAGCCTTAATGACTCATACTATTTCCACTTACTTCCCATCCAACTGCATGACTTTGATTCCGCATTGTGCTTTGGGATTGTGCTGCCTCTACCTATGCATTGATAATTGATGGTTTTTATGGGAGCACACCATCCTTCTTTTCTAGAGATTTTTAGAGCAATGTCTTCTATTCTAGGATAGATAGAATGCCCCATAATGAGATATTAGTTGGAGCTTTCTTGAGTCATTCCACCACATTAAGTGCAAAAGGAATCTATTGTTTTGGGACATATCCTATGTATCTTGGTCTTTCCACTAAAGTGATTGGTGTTTTATTTCTTTGTGTTGCTATTTCTCCATTTTGTATTGGTATCTCTGTATGAGTACAATTAACATTGAGAGGGGGGGTGAATCAGTGTTAGTATAATCATTCACCTTTTACAAATTGTTAATGAACTGTATTATGGACTAAGATCAAATATTAAATTCACAATCATCAAATTGTTAAACACCAATTATTAATGCAGAGAAACAACACAAGAAGAATAACTCAAAGATACACCAAGTGGAAAACCCTCCAGGGGTAAAAAAACCACTCAAACTACCTCACTAGCTTAAATGAAAAACTTCAAGTTTACAAATGTCTCACTGACATATACAAGAGGTCTCACTGACCACAAACCTCACTGGCATAGGAAGGTCTCACTGACCACAAGCCTCACTGGCAAACACAATCACCATTATCAAAACATCAAACTTTGTGTGCAAGACATGATTGCCATTCAATCTAATTTGCACTATTGTATACTTTGTGTTTCATCATACATCCCTATACCTCCTGTTTGATTTTCAAATCAAAACCATCTTCTTTTACACACTTCTGCAAATAAGATCCTCTTACAAATCTCTATAAACAATTATCTCTGCAAATTGTCTCTATCAATCTTTCATCATTCACTGTAATCAAAGCTTGATTCTTTGCAATCAAAACCATTACAAACCTCTGCAAGTATCTTTATAGATTTTGATATACCTATAAGAACATTTCACTATAAAGAACATCTCACACAATATGTCTTTTACTCTACAAATTGGTTCACTCAATCATTCATCTGTGTCATCAAATTATCTTCATCATTGATCTGCATAATACATCATCAAAGCACATGTGATATAATTAAATATCAGATGACTTTTAACATTCAATTCTCCTCTATTTTCTTTAATCAATTTTTCCCTGTTCAATTTTATCTTTCCCTTTCATTTTCTCACAAGACAAATCTTCTCCATTAAACATCACCAACACTTGATGCAGGGACTTCCGGAGGTCATAACTTTTGACTCGGATGTGGGTTTTCTACGAAATTTTCTAGGTGGATGCGTTATGAGGTGGCCAGTGGTTTCCCAACCTGCTCTAGCGGGTTGGACCTCGTCTTGGCACTTTTTCAGGGCTTCAAACTTTCATCTTGGCCCTCAAAATAGCAAATTAGTGTTTTTTTCTAGTTTTTTAAAAGTTGCTTTTTTTAATAACTCGAAACTCATGTTTCGAATTTAGGATGTTAGTTGGTTTTTCGTCCTACCTTAGCTTTATGAGCTTTTTGGGAAAAAACTGGATTCTCAAGATATGATTGTAAAATTACCTAAAATGGCAAAATCTGACAATTGTCGAAATCTGCCAAAAAAGGTAATTTTTTGTTTTTTTTTGTTTTCTTAGATATAAGAGAGTTTTTCTCTCATTGTAGCAGCAGAGTTGAGGAATAGAAATTTTGTTATGTTTCAGCTTCCAAATTTTTGTCTCTCATGTTTAATGGCACAATTCTGTTGAGTGAATGTTGAGTGCTGCATCATTTGGTATCAGAGCAGGAAGATGGCTGGGAGAGGAAGAGGAAGAGGCGGTCTTGCCCAGATGCATAGAGAAATGCAAAATCTGCAAAGGCAAATAGCAGAACTTACAACACGGATGGAAACCCAAAGACTGGGTAGAGGAGGAGATGAATCTGATGAAGAGATAGGTCAAGGAGCTGCAAATCAAGATACAGAACATGAAGAAGAAGAATTAGAAGGCATGAGTTTTGAAGAGAGGATGCTCAGGGCCTTAGAAGGGAAAAATGAAGGGATCAAGGTAGATGTGTCAGATTATGCAGGTAGTCTTAAACCAGAGGAGTTGATAGACTGGTTGAATGGCATGAGAAAATTTTTTGAATGGAAATCCATGACAGAGGAGAAGAAGGTAAAATTTGCATGCACCAAATTAAAGGGTCATGCAATGATTTGGTGGGATCATCTTCAAAAGGAACGAACAAGGAAAGGTAAGGATAAGATCAGGACATGGAATAAAATGGAGAAGAAGTTGAGAGAAAAATTTTTGCCCATAGATTATGCGCAAACCCTTTTTCGTAGGTTTCAAAATTTAAAGCAGAACCTCTCTTCTGTGCAAGATTATACAAATGAGTTTTATACACTGTCTATACGTATAGAGCATCAAGAAACTGATGCACAAATGGCTACTAGATATGTGAATGGCCTGAAATTTTCTATTCAAGATGAATTGAGCATGCATCGACTCAACAATATGGAAGAGGCTTACCAATTGGCTCTAAAGGCTGAAGAAAAACAAAACAGACAGTATCATCAGAGGAATAGAGGAGGAAGAAGGGGTACATCAACCCCATTTCGAGGAGGTTCAAATTATGGCAGGGGAGAGTCATCCCATGGTGTGGAAAAACAAGTAGACACTCGGCAAGATCCTCTGAATCAAGAATGAGGAAGGGGATTTCAAAGAGGTAGAGGTTATGGTAGTGGTAGAGGATGGGAAAACCAGAGAAGGCCTTTCACCTGTTTCAGATGTGGAGAAGAAGGTCATAGGGCATTTGAATGCTCCAATTATAACATGCAAGAAAGAAATCAAGGAGGACAACCTAGGGTGAACATGATTCAAATGCAGCATGAAGTGGAAGGGACAGAACTGGAGGTTCCACCAGATGTGGGAGAAAGTCTCATGATGAGAAGAGCAATGGTGATTCCAGAGAAGGAGAAAACACAAGCCAAAAGCTCTGATGGTTCATGGCTTCGAACCAATATCTTCAGAACCAGATGCACTTCGGGTGGCAAGGTATGTCAAGTCATTGTTGATGGAGGTAGTTGTGAAAATATGGTTTCTAAAGAAATGGTAGACAAATTGAATTTACACTGTGAAAAACATCCTCATCCGTATCACATTGCATGGTTTAAAAAGGGAAATGAAGTCATTGTTGATAAAAGATGCCTAATTAAGTTTAGCATAGGGAAGATCTATCAGGATGAGATATGGTGTGATGTTGTCCCAATGGATGCCTGTCATGTGTTATTGGGAAGGCCATGGCAGTATGATAGGAAAGTTATGCATGATGGAGAGAAAAACACATACACCTTTTGGAAAGATGGCGCTAAGGTGATTTTATTGCCTCTCAAGGATGAAGGAAAAGGTGAGACCATGTTGTCTGAAAGAGATCTTGTTAAAGAAATGAAGGTGATAGGGTGTTGCTATGCATTAGTAGTGAAAAAAGGTGAAGAGGAAGACATTTCAGTTCCCCCAGAAGTAGCCGAGCTGTTGAAAGAATTTGTTGATGTTTTACCTAATGAATTGCCTGATGGTCTACCGCCAAAGAGAGATATTCAGCATCATATTGATTTGATTCCAGGAGCAACTCTACCCAACCAAGCAGCTTATAGGATGAATCCAACACAACATGCAGAGATGAATAAACAAGTAACATAACTCCTAAGTAAAGGTGTGGTGAGAGAGAGCATGAGCCCATGTGCTGTACCTGCATTGTTAACCCCAAAAAAAGATGGAACATGGAGGATGTGCACTGATAGCAGAGCAATTAATAAGATTACCATCAAGTATCGGTTTCCTATACCTCGTATGGAGGACATGATGGATGTCCTTGCAGGGGCTAAATATTTCAGCAAGATCGACCTACGAAGTGGCTACCACCAAATCCGGATTCGAGAAGGGGATGAGTGGAAGACAGCCTTTAAGACTGGAGATGGATTATATGAGTGGATGGTTATGCCATTCGGGTTATCAAATGCACCTAGCACATTTATGAGATTGATGAACACTATACTACGCCCTTACATTGGTAAGTTTGTGGTAGTTTATTTTGATGATATTTTGGTATTTAGTAACAGCAGAGAAGAGCATCTACAACACTTGAGGATCATCTTTGGTGTGTTAAGGAAGGAGAAGCTCTATGCCAATTTGAAAAAGTGTAGGTTCATGAAGGACAGTTTGGTTTTTTTAGGCTTTGTCATTTCTAAAGATGGTGTTAGAATGGATCCAGAAAAGGTCAGGGCAATCCTAGAATGGCCTAGTCCAAGCAGCATCACAGCGGTAAAAAGTTTTCATGGCTTGGCCACTTTCTATCGAAAGTTCATTCGTAATTTCAGTAGTATTGTAGCTCCTATAACAGATTGCACCAAAGGGAGGGAGTTTGTATGGACCAAGGATGCTGAGGAGAGCTTTAAGTACTTGAAGAAAAAGGTAACAGAAGCACCTATACTTGCATTGCCAAATTTTGATAAAGTATTTGAAGTAGAATGTGATGCCTCCCATGTAGGAATAGGTGCTGTACTTAGCCAAGCTAGCAAACCTATAGCTTTCTTTAGTGAAAAGCTGAATGCAGTGAGAAAGAATTATTCTACTTATGATTTGGAATTTTATGCAATTGTCCAAGCATTGAGGCATTGGTGACATTATCTAGTTCCCCAGGAGTTTGTATTGTTTACAGATCATATTGCACTGAGGTACTTGAACACACAGAAAAAGTTGAATAGTAGGCATGCCAAGTGGGTCTCTTTCTTGCAGGGTTACAACTTTGTGTTGAAGCATAAGTCTGGAAAACAAAATCAAGTTGCAGATGCGTTAAGTAGGCGTGTTGCACTTTTGACCACAATGGAAGCTGAGGTGATTGGTTTTGATGCCATCAAAAATTTGTATGAGTCTAATGATGATTTTTGGGAGATTGTGGAACAATTGAAGGCACCAATATCTGGTAACTTGGATCACTTTAGGGGTGAATATTTTATGCAAGATGGGTATCTATTTCAAGGAAAACAACTATGCATACCGGCTGGCTCTATGAGGGACAACATTATCAGAGAATTTCATAGTAGTGGGTTGGCTGGACATTTTGGCAAGGACAAGACAATAGCCTTGATAGAAGATAAATATTATTGGCCAAAGATGAAAAGGGATATAACTAAGTATGTAACAAGGTGTAGAATCTGCCAAGTGGCTAAGGGACATTCACAGAATACAGGATTGTATATGCCCTTACCAGTACCAGTTGCACCATGGACAGATTTGAGCATGGACTTTGTGTTGGGACTTCCACATACTCAACGCGGTAATGATTCCATTTTTGTAGTTGTTGATAGGTTCTCCAAGATGGTTCATTTTATTGCCTGTAAGAAGACTAATGATGCAACGAGGGTAGCAGAGTTATTTTTCTCAGAAGTTGTTAGACTACATGGTGTTCCAAAGACTATTACCTCTGACAGGGATACCAAATTCCTCAGTCATTTCTGGAGGACTTTATGGAAGAAAATGGGGACCAAGTTACAGTTTAGTAGTGCCTATCATCCTCAAACAGATGGGCAAACAGAGGTAGTTAATCGGAGTCTGGGAAATTTGCTGAGGTGTATTGTTGGAGAAAAGCCAAAACAATGGGATTTGGCATTACCCCAGGCCGAATTTGCCTATAATAGTTCTGTTAACCGATCAACAGGAAAGTCCCCTTTCCAGATTGTGTATGGCAGGAATCCTCAGGGTGTTCTAGATTTGGTACAGCTACCAATGAAAGATCGGGTCAGTGATGATGGGGAAGCATTTGCAGAACACCTTCAACAGTTGCAGCAAGTAGTGAGACAGAAGTTGCAGGACAGTAATGAGAGGTATAAGAATTTAGTGGATCCTAGTCGGCGACATCAAACATTTAGTGAAGGTGACGTAGTGATGGTATATTTGAGAAAAGAGCGGTTTCCTACTGGAACATATCACAAGTTGAAGTACAAGAAAATTGGTCCTTGCAGAATTACAAAGAAGATCAATGATAATGCATATGAGGTCAGTTTACCAGATGATCTCGCTATTTCTCCCGTGTTTAATATTTATGATTTATATGCCTTCCATGGTGAGGATGATGCTGAAGATAGTCAACCAGAGGTGTCATGGCACAACCACATTCCCCATAAGAAGAAAGAAAAGATTGCACAGATTCTTGATAAGAACACTATCTCCACTCGGCACGGGCGTTACAACAAGTATTTAGTACAGTGGGAAGGATTGCCACCAACAGATAGCACATGGATTACAGAGTGGGAAATGCAGAGGTTAGATCCTGTCCAATGGCAGCAGTTTGAAGACACTCACTTGCAGGAGCTGCATTCTTTTCAACCAGAGGAGAATGATGCAGGGACTTCCGGAGGTCATAACTTTTGACTCGGATGTGGGTTTTCTACGAAATTTTCCAGGTGGATGCGTTATGAGGTGGCAAGTGGTTTCCCAACCTGCCCTAGCGGGTTGGACCTCGTCTTGGCACTTTTTTGGGGCTTCAAACTTTCATCTTGGCCCTCAAAATAGCAAATTAGTGTTTTTTTCTAGTTTTTTAAAAGTTGCTTTTTTTAATAACTCGAAACTCATGTTTCGAATTTAGGATGTTAGTTGGTTTTTCGTCCTACCTTAGCTTTATGAGCTTTTTGGGAAAAAACTGGATTCTCAAGATATGATTGTAAAATTACCTAAAATGGCAAAATCTGACAATTGTCGAAATCTGCCAAAAAAGGTAATTTTTTGTTTTTTTTTGTTTTCTTAGATATAAGAGAGTTTTTCTCTCATTGTAGCAGCAGAGTTGAGGAATAGAAATTTTGTTATGTTTCAGCTTCCAAATTTTTGTCTCTCATGTTTAATGGCACAATTCTGTTGAGTGAATGTTGAGTGCTGCATCAACACTTTGTCATCATCTCCAAAAATTTGATCAACCTGGTCTTATCCTTTCTCTGCAAATCAAATCTTCATCTTTGTTCAAAAATCCTCTTCATTTCTTCTTTGCAATTTGATATTCCTTCTCATCAACTTAATAATACTCTTCTTCTCTACAAAACTGATATACTATCTTCTCTGCCAATCTGATATAAATCTCTTCTAAAATTTGATAATCTTCCTCTATGCACACAAAACTCTTCACTCACATTAATTCATCTCAAAACACATAAAAACTAGAAGTTATTTATCTTCCACAGACCAATATTTATATTCCCAATACATATAAAAATATTTCCATTTAACATATATACAAATCACATACTCAGTCCAATAAAATTTAGAAAAATCATTCGAATATCTTCTCTCTACACTAGAATAGAAAGAACCCTTCATTTACAATCTGTGGAAGAGGAAAAGTCCTCAAATTTTGGCTTTTCTAGCACTTTGCACATCAAATTTTATTACCTATCTTAACCGTTGGTCTCCTTTTGCCTTTTTGAACCTTATCCATTTAATTTGTTTATCGCGCCACCTATCGTTTAAATCTAAACCATCAATGATCCTTTTCCCGCCGTGCTTTTTGAGCTTTCACCTGTTAACTAGACACCTAGTGAATGGGGCCAATAAAAAACAACAAACCTAAACCCTCAACATTGTCACTTAAGTGACTCTTAGTGCCTTGACTAGTCAACATTAAAAAAGAAATAAAGTTATGATGGGAAACTTAGGGCTCCTTATGATGTTGCATAATAGCTCCTAATCAAGGTTTTAAATCTTAAGTTGAATGAGACACCAACCCTATTTAAGAAATAATGATTAAGATCTGCACTTCATAATCAGAACTTTGACTAAGAATACCTCACCTTGCCATTGAGCCAATCCTGACAAGAATAAACTTTTATACAACTGATCTAAGACAATTAACCATATCAAGATCAAAACATAGATTTGGTTCATATTAAGGGCACAAAATTAAATTGACTTGAATTATGCCTAATGCTCAAACTGACATGAATGTTCTTGGATTACCAAACTTGCAAACCCATCCAAACTTACTTGAAGTTATCGAACCAACAAACCCAACCAACTTTGTAAACACTTAACCATGAAGCAAAACCACTCAAAATGACATGAAATGAAACTATATCACTTAATAATATAAGTCCATGAAGAGAAAAACCAATGTCTGTAGATGGATAACACCTCGAATTCAATCTCTGCATCAACACATCCTTGAATCCATAAAGTTTCCTTGATCAACATATGAACATGAACATATGGAGCAATCCTCATGAAGGCACTATGTCATCCAACGATATAACAAACACCTTTTGTCAAGTCATCATATGACACCATCAAACACCTTTTGACATTAATGTAAAGACAACAACCAAGATCATTACAACAAAACTCCCCCTTTGTCTTTGACATTGATGGCAAAACCATACAACTATCTCCACCTTTTTGACATTGAATGTCAAAGGCAAACAAGAGGATTACCTGAGATAACTCCTGTGATAACTGATCACTTGAAGAAGATAACAAAGATAGTCATATTAAATAGCATAGTCATCTATTATGAGCATACCCTATCACTAGCATAAACACATACTATCCTTTGACAAAAATGACTCTGTCATATGAACTCTACCTTTACATTTGTAATGGACTAATTTCAGAGAATGCTGTCAAAAAATAGATAAAATTTGTCATGCATTATTGACTGAGATCAATCAAGGCAATATTTCAACATGTCTGTACTACTATAAATAAATGCAAATACTCCCCCTAAGCATACTTTTTTTGCATTACTAAAAGCAAAGGCACTGCCCAAACCAAAGAACACTGAAAAGTATCATTGTCTCCTATTTTTCAGAACTATCATTGTCCTCTTGTTTATCCTTGACTATCAGGACTAGTCTCTATCCATGAAAGATCTTTGTTTAACCTTTGTAAACACATGAGTACCCTACACATACATCACTTTAGACTTTCTCCATTTAGCATACTTGTCTATCAGGACAAGAAATCTTCTGACCTCATGTTCATACGCAAACAAATTGCTATTGACAATTTTTTTACAAGGACAATCGACACTGAAATAAAGATATTCTGATACAAATCTGAAACAATAGAATCCATTATCTTCTCGAACATGAGAACTAATCAATTATCAAGCTCAACATCATCAAACACAAAAATTGATTTGCACCTTATCACCTATCAAAAGGAATTTAGAGCTTCACAAATGTAAAGATAACTACTTTCCCTCAATCCAACATTATTATGAACTCATGAAGAATGTATCAACAGTCCTGCTCTTTACAACTTCTATTGAAGAATAAGCTAAATCATGAGGTCTTGAAACCATAGTTTAAAGTACCATGCCATCAAAATATCTAAAATATCAGTGCAACAAGAAATGTTGCCTACCTTGTAGCAAAATGGAGCACTCATCCTATCCAATCTAATTCATATAAATCACAACTTTATCCCAACAAGAAGCAATAACATCACATAGCACACTGTTACATATGAAACCACCAACATACCATTTTCTGCACCTACACTGCCTCTGATCTAATTAAAGAACTTGATGAAATACAAGGCACCTCTAGATTGTCATAACTTGAAGCACATACCTGAAACCACTTCAAAATTGGAACCACACAATTTGCATATACATCCCTCATCAATATCTTTGTGCATTGAATTCTTTAACAACTTATCAACACCTTGAATGCATTATGAACCACTAAACATGTCACTGATCATGAACACTTGTATTACTGACATACATTGAAACTCAATATCATCAGAAACTTCATTTCAAACATTATTAGGCAAGCATGATAAACAAAACAAGATCACCATATTGATAAACATCAACTAATCTCCTCCTGTAACTTCTTGGGGATAATTAATAGGACATGAACAACTCCCCCTCACTTCATGCTATCTATTATGCAACTGATGATGTAACTTGTGCAAGATGCACAAGTTTAGGATTTGTACTCTTTTGTCTTTGTTTCTTCTTCCATACTTTCACACAATTTTTCTTCCTCCAATCCTTTTTAGCCTCTTTCCTTTTCAAGCCTATCAATTCAAGTGATATAATTCTTCCATACATTCTGCAACTATGTGCCGTTGGCAAGAGACACTATATGTATTCATGGTTGTTGTCATTCATGGCAACAAAGGTCAGCCCACATATCCACAAGTCATGGTGTGTCTCTACTAGAAGTCAGAATGAAGATTGTTGTGGTCCGGTGAACAAGAACAGAGCATGTGGCAAGGTCCGACAGATTGGTCCAGATCTCTCAGAGGAAGTGTCTTGGTGTAGTGCAGATTTGGGGAAGTCAAGAGGACTACCTTGAGTAGTATATTCCAAGGATTTAGCCTATGGTGATGGACAAGGAAAAAGATATGAATAGTTGAGTACCAGATTCCTGAGAGACAGTGAAAACAGAGAAAGAACTGACTGACAGAGCATCAGACTATTTTCTGGATGTGTTACTGTTGATGGTAAAGGTTGTGAAGGCATGAATCATGTTTGGTCGACATGATTAATGATATATACAAGTATATGCTTGATCCGCATTGCTTGGTGAGCAAGGATTCAACCGACATAATAGAGTTTGTAAGAAAATAGACTGTTCTGGATGCCGACTAGAAAGGTGATGAAATTACTTGTGCAGATATATATATAGAGGATGGATTTAGTAGTGAGATGTGTGATTGTATGATGGTGTATGCAAATAAGTGCAGAATAGAGCAGAAGTAGTAAGAAAGATTCGGTATGTGAAAGGAAAGCAGAATAAAGAATAGAGGAAAGATGAAGTGCAGCAGATCAGTATACAAAGCCTAAACCAGAACTAAACTCCAACATATGTAGATGCTTCTAATCAGTTCAAGTATTGTATAAACATTCTTTTGTAGACAGTGTGTCTCCTTGTAGGCAGTGTGCCTCTTTGTGAGCAGTGTGCTCGGGCAGTGAGCCCTAATTGGTAAGTGCCATTTTGTAATTCCTTATTCTTCTAACAGAGAATAATCTTTGGGTTAATCACCCCGTGGTTTTCTCCCTTAACCGGGTTTCCATGTCAAAAATACTGTGTCATGTGTTTCTCATTTCATGGTAATGTTTGTTTGTTTGATTCAATGCTGCTTTGATTAATAAGAAAGTTCAAAAGAAGAAATAATTAGGATAATTGATTCACCCCCCCTCTCAGTTATCAACAATTGGTATCAGAGGTAAGTTCCTCCAAATAGAGCCTAACAGCTTGAGGAAGATCTGGGAGTTCAAATGGATGCATATGGTTTAAGGGAGCAACTCAAGACTGCCCTTGAGGATCTTGAACAGTCAAACTCTGAAGTCAATGAATTAAAGGAAAGACTCAAATAGGCTGATGAATTCATGAGAGAACTAAAAGACAAATTAAGTCTCTCTATGAAAAAGAGAAAGGAGCTGCTCCAACAATTGGCAAGACAAAGTGAAGAAAGCAATACAAATGAAGAATTGACTAAGAAAACCAAGTTATGTGAAAAGTTATCAAAAGAAGTCATTATGTTAAGACATGAAATGGAATCAGGAACTATAAAATTTACTCAAGAGATTGAAGAAAAAAGAAAAGCTGAAGACAATCTAAGACAATCTCTTAAAGAGAAATCAAAAGAATGCCACCAGATGGACAGGATTATCAGACATCTTGAATCTGATCTTGAAGATGCCAAAGATAATGAAGAAAAACTTGAGGATCAAATTGTCTCTCTCAAAAGAGATCTTCAAACAACAAATGAATATAAAGAAAAATTCAAGATAAGTTCTGCCCAACTTGAAGTACTTCTTGGAAGTCAAAAGAGGACAGATGACAAGTATGGTTTGGGATATGAGAAAGGAGAAAGCTCTGGATCCGGTCAAAAGAATTTTGGATCAGAAAATCTAAGGAATAGGCCTAGAAGACCTCCGGTAAGACAGCCCAATGCTCAAAGATATCCATCCTTCAATAGATACTGCCACAGCTGCAATCACTTTGGTCACAAAGCTAATCAGTGCAGAAATAGAATGAATCAGACTAATTCATCCTTCTCCAGATAGTGCTTTAACTGCAAAAGGTATGGACACAAGTTTCATGAATGCAAAAATATGCAAATAAACATATCATTCAATGGTAGATGCTTTGCATGTAATAGAATAGGTCATATGGCTAATCAATGGAGATCAAGAGGCTATTAGTCAAATATGTAGAGAAATGTTATTTGTCAAATCTGTAATAGGTCCGGTCATAATGCAAAAGTCTGCAGAAGCAAGAATCAAGACAAAAAAGGTCTGGTGTATAATCAGAATCAAGACAAGGGTAAACAAAAGATGAATGCAGATGAAGTTAGGAATCAGATGAACAAGATTTGGGTAAAGAAAAGTTTAGAGAATGTAGAGGTTGGATCCGCACCAGACTCTGGTGCTAATACTCCTTCCGAAAACTAAAAAGTTAGCTCTGGCTCAGGGGGAGACTCATGGAAAATCCTGTTCCCCCAGCCAATCAAGTGGTGCCAGATGTGGCACAAGATGCAGAGTAAAGGGTTTGAAGATATAAGTCTTGAGATGATCCAGATAAGATTTCAGAGGTCCGCATGGAGATGTAAAGAAGTTGTGATCTATCAAATAAGACCTGTTTCGGGAGATGCTCTGGAATAACAGAGGATTACAAAAAGGATCCGGAGAGATCCAGAAATGTATTGTCTTATTCTGCGGATTGGACAGAGTGTTTGGGATGTCCTTGTGATGTGTCATCTTGATTTATTCATGGTTGGAAGATCCGCATGATGTTCATAGATCAAGACTGATCTGGTATTCCAAGTTATCCGAATAAGGCAAACCAGAACAATGTAGGTCGAGCATTTATTGCAAACAGATATTAGGGTTTGCGAAACAATATAGGGGATTTCTCAATAATCACTTGATCATTCCACACCCAAGAAGAAGCGAAAAGCAGAGCTCTGCAACAAAATTCATCAAGTTCACCGAAGATCACTTGTAGAAGTTACTACATATAGAAATCAATCCAACCACTCTGTATATCTGAAGGCGCATAAGGTATTTTACGTTTTCAATATCTCACTGCAAATCTTTGAAAAATGGCTACTCTGAATATAGTTAAGATCTCTGATAGACCTCGCCCCACATTCAAGAAACATCCATACAAATCTTTGGAAGTAGATCCACTAGGAGCCTTCTCCAGTGTTCCGCATGGTGTATTGCATACGAAGGACATTAGGGTTTACATTCATGTGAATTTTGAAGACTTTGGAGAATCAAAACTGATGGATATCTATCACAAACAGTTGATAGATGACTCCTTTGAAATTAAACCTCAGTACAAAGCCATCTGGGACAAACACTGTGCACAGTGCATCCATTTCCCCTATTTTGAGGAAGATGAATGGGTCTGGTATGTACTAAGTAGAGTGCATGACAACTTCCTATGGTTAAACAAGCCCTTCAAGATCACCAAAGATGCAATTAGGGCTGTAACCGGTCTGCACTCATCCGGTGGATTACCTGTTCTCAAGTCTGTCAAAAATCAGACAGTTAGTGATGCAACCAGATCTAAGTTTGACAAGAGAGCTATGACAGTTGAAGACATCACTGAACCAGACGTCAAATTTGCATCTATGATAATTGGTTACAAAATCTATCACTCCAGTAGGGAAAATTCAGTACCGGGAACTGCAATCTACACAGCTTATCAAATGTTAAAGGAGAATGCAGACTATGACTTGTGTGAGCTTCTTGTAAACCAACTTTTTGAAAATCTGCAGAAGATCAAGAAGGACAAGAAAAACTCCTTCAAGTATGGCAATTTGATCCTTTGTCTCTTCTTTTATTACATGAATGAGCTTCCCGGATCTAGTGGATGGATATGGCAGAATGATAGACCGATTGCCATCCAAATCAGAGATTATTTGCATGGACTTGGGGATGCTAAAGCAAGAAAAACAGCTCTATGGGGATATTTCAAGAACTTCCATAGCATGATGCATGCAAGAGAAAGAATACCCCAATCCCTTGTTGAAAAGTACAAAGACACAGTATGCTTTATGGTAGAAATAGATCAGTGTCTAATGGAGGCAGTAGAACCAAGAACTATGTGGATCATGCCCATGGGGTATGAAGTGGATGAACAGATAGTGGAGCTGCATGTTCAACACATGCTAAGTCAGCCTAAAGATCCAAAGGCAGAAAGGTTCGAAACATTTGAGGAACTAAGTATAAAAATTCATGTTGAACTCAGAGAACCGGAGATCAAGAGGAAAGTTAGAAAAGAAGTAGAACACATAGCACAAGGCCTTGGAATCTCCATGGAAGCACTTGATGCTCACCGGAAGAAGAAGGAAGGGGATGAGAAAGAGAAGAAGAGGGCAGAAAAGAAAAGTGAAGAAAGTGTTCCGGTTGAAACTTCCACCCAGACCAGATCATCAAAAAGATCTGCACCTCCCACAACCAAAGGCTCAAAACCAAAAGTCCAGGCATCCGGTAAAAGATCTAAGACAAAAGCCACAAGGGCTTATGAAAGCCAAAAGGATGAAGAGGAAACTGAGTCAGATGAGGGAGTAAAAGAAATAAAGAAGCAGAAGAAGAAAGGATCCAGTAAACCCTCCATAGGCCAAGACAAGGAAGAAATGACAGAGGAATTTGTTGAAAAGCCCACCCTGTCTCTAGACAGTGTAGTCAAATCAGTCACTGTGGATGGGAACCTTCAACCAGTGGCTGAATTCTATGATGACTACATTGAGGCAGATCAAAAGATCCTGCAGGAAGCTACAATTAGGTACCTGAACATTTACAATAAATCTTTTATTGAGATTATCTCTGAAATTCCTAAGAGTCTAGAGAAGGAATTAGAAATAAGAAAGAACAATGCCGTGGCAAAAGACATTGAGATCAGGGAACAGATAGCTATTCAGCTATATCCTTCAATTGATCACAAAACAATGAACATGGTATTCAAAGACTGCAAGGATGAATTCAGAAGCAAAGCAAGAATGAATCAGCTTATGCTTGGTGAGACCAACAAAGTAGCCAAGGACACTGAAGAGATCCTCCGGAATACATTCAAAAGGTTCAACATTCCTATTGTAGAGGACTTAGGTGTAGAAACAGCTGTGGACTTGGAATCATCTGCTCCGGAAGAAGTGGCCCTTGAACAGAGTAACATCTCTCCTCTGGTTTCCCCTACAGTCTCTGGATCCCAAGAGAAATTATAGGAGAAAGAAGCAACAATAAAAGAAAAAGAGGTTGACAGCACCAAGGATGCAGAGAAAGAGAAGATTCCAATAGAGAAAACCACAACTAAAAGTGGTAAGAATGTGGAAGGAGAAAAGACTCCAAAGGAGAAAACTGCAGAAGAAAAGAAACATCTGTCTATGGCAAGAGAAACTGCACAAACTATTCAAAAATTTCTGAGCCAAGAAACAATAGAGATTGATGAACCAGAGCTTCTAAAAGGCCCATTCGACTTTGACTCTCTCTCTCTAGTATAGACGATGAAGATAGCTTCATTTGCAAATGCTAAGGCAAATGAAAAACTCCTAAAGTCTCATATGGAAGACTGTGAGTTGATAGAGGCTACTTCCGGAGTGCTTGAAAAGATTATGCCATCAGTCCAGATAGATCCGATAGCCTCCTCTTCCGGTAATCTCAAAACCTTAGTCAGCAGTGTTGATACACATTTTGATTCTCTAGAAAAATCAGTTGAAGAAAAGGTCCGGAAGGAATTTTTGGATAAGAGATTTTCAGAAGTACTAGGATTAATCTCTAATGATAGAAGAAATATGAGTATTGGAATAAAGAGCTTAGAAAATGCTCTTAAGGATGGCGGTGACATCTACAAATTTTGTATCTCCTGGTCAAAGGCAACAGTAAAAATTGATAAGAAAATAAAAGAGGAACAGGACAAACTACAAAGTTTATCTCAAAGTTTTGATCCTCTCTCTTCCTCCATAGTGAATCAAGAATGTCAAACTATTGCAATCACAAATGCAATAAAGAACTTTGAGAAGGAAAGGAAGAATATAACTAACCGGATGGGAGAACTTAGAAGGATTATAATCCCTAAGTTAGAAACTATGCATGAAGCCATCAGTGATGCTCAAACTACCGCCCAAACAAATGATCCGATAGATCTCAAAAGGGCAGAAGCTTTTGCATTTTTGTTAAGTGGTCACATTTCAATTTTGGACAAAATGAAGCAAAGCTGGGCTACAAAACTTGTCCAATTGAAGACATCCTTTGCAGACATTCTTTAGTTTATGTGAGTATGTAAATATGCGGCTATGTATAGTAAATCTTTGAAAATTTTGGTGTGCAGACCCTACCCTTTGCCATTGATGTCAAAGGGGGAGTGAGGAGCAGTGAAAAATGAGGAATCCAACTAAGGGGGAGTTCCAAAAATTATATATAAAGATAGAGCATCAGCCAAGGGCGAGCACAGTGTAAACACTTAGTCATTTTTCACTAAGTGTTGCCATCAATGCCAAAGGGGGAGATTGTTGGCAAGAGACACTATATGTATTCATGGTTGTTGTCATTAATGGCAACAAAGGTCATCCCACATATCCGCAAGTCATGGTGTGTCTCTACCAGAAGTCAGAATGAAGATTGTTGTGGTCTGGTGAACAAGAACAGAGCATGTGGCAAGGTCTGACAGATTGGTCCGGATCTCTCAGAGGAAGTGTCTTGGTGCAGTGCAGATTTGGGGAATTCAAGAGGACTACCTTGAGTAGTATATTCCAAGGATTTAGCCTCCGGTGATGGACAAGGAAAAAGATATGAATAGTTGAGTACCAGATTCCTGAGAGATAGTGAGAACAGAGGAAGAACTGACTGACAGAGCATCAGACTATTTTTTGGATGTGTTACTGTTGATGGTAAAGGTTGTGAAGGCATGAATCATGTTTGGCCAACATGATTAATGATATCTACAAGTATATGCTTGATCCGCATTGCTTGGTGAGCAAGGATTCAGCCGACAGAACAGAGTTTGTAAGAAAATAGACTGTTCCGGATGCCAACTAGAAAGGTGATGAAATTACTTGTGCGGATATATATATAGAGGATGGATTTAGTAGTGAGATGTGTGATTGTATGATGGTGTATGCGAATAAGTGCAGAACGGAGCAGAAGTAGTAAGAAAGATTCAGTATGTGAAAGGAAAGCAGAATAAAGAACAGAGGAAAGATGAAGTGCAGCAGATCAGTATACAGAGCCTAAACTGGAACTGAACTCCAGCATATGTAGATGCTTCCAATCAGTTCAAGTATTGTATAAACATTCTTTTGTAGACAGTGTGTCTCCTTGTAGGCAGTGTACCTCTTTGTGAGCAGTGTGCTCGGGCAGTGAGCCCTAATTGGCAAGTGCCATTTTGTAATTCCTTATTCTTCTAACAGAGAATAATCTTTGGGTTAATCACCCCGTGGTTTTCTCCCTTAACCAGGTTTCCACGTCAAAAATACTGTGTCATGTGTTTCTCATTTCATGGTAATGTTTGTTTGTTTGATTCAATGCTGCCTTGATTAATAAGAAAGTTCAAAAGAAGAAATAATTAGGATAACTGATTCACCCCCCCTCTCAGTTATCAACATGTGCTTTGTGTCCAAGAGTATTGCAATTATAACAAACTATGTTATAATCATAATCAAATGACTGATAGTACCTTTGAGCACTCATGTTAAGCTTCCATGCAGGATCATACCTTCCATTCATTTTGTAATTTCTTTGTGTGTGACCAACATTATTGCACTTCTAACAAACAATATCAGTATTCTTTCTGCAATCAATTGCTTTGTGTCCAAAATGATTACAAGTATAACAATAACCATTAAATGAATAGTTATACCTGTACATGTAAGATTGTCTTATAGGTGCAATTCTTCTTCTTTGATTGTTCACTTTTCTTTCAGGAGTATTAGGGTGATCAATTTTTCTTCTAGGAATCTCTCTAACATTAGAAGATCGACCCTTTTCATAACCAAGTCCAGTAGTGTCCCCATGTAGTTTTTGTTTACCAAGCAACTCATGTAACTTGCTTTTGCTCTCCTCAAATTTCAAATTATTTTCAATTTGCTTCTTAACCTCATCAAGATCTTTTCTTAAAGAAACTATTTCTCCTTCAAGTTTTTGGCATTCAACTGATTTAGCTTCCAATTCAACCTTTGTTATATCAACAATCCTCTTAGCTTCCTCAATCTCCATCTTCAAACTAATAATTAATTTTCTGATTCACTAACTTGATTTCTCAAATCCATAATTAGACTTCTAGTATCTTCAAGGTCTAATAGTGCTTTGTCTTTTAAATCTCTTTCTTGTTGCAACTGCAAATCTAATTTCTTGTTCTCCTTTTTATATCTCTTGAGTTCACTTAGAGCACACATAAGTTCTCCTTCTACATCAATTTCAAATTCTTGTTCATCATACTCCTAATGATAATCTTCTTTTGAATATAATTGAATCTCAACTTTTTCATGTGATTTTCTTCTTTCATGGTCACTTTCTTTAGATACCAAATTGTCCTCTTCTTCATCACCATCTTGATAAATTCTTATCAATTTCTTCCACACATCCTGAGTTGTTTCACACTGCACAACTTTACAAGAAACATCATTAGATAAACCAGATAAAATAACCTTCTTGGCTATATGATTGCATTCAAGAGTCTCTTTGATATTTGCAGAATTAGAATATCCATTCTCAACAGACATCCATACATCATATCCTAAAGAGGATAAATAGACTTGCATTCTCATACACCAAACTGAAAAATCTGAACCATTAAACAGAGGAACTCCAGAAAACTCTTTCACTAATTCAACTTGAGGAACATTTCTATCAACGAGTTCTATATCAACCTTTGAATTTGATAAAGATGGAGAATTTTGACTAGTCTGAGACTTGACAATTTTCTTGCTCTTATTTCTTTTGCATTTACCCATGGTACTTCACACACAAGACCTACCCAAGATGATTAAGCTTCAAAAGGGAACCTATGCTCTGATACCAATTGTAGAAGTACAATTAACACTAAGAGGGGGGTGAATTAGTGTTAGTATAATCATTCACCTTTTACAAATTGTCAATGAACTTTATTATGGACTGAGATCAAATATTAACTTCACAATCATCAAATTGTTAAACACCAATTATTAATGCAGAGAAACAACACAAGAAGTATAACTCAAAGATATACAGAGTGGAAAACCCTCCAGGGGTAGAAAAAACACTCAAACTGCCTCACTGGCTTAAATGAAAAACTTCAAGTTTACAAATGTCTCACTGACATATACAAGAGGTCTCACTGACCACAAGCCTCACTGGCATAGGAAGGTCTCACTGACCACAAGCCTCACTAGCATAGGAAGGTCTCACTAACCACAAGCCTCACTGGTAAACACAATCACCATTATCAAAACATCAAACTTTGTGTGCAAGACATGATTTCCATTCAATCTGATTTGCACCATTGTATACTTTGTTTCATCATACATCCTTATACCTCATGTTTGATTTTCAAATCAAAACCATCTTCTTTTACACACTTCTGCAAATAATCTCCTCTTACAAATCTCTATAAACAATTATCTCTGCAAATTGTCTCTATCAATCTTTCATCATTCACTGCAATCAAAGCTTGATTCGTTGCAATCAAAAGCATTACAAACCTCTACAAGTATCTTTATACATTATGATATACCTGTAAGAACATTTCACTATAAAGAACATCTCACACAATATGTCTTTTACTCTGCAAATTGGTTCACTCAATCATTCATCTGTGTCATCAAATTATCTTCATCATTGATCTGCATAATACATCATCAAAGCACATGTGATATAATTAAATATCAGATGACTTTTCACATTCAATTCTCCTCTATTTTCTTAATTAATTTTTCCCTGTTCAATTTTATCTTTCCCTTTCATTTTCTCACAAGACAAATCTTCTCCATTAAACATCACCAACACTTTGTCATCATCTCCAAAAATTTGATCAACTTGGTCTTATCCTTTCTCTGTAAATCAAGTCTTCATCTTTGTTCAAAAATCCTCTCCATTTCTTCTTTGCAATTTGATATTCCTTCTCATCAACTTAATAATACTCTTCTTCTCTACAAAATTGATATACTATCTTCTTTGCCAATCTGATATAAATCTCCTCTAAAATCTAATAATCTTCCTCTATGCACACAGAACTCTTCACTCACATTAATTCATCTCAAAACACACAAACTAGAAGTTATTTATTTTCCACAGACCAATATTTATATTCCCAATACATATAAAAATATGTCCATTTAAAATATATATGGATCACATACTCAGTCCAATAAAATATAGAAAAATCATTCGAAGATTTTCTCTCTACACCAGAATAGAAAGAACCCTTCATTTACAATCTGTGGAAGAGGAAAAGTCCTCAAATTTTGGCTTTTGTAGCACTTTTCACATCAAATTTTATTACCTATCCTGACCATTGGTCTCCTTTTGCCTTTTTGAACCTTATCCATTCGATCTGTTTATCGTGCCACTTGTCATTTAAATGTAAACCATCGATGATCCTTTTCCCGTCGTGCTTTTTGAGCTTTCACCTGTTAACTAAACACCTAGTGAATGGGGCCAGTCAAAAATAATGAACCTAATGTTGCAAGTATGAGGTTAACTAGTGTTGTCATTGATGTCAACATACTCATATTGCAGTGATAAGAAGGATTGGATGAGCTGTGTGCTGAGGATATTGAGAAAATTAGTCTCAATCAGGAATAGTGAAGAACAATGATAAGAAGAAGGCAAAAGTACTCAATGGGTTGAGAATCAGAGGATGAAAATTAAAGGGTTTGTAGATATGAGTCTTGAGATGTTCCAGTTAAGATTTTAGAGGTCTGCATAAAGATCTAAAGAAGTTATGGCTGCTTATGTAGAATTGGTTCCGGCAGGTGTTCAGTGGTGACAGAGTGTCACAGATTGGTCCAGTGAGTTCCGGAATTACATTCTCTCATTCTGCGGATTCGAGGGAGTGCTGAGGAAGTCAGTGTGAAGTGACAACTTGATTTGTGCATTGTTTGGAGGTCTGGAAGAACCTTTTGCATTATGACAGTGGCGACAGACTATGTTCTTGAAGTTCCAGATGAAGAAGAGAAGGATTCCGGTAAGCAGATGAAGTGCGGATGTTCTTGGTGATTTAGGGAAGCTTGTGGTGATCTGTAGATCATGTCCAGTTCATTTTGGTAGTCCACATTAAAGTTAGAGTTTGCATTTGAAGAATAACCATGGATATTGGTGTTCTTCCTGAGACAGGCCGACCAGATGTATTACACATCTTGCGAATGATCTTGTAGGTGTTTACCGACTTAGATGATTGTTCCTAAGTCAATGCCTTGTATAAATAAGGGTTTGTGAATTCATTTTGAAGTGTGTCTTGTGGGGATGAGAGTGACATAGCGAAGAGAAGTGTGAAAGGCAGAGCAGGCATTTTGGGCTCAAATGTTACTGATCCAGACATGGTGAAGATGTCAAACTCCAGTTCAAGTTTGTAATACTTGTTATCTTGTAGATAGTGTGTCTCTTGTAGGCAGTCTGCCTCTTTGTGAGCAGTGTGTTCGAGCAGTGAGCCCTGATTGGCATGTGCCATCTATTTTTCTTATTCTTCTAATAGAGAATAATCTTTGGGTTAATCACCCCGTGGTTTTCCCCTTAACCAGGTTTTCCATGTCATAATCTTGGTGTTTCATGTGTTGATGTGTATCTGCTTTGGTGTTTATGTCTTATGCTCTCATGAATGATTAATTGCTATGCTATTGATTAACAAAGTGGATTTAAGTGTTTGAACTAAAAGTGAATTAAGGATAACTGATTCACCCCCCTCTCAGTTATCAACAATTGGTATCAGAGCCAGGTTCCTCTAAAAGGAGCTTAACTGCTTGAGGAGATCCAGGATGTCATCATACAAGAAGGACAATCTGAAGTTTGATGGAACCAACTTCACTTTTTGGAAAGGCCGCATGAAATGTCACTTGGAGCATATGGGAAAGGCGTATTTGTCCATGGTCACAAAAGCATATACACCTCCACAGGGTGGTCCGACAACTCTAAATGAAATCACAGATGCTGAAAACAAACTGCGGACTAAAGAGGCTCTTCTAAGTGCATTGACCGATTCTGAGCTCTCCAATGTTATTGACCTACCAACTACCTATGAGAGCTAGATTAAACTGGAACTTCTGCATGAAGGAGATGAGTTTGTTAAGAGTGCAAGGTTGCAGAATCTCAAAGGGAAATTTGAAAGATTGAAGATGAGAGATGATGAAAATATCACTACCTTTATGCCAAGAGTGAATGAGCTGGTGTGTGGAATCAGGAATGCTGGTGGAGTTTTGGATGAAAATGAGATTGTTTGCAAAATTCTCAGATCCCTTCCTGCTGCCTACAAAATCAAGGTTGTTGCCATTGATGAATTCAGAGCCCATACAACTATCACAAGAGAACAATTGCTTGGCAAACTGGCTACATTTGAAATGACCGAGTTTGGAGATGATCCACCCAAGACTAAATCTGCATTCAAAGCCAATGCCTATGTGAAAGGCAAACAAAGATTTGATCCGAGAGAAAACTCTTCAAGGAAGCTGTCATGGTATGATCAAGCAAGAAAAGACATGGAAGAGAAAGAAGCAGAAACAACTCAACTTGAAGCCCTCATTGCAAAAAGATTGCCAAGGGGATCCTGTAAGTATGAAGGAAAATTACCCTTTAAGTGCTTCAACTACAATAAGATTGGTCACTTTGCCTCAAGATGTCCAGAAAGATCCACAAGATCAAATTCTAACAAACAAAGGTTCCAAAAGAATTGTTATTATGTTCATGAAGAAGCTGATAATGAAGGAGTAACAAATGATGAATCAGAGATAGGAGACAAATCCAGAAATGAAAGGGTGTTTATTGCCATCAAGGAAGAAGATCCAATATTCCCTGAATCTATCAATCATAAGGTTATAGAAAGAGCTTTGGCTGCCCAAGTTGAAGAAAAGGATGATTGGCTTATTGACAGTGGATGCTCTCACCAAATGACAGGTGACAAGAACAAGTTCTTAGATTCGGAAAGGTATGAAGGAGGAATGGTAAAATTTGGTGACAATTCTACTGGTAGAATCAGAGGTAGGGGAACTATCTCTTTTGATGGAAAGAACAAAACTGGTAATGTATTGTATGTTGAAGGATTGAAGCACAATCTTCTCAGTGTTGGTCAGTTGGTGGACAAAGGTTATGATCTCTAGTTCAAGAATGGAAGATGCAGGATCTTTGAAAGCTCTGGAACTGAGATTGCATTCGGTACTCAAACAAAAGGTAATATCTTCCATCTAGTTGATACTAATAAAAGTTGTCTGTTTGTTCAAGCTGATCAGAGTTGGTTATGACATAGAAGGATGTGTCATGTAAACTTTGATAACATCATCAAGATAACCAATACTCAGGCTGTAAGAGATCTTCCAAAGTTGGTAAAACCTACAAATAGTATGTGCAAAGAATGTTAGCTAGGTAAACAGAACGGAGTTTCATTCAAAAGCAAGGATCAGTCCTCTACCAGATTATTGGAGTTAGTTCATACTGATCTATGTGGTCCAACAAGAATCAAGAGTATGCAAGGTGATAGATATTTCATGTTACTGATTGATGACCATTCCTAGATGATGTGGGTCACCTTTCTGAAAGAGAAATCAGAAGCCTTTGAGAAGTTCAAAATCTTCAAGGCTATGGTAGAGAATCAAATCGGATTAAAACTGAAATGTCTGAGGTCTGATAGAGGTGGTGAATTCACATCCGGTGAATTCATAGACTTCTGTGAGAAGCATGGTATAAAGAGACAGTTGTCTGCTCCTAGGACTCCATAGCAGAATGGAGAAGTTGAGAGAAAGAACTGGACCATCCAGGAAGCATCCAGGACAATGATGATGGAAGCAAATGTTCCCCAGATGTTTTGGAAAGAAGCTGTCAACACTGCAGTCTACACTCTCAATCGAATTCAAATCAGAAGCAATACCTGTAAGACTCCTTATGAACTTTGGTTTGGCATCACTCCTACTGTGAGATATTTTAGAGTATTTGGTAGCAAGTGTTACATTAAAAGAGATGAAGATCTAGGAAAGTTTGATGCTAGAAGTGATGAAGGAATTTTCTTGGGATACTCCACTCAAAGCAAAGCATACCGGTGTTACAATAAGAGACTGAGAAAGATGATAGAAAGTACAAATGTGAAGGTTGATGAAGGTATTGAGAAGTCCTCAAGATTTTATGAGTATGATGAAGATGATTAGAATGATGTTCTAGTTCAAGGAGCTCCATTCTCTCCTGAAGGTCAGATTCAGACTGATCCAGTAAATTAGGAAGAAGAGATAGGTCCGGATGAGCCTGATCAAGAAGCAGAAGTGCAAGAAACTCCCAAAGTTCCAAGGTATGTAAGACTAAACCACTCTTAAGATCAGATCATAGGTGACAAAAGCAAAGGTGTGCAAACTAGAAGGAATATTGCTCAAAATTCAGATGAATGCTGTCTAATTTCAAAGATTGAACCTAAGACAATAAATGAAGCATGCAATGATGAAAATTGGACAAAAGCAATGGAGGAAGAGTTGATGCAAATTGAGAAAAATCACACTTGGGATCTTGTTTCTAGACCTAGTAACAAGAATGTGATTGGAACCAAATGGGTCTTCCGGAACAAACTAAATGAAGTTGGTGAAGTAATCAGAAATAAGGCCAGATTAGTCTGCAAAGGATACTCTCAAATAGAAGGGATTGATTTTGAGGAAACCTTTGCTCCAGTGGCAAGAATTGAAGTAGTCAGACTATTTCTTGCATTTGTTGCCTTCAAAGATTTCAAAGTGTATTAGATGGATGTCAAATCTGCTTTCCTGAATGGTGACCTAGAAGAAGAGGTGTACATTGAACAACCGAATGGATTTCAGTTATCAGAGCATGGTGATATGGTCTGCAAATTAAAGAAGGCACTGTATGGTCTAAAACAAGCCCCAAGAGCATGGTATGAGAGGCTGGATAAACATCTTTTGAGGATTGGTTTCAACAAAGGTACTGCTGATAGTAACCTATATTTTTAAATTGATCATGAAAACATCTTGATTGTTGAAGTATTTGTTGATGATATCATCTTTGGAGCAAGAGACAGTATGTGTAAAACCTTTGCAAACCAAATGAAAAGTGAGTTTGAAATGTCAATGCTCGGTGAAATGAATTTCTTCTTGGGTCTGCAAATTACTCAGATAGAGAAAGGAATCTTTATCTCTCAAACCAAATATGTGAAAGAACTATTGAAGAAATTTGGAATGGAAGATTCAAAGTCAATGAACACTCCTATGGCTATCAGATGTAAGTTGAGCAAAGATGATGACTCTCCTAAGACAGATCAGACAAAGTACAGATCAATGATTGGTGGATTACTGTATCTCACTCAGACTAGACTAGATATAATGCAGGCTGTTGGTCTTGTGGCGAGATTCCAGGCTGATCCCAGAGAATCTCATGTCATGGCAATCAAAAGAATTTTTAGGTACTTGAAAGGAATAGTTGAGTATGGTCTATGGTATCCCAGAGATCATGAATTTTCTCTTCATGCATATACAGATGCAGATTGGGCAGGAGATGTGGATGATAGGAAGAGTACAAGTGGAGGAGCATTCTTTTTGGGAAAAAGGTTGGTTTCTTGGCTAAGCAAGAAACAAGAAGCAATATCCCTGTCTACAATAGAAGCAGAATACATTGCAACAGCAGGTAGTTGCACTCAACTTTTGTGGATGAAGCAAATGCTAAGAGATATTCAAGTAGAATATGAGGAGCCTATTACAATTTTCTGTGACAACTCAAGTGCAATAAATATTTCTAAGAATCTGGTGTTGCATTCTAAGACCAAGCATATATCTATCAAATTTCACTTTTTGAGAGAACAAGTGAACAAGGGTGAAGTCAGATTGGAGTATGTGCCCTCCAAGGATTAGCTTGCAGATATTTTTACTAAACCTCTTCCCAAGGACTCTTTTGAGTATCTCAGGGAGAAGTTAGGGGTCATAGCCCCTCTGGTGATAAACTAGGATGCACTGATGTGCATTAGTCCAGTGGATATCACAGTCACATCTTGTGATCCGGATTGATGATGGGGAGCTGCTACTAAGGGGGAGTAGCTAGTATGATTCTGATGTGTTAGAATTACAAGTATGAACCCTTTGCCATTGATGTCAAAGGGGGAGAGAAGACATGTGAAAAACAAGTGGTTGATGATCAAAGGGTGAGCAGTAAAGGAAAAGAAGACATGTGAAGAGTTGTTGCTGATAGGGGGAGCTGTGACAGAAAGGAGAAGTTCTTGTCTTGATGGTTTTTCACATCATATGTTGCCATTAATGACAAAGGGGGAGATTGTTGCAAGTATGAGGTTAACTAGTGTTAACATTGATGTCAACATACTCATATTGCATTGATAAGAAGGATTGGATGAGCTGTGTGCTGAGGATATTGAGAAAATTAGTCTCAATCAGGAACAGTGAAGAACAGTGATAAGAAGAAGGTAAAAGTACTCAATGGGTTGAGAATCAGAGGATGCAGATTAAAGGGTTTGTAGGTATGAGTCTTGAGATGTTCCAGTTAAGATTTTAGAGGTCCGTATAAAGATCTAAAGAAGTTATGGCTGCTTATGTAGAACTAGTTCTGATAGGCGTTCAGTGGTGACAGAGCGTCACAGATTGGTCCGGTGAGTTCTGAAATTACATTCTCTCATTCTGCGGATTGGAGGGAGTGCTGAGGAAGTTAGTGTGAAGTGACAACTTGATTTGTGCATTGTTTGGAGGTCTGAAAGAACCTTTTGCATTATGACAGTGGCGATAGACTATGTTCTTGAAGTTTCGGATGAAGAAGAGAAGGATTCCAGTAAGCAGATGAAGTGCGGATGTTCATGGTGATTCAGGGAAGCTTATGGTGATCTGTGGATCGTGTCTAGTTCATGTTGGTGGTCTACATTAAAGTTAGAGTTTGCATTTGAAGAATAACCATGGATATTGGTATTCTTCCTGAGATAGGCCGACTGGATGTATTACACGTCTTCCGAATGATCCTGTAGGTGTTTGCTGACTTAGATGATTGTTCCTAAGTTGATGCCTTGTATAAATAAGGGTTTGTGAATTCATTTTGAAGTCTGTCTTGTGGGGATGAGAGTGACATAGCAAAGAGAAGTGCGAAAGGCAGAGCAGGCATTTTGGGCTCAAATGGAACTGATCCAGACATGGTGAAGATGTCAAACTCCAGTTCAAGTTTGTAATACTTGTTATCTTGTAGACAGTGTGTCTCTTGTAGGCAGTGTGCCTCTTTGTGAGCAGTGTGCTTGGGAAGTGAGCCCTGATTGGCATGTGCCATCTATTTTTCTTATTCTTCTAATAGAGAATAATCCTTGGGTTAATCACCCCGTGGTTTTTCCCTTAACTGGGTTTTCCATGTCAAAATCTTGGTTTTTCATGTGTTGATGTGTATCTGCTCTGGTGTTTATGTCTTATGCTCTCATGAATGATTAATTGCTATGCTATTGATTAACAAAGTGGATTTAAGTGTTTGAATTGAAAGTGAATTAAGGATAACTGATTCACCCCCCCTCTCAGTTATCAACCCCTGAACCCTCAACATTGTCACTTAAGTGACTCTTACTGCCTTGACTAGTCAACATTAAAAAAGAAATAAAGTTATGACCGGCAACTTAGGGCTCCTTATGATGTTGCATAACAGCTCCTAATCAGGGTTTTAAATCTTAAGTTGAACGAGACACCAACCTTGTTTAAGAAATAATGATTAAGATCTGCACTTCATAATCAAAACTTTGACTAAGAATACCTCACCTTACCATTGAACCAATCCTAACAAGAATAAAATTTTATACAATTGATCTAAGACAATTAACCATATCAAGATCAAAACATAGATTTGGCTCATATTAAGGGCACAAAATCAAATTGACTTGAATTATGCCTGATGCTCAAACTGACATGAATATTCTTGGATTACCAAACTTGCAAACCCATCCAGCTTTTTATACACCTGCAAACCCATCCAAACTTACTTGAAGTTATCAAACCTACAAACCCATCCAACTTTGTAAACACTTAACCATGAAGCAAAACCACTCAAAATGACATGAAATGAAACTCTATCACTTAATAATATAAGTCCATGAAGAGAAAAACCAATGTCTGCAGATGAATAACACCTCCTTGAATTCAATCTCTGCATCAACACATCCTTGAATCCATAAAGTTTCCTTGATCAACATATGAACATGAACATATGGAGCAATCCTCATGAAGGCACTATGTCATCCAATGATATAACAAACACCTTTTGTCAAGTCATCATATGACACCATCAAACACCTTTTGACATCAATGTAAAGACAACAACCAAGATCATTACAACAATCTCTTGACTGAATGCTTAGCTAGTGGGAACAAATGGTTTATTTTGAGGAGGAATATTGGGCCGAAGAACTTCTTCTGGATCACCGACCATAAATCTTTTTGAGCATGTGAAGTAGTAAGACTGGACCTACATAATCTTTGAAGTAGAGGGATCATTTGCAAACACTGTCTCTTCTACTTCTATCCATGAGAACAATGTGTGTTTAGAAGCTATTTATTCTTCTTGTTGCAATGGTATTCCCTACATCTAGGCAACTAAGACAACACTTTGTGCTTCTGGTGATTGGTATACAGATGTTTCAGTCTAGCCTCCTCCTTGAAAACCTTATTGTCTTTTCTCTGCTATTCTTTTTTGTAGATTACCCAAGGACAAGATTTGGGTGGATAACATTCATTGTAGGGAAAACACCATGCATTTGAGTCATCTACAATATTGTTCTTTACCCAAATTAATTTATGCACTGAGTTAGGAGGAATTTGCTACAAAGGAGTATCAACTGGTAGAAGTTGTTGTTGGGATGGACCTTCTCCTCAGGAGTTTTGGTACTTGTTAGGCTAATAAGGGGGCCTAGGATTCTAATAGCCCTGGTAGGGATGTCTCAAGTATGAACCTTTTTGTCTCTTGAGATTTATGATCTTATTTGAGAAGCTTCATAAGATGCTTTTCATATCATCTATTTCAGATACAACCTGGGGGTCAGTACCAAGGGTCTTTGTACTTGGGGAGCAGGATAGACATATGTAGAGGGAGAAGAAGCCAAATTTCCATTAGATAGGAAGGCCTGATCTTTAGGTGCTTCTTATTTTAATGATAGCTCAAAAAACATTGGCATAAGAGGCCTAGGGGTAGCTTTCAGACATCTATAAGGTTATTTTTGGCTCTTACCACTAAATTATAAGCATTTGGGAGAGTTTTTCCTCCTAAGGACTGAATCATTATGGCTATGTCTGAATTGAAAGATTTAAAATAGAATACAATAGCCATACCTGGTAGTGGGCGAGCGGTCATTGGAATCCATTGCCAAGTCTTATGAAAGTGGGTGTTGAATTCAGTAATTACGTCTTGTGGCACTCACTTAATGGTAATGAGCTATTGTAGTAGTGAAGATTTGTCTCCCTTCTCATGTAAACTTTCGAAGATAAGATATCCTAGTTGATCGCATGTGCCTAATGAATTTGATAGCAAGGATCTATACTAGTCAAACACCTTGCCTTTGAATGATGTGGCCAGTAGTCTTAAGGCAACATTTTGTTCTATCATAGTGAACTGTGTAGATATCAGCCACATCTTGAATGTGTTCTTTAGGAGTTCTTGTGCATGTATTTAGGTAACTTTCCTTAAGGGCATTAGCTAGGATTAGGTCACATATTGCTAGCGGGACTAGTGGAATTAGTGGGATACCACTATTCTAATTCACAAACTTTCTAGGTACAACTAGTAGAGCCATTTGGATAAGTGGTGGGTTTGGAAATACTGTACTTCTCTTCTAGGACCTATCACAAATGGAGAAACTAAAAGACCTAGAGATGTGATGCCACAAATGATCTTGTTACGAGTATTTTACTCATACACTCTAACTTCTAATTAGGTGATTATGGGTTTGAGTCCCACTAGGTGTGTTAGAAGATATTGTTGATGGTTTTTGTTGTCTATACCTAGGAATTGAATCTTCTCCACATGAAACCACCAAAGTAATGGGAAATCCTATGACTGTTGGACTTGTTTTGTGAATCATAAGATAACCTCCAAGATTTTAGAAGTTGGCTCTTCTTAAGATTCTCATTAATTCTTTCAAAATTCTAGGGAGTGGAAAGAGGAAAGAAAAACTTATTTAAGTAAAATATATTCTAAGGTGAGCTGCCAGAAAACGAGACTTAAATTGATGCAATAAAGACCATGGTGCTTTCTTGTTTAACTCACAATATTAACTCATGGCTGCCAAGAGCTCTGAGGAGAATGATTTAAGACCGCTTACTAACATCATTTATTGAAACTAAAAAACAAAGTCATACATCAATATCTTAGATTTAAAAGAAAGACTCAATAGGCATAGAATAAGCACATGGCATCACTTCTTCTTCATTGATAAACAGAGAACTATTCAAATGTACTAGACTGAGAGCGGGGGTGAATTAGTTGTCTCCAAAAAATTTAACCTCTTATGAACATTAACACATCAAACACTTGTTTACTATTATTCAGATTACACCATGAAAGCATGAATTGAAAAACTCAACACAACAACATACTCAACACATGAGAAACCATATTTTTTATGTGGAAAACCCTATAAGGTAAAAACCATGATGGGTGTTAGCCCACAAAGATATATATGTTATAGCAATACCAAAAATTAGAAGTTATCTTCCTTAGGGCTCATTGCCCAAAATGCTCACTTCAAAAGTTAGGGCTCACTTCCAAGATCGGCTCACTACCATGGGGTGGCTCACTGCTGAAGGGTTGGTGAACTAATTTGATAGCATCTACTTCATGCCTAAGTTTAGTTCCATTAAATCATAGTTTGACTCCTCTACTCTATTCTTCTTACATCTCTTTCCTTATCTTTTCATTTTCACACTTGGACAACATTTTTGAAACTACATTACATGCTTTTATACAATTCATCAACCTTGGAATGTACATCAAGGTTGGCATTACATTCATCAACCATTAGAACAATCTCCAAGGTTAGCATTACAAACATACATAGAAATAGGTCTAGACCTAAACAATATTTTCTAAGGTAAAGATGTATGTGGATCATGTTATGCCTTAGCTAGGATTGAAATGTAATCTTCCATGTCATGACATGCTTCAACAATCATCAATGCATCTCCACAAGTAATGAAAACAACCAAGTCAGCCAAGACTAGTGTTAACATTAAGTCTTCTACAAACAATCTTCACCCATGATCCAAATTTCTCTCTATGGACCAATCCAAAGGTAGGAACATGATCAAGAGACATCCACAAGCACATTGTAATCACCAGGAACAACCGCACAATCTCTAACTACTCTGTCAAAATGATTCTTCAAACTGGAGCACATAAACAACACTGTCAGCTACTATCATAGAGAAAAGATAGCTTACAGACCACCAAATCATGAACCATTAGATCTGAAGGTACTTATCATCATCCTAGACTTAACTCTATAATTGCAAATCATAATACTTCAATGTGGAGGAATGCAGACCAAAATACATTCTCCCTGTCACCAGTGAATGCATAGAAAAAATAGTTTTTACTCTAGTGAACATTACTCACCCAGATCTTCATACCAGAGGCTCAAACTTGAAACATAGCATCTTCAAACATGCCTATGAACAACTTCCAATCCACAAACAAAGATATTCATTCTACAAGAAATGTGGAACAATATTCTGGTCTGTTCTTTAGTAAACAGAGATACTCTTCTAGACATTGTTTCCACCGAAGGAGAAAATTTGCCCAAAAGCACTTGGAAACTCAATATGAAGATCACTTACTCATTATATCCAATACTTATATAGGCCAGTGCAAAACATCTAACTCATTATGAGCAAGCATCAAAACAAGAGCATAGTTGACACCAATGACAACACATATATGTTGACATCAATGACAACACCGGTTAGGCACATACTTACAACAATCTCCCACTTTGTCATTGATGGCAACATATGATGTGAAAAAATGTAATGACCATCAAGACAAGATTCTCCCCCTTTCTCTTTATACATCTACACTCTTTCTCCCCTTGAGTTTTTCACATGATTTCTCTCCCCTTTGACATTAATGCAAAGGGCACATACTTACACTCTATTGCTCTGATCATACTAAAAAATTTTTGTTATCAATACTTACTACTCATTATTAGGAACTCATGTCATAATCATCTAGCTACTTCCCTTGAGAGGTATCCCTCAAAACATCAATCCAGATCAATGAATGGGCTCTAGGTACCACTGGATTGATGCATTCCTATGCATCTTAGTTCAGAATAGGAAGGGTAATGACCCCTAACTTTTCCCTGAGATACTCAAGAGTATCCTTAAGTAGAGGCTTAGTGAAAATATCTGCAATCTAATCTTTTGTGGACACATATTCCATCTTCAATTCATTCTCAATCACCTTCTCTCTCAAAAAGTGATACCTTATTGATATATGCTTTGTTCTTGAGTTCATCACCGGATTCTTTAAAATGTTTATGGCACTTGTATTGTCACAAAAATTGCAATTGGATCTTCATACACAACTCTTATGTCCTTCAATGTCTGCTTCATCCATAACACTTAAGTGCAATAACATGCTACTACAATATACTCTACTTCTGTAGTGGATAAGGAGATTGAATCTTTCTTTTTGCTCAACCATGAAACCAATCTATTACCCAAGAAGAAGGTACCTCCACTTGTACTTTTCCTATCATTAACATCTCTAGCCCAATTTGCATCTGTATAAGCACTGAGGGTGAAATCAATGTATTTTGGATACCATAAGCCATAATCTGATGTACCTTTCAAATACCTCAGGATTCTCTTAACTGCCATCACATGAAACTCTCTAGGATCTTCTTGAAATCTTTCCACAAGATAAAATGCATGCATTATATCAGGTCTGGATTGAGTTAGATAAAGTAATCCTCCAATCATGGATCTATACCTTTTCTAATCATCTTTAGGTGATTCATCATTTTTGCTCAACTTGCAACTAGTCACCATGGGAGTGTATAATGGTTTAGAGTCCTCCATTCCAAACTTCTTCAACAACTCTTTCACATACTTAGACTGAGATATGAAGATTCCTTTATCTGATTGAGTAATTTGTAGACCTAAAAATAAATTCATTTCACCAAACATAGACATCTCAAACTCTTGTTGCATTTCTCTAGCAAATTTCATGCACATACCTTCATTGCCTCCAAAGATAATGTCATCAACAAAGACTTCAACAATCAAAATTTGATCACCATTAATCTTGAAATAGAGATTACTATCAGTAGTACCTTTATTAAATCCTAATTGCAATAAGTACTTGTCCAATCTTGCATACCAAGCTCTAGGAGCTTGCTTGAGTCCATACAAAGCTTTCTTCAACTTGCACACCATATCACCTTGGCCTGATAACTAAAATCATTTTGGTTGCTCAATGTAACCTTCCTCTTCTAACTCACCATTCAAGAATGTAGATTTCACATCCATCTGATACACTTTGAAATCTTTGTGAGCTGCAAATGCCAGAAATATTTTGATTGCTTCAATCTAAGCCATTAGAGAAAAAGTCTTTTCAAAATCTATTCCTTCAATTTGAGAATATCCTTTACACACAAGCCTTGCTTTATTTCTTACAACTCCATTTTCATTCAGCTTGTTCCTAAAAACCTATTTAGTTCCAATGACATTTTTATCAGCAGGTCTAGGAACCAATTCCCAAGTTTGATTCTTCTCTATCTGCATCAGCTCTTATTTCATGGCCTTTACCCAATTCTCATCATTACAAGCTTCACTTACAGTTTTTGGTTCAAATTTTGAAAGTAAACAGTAATTCACTTGTTCTTCTATAGCTCTTTTCCTTGTCAGTACCCCTTTTCTTTTGTCTTCAATAATTTGATCTTCAGAATGATTGATCCTTACATACCTAGGAGTTTTGACTACATTTTATGGAGCGTTTTCTTCTTTATCTTGACTTTTTTTTATTCGTCTTTCTTCTCATTTATTGTGACAATAGGTTCCTCTGATTCATAGCCACTCAGATCTGATGTTCTTTCCTTGCCTTCATCTACCTTCACATTAGCACTCTCAACAATCTTTTTCAGCCCTTTTTTGTAGCACCAGTAGGCCTTACTCTTGGTAGAGTATCTAAGGAAGATTCCTTCATCACACCTAGCATCAAACTTGCCTAGATCTTCTTCCCTTCTAATATGGCATTTACTTCCAAAACTTTGAAATATTTCATTGTAGGAATTCTTCCATACCACAATTCATAAGGATTTTTAGTACTATTACCTTTGACTTGAATTCTATTTTGAATGTAGATAGTAGTATGTATAGCTTCTTTCCAAAAAACTTCTGGTAGATCAGCTTCCTTCATCATGGTCCTAGCAACCTCTTGAATTGTCCTATTCTTTCTTTCCACAACTCCATTTTGTTGAGGAGTCCTAGGTGTAGACAACTGTCTCTTTATCCCTTGCTCTTCACAGAAAATGTTGAATTCATTTGATGTGAACTCACCTCCTCTATGAGACCTCAAGCATTTAATTTTTAGTTCTATCTCATTTTCAACCATTGCCTTGAAGGATTTGAAATTTTCTAGGGCTTCTAATTTGTCTCTTAGAAAAGTAACCTAAGTCATTCTAGAATAATCATCAATAAGTAGCATGAAGTACATGTCTCCTTGCAGACTTCTCACCCTTGTAGGACCACATAGATCTATATGCACTAGACACAAAAATCGGAAGAAAAATGTTCTTTTCTCTTGAAACTTGTTCTTGTATGCTTCGCCAACTGGCATTTCTTACAAATGGTATTGGCAGGTTTCACAAGATTTAGTAAATCTCTCACAGCCTAACCTAAACTTATATTCACCAAATTATCAAAGTTTATGTGACACATCCTTCTATGCCATAGCCAACTCTCATCTATTTGAACCAATAAACAATAGTTATTTGTTCCTCTTAATTGGTAAGTATTACCTCTGGTTTTCTTATCAATAGCAATCACTGTTCTAGAGCTTTCCATGATCTTGCACCCATTATCTTTGAATCTCATATCATAACCTTTGCCACACATCTAACCAACACTCAAAAGATTATGCTTTAAACCCTTCAAATACAGGATAGTATCAGTGTTGTGCTTTCCATCAAAAGAAATAGATCCTTTACCACAAATCTTACCAGTTGGATTATCTCCAAACCTAACCAGTCCTCCATCATACTTTTCCAAACTCACAAACTTACTTTTGTCACTAGTCATGTGATGTGACATCCACTGTCAATAATCCATTCATCCTTATCTTTCTCAACTTGAATAGCCAAAGCACTTTCTTCCACTAGTTTTTTTTCTTTCACATAGCTAGTAGGATTAGTATGTTGGCATAATAGTCATAGTAACAATGGTATTACATTGTTAAATTTGCATTTATAGGTTAGTTTATGTATATTAAATAAATGTTAGTAAATAAAGAAATAGTTAGTTTGTTAGTTTGTGGGAGTTACATTCCCATGTGGAGGTTATGTAGGTAGTTATCAAATAGTTAAAGGGAAGAGGCTTTTATAAAGCCACTGAAATGCAATGTGAAAATTATCCGAAGACAATAATATATTATTCTATGTATTATGTTTTAATATTGTTGTGCAATAATCGTGTAACTATCTGCATTTTGTCCTACCATATTTCAATATGGTATCAGAGCAATATGTGATCCTGTGCTGTGAGAGAGTAATATGAGTTTGTTGTGCCAGTATGAAATTCTAGCGTGATAAGGCATGAATACACTTGAATACATTTGTTGAGCTTGGTATTTGAAGCCATTCACCTGCTAGGGTATGAAGGATATTTCTCGCCATTTGGAGGAGGCCCATCATCTCTTTATTATCGATTTGATGTTTCTCATAAATTGAGAGAGGTGCTAAAATAAGATATGTGTTTTTTTTGTGGAGAGTGAATCTCTATAGAGGTTTATAAGCTGAAGCCATTGTGGAAATGAAAAAATAAAAATAAAAACTTACAAAGTGATCTGAGAGAAACCCTAGAAGAAGTAATGACATCTCTGATAAAGGGGGTGTTGGTGAAAGCAACAAAGCTCATAGTCGATTGGGTTACCATTCAATACTGCAACATATAGAATACATTCCTCTCAATGTAGTCTCACTAAAATCTAAAGTCTAAAATGAGAAGTGGACAAAGGAGCAAGAGGATATTGAATAGTGGAGCACATTGTACAAATAATAGACTACTGGTGAAGGCATTTCCTGGTGAGTGTAAGAGCAAATATATGTAATTTTGAGTTAAAATTATTATGAGTGTGTATTTTGCTTTGGAGAAAAGGAATTGATTGTTGAAAATTGCTAAGGCTGTGATCTAAAGAATAGACCATGTAAATACCTCCATATGCGTTAAAATGGAATCTTAGGGCATGGTTATTGGTCCAGCATAAAGTAGAAATAAAGATGTTAAGGCATTGATGTATATGTTTAAATCTGGCTGGCAAAAGAAGGTATAAATCTCTGCATACTGCGTGGTGATCAATGGTTTGAGAGTTTGAGTAAGTTGGTTGATAAGATTTTGTTAAGCCATTCAAGTATTCTCTCATGTGCAATTCCATGCTTCTAAGTTGGAAAGTTTATTTTGGTTGATGAAGGGTTGATAATTTACGTGAGAGTTTAGAGGTTTAATATCTATTTTGGAATCATTTTATATCCACTGAACATTGTCTGAGTTTTAGATATCTTTCTTGAGGGAGGAAAGAAAATCTTCTTTCTGGTTATTCATGAAAATAAATGTGTGTTTATGGAGTTATAAGGTTGATTAGTGTATGGGTCTATCATTGGTTCAAATTAACATTATCATCTTTTAATCATGAATGCACATATGTCAAAGATAGCTTATGCTTTCAGGGCCATCTTTTCTATTCCTGATGAGGCCTCCAAAGACTCATCCAAGAAATCAGTTGGTTAAAGAGTAAAAGGGTCATATTAGAGGCAGGGGGCATTGGAGAATGGAGGATTTTCCATCATCTCAAGTTAGCTTCTCGCTTTGAGATGATGCTTTGCATGAGAAGGATTTTTGGTTTTGGTTGTTTTTCTTTTCTTTGTTGATGCTGACGGATTTGAAGAATGTATGTTTTGTGAAGATTTTGTTTTGGAGACAAGTTTGGGATTTGGTGTTGAGCTCAATATGAATTTTTGTCCAGCAAGCTTCAGAGCATATGATCGATAATTATACCCTTTCACGATCACTAGACAATGATAGAGATCTATCGTATCTCTTAGGGATTGTTGTAGAATAATTCAAGACTGTGATTTGAGAGTTTGGGACTAAAGAGCTCAAGAACATAGGTCAAAGCTATGCCTTTCCAAGGGTAGATGAGATAGCATGATGGAGCCCTTCTTGGTTCAAGATTTGTTCTTTGGGAGAAGATCTTCTATAAAATATGTATTCATATTATGTAATCAGCTTTGTTGAGTACATTAGCATTCAGGGGGGTCCCTTGGTACTATTGCAGGAACAATGTAATAAGGGGGGAATGTTGGCATAATAGTCATAGTAACAATGGTATTACATTATTAAATTTGCATTTATAGGTTAGTTTATGCATATTAAATAAATGTTGGTAAATAAAGCAATAGTTAGTTTGTTAGTTTGTGGGAGTTACATTCCCATATGGAGGTTATGTAGGTAGTTATCAAATAGTTAAAGGGAAGAGGCTTTTACAAAGCCAATGTAATGCAATGTGAAAATTATCCGAAGACAATAATATATTATTCTATGTTTTATGTTTTAATATTGCTGTGCAATAATGGTGTAACTATCTGCATTTTGTCCTACCATATTTTAATATAGTAGACACATGTTCTTCTTTAATAGCAATAAACAAGCACTCATTTGCACTAGTACTAGCATCATCGGATTCATCATCTATTACTCCATCATCAAAATCTCTAACATAGTAACATTTCTTTAGAACCCTAGGTTTACTTTCAAATCTTTTTCTATTCCTTTCAATTCTTTCAGGACATCTAGATGCATAGTGACCAACCTTACCACATGAAAAGCATTTGAAAGGTAATTTGCTTTTATACTTACTAGAGCCTCTTTTCAGTCTATCAACAAAGTTGGCTTCAATTTCATCAATCTCATCGTCATATTCCACTTTGTACTTCTCAACTCTGGAGATCTTCTTTGGAGTATTGGCTTTGAAAATAGTTTCAATCTTCAGCAGAGAATCTCCAAACTCTCTCATTTCAAAGGTCGTAAGCTTTCCTAGAAACTGATCCTTAGTGACATCCTACATAGTCATTACTTGTTCAATTGTAGCTACTTTGTGACTATAGCACTTAGGTAACGACCTAAGAATTTTCATCACTACTTCCTTCTCATCAATAGTTCCTCCCAATCCTTTTATTCCATTGACAATTTCATCAACTTTATGTATGAAGGATGTTATGTTCTCATCTTCACTCATCTTCAAACTCTGATATTTCACTTTTAGGCCCTACAATTTGGCTCTTTTTATAGACTTATCTCCTTCATATATATTTTTTATCTTTTCCCAGACTTCATGAGCAATTTCCAAATCTATGACCTTTATCAATTATGTGTTGGACAAGGCACTTAACAGAGCATCTCTAACTTTTATATTCAACTCATATTCTTTTATTTCATCTTCATTTGTCAAACCATTCTGAGGCAAGGTATACATTGTTTCTATCACTTTCCACATTCTATAACCAAGACAAAGGAGATTTCTTTTCATGCCCTTCTAGAGAGCATAATTCGTTCCATCAAACTGCAGAGCTTCCTTCTTGTAAGACAACCTAGATCTACCTCAAGCTGTTAGGCTTACTTCCAAGGAACTTGGCTCTAATACCAATTGTTCAAATGCACTAGATGAATGAGAGGGGGGTCAATCAGTTGTCTCCAAAAACTTTAACCTCTTATGAACATTAACACATCAAACACTTGTTTACTATTATTCAGATTACACCATGAAAGCATGAATTGAAAAACTAAACACAATAACATAATCAACACATGAGACACTAGATTTTTTATGTGGAAAACCCTATAAGGTAAAAACCATGGTGGGTGTTAGCCCACAAAGATATATATATTATAGCAATACCAAAAATTAGAGGCTCATTGCCTAAAATGCTCACTGCAAAAGTTAGGGCTCACTGCCAAAGGATTGGTGAATTGATTTGATAACATCTACTCCATGCCTGAGTTCAGTTCCATTGAAGCATAGTTTGACTCCTCTGCTCTGTTGTTCTTACACCTCTTTCCTTAGCTTTTCATTTTCACACTTGAACATCTTTTTTGCAACTACATTACATGCTTTTATATAATTCATCAACCTTGGAATGTACATCAAGGTCGGCATTACATTCATCAACCATTGGAACAATCTCCAAGGTCGACATAACAAACATACATAGAAATATGTTTGCACCTAAATAATATTTTCTAAGGTAAAGATGTATGTGGGTCATGTTATGCCTTAGCTAGGACTGAAATGCAACCTTCCATGTCATGACACGCTTCCACAATCATCAATGCATCTCCGCAAGTAATGAAAATAACCAAGTCGGCCAAGACTGGTGTTAACATTAAGTCTTCTACAAATAGTATTCACCCACAATCCAAATTTCTCTTTGCAGACCAATCCAAAGGTAGGAACATGATCAAGAGACATCCACAAGCACATTTTAATCACCAGGAACAACCGTACAATCTCTAACCACTCTTTCAAAAAGATTCTTCAAACTGGAGCACATAAACAACACTGTCAGCTACTGTCATAGAGAAAAGATGGCTTACAGACCACCAAATCATGAACCATTAGAGTTGAAGGTACTTAACATCATCCCAAAATTAACTCATGAATTGCATATCATAATACTTCAATGCAGAGGAATGCAAAGAAAAATACATTCTCCCTGTCACTAGTGAATGTATAGAAAAAATAGTTTTTACTCTAGTGAACATTACTCACTCAAATCTTCATACCAGAGGCTCAAACTTGAAACATAGTATCTTCAGACATGCCTCTAAACAACTTCCAATCTGTAGACAAAGTTATTCATTCTACAAGAGATGCGGAGCAATATTTTGGACTATTCTTCAGTAAATACAGTACTCTTCTATACATTGTTTCCACCAGAGGAGCAAATTTTTGCAAAAGCACTTGGAAACTCAATATCAAGATCACTTACTCATTATTTGGACAATACTTATATAGGCCAATGTAAAGCATCTAACTCATTACAAGAAAGCATCAAAATAAGAGCACAGTTAACACCAATGACAACACAGATATGATGACATCAATGACAACACCGATTAGGCACATACTTGCAACAAGAACAAGTTACAAAATGTGCAAAGGCACAACCATAAGATATTAAATCTACTCTTTTAGAGCATACACAAAGGCTTGAAAGCTTATTGATTCCTCTTAGTAGTCTAAGAATTAGGTCAATGAATAAACATTTCCCAACCTTTTTACAATGGCTTATCATCCTATATAGAGCAGTCTAACTTCCTTAACATGCTACACTGGGTGGGAAATATCTATTGAAATTACTTATATCAGTATAGCACCAAATTTCTCTAACATTGAGGTCTTCTACATTTATAAATCTTGATGGCACTAGAATATAGTATTGAAGTCTCACCAAAACTTCTAGAGATCCAACCATCACCTTTGATGTTTTTGTTAGGCCATTAAGTCCCGAGTCATGATCAATTGATGCTTTTGTGCTTTCCTTGCCAATGTCGGGGGTTGGTGGATCTTCTCTAGTTGCTTCCGGTGGACCGACTTACTTACCTGTCTTGAAAGATCCTTCATAATTTCCTCACCATTGGATCTCCTGTGTTTATGATTGATGGCTTTGTAACATTCCCTGTCTCATGAATCCTTTTGAGTCTCTTTGTCATGTGGCATTGTGGCACTTACTTGAGAGTGTGTTAAAATGTTCTTCCATGGAGAATCATGGACATGACAAGTGGCATCAACAAAAGCTCATCTCTTTATTTCTTTCTTAGACTCTCCTTCATTGAACTCAGGTGCACCTTTAGACAAAATTGGTGACACTTGGTAGCCTGGTGTAAAAGGAAGATGTTATTGAATCTTGAAGAAATGAAAAGCCTCCACTTATTTCCTTCCTACGGGCTCCCCTTTTTTGAAGGTGCTAGGTCGATCAAGGTTTAATTTCAAATCTGGTAAGGGCCTCAAATAATCACACCTATTTATAATTCAAACTTGGTGTAGTTGATGCCGGATTGACATTAATCCTCTTTGATTCAAAACAAAATGTAGAGCAAAATGCTCTATAGTGTCATCAACCACATCACATGGTAGAAGCATAAAAGTGTGTCTTACTTGTGGGTGATTTGTTGATTTAACCATTTATGTCAAATAATATGCCCCAATATTGGAATACAAGAAAATATATATAGTTCATTTTACATAAAAATCTCAACATGTAAACATGTGTCCATTAAGTATTCTATGTAGTACCATTTTACAAAAATAAAGACTTGTTTGACACAAGTGGAGTAACAAAAAACAATGGAAAGATAAATTAGAAAAAGAAGATTGTCCTTTATATTGAGGTTCTCTAAAAAATGGTTAATTAATGAGTATATACAAAAAGAGTTATGTATTATAGGGAAATATTTGTCTTAATTATCATTATTTTCATTTAAAAATAATAATCTACATGTTTAAGAAGTAATTAAAATATTAAACTTCTACCTCAGGGTGTAGACCATTGGTGGAGCCGTTGAAAGATGATCTCGGTACCCAAGCCGGTGAGGCCCAAAAAAAATATATTTCACTTCTAGCTCAAGGGATGCATTATGAGATTTTTTTTAAAGAAATAATAACAAAATAAACATGAAAAGTCATAACCAACTGAGTGGTGAGTACATATCTATGCATCCCTAAAAAAATAGAGAAAAAAAAATTAAAAAAAAAATATTTCACTTTTAGCTCAAGGGATGCATTATGAGATTTTTTTTAAAGAAATAACAACAAAAAAAACATGAAAAGTCATAACCAACTAAGTGGTGAGTACATATCTATGCATCCCTTATATATATAATAACTCTAAGTAAATAAAATGGTTCTAAAATAAAATGAAGTAACTCTGAAGTAGGAAAAAAATAGCTTTTTCACTTTTAGCTCAAGGGATGCATTATGGGATTTTTTTAAAGAAATAACAATTAAAAAAAAAACATGAAAAGTCATAACCAACTGAGTGGTGAGTACATATCTATGCATCCCTAAAAAAAATAGAGAAACATTCATTTCACTAGCTATCATTCAAATTTGGGCCAACTATTGTGGAAACATTATGAAAAATATTACTCATTAAATGATAGCAAGGGATGAAGTTTCCAATATGTGCCCATATATGTATGTAGTAAATAAATTAGTTCTAAAGTGAAATAAAACAACTCTTAAGTAAATTATAAATGTTAGGTTTTCTAAAAGTAGAATCCAAGTTATATATATGTCTTAAAAAAAGTTAAAAATATATGTGTTGAAAGTAAAATATAATAACTCTAGGTAAATAAAATGGTTCTAAAATAAAATGAAGTAACTCTGAAGTAGGAAAAAAATAGCTATCTTTTATCATATTTATTTGCTTATTTATTTATGTGTGTGTAACATGTATATATTTTATGTAGATCTATTTAGAAGATGCTAGAGATACTAGTCTATAGACTTCTCAAACATCTTTTAGGTAGATATTTTAAACATAGATCCTAAATAGACCAAGAGCCACAAGATAGAGAAGAAGGAATAACAAATCTTATGTGAAGGTGGAACATGTGTATAAAAATCACTAAGACCGTGAAGGCAAGATGAAGTAACAATGGTACAATTAGGAGAATCTATAAGTGAAGAAAGATATCTATCATAGTATGTATAAACAATATATTTTCTAGATTCCTAGTTGAATCATGAGAGTAGGGTTAAAATATCATTAACATGAACTAAATCCTAAGAAGAAAAATTGCCCAAAGCTAATACATGATCATGCTCATGTGTAGCATCAAATCATATAAAGAATAGAGGTATAATGAAGAGAAGAACTTGAACCCCTGGACACATTGACTGGTGATAACAATCAACCAAATAAAAAAATAAGAGGTTTAAACAGTCGAGGACTACAGTGAATATGTTGAACAGAATTGTATAATGAAAAGAAGAACTTAAACCCCCAGACACATTGACTGGTGATAAACCAAATAAAAAAAAGAGGTTTAAATAGTCGAGGACTATAGTGAATATGTAAAACAGATTTGTGGAATTCATCTGTAGTTGAAAATTTTTAAAACAACAACTTGTCTGTTGTTTACGGTGAGCGATAATGAAGTTGATAGACAAATGAAGTGTATCTAAAATAGAAGGATAAGTGATTATAATCCTTATTTCATTTTTTGAAGATGATATCACATAATTTCTTAAATTTTACATAAACACATATCTAGCTATACCATATCTAAGGCGAAGAGTAGTAGTGTACGATCCAACCGAAGGAAAAAGAATTGTATTCCAGCATGGGGCAATTCCTCCCTACAATCTCAAGAGTTAGATACATTTGCTCCATGTCTCCTCATCTCACATACGCTACATCCAGGAATTGTAGATGCTGCTGCGATGATAGAAATTTGTTAAGGATCTCCACCATGCGCAGCCTGCCTTCATAGAGGTCGATTTCCTGGTGGCTGGAAAAGGAAAAGATTACCAAAATGGCCTCCACCATTTCATCCTCATATTTTTGACGGTGGTGAATGTCATAGAAGAAATGAAGTTTCAGCAAGCAACTGCGAGAGAATCAGGTAATGAGGCAGTTGTAGATGGCTGGCGTTATGCTTTTGAAACATAAGATATCTACCGCATGATGTTGCTCATAAAAATATTTGGCCTAGGAGGCAAAAAACCAAGTTTCCAACATCTATCAATGATAATTTTTTAGCTATTTCCATCATTATCTCATTGGGGAGATTTGGCAGCCTCATGTGAGTGCACCTTGATCTCCTCCTCTCTCCTCTCAACTCACTCATCCTAAATGAATGAATGAAGATGAGGTCAAACAGTCTATGGGATTAATGGATACCAACAACGTATCTGATCGCAAAAGCCCCGAATAAGACTGGTGCCTAAACAGTACTTTCTTGTTGCCCTCTTTTTCCTTCAGAATCCTCGATCTTCTGCTATGAACAAAACCTATAACAAGTACCCTTAGCATCAAACTCCACCTTTAAGGTGAAGGAGACAATGGTTGTAAAAAGATTTTGATAAGAATGAGTTAGGGTTTGTCTTTAAATATAACACGACCTAAAACAAGTACTTTAGACATAAAACTTCACCTTTAATCATAGAATGGTTGTAAAAATATTTTGATAAGAATGAGTTAGGGTTTGTCTTTAAATATAACATGGAGGAGATGAAATGTGATATATGTGGATATACGTGTAGATATTTAATGTTTATCTTTATTAGGGTTTGGGAGCTCGGGATGTGTAGATATAATAAGGTTAGGTTTAGAATATTACTATTTTGGGATTAAAATATACTACTATACATTAACAAAACCTGTAACAAGTACCTTGGTAGAGGAGACAATGGTTGCAAAAAGATTTTGATAAGAATGAGTTAGGGTTTGTCTTTAAATATAATATGATCTAAAACAAGTACTTTAGACATCAAACTTCACCTTTAATCATGGAGGAGATGAAATGCAATATATGTTAATGAGGTTAGGTTTAGAATATTACTATTTTGGGATTAAAATATACTATTATACCTTGGTGGAGGAGACAATGTCTACAAAAAGATTTTGATAAGAATGAGTTAGGGTTTGTCTTTAAATATAACACAACCTAAAACAAGTAAGTACTTTAGACATCAAACTTCACCTTTAATCATGGAGGAGATGAAATGCTAGATATGTGTAGATATTTAATGTTTGTCTTTATTAGGGTTTGGGAGCTTGGGATAGATATAATGAGGTTAGGTTTAGAATATTACTATTTTTGGATTAAAATATATTGCTATACATTGACAAAACCTGTAACAAGTACCTTGGTGGAGGAGACAATGGTTGCAAAAAGATTTTGATAAGAATGAGTTAGGGTTTGTCTTTAAATATAACACAACCTAAAACAAGTAAGTACTTTAGACATCAAACTTCACCTTTAATCACGGAGGAGATGAAATGCAATATATATATAGATATTTAATGTTTGTCTTTATTAGGGTTTTGGAGCTCCGGATGTGTAGATATAATGAGGTTAGGTTTAGAATATTACTATTTTGGGATTAAAATATACTACTATACCTTGGTGGAGGAGACAATGGTTGCAAAAAGATTTTGATAAGAATGAGTTAGGGTTTGTCTTTAAATATAACACAACCTAAAACAAGTACTTTAGACATCAAACTTCACCTTTAATCATGGAGGAGATGAAATGTAATATATATGTGGATATTTAATGTTTGTCTTTATTAGGGTTTGGGAGCTTGAGATGTGTAGATATAATGAGCTTAAGTTTAGAATATTACTATTTTCTAATTAAAATATACTACTATACATTAATAGATAAAAGATAATCCAATTAAAACAATGTCATGTGTAGATATAATGAGGTTAGGTTTAGATTATTACTATTTTTACACTAAAATATACCACTTATACATTAATCATTGTATAAAAGATAATCCAATTAAATAAATTTTAAGAGGGAAAAAATGAGATATGCAATTTTCACCTTTACAATTATATGTAATAACTAACACAAATTTATTTTTTAATTGACAAAGTCATGATTACTTAGGCTATACTAGTGGAGCTCACAAGGGGAACCTCTTCCCCTACATTAATACAAGTGGTTCAAACTTGTGAGCTTAAGTCTCAATAGCCTAGATGAAAATTAAACCTTGATGACAACAACAATAATGCCAAGTTTTAACCAACATAACACAAATATTATTAATATATTACTTAATTATAGATTCTTTTGTCATTTTCTTTCATATTTACCTAGGGTTTTGTCTTTTATGATTTGCCTTTGTTTATCTTTGCTTGTATATTACAACTTATTAAAGCTGGAAAAATTAAAATAAAAATATAAAACATATATATTTCATTGCTATATTTTATTAGGGAATTGCTATATTGAATTTTTTCTTCCCCTCAATTTATAGCACCATCACTTCCATTATAATTTCTTCAAAGATGATAATCTTCATTCCCCTAATCTTGACCACCCTACTACACCATTTGCACACAAATTTTGACACTAGGTTTAGATCATATATGCTCACTCTTTCCATGAAAGCAATGAGGCTACCAACCTTCAAGATTTTCCACACTTTCTTGTTCTTTTTGAACTTCTCATAGGAAATAGGCTTAATCTTATTCGTGTCTCTACCCATTGTCTCTAAGGCCCTCATAATGTTGGTATTCAGGGGGGTATTGTGATCTTTCTTATTCCTCCAATCACTTTCAAAACCCTCAACCTTTCAAGAAGTTAACCTAGATCTAAAAATCTTGAAGACATATGATCATCACACCCAGTCCACACATGTTTCTTCATTATTTCTTTAGCTAGTGGTGTCCTCCATACACCCCAATTATGTGATTTGGGTGATCCTATTCACATAATAATCATCACACAATAGTTTGCTAGACTTTTTTGATCCATCAAAATCCTATTTGTAATCATCAAAATATTTATAGAGACATGGCCCCCTATCCATGTTTTCTCATAAAAAGGTTTGGCCATCTCAAAATACCTTTGACTAATTTTTATTTGAAGATAAATTTCAATAAACTTGTTATAAAATTGTGTTTGAGTCATATCCAAGAGATGTTTAGGATGTGGTTCATGATTTTGAGAACCAATTCTTCTTATTACAACATTTCTGTGATTAGGTGAAACTCTTCTTTACTTTTCCAAAATTGTTCAACTAAGTCTCTAAGACATCAACTACAAACTTGCCTTTGTGTGGGAGTCTACCCGATAATGCTCATAGTTTAGTTTTTTTGGGATCCTCAACTCTTTCATTGCTAATGAATTTTTTTGTTTCATTGCTTACTATAGTTGATGTAAGAACACATTGGCTAGCATTACTATCTTTAGTGTGTGAGGTTGAACGTATTGATTGGTATGCATTACTTAGATTTTTAACAATATTTTTTCACCATCAATATTGGATGATCTTAGATCAAGGATCTTCATATTGTCTATAAAAGTAACATTTAAATTATCGTTTCAATAAATAATTGACACCTTACTATTTCATTTAAGCTTTCAAAAAATGGTATCCATATTTTATTATCAATTATTCTACAAGTGCATTCTGTAATTTTATTGGGCATTAGTTTTAAGATATTTTCATCAAATTTTAGTTACATATTTTAGCTTTTTATGAAAAAATTTAGGTAGAGTTTTTATTTGCATGTGTTGTTGGTTTGTTATATTAGATCAACTTTATTCATTTTGAATGTTATCTTCATTTGGTGTATGTTCTTGACTTTCATAATAAGGTATATTTTGTTCGTTGCTTATAAATTGATCATTTTGGTGCAATTTCTAAATTAGGAATTGAAAAATCATCAAGAATTAGTGTTCCATCATCAATCATAATTTTATTATTTCTTGTCTCAATAGATGATTTAGGGCTTGTTTCTACATTAAAATCAATTGGTAATGATGGCGTACCTTCACCTCCAACTTTTTCATTTGACGAATCCTTTTCATGCACTCCCTTTAGTTTTCTTTCTCTATTTTGATTTCTTTCGAGGTTCCCCACATGTCCTTCCCATGGTAATTGCTAGTTTTTCTTAATACACAAAATTTCCAATATATTTAATTGAAATTGTCAATTACATAAAAAAGAATATAATAATCACTTAAAAAGAACATAATGGTCACAAGTAGACTCTTAAAAGACAAATAAATGATTATTAGTCACACAAATTAACAACTTGTCGAATTTATGTTGATAGTGAACAAAATTGATAACTAAAACTCCTAATCAAACAAAAAGTATGTAATGATCGACAAATTATTGATTTCCAATGAAAATCAATTATTTGTTGTGATTTACAAATAAGATTTAATATGGAGCGAGCGAATTTTGCGAAGGAGCAGAAGAAAGAAAAAAGACAAAAAGGTGGCAAAGAAGGTTTTGTGGAACCAGAAATAGAAGCCTATCCCCCTTATGCAGCAACAGGAGCGAACATTATTCCACTAAAAGAACCAAGGAGAACTTTCATCAAAATCTTGCAGAATATTGAGGAGCAATGCCAGGAGGAAGTGGAGAAAATAAATGTGGTGGATGTTGTGGATAAGGACGCGGAGGCTTTGAGCCATTCGGCACTAATCAGAAGAGTTATTGATTTTTCTTTATAACTTTTGATCCACTTATCAAAATTTAAAAAAAATATATAAGATTGTTCTTATATATATGCAAGTTATGTGACACACATGCTCAGTGATGTAGTTTTTAGGATTTATCCACTTCAAAAATCACAAAAAAGAAAATATTCAATAAAAAATATATAAAAAAATACACAACTTGTAGTACTCAATCTTGACTATATTTCTACCAACTAATCTTAAAAATACCTAACACAACAAAAAAATAGGGGGCACACACTAAACATTATGCTATATTTTAGTACTAAAAATAAGAACACTTTTGTGTGTGCTCAACATTTCACCCTTTTAATCTTAGCCATTTTTTAAAGCCTTAGCAATTTAGAAACTAGATTTGGAGTACTACAATTTTTGTTATTATCACATCTTCAAATTTCAAGTGTACACATCTTGAATTACTTATCCAAGTTTAGGTTTAGCTGATTTTAGAAATAAAAAGTGGCCACTTTTCTTTTGTTTTCCATTTCCATGCACTTACCTCATTTGAAGGCACGAGTATTTACTAGCTTGATGCCTTGGTTGTAGTAATAGGTCCTAGTAGGCTCTAGGAAAGGTAATGAACCTACATGCATAATGGACTTTTAGAAGCATTTGATATTACACTATGATGATTATTTCCTTCAGTAGTCTTGTATTCATTCATTTGTCATGGTTATGTTGAACTAAGATTCTGGATTCATTGACTTGTTTTTTTGTTTATAAATGCTCAAGAGCATTTCCCAACAGAGTCATCATTTGATGTGTCTCACACAACCTTCCCCATTTATATTAATAGAAATATGGACCTCTTTTTTTTGTGTCTTGAATTAGGACTTCTTTCATTATCATTGTCTTGATTATTTTAGTTTTATTTTTGAGTTTTATTTTGGTCCTTAAGGCTTGTTGTTGAGAAATGGTTGGATTATATTTGACAATTACAAAGTGGTAAAATCTTGATTCTTATTTTGATTGATTATTCATTACTTCTCCTCTTAGAGCATTTTATTTATCATTTTGAATAAATTGTTATGAGATTATGCTTTGTATCTTCTGCTTAGATTCAATTTCATTAGTATACAAGTCTTGCCTGATTGGTGGAAGGTTGAGAGTCATGTGTTGTATTGAAATTATTTTAAGATAGATATATTTTAGATGGTTAAATCACATTTTGGAGGTGTTTCTTGCATATTTTGAGATTGTTTAATATAGTTTAGTTGCCTTCATTATTTTGATGCCATTTTATTTTTGATGTAGGATTATGTGCTAGAGTTAGCTATCAGACTAGATCCATAAGATCTACGATGAAACACAAAATTCACATACATGCTTGCAAGTGTTTCCTTGGGTCCTTATTTTTGTCCATCATGGATTACTAATCCAATAAATGATAAATGGGCCACCTTGGTTGATTCATGTTCAATCTTGTGCTTTATACCATTTGAATCTTTGTGTTGTGCTCATATGTTGAAAAAATTTAAGTTTTGGGGGTTTTTCTTAGTTTTTATGTCCTAGTAGGGATTTAAAATTTCCATACAAGGAGAGAGATTTGTTGATGTCTTGTTTGGGTCCCTTTAATGTCATACTACTTCATTCTGAAGAAGGAGTTGGTCTTGTTTTCCATCATTTATCACATCAACTTTTAGGTTGCCATGTTTTTGGGTAGTTTTTGCCCCTTTAAATGGCCTCAATATTTTGTAACTTCATATTTGCTACTAGGTTTGAAGGTTTGATAGTGCATAACAATGGAACCCCCACTCAAGAGGCCCAATAAGTTTGTCCCCAAGGTGTTCCATGAGGTATGTCCCCTGAAACACCCCTAAATGTTGTTCTTCCCATTCTAGAATTTGACAATACATGTCATTGGTTAGAGAACTTTACTTTAATAGGATATTTTGTGGGAAGGACCTCCCTAAAATCATGCTCAAAGATTGGGTTTATTGGAGCATCCAAGATCAACTTGCAACATCAAACTATTCCACAAAAGAATATGAAAGATAATGATATTATCATACAAAAGTATCTGAATTGTATATAGAAGACCTTTCATATAAAGGCAAGTGTGAGGAGGAGATAAGGTATAAATAAAATACTATGTACCCCTCCAAAGGTGTGATACATGTGAGCACACTTGGGACAAGTGTGAGGACACATGTAGAGTACACATGAGGTGAGACTTAAAAGTAAAAAGTCTCTAAGTGAGCTTAAGTGACTAGTGTGAATAGGACCAACTAGGTAGGAGAGTAAGTAGTTAAGTAATAAAAAATTTCACACTAACACCCCCCTTAAGTAATTTACTTAGGGAGAAAGATAAACACTAAAAAATACAAAGAGGCAAGGATAGGTCCTAGAAACAAGGCTTGATGAGGTACCCATGTACAAAAGTTCTCTCACAAACAAAGAAAAAGTGAAAACCCTATGAGGAAAAAACTCCTCTCCAAAAGAGAGAAAGAGAAGGAAAAATAAACTCTCTCAAGGATGTCCCTGAAAGATGAGGAACATGAAATCTTGAAGCACGTAGAGGCTATAAAATCTGTTGAAGAAGATCTAGTTTATATTGAAATCAAAGAACCCTCAAATGAATGTAGATTAGGATAAGAGGCACAAAACACTGCATGAGTGCCCTCAATTACACTACTCAACCATGTATGTACATATGACAACAAGGAAAAATAATTTGTGTTGTAAAAAATGTAGGTACTACAATATGTGCATGTGGTGCTCTACAAAGATACCAAAATCTCACAAATACTAATCAACTAAAAAAGGTAGGTCACCTAGACATAAACATGAATGCAAGAGTGTTTATATGGTATTTGTTCTATCTCACCAAAATGCATGGGTAATGTTGTGTGGTTACACAACACGCCCCATTTTGACTTGGCAAAACAGGGACCCAGCTTTTGTTTTGGCTTGTGTTGTCTGTTTCTGGCGGTTTGGTAAAAGTAAGTCCGGTACATCATCATCATGAGGGTCAGGATGAGGTAGGTCATCATCATGAGGTTAGTTTGTCAAAGTTCATATTTTGTTTCTATGATTTCATGGTTAGAAAGAGCTTGAAATTCCATGCAGGTTTGCCTTTTGCATCACTAGAAAATTCGTCCATATGAGGGAGTTGTGAGCGGTCAAAGTTTTGGTCAAACCTGATAATTGCTGTGTGAACATCATCATCATGATGTTTGGAAAGCCCCCCGATAATATCCTGAGGTCGAAACATCCGGACGTCAAGTTTAAGTCGTAGTAGGTTCTCCCCGTCGGGCGGTCTTTTGTGTCTTCAAAGGTCATCATCATGATCTTACTTTATCACCTGATGAAAATCATGCAGTCCCGAAACATCCGGACGTCAATCTTAAATGCTAGTGTGTTTTTCCAGTCAAGCGAGCATCATGATATTCTAACATCATCAGCATCATGATATTCTCACATCGCGAGCATCATGATATTCCAACATCACCCGATATTATAATATCATGCTGATATTATAATATCACCTTACTTAGAGAAATCTGCCATCTGCATAATTTGCGCGCGCACGACAGTCTTGGTGATCAACATCATCATGATATTTCGAGACCCGACATTTCCTAATATCCTCCTGACCTCCTTTTGCGTGATCATGATGATCACCTTATCTTTCGAAGCGGAGGGTGATTTTCATTTCTTAAGTCATGTTGAACAAGATCATCATGATCTTGTTCGTCTCTCCCGACAGTTCGTAATATCCTCCTGCCGAGAAGTATAACCTTTCGCCAATATGATGATGACGATGACGTCATCTTCGAGGATTAACACAAGCCCCGGATATCCTGATGACGTCATCAGGACTTTCAGCAGGATCATATTTTTGATCACCCAGTGCGAATATGATGATGATGTTCATCATCATCCTGATCTTTCGAGCGGATTGCCTTGGCCGAATGGGGTCATATTGCTTTCATGACCTGGTCATCTTCCTTAGAGGGAACCCGATATTCCATTTACCTCCTGATCTTAACGAAACATGACGATGACGTCATCCCTTTGCATTTTAGTGAAGCCTGATGATGACGATGACGTCATCATGTTTTTCCTCAGCGGCAGGATCATTTTCCGAGTCCTCCTGTTTGTCTTCATCATGATGATGATGACGATGTCTTTCTTTCCCGAGTGTGCAAAAACAGAACATCCTGATGTGCTTTTCATCAGAGTATTAGGAAAGGAGGATCATCATATTTTGTGATATCCTGCGGCCACTTTGAAGATATATATAGCTGGTCATCATCATGATTTTTGGCGTCGGTATAACTGTTGCCGTCGGCCTAAGGTAAAATTGTCACCCTGATCATATGTAGTCACGCCGATGCAAATATGATGATGATGCAGTGCCGGTTTCTAAGGGTGGTTGAAGGGCGATTATTTCCTTGTTTATCTGAGATCATCATCATCATATTTTGAACCCGATATACAAGAAAATGGGCAAAAGCATGAAGCGATAGAAATTTGAAAGCCCGACTGCCTGATTTTGGTCAACGGGGTTGACCTGGTTGTTTTCATGCTGTTTATGCATTTAGTGCATATTTTCACAGGTAAGACCTGTTTGCCTGTAGCTGCACATGGGGAGGTATGTTTAATGAAGTGTTTACTTCCTGTTGTTTATCATGATGATGATGAACTTAATGTTTGTCTGTTTATTTGCAGGAGGTCATCATGATGCTGCTGAAGCTGAGCATTGAGATCATGATGATGCTGCTGAAGCTGATAATTACAAAGTTGCGCATGGAGTCAACATGGGCCAGACATGAGGAGGATATTGTCAAATATGCTGTTCGCCAGCTGGAGATCGAATCAAGTTGAAGACGCTGGAATATTCTGTGCCAGCTGTACATTTGCTAACTGGCGAAGCATGTGCTTTTCATCTGGACCGTTGTTTGTTATGAGAGGATCCTGATCCTTGGATCATTGTAACCGTTTTCTGGCAGTTGCTCTATATAACATCCAGAGCTTGTCATTTTAAAAGGGGGGGAATACATTAGAATACACAGACGCATTTGGCGCAAAGAGTCAATTACTGTAGAATAAGTTAGGAGATCGGATTACTGAGACTAATGAGGATAGAATTGTTGAAATGTCAAGGTTCTTTCTTCAGATCACTGTAAATGTACCTGTTCTTGAGCATACTGAATGAATATGAAGTTCCAGATTACATCCTAATTGCAAATTTTACGTAATCTTCTGTTGATTTCTGGATATGTACTGGTGAATGCTGTGTTCAACTGGAAGCGCTTTCATTTCATTACATATTGTTGTCAACTTTCCTTTGAAGCTTTGCACTAGATCATGCGGATTTGTGGAGTGTCCTGGTGAAGTATGATTTCTAGTTTTCCTTCTTTTCATTGCAAGTATGGGAGCTTGTATGTGAATCAGTGATCGAAGTCCAGTAATTTTAGGAATCTCACTCTCTGAACCTTTTCCTTTTTTTTAATTTCATTAATTCATCACCATAACTGCAAATCATGATAAATAACAAGCAGAAACAGTGAAATATGCTGAAATTCCGTAGGTAACTGAGGATCCTTAGCATATTTGGTTAAATGCATGTAGTATTGAAAATATCATGCAAAGAATCATAAATAATGGTAGAAATCATGCAAATATCAGCCTGTATGCACATTATTTGACTGAATTTACAGTGCAGAGGTAGAATTGTTGAAGACTTATGCAGAGCGAACATCCAGAGCAGGATATTTGAAGATGATGATGATGAACAGTGCAGAAACACGTAAGGCCCCTGAATGGAAAACAGCAACACACATCAACCACTGAGTAACGTCAGTAGATTAAGACCTAATCAACGGAGACTTGGGATCATGAATTCTTTGAATTCATCGTATCTTTCAAGATGAGTAAAGGTTGTTGTGTAACTTTTATTCTATGTTTGTGAGTGACTAACATCATGACCAACATAAATTGGCACTAGAAGGAGGGCGAACTGGAAAAGACACCACTGCTTCGGTCATCATTCATTTTCTGCAGGCCCCTCGCTTCTAACGCAACATAAATTGGCGCTAGAAGGAGGGCCGAGCTGTTCCTCAGCAAATAAATCCTGTTCAGTTGAAGTGATATCCCCTGCCTCTGTATAGCAGCCCGCTTTAAATCTTGCAAACGTATATGCAGGCCCCTCGCTTTTAACGCAACATCAATTTTTGAGAAGGCAGGGCGTGAGCTGCGAATTTTTGGATTTTCTGCAAATATTGCATAAATATTTCAGCATTTCAGTTAAATGTCTGCAAATATCTCTTACCTGAGATGTTTTGGTTGCACCTTTGCAAAGATCTAGCCCAAAGCATCAAATATTTGTTTGATTTTCTGGATTTTCAAAGTTTTAATCTGAGATATGACAGATCTCCTTAAAATTGCAAAATACTAAAAAATTTGAAGAATAGAGTCTCATTTTGATGGATGCATATGAAAATAATGGTCAAATTAACATTCCTTTATTTCAGGAAACTTTGAATGGACAGATTTACCCTCACAATTTGTCTAACTTTGGTTTATCTACCTGTTGCAGGATACACCAGACTACTGAACACAGTGAAATAAATTGTTTAACTTTCCTCACAAGGTTGGATTTATACTTGAAAGGACTAATATTCTTTCTGGACGTGTTCAGGGTTGAAATTTGCCAAGAAAATGAAGAGATCTGCCAGGAAAAGGAAGAAATTCTGGAGCAACAAGCAGATGCAGCACCAGAAGTTATTAATTGTCCAGACATTGAAGTGGATCATTCTGAAGATTTTCAATTATACTTGTCTAGAAATATACAGTGTAGTCAAATATTAGGTTTGTCCATTGATGATGTCTTGATTGAAAGCTGGTGCAGATTACATGATGAAGAGCATTCAGAGAGAGATTGCTACCCTTGCTTGGTCATGTTGAAAAAGATTCTAGAAAATACACTGGCTGAGGCAGTTTCAGAAGGTAATGAAGAGGAAACATCTTTCCTGGATTCATTTTATGGTGGGATTGATAGGAGTTCTTTACTTCCTAATACAAGTAAGGATCAGTCAGTATGCAGGTATGAATCTTGTGAAAATTTTAGAGAAGAAATCACTCATCAGGATAATATTTTTGATTCTGATCCTAATACTTTTGATAAAGAAGATGAAACATCTTTCCTGGAGTCATTCTATGGTAAAGGGAAGTGTAAACAGATAGTAGAACAATTTAAATGCACTCCTGATGATGAAGTTCCTATGATGGTAACTCAGGGAGTCATAGAGAAGAAAATAAATGCTGATTTATTACCTGACTTCTTTGAATTAAGTGATCAAATGCAAGAATGTTGCAGGTTAAAGGAACCAGATCCTCTGATAGATAGAAAATGTGAATTATTCAATGAACCATTCCTGAAAAATGAAGATGTAGAAGACTTTGGAGTTGTTATGCATAATCAGATGTCACTCCAGAAATATTTTGAAAATGAAACAGGGGAGTGTCCTCATCAAGTGAAAGTTGTTTCTCCTTTACAGTCAAATGATTTAGAAATGATAAATTTTTGTATATCAGATTGTGATAATAAAGATACTTATTTAGATGCTGATGTGCAGGAAATTGAAGAAAATATTGAGAAGTTTCCTGAACTAGAAGATAAACTGAACATCCAGAATGAAGGGATAAGGCTGGATAAAGATGAAGAATTAATACATCAAAGGTCATACATCCTTCAATTTGAAGAGAGACTAGGCACTGAGCCAAGCAGTGAAAATATAATGACAAATGGAACACCAACTGCCAATGAAAAAGCATGTCCAGCAAAGCCAAAAATACACCAGGTTGTATTTCTCCTTTCCACAGTAAATAATGTTGAATACCATTTTGATTATGGAAATTCAGAAGATAAGACATGCATATGGATTAATCATGAACATGGTGAGCTTCCCCAATTGCTGATCATCAAGAGTTGTTCTGTTGAATACAGTGAATTCAGAATATCAGAATATTCTTCAGAATATAAAGATAAATTTGCTAGGTTGAGAACCATAACTAATACCCTGATGCTCCTGCACAATCAAAAGAAGTATGCAAATGCAGGTGTCCTTAGGTCTTTTTCTGGTTTTTGTTTGCCTAGTAGTGGTTTGTATATAATTTTGTAGGTTAGTTGTTTGTATAGTCTGCTTGTTTGTTTTGCTTTCTTGTTCTGTTCCTGTTGTTTCCTTTTTTTTGTAGGTTAGTTGTTTGTATAGTGTTGCTTCTGTTTTGTGTTGTTTTGGTTGAGTTTTGTTCTGGTAAGTCAAGATGATGCACTTCATCACCTAAAAAAAAATAACTAAATTGTTAGGATTCAAGTGATGAGATCAGATTTAGATATAGATTGTAATTCATTCTGATAAATACTCATGATCAGGTTTATGATGTCTTTTCATCAGGGTACTTTTTCTTGTCCAAAGTGAATCAAACACAATGAAACACCTAACAGCCTTGGGTTTGTTGAAGATATGAGTATAGGTGTTAAGTGAAAAATCTAAAGGGACTCCCTTGCTACCAATACAATCTCCAACCTAAAGCTGCAAGTGACTACACCTTGTACAAATGAGCAGACATGATGATATCAAATTTAAATTTTTAAAAGAAAATTAGAAACTAAATAAAATTAGGCCATCTAAGTAACTCTACCGGGGCTATGGACGCCTGCTGGCAGTGGGGCTCTACTTAGGGAGATTGTATAGATAACCTTGCCGGGGTTATAGACACCTGCTGGCAGCAAGGCTCTATCCAGGTTGGCTATGAGGGATGATCTCCAACTATGTAGTTTAACACCAGTTACTTATGTTTTCAACTTGCTTTCAAGATGAGGATAATTAATCATCTGCACACACCTGATCCTTTGTTAGCTTTATCACCATAATGAAATTTTATCATTCAAAGATCATGATGATTTACTTAGACAGAATTAGAATACTATAGATGAATATGATCATATAACTTGAATCATTTGAATTTTATTGTTTTCTTTGGTGGCAAGTTGTTGTGTGGTTACACAACACGCCCCATTTTGACTTGGCAAAACAGGGACCCAGCTTTTGTTTTGGCTTGTGTTGTCTGTTTCTGGCGGTTTGGTAAAAGTAAGTCCGGTACATCATCATCATGAGGGTCAGGATGAGGTAGGTCATCATCATGAGGTTAGTTTGTCAAAGTTCATATTTTGTTTCTATGATTTCATGGTTAGAAAGAGCTTGAAATTCCATGCAGGTTTGCCTTTTGCATCACTAGAAAATTCGTCCATATGAGGGAGTTGTGAGCGGTCAAAGTTTTGGTCAAACTTGATAATTGCTGTGTGAACATCATCATCATGATGTTTGGAAAGCCCCCCGATAATATCCTGAGGTCGAAACATCCGGACGTCAAGTTTAAGTCGTAGTAGGTTCTCCCCGTCGGGCGGTCTTTTGTGTCTTCAAAGGTCATCATCATGATCTTACTTTATCACCTGATGAAAATCATGCAGTCCCGAAACATCCGGACGTCAATCTTAAATGCTAGTGTGTTTTTCCAGTCAAGCGAGCATCATGATATTCTAACATCATCAGCATCATGATATTCTCACATCGCGAGCATCATGATATTCCAACATCACCCGATATTATAATATCATGCTGATATTATAATATCACCTTACTTAGAGAAATCTGCCATCTGCATAATTTGCGCGCGCACGACAGTCTTGGTGATCAACATCATCATGATATTTCGAGACCCGACATTTCCTAATATCCTCCTGACCTCCTTTTGCGTGATCATGATGATCACCTTATCTTTCGAAGCGGAGGGTGATTTTCATTTCTTAAGTCATGTTGAACAAGATCATCATGATCTTGTTCGTCTCTCCCGACAGTTCGTAATATCCTCTTGCCGAGAAGTATAACCTTTCGCCAATATGATGATGACGATGACGTCATCTTCGAGGATTAACACAAGCCCCGGATATCCTGATGACGTCATTAGGACTTTCAGCAGGATCATATTTTTGATCACCCAGTGCGAATATGATGATGATGTTCATCATCATCCTGATCTTTCGAGCGGATTGCCTTGGCCGAATGGGGTCATATTGCTTTCATGACCTGGTCATCTTCCTTAGAGGGAACCCGATATTCCATTTACCTCCTGATCTTAACGAAACATGACGATGACGTCATCCCTTTGCATTTTAGTGAAGCCTGATGATGACGATGACGTCATCATGTTTTTCCTCAGCGGCAGGATCATTTTCCGAGTCCTCCTGTTTGTCTTCATCATGATGATGATGACGATGTCTTTCTTTCCCGAGTGTGCAAAAACAGAACATCCTGATGTGCTTTTCATCAGAGTATTAGGAAAGGAGGATCATCATATTTTGTGATATCCTGCGGCCACTTTGAAGATATATATAGCTGGTCATCATCATGATTTTTGGCGTCGGTATAACTGTTGCCGTCGGCCTAAGGTAAAATTGTCACCCTGATCATATGTAGTCACGCCGATGCAAATATGATGATGATGCAGTGCCGGTTTCTAAGGGTGGTTGAAGGGCGATTATTTCCTTGTTTATCTGAGATCATCATCATCATATTTTGAACCCGATATACAAGAAAATGGGCAAAAGCATGAAGCGATAGAAATTTGAAAGCCCGACTGCCTGATTTTGGTCAACGGGGTTGACCTGGTTGTTTTCATGCTGTTTATGCATTTAGTGCATATTTTCACAGGTAAGACCTGTTTGCCTGTAGCTGCACATGGGGAGGTATGTTTAATGAAGTGTTTACTTCCTGTTGTTTATCATGATGATGATGAACTTAATGTTTGTCTGTTTATTTGCAGGAGGTCATCATGATGCTGCTGAAGCTGAGCATTGAGATCATGATGATGCTGCTGAAGCTGATAATTACAAAGTTGCGCATGGAGTCAACATGGGCCAGACATGAGGAGGATATTGTCAAATATGCTGTTCGCCAGCTGGAGATCGAATCAAGTTGAAGATGCTGGAATATTCTGTGCCAGCTGTACATTTGCTAACTGGCGAAGCATGTGCTTTTCATCTGGACCGTTGTTTGTTATGAGAGGATCCTGATCCTTGGATCATTGTAACCGTTTTCTGGCAGTTGCTCTATATAACATCCAGAGCTTGTCATTTTAAAAGGGGGGGAATACATTAGAATACACAGACGCATTTGGCGCAAAGAGTCAATTACTGTAGAATAAGTTAGGAGATCGGATTACTGAGACTAATGAGGATAGAATTGTTGAAATGTCAAGGTTCTTTCTTCAGATCACTGTAAATGTACCTGTTCTTGAGCATACTGAATGAATATGAAGTTCCAGATTACATCCTAATTGCAAATTTTACGTAATCTTCTGTTGATTTCTGGATATGTACTGGTGAATGCTGTGTTCAACTGGAAGCGCTTTCATTTCATTACATATTGTTGTCAACTTTCCTTTGAAGCTTTGCACTAGATCATGCGGATTTGTGGAGTGTCCTGGTGAAGTATGATTTCTAGTTTTCCTTCTTTTCATTGCAAGTATGGGAGCTTGTATGTGAATCAGTGATCTAAGTCCAGTAATTTTAGGAATCTCACTCTCTGAACCTTTTCCTTTTTTTTAATTTCATTAATTCATCACCATAACTGCAAATCATGATAAATAACAAGCAGAAACAGTGAAATATGCTGAAATTCCGTAGGTAACTGAGGATCCTTAGCATATTTGGTTAAATGCATGTAGTATTGAAAATATCATGCAAAGAATCATAAATAATGGTAGAAATCATGCAAATATCAGCCTGTATGCACATTATTTGACTGAATTTACAGTGCAGAGGTAGAATTGTTGAAGACTTATGCAGAGCGAACATCCAGAGCAGGATATTTGAAGATGATGATGATGAACAGTGCAGAAACACGTAAGGCCCCTGAATGGAAAACAGCAACACACATCAACCACTGAGTAACGTCAGTAGATTAAGACCTAATCAACGGAGACTTGGGATCATGAATTCTTTGAATTCATCGTATCTTTCAAGATGAGTAAAGGTTGTTGTGTAACTTTTATTCTATGTTTGTGAGTGACTAACATCATGACCAACAGGTAACCAGCTATTGCATCTTCTTAGCATATAGGAAAAAACTAGATACTTAGCTCACTCCAAAATGAAAACAAGGAAGCATAAGTGGCTCATAACCATGTGATGATACCCCCATAATGTTGACAAGGAAGAGGTATTGGAAAATCCAATGAAATATGGTACAAATATGTGCAAAGGGATGTAGATGTAGCATCAGGTTCAATATGATGTATGATAAACCAACTAGCAACCAAGGGTGTGCAATGAACAAGGTGTTGATTCCCAAAATTACCACAACCCAAAACTCTGAAACATTACTCAATCACCTAGGCCAGGGGTGTCATTAAGGTGATTGAAAGAGGTTATCAATAGGTAAAGGATGATTTTGGCCAACTTATAGGAGTGGGTAAACTCCTCTACAATTCAAGCTCAACTAGGATTAGGAAGGATATTCCAAGGGGTGTACCTTAATAGGTATTAAGTTCAAACAAGATGAACAACTAAAAATCAATGAACAACCAAACCCCACTCATTATCTTGATCCCAAAATTGTCACTGAACCAAGAACAACTGGTTGCCACATAACCTCTATATAGCTGATATAAATGTGCATGCATGACCTTGATGAAATAGATTCATTTATATTCACTTAAAATAATTCCATGTTTATAATGCGAATCACACAATACATATAGATTTGATTACTTCTACCTCATGCTAGGTTGATTTGTTTGGTTTATAAAATGTTTAGGTGATCAAAACATCATTCGTACTAGTGCCTTCAATGGGTTACAAATTCTACAAATTAAAAGGAAGAAAAATAATGAAATGATATCGAGTTGCCTAACTGGAACATCTAGATACATAAAACTTGAGAACAGAACTGGACATACTTATTTATCACTTCCTACACAACATTCATTCATATGCAATCTTAAAATGATTAGTACAAGATGCAATATATTATGGACCTATCAAATCCTTCAAATGAATATTACAATCACACCACAAATCATGGTGTAGATTGAATTACTCTACATTTTGTATCAAGCTGCAGCACATTCGCGGGTTACAGTTCAGTGTCCAAATGTTTCTAAGATGCTGCGAGGGTTTCATTTTGTCAGAGCCACGGAGCCCACAAAGTTTCTAAGTTGCTACAAGGGTTTCATTTTGTTAGAGCCGCAGAGCCCGCCAAGTGTAGAGCCCCTTTTTCGAGCCACATTTTGTTTCTAAGTTATAAATTTAACACGGAGCATGCCACGTAGAGGAGGATGTTTGTTGCAAGTATGGGTTTAACTGGTGTTGTCATTGATGTCAACATACTCATGTTGCATTAATAAGAAGGATTGGATGAGCTGTGTGCTGAGGATATTGAGAAAATTAGTCTCAATCAGGAACAGTGAAGAACAGTGATGACAACAAGGTAAAAGTCCAAGATAGGTTGAGGATCAGAGGATGCAGTTTAAAGGGTTTGTAGATATAAGTCTTGAGATGCTCTAGTCAAGTTTTTAGAGGTCCGCATGAAGATCTGAAGAATTTATGGTCATTCAAGTAGAACCAGCTCCGGCAGGTGTCCAGAGGTGACAGAGTGACACAGATAGGTCGGGTGAGGTCTGGTAATGCATTATCTCATTCTACGGATCTGAGGGAGTGTTGAGGGCATCCCTGTGAAGTATCAAATAGATTGGTTCATGGTTTGAAGGTATGAAAGAGCGTATTCATTTGTGACAGTGATGACAGACTGTGTTCTTGAAGCTCTGGATGAAGGAGAGAAGAATTCCAGCAGGATGATGAAGTGCAGATGTTCTTGGTGATTCAAGTAAGGTTATGATGATCGTTGGATCAGGTCCAATTCATGTTGGTGGTCCACATTGAAATTAGAGTTTGCATTTGAAGAATAACCACCAGATATTGGTGTTCTTCTTGAGACAGGCCGACCGGATATATTACACGTCTTACGAATGTTCTTGTAGGTGTTTGCCAACTTAGATGATTGTTCCTAAGTCGATGCCTTGTATAAATAAGGGATTATGAAATCATTTTGTAGAGAGTCTTGTGGTGATGAGTGTGTGGTAGCAAGGAGAAGTACGAAAGGCAGAGCATAAGTTTTTGGACTTTAATGGAACTGATTCAAGCATGGTGAAGATGCTATTTTCTAGTTCATAAAGGTGATACTTATTTCTTTGTAGATAGTGTGTCTCTTGTAGGCAGTGAGCCTCTTGTGAGTAGTGTGCTCGGGCAGTGAGCCCTAATTAGCATGTGCCATTTGTTCTTTTCTATTCTTCTAACAAATAATACATTCTTGGGTTAATCACCCTGTGGTTTTTCCCTTAACTGGGTTTTCCATGTCAAAATCTTGGTGTCTTATGTGTTGATATGTTTCTGCTTTTGATTTGAATGCATTATGGTTCATGATTAATATTCTGCTAATCACTAAAGAAGATTCAAGTGTTTAAATTGAGAAAGTTTTGCACAGCTGATTCACCCCCCTCTCAGTTGTGTGCCCTAAGTCTAACAATTGGTATCAGAGCTAAGTTCCTCCAAAAGGAGCTTAACCGCTTGAGGAGATCCAGGATGTCATTATACAAGAAGGATAGTCCAAAGTTTGATGGAACCAACTTTGCTCTTTGGAAAGGTCGCACGAAATGTCACTTGCAGTGTATGGGAATGGCGTACTGGTCCATGGTCACAAAAGCGTATGTACCTCCACAGGGTGGTCCGACAACCCTAAATGAAATCATAGATGCTGAAAACAATCTGCGGACCAAAGAGGCTCCTCTAAGTGCATTAACTGACTCAGAGCTCTCAAATGTTATTGACCTACCAACTGCCTATGAGATCTGGATTAAACTGGAACTTTTGCATGAAGGAGACGAGTATATTAAATGTGCAAGGTTACAGAGTCTAAAAGGGAAATTTGAAAACTGAAGATGAGAAATGATGAAAATATTACCACTTTTATGCCCAGAGTGAATGAGCTGGTTTGTGGAATTAGAAATTCTGGTGGAGTCTTGGATGAAAATGAGATTATTGGTAAAATTCTTAGATCCCTTCCTACCTCTTACAAAATCAAAGTTGTTGCCATTGATGAGTTTAGAACCCATGCCACTATCACAAGAGACCAATTGGCTAGCAAACTAGTTGCTTTTGAAATCACAGAGTTTGGAGATGATCCCCCCAAAACTGAATCTGCATTCAAAGCCAGTGCCTCTGTGAAAGGTAAACAAGGATTTGATCCAGGAGAGAACTCATCAAGGAAACTGTCATGGTATGAAAAAGCAAGAAAAGACCTTGAAGAAGAAGTAGAAACTGCTCAAGTTGAAGCCCTCATTGCAAAGAGAGTGCCAAGAGGATCCGGTAAGTATGAAGGAAAATTACCTTTTAAGTGTTTTAACTGCAATAAGATTGTTCATTTTGCCTCAAGATGTCCGGAAAGATTTTCAAAGCCAAATCCTAATAGATCAAGGTTCCAAAAGAATTGTTACTATGTTCATGAAGAAGATGATAATGAAGGAGTAACAGATGATGAATCAGAGACAGGAAACAAATTCGGAAGTGAATGGTTGTTTATTGCCATCAAGGAAGAAGAACCAATATCCTCTGTATCTATCAATCATAAAGTTGTAGAAAGAGCTCTGGCTGCCCAAGTTGAAGAAAAGAATGATTAGGTCATTGACAGTGGTTGCTCTCACCACATGACAGGTGACAAAAATAAGTTCATAGACTTGGAAAGGTATGAAGGAGGAGTGGTGAAGTTTGATGATAATTCTGCTAGTAGAATTAGAGGAAGAGGAACTATTTCTTTTGATGGAAGAAACAAAACTAGTAATGTACTGTATTTTGAAGGTTTGAAGCACAATCTTCTTAGTGTTGGACAGTTGGTGGACAAAGGCTATGATCTCCGATTCAAGGATGGAAAATGCAAAATCTTTGAAAGATCCTGAACAGAGATTGCATCCGGTGCTCAAACTAAAGGTAATATCTTCCACTTAGTTGGTACTGGTAAAAGTTGTTTATTTGTTCAAGTTGATCAGAGTTGGTTATGGCATAGGAGAATGTGTCATGTGAATTTTGATAATATCATCAAGATAAGCAATACTTAGGCTGTAAGAGATCTTCCAAAATTGGTGAAACCTACTAACAGCTTGTGCAAGGAATGTCAATTGGGTAAGCTGAGTAGAGTCACATTCAAAAGTAAGGAACTATCTTCTACCAAATTATTGGACTTAGTTCACACTGATCTTTGTGGTTCGGCAAGAACTAGGAGTATTCAAGGTGATAGATACTTCATGCTATTAATTGATGACTATTCCCAGATGATGTGGGTAACCTTTCTAAAGGACAAATCAGAAGCTCTTGAGAAATTCAAAATATTCAAGGCTATGGTAGAGAATGAAACAGGATTAAAGTTGAAATGTCTGAGGTCTGATAGAGGTGGGGAATTCACATCCGGTGAGTTCATAGAGTTCTGTGAGAAACATGGAATCAAGAGACAATTGTCTGCTCCTAGGACTCCACAGCAGAATGGAGTAGTGGAGAGAAAGAACTGGAGCATCCAGGAAGCATCTAGGACCATGATGATGGAAGCAAATGTTCGTTAGATCTATTGGAGAGAAGCTGTCAGCACTACAGTCTATACTCTTAATCAAGTTCAAATCAGAAGCAATACCAGTAAAACCCCTTATGAACTTTGGTTTGGCATTACTCCTACTGTAAGATATTTTAGAGTCTTTGGTAGCAAGTGTTACATCAAAAGAGATGAAGATTTAGGCAAGTTTGATGCTAGAAGTGATGAAGGAATATTCTTGGGTTACTCCACTCAAAGCAAAGCATACCAGTGCTATAACAAGAGACTAAGAAAGATGATAGAAAGCACAAATGTGAAGGTTGATGATGGAATAGAGAAACCCTCAAGGTTTTATGAGTATGATGAAGATGATCAGAATGGTGTTCTGGTTCAAGGAGCTCAATCCTCTCCTGAAATTCAGATTCAGACTGATCCGGTAAATCAGGAAGAAGAGATAGGTCTGAATGAGCCTGATCAAGAAGCAGAAGTGCAAGAAACTCCCAAAGTTCCAAGTTATGTAAGACTGAACCACTCTAAAGATCATATCATAGGTGACAAAAGTAAAGGTGTGCAAACTAGAAGGAAAATTGCTCAAAATTCAGATGAATATTGTCTGATTTCAAAGATTGAACCTAAGACAATAAATTAAGCCTACAATGATGAAAACTGGACCAAAGCAATGGAGGAAGAGTTGATACAAATTGAGAAAAATCACACTTGGGATCTTGTTCCCAGACCTAGAAACAAGAATGTGATTGGAACCAAATGGGTCTTCCGGAACAAACTAAATGAAGTTGGTGAAGTAATCAGAAATAAAGCCAAATTAGTCTGCAAAGGCTAGTCTCAAATAGAAGGGATTGATTTTGAAGAAACCTTTGCTCTGGTGGCAAGAATTGAAGCAATTAGACTATTTCTTGCATTTGCTGCCTTCAAGGATTTCAAGGTGTATCAGATGGATGTCAAGTCTATCTTCTTGAATGGTGACTTAGAAGAAGAAGTGTACATTGAACAACCGGATGGTTTTCAATTATCTGAGCATGGTGATATGGTCTGCAAATTGAAGAAGGCACTGTATGGACTAAAGGAAGCCCCTAGAGCCTAGTATGAAAGACTGGACAAACATCTTTTGAAGATTGGTTTCAACAAAGGTACTGCTAACAGTAACCTATATTTCAAAATTGATCATGAAAACATCTTGATTGTTGAAGTATTTCTTGATGATATCATATTTGGAGGAAGAGACAGTATGTGTAAAACCTTTGCAAATTAAATGAAAAGTGAGTTTGAGATGTCCATGCTCGGTGAAATGAATTTATTCTTGGGTCTGCAAATTACTCAGACAAAGAAAGGAATCTTTATTTCTCAGACCAAATATGTGAAAGAGTTGTTGAGGAAATTTGGAATGGAAGATTCAAAGCCAATGAACACTCCCATGGAAATTGGATGTAAGTTGAGCAAAGATGATGACTCTCCTAAGACAAATCAGACAAAGTACAGATCAATGATTGGAGGATTATTGTATCTCACTCAAACTAGACCAGATATAATGCAGGTTGTTGGTCTCGTGGTGAGATTCCAGGTTGATCCCAGAGAATCTCATGTCATGGAAATCAAAAAAAAATTTAGGTACTTAAAAGGAACAGTTGAGTATGGTCTGTGGTATCCTAGAGATCATAATTTTTCTCTTCATGCATATACAGATGCAGATTGGGCAGGAGATGTGGATGATAGGAAGAGTACAAGTGGAGGAGCATTCTTTTTGGGAAAAAGATTGGTTTCCTCGCTAAGCAAGAAATAAGAAGCAATATCCCTGTCTACAACTAAAGCAAAATACATTGCAGCAGCAGGTAGTTGCACTCAAGTTATGTGGATGAAGCAGATGCTAAGAGATATTCAAGTAGAATATGAAGAGCCTATCACAATTTTTTGTGATAATTTAAGTGCAATAAGTATTTCTAAGAATCCAGTGTTGCATTCTAAGACTAAGCATATATCTATCAAGTTTCACTTTCTGAGAGAGCAAGTGAACAAGGATGAAGTCATATTGGAGTATGTGCCCTCCAAGGATCAGATTGCAGATATCTTTACTAAACCTCTACCTAAGGACTCTTTTGAGTATCTTAGGGAGAAGTTAGGGGTTATTGCCCCTCCAGTGATGAACTAAGGTGCACTGATGTGCATCAGTCCAGTGAGTATCACAGTCACATCTTGTGATCCGGATTGATGTTGGGGAGCTGCTATTTAGGGGGAGTAGCAGGTATGAGTCTGAGGTGGTGAAATTGCAAGTATGAGCCCTTTGCCATTGATGTCAAAGGGGAAGAGAAGACATGTGAAAAACAAGTGGTTGTTGATCAAAGAGGAAGCAGTAAAGGGAGAGAAGACATGTGATGGTTGTTGTTGACAGGGGGAGTTGTGATAGTAAGGAGAAGTTCTTATCTTGATGGTTTTTCACATCATATGTTGCCATCAATAACAAAGGGGGAGATTGTTGCAAGTATGGGTTTAACTGGTGTTTTCATTGATGTCAACATACTCATGTTGCATTAATAAGAAGGATTAGATGAGCTGTGTGCTGAGGATATTGAGAAAATTAGTCTCAATCAGGAACAGTGAAGAATAGCGATGACAATAAGGTAAAAGTCCAAGATAGGTTGAGGATCAGAGGATGCAGTTTAAAGGGTTTGCAGATATAAGTCTTGAGATTCTCCAATCAAGTTTTCAGAGGTCCACATAAAGATCTGAAGAAGTTATGGCCGTTCAAGTAGAACCAGCTCCGGCAGGTGTCCAGAGGTGATAGAGTGACATAGATAGGTCCGGTGAGGTCCGGTAATGCATTATCCCGTTCTGCAGATCTGAGGGAGTGTTGAGGATGTCCCTGTGAAGTATCAAATAGATTGGTTCATGGTTTGAAGGTTTAGAAGAGCCTATTCATTTGTGACAGTGATGACAGACTGTGTTCTTGAAGCTCCAAATGAAGGAGAGAAGAATTCCAGTAGGATGATGAAGTGCAGATGTTCTTGGTGATTCAGGGAAGGTTATGATGATCGTTGGATCATGTCCAATTCATGTTGGTGGTCTGCATTGAAGTTAGAGTTTGCATTTGAAGAATAACCACTGGATATTGGTGTTCTTCTTGAGACTGGCTGACCGTATATATTACACATCTTGTGAATGTTCTTATAGGTGTTTGCTGATTTAGATGATTGTTCCTAAGTTGATGCCTTGTATAAATAAGGGATTGTGAAGTCATTTTATAGAGAGTCTTGTGGTGATGAGTGTGTGGTAGCGAGGAGAAGTGCGAAAGGCAGAGCAAAAGTTTTTGGGCTTTAATGGAACTGATTCAAGCATGGTGAAGATGCTATTTTCTAGTTCATAAAGGTGATACTTATTTCTTTGTAGATAGTGTGTCTCTTGTAGGCAGTAAGCCTCTTGTGAGCAGTGTGCTCAGGCAGTGAGCCGTAATTGGCATGTGCCATTTATTCTTTTCTATTCTTCTAACAGATAATACATTCTTGGGTTAGTCACCCCGTGGTTTTTCCCTTAACCAGGTTTTCCATGTCAAAATCTTGGTGTCTTATGTGTTGATATGTTTCTGCTTTTGATTTGAATGCATTATGGTTCATGATTAATATTCTGCTAATCACTAAGGAAGATTTAAGTGTTTAAATTGAGAAAGTTTTGCACAACTAATTCACCTACCCTCTCAATTGTGTACCCTAAGTCTAACAATGTTTCTATTGTGTTTTAATTTATAAGGTGCGGAAGGCACCACATGTCATAAGTGTAGGCACTCCCTACATGTTTCAAGAGAAGCGCAGAAGGCGCCATGTGTCTTTTGTGGTAGCCGCGGAGCTTGCCAAGTGTTAGTTTCCGCATATCTATTTCTATATTTTGTTGCTATTTAAAGGATGGTGGTGGGCCCAGCTCTTAAAGTTTTAGTGATGTGGAATGCGCCACGTGGTGAATGCAGCGCTAATAATAATAGCCTTTTGTCCCTTTTCTCCGGTAATACTAAATGTTTCTTCAGTGATGCAGAGCGCGACATGTGTCGACCTCCGCGTGAGTCTCAAAAAGGTTTCTAATGTTTCAAGAGGAGTGCAGAAGCTGCCATGTATCAGTCAGCAGTGCTACGGAAGCTGCCACCTGTCCCTGTTTAAAAGCTAGCAAGAAAAGAGTTGTGGGCCCCTTTTTTAAGTATGTCTTTAAGCTTCAGAGTAGCGGATCATGACAGTTGTCATAAGTGGAGGCCACCTGAGCATAGAAGACACAGTTTAGTAAAAAGTTGTGGATAAAGACACATATTGTTTCTAGTTGCTGCGGAAGCCGCCAAGTGTAAGTTTCCTATTTCTTCCGAGAGATGAAGAAGTTTCAAGTTATATGCACGCGAACGCTGCCATGTGTCTCAGAATTCATTGTTTAAAGAATACAGAAGCCGCCAAGTGTCTGATCCTTATAGAAGGAGATGCACCATACATATTTTGTCACAACCAATGGACTTACAGTAAATGTAACTGTTTGTGGATTTGAAAGATCTTAAGTGTCAGAGACTTCCAGTTAGCTCTAGTTTAGTTAGGCCGTTGGGATTCAATTGTGCAGACAATCTAGAGTCAATCTTGTGATATAAATATGTAACATTTGTAATAATCGAGAGAGGAGTTTTTGAAGTTAGAATTCTAGTTTTCCAAAGATAGTTTTCTATCATAGATTTAAGAAGAAGAGTTTAATACTTTTGCTGTGACCAGTGAATATCATTTGCCTTTATTTTGTTATTCTTGATTCAAAAAGTAAATGTAACTGTGCATGTATTTGTGCCTCTTATATTGCTGGAAAATTAATGAGAAAAACTAAGTTCTATGCCTTGGTTGATATTTTTTGTGTCATTACAAACTGTCTCGTTGTGAGCCTTTGATTTTATTCATTTCATCTGCTTATGTTAATCATGCAGTATCTACTCTTTAATGTAACTGAATTATAAGGATAACTTCACTATGCTTAGTTGGGAGAAACAATTTACTCAGGTGCATCGCCATAGATAGATTTGTTTTTCATTGCATCTGTAATTGAGTTTATTTCTTCCCCTTTTCCCAAACCCGTTTAAAATAGAGAAGAGCCAGCTTCTTTAAAATTTGGAGGTTGTTTCAGGTAGCAAGTCCCACATTCCTGAAACTTCCCATGTTGGTGTTGGAACCTGCGCAATTTTACACATCAATAGTTTTTGGCATGCCCGGTGGGACCATTCTTGAAGTTTCTATCAAGATTGTATGAGCCAGAGGACTACGGGGAGCCAAAGCTATGGACCTGTAACAAGAGCTCAATCTGCTGCTAACCCAGGCATTCTTTTACCACCACTGATAGCTAATCCAAGGAGAAGAGTGAATCAGTTTGTAGCAGCACTAAGAGCAAATATGGGAGCACCTGTAGCCACAAGGAACTATGCAAATTGGAACACTGGTAGCCCTCTGATTCTCCCAATACCACCAGCTACTTGGGATGCTATCCCAGCCAATGCTCTGAAGGCTCTACCTAAGTTCAGTGGGGAAGATTTCAAGATGTTGGTAATAATTTATGTTTAAGGTTACAGGATATGCACCTCCCTAGAAATGCAAAAAAATTCTTAAGTGGTGGACCCTCTCTGTGTTTTGCTGCATCATTAGGATATTTTCAAGGAAGGGGTCATCATCATCATTATATTTTCCATGCATCCACCTGATGTTTCTTGCGAGGGTCATTTCTCCTCATGTCTGAATATCCTGTGGGGGTCATCATGCATTTGCCAACTCAACCTTTGCCACGGGGTGATATTTTAACATCGGGTGATCTTAATCAAGATCATCTTGATGTTGGTACTATGAAATTTCTAAGTATGACCCACTTTTTATTGGGGTCATCATATTTGAATATCGAGTGATCTTTGTTAAGATCACCCCGATATTATTTTGTCATCTTATGTTTGTTCAATATCAGGATGCTGCTGATGTCATCTTCCTGCGGGGGTGATATTCACTCAACCTTTGCCTTCATCTTTTTCTCTGCAGGATGATATTCTCAATATCGGATGATATTCCAAATATCGGGTCATCTTCTGAATATCACCCTTGCTCTAAATGTGATGATGACATCATCAGGATGTTCAGTTATCAGGGTGATATCCTTTAGGTGATATGCTGCTGATGTCATCCAGATTCAATGGGGTCATACTACAAGTTTTCAATCTAAATCGACATTGTAATGTGATGATGATGTCATTAAGACATTTGCGGATGTGACGATGAGGTTTGTAATCAGGGAGATATCCGCCTGTCAGCTTCTTGCATTGTCTGGTGTACCCTGATATTTCTGCGGGGGGTGATATTCTGAAATATCGGGTGATCTTACAAATATCACCCTAGCACCAATATGATGGTGACATCATCAGGATCTAGGGGGGATCATATTTCTAACACTAGTCATCTTGCAGAGATCCCCTGATATATGAATGTGATGGTGACGTCATCCGGTTATGAGGAGATGCGCAGTACGCAAATATGATGCTGACATCATCAGGATTTTTGTGAACATGCAGGATGTTCATCGGCCAGACATTTGGTATCGGCAAGGCAAGAGGATCTTTCTCTGACGCATCAGGTTGTGCTGATGAAGGTGATTATCATGCAAGGTGAGGATGACGTCAGGGTGATATTTTATATCCAGATATCATGCTGGAGGATGATGATGATGAAGACTTATACTAGTGTTGTCGGGAGCAAAAGCATTGACATCATATATGCTCGCGACCTAGTATATAAAGTATTGGAGAGGTCACCACGGGGTGCATGTGGGATAATTTGATCCTACATGATTTGAAATATTAGGATGAGGTATTTTGGCAGGAAAGTTTCAGGAGTGCACAGTTAACTATTTTTCCCAAGGCTGCGAGTAGGTGGACATTAATGGCAGATCTTACAGGGTATGGGTAATGGTGTGGACGGATCTAGTATCCGACTGAAGATGTGAATCCCCAGGCAGCGGCGCATAGCTTGAAACTTCTCCCTATCTCCTCTCCCACCTGCTGCATTGAATGTTTGAGCGCCATTTTCTCAATGAGCTGTATCTGGCAAATTTTGACTTTTGCCATGTAATTAATGCTAAGGACCTTCCTGCTATATATAGTAGGTTGTGTTGCTCATTTAAGGTTGTTGAAAACTAGACATATCTGGCTCTGTAATAAAATACAACTGGTTTTGCCTGTTCTGTGCAGGAGGTCTTGTGAGTTTATGTATCTCCTTTTGTATGTCTCATGCATGAATCTACTAATTTCATGATTGATTTTATATGAGTAATGTTGTATTTGCATGTGTTTTGTTAATTCTATCTCCAATATTGCATGTGTCCTTCTGAATCTAGATATCTAAGGGGTGTCTAGTATTCTAGAATATAGAGTTCCTGTATTGAATGCTTGATCTTTCAACTTCTGCTCAAGGGGTAGATTAAAGTGTTTTCAGATTAAGTGTTGGGAAGGATATACTACAATAGGGATACCATAAGTAGAGATAACTTAACACTCTATTTTGGGAGGTATTTGTAAGGTAGATACCACAACATCCCCTTGAAATCTAGTTTTAGTGTGTTCATGCTGATCATTCACAGGTGTATGTCTACTGACTCCAAGCCCTGGATAGGCACCAGTCTAGCTCTGTGTTGAGGTTATACACCAGGTCCAGCTTTGCATCCAAACATAAAATCAAATTCAAACTTCCAAAACAAACTTTAGGACTATAGAAGTAATTTAGGACCAAGATCCTCTGATTCACAACTAAACATAGGCCCAAAGCTAGCCCCTTTGCACTTATCCTATAGTTTTGGTCTACTTACAGGAGGATTCATCTACTTTGTATCAACATCCCAGTTACCCACAAGCATATCCCATGGATGTTGAATAGGGAATACCCCCTAGGTTTTGCAGAGCCTAAAGAAGAAGAGGAGATAAAAATAGAGTCTATCTCCTACACTGTTGGCCCCTGGCCTAGAGATCCTGTTGATCACTGATGGCTACCTTGTAGGGAAATCTAGGAATGAGCATCCAGTCAGAGAAAAAAATTAACAGAAATTGGTGACTCTGCTGGGGATCATGCAGTAAAGAAATTGTCTTTTCATCCCTGGTAAAATAATTCCTAGTTATAGGTGGTGACTCTGAACAATCTCCCAGCTGATAAAGTAAAATTTGTTTGCAGGGGAGAAGATCCCTATGTAATCCTTTATTTGAAGAGTTACCAGTAGAAAGAAGGATGATGTATAGAAGAAAAGGAACTGTCTCAGCTAGTCATGAGGGTTCCCCTAGGAATAATGATGATATTCAAGATAACCCTAGACTTTTAGGGTAGCATGTGCCTTATTTTTCAAATGCAGAAGCTGACATTCAAGGTGCATATGAAAGATAGCAGGGTGCTAGTCTAAAAATAAGGTCAGAAGTGTTCCAAGAACACCCTTTCTTGGATCCCAGTGATAGATTTGAAGAAGTAGAATCCCCAAGGGATGATGAAGATGATGATCAGAATGGTATGAGACCATCTACCTCCATGCCCAGAGAAGAACAACTAGCTGATGAAATTAAGAGTTTAAGAGCAGAAATAGAATATCTGTAGGCAATGAAAATCAGAGATGACATGAGATAGAAAGTACAAGCTCTGAGGACTGCTCAACAGGATGTAGTTCCTACCCTTGAAAATGCAAATATGCAGAGAAATCAATGCAGAAATGAGGTACAGTATCAGCAGAATAATACTAGACATGATGCAAACAATGCTAGGATACCATTAAATAATGTAAGAAATCAGAATGTAAACAGAAATATTACTGCTAATCAGTTTGATAGACAACCCATGCAATTGGATAGATTCAGGCAGCTAGTTTTTGATGGTATTCCTGGTTATCCTAACCCCATTGAGAAGCATGTGAAGCTTCAAGTGCCAAAGTTTCCAGGAATTAACACTGTGTCAGGGGAGGATCATTTAAAGGCTTTTTAGAATGCCATGGACAACTTTGAGGTTGAACATGAGGATGTTTTTATGAAGTCATTTATGCAATCCCTTGTTGATGAAGCTAGATAATGGTACAAGAATCTGCTTGACCGGAGTATTTCATCATGGGATGATTTCAAAAGGATGTTTAAGGAGCAATATGGTGACAAAACTGACCCTAGCTTTTTTGTAAATGAGTTCACTAGTATCACTAAAGGGTCCAATGAGCAGGTTGTAGACTTTAATGCTAGATTTACTAAAGTGTTGAACAAACTGCCACATCACATGAGGCCAAATGAACCAATCTGCATAATATTATATATTAATGCTTTTGATGCCAAAACAGCATATGGGTTAATAGATAAAGGTCCTGCTACTCTCAGGGATGCTTTCAAGATAGCAATAAATATTGAGAATAATAGGAAAGCATCAGGCAAGACAAATAGGAGGGATGATGTGAGAATTCTGTAGAATCCAAACAAACCTCAGAATATTCAAGGTAATACATCTGCCCTTGAAGACAAAATTGATAAACTAGCAAATGTTGTTAAGGACCTAAGCTATAGACTGGCTAGAAGTGAAAGAGGGATAGGTCCTGATAGGCAAGTTTACCAAAGGCAGGAAAAAAGGCCATCATTGCATGATATGCCATATAATACCAATTGGCATAATGGTAAACCTGTATTTCCACATAACAACACAATTCAGAGAACTCCACACACCAAGGAAACTCCTGATCCTTTGAAGAAAGATGTAAATATTGCTGATGATACTCCATGGTGCATAATCTGTCAAATGCCACATTCACAGTCACAATGCATGATTACTCAGTCTTTGTATGATAATGTTGTTTCTTGTGATGAATGCAATGAGCCACATTATATATAGGATGATGTTGTTAATATGTTGTCTACTAGCAATGGACACCCTCCTCATAATGCAAATGAGAGTATAGATGTTGGGACTCAGGCCTGTCAGCAAGTTTTTTATGATGAAGATAATGAACTATGTGTATGCTTAGGGCTCACATAATTTTTTGAATAACCTAAGGAGACCTTCTGATGAAGAGATTAGAGCTCTCACAGCTGCAGCAGTGGCCCAAGTCAGGAGCAACTATAACCTCAGAGGTAAAGCTCAAGTAAGTAACTCATATCAGCCAGAAGGAATTTTTGCAGGTCAGCCAGTGCATAGTCATAAAGGGATTGAACCACAAAAAAAATAATGGAACAACAATAAGAAAAATTTTAATAAAAAAATAGGTCATGAATCTCAAGGACCAGAAAATAGAATCCCCCAAGTTGAGGATCAAAGAAAAAGTTCCCAAAACAAGAATGATGATCAGGGAGCTGTGAAGATTAAAGGTAGCTCATTTCAGGATAAAAACAAAGCCACAACACAAGCTATAGCTGTAGTACAAAATTGTGCCCCTTTTGATATAGCTCAAGTCTTGTCATAGGTAAAGGTTTCTATCCCATTAATGGAACTAATGAAGGTTGAAGAAATCAAGAATAGAATAGTATCCCTAATTTTTGGAGTGCCATGTCAAGCTAAGCAAAATGATGAAGCCCAAGGTAAGAAGCAGGCCTTGTGCAATGAAGAGAATGAAGTCCCTGAGGTATATCTGGGGGTGACCATGACTAAGTGTGCTTCACAAGTGGATCCATTTTATGTATCCCTGGTTATAAATAGAAAAGTAAATAGAAATTGTATGCTTGATTCTAGAGCATCCACAAATATCATGCCTTTAGCCATCATGCAGCAAGCTGGATTGAAAATAGACAAGGCATGTGGAAAATGTTATAGTATGGATGCCAGAGAGGTACCTATCATTGGAATCATAAAGGATGTGGATTTCAGACTGGTAGCATATCCAGAGAGGACCTACAAAATGAATATAACAGTGGTTGACATCAAGCCACAGTATGGTATGCTGTTGTCAAGAAGATGGGTAGCACTTATTGGGGGAAGTATGCAGTTGGACCTGTCATATGCTATGATTCCAATGAATGGAAGAGATGTCAAGCTGATTAGAGAGGAAAGGTCACCAGAGATAGTGGAGAATCAAGAATTAGAGGAACAGATATGTTTTGTAGACACTGACTGTGAGAATTTCAGGGTTGTCTTAGATGATAAAGAGGATAAAGAAAAAAATATTTGCATTCAAGAGCTAGACCAGCAGGGTCTATGGACCATGTATTTTGATGGAGCTTGTGCAAAGGAAGGCTCTGGAGCTGGAGTTGTATTCCTATCTCCAACTGGTAAGCTCCTAAAATTCTCCTTCTTGCTAAGATTTTCTTGTACAAACAACATTGCAGAGTATGAAGCCTTACTCTTAGGTTTAAATCTGGCTCACAAACATGGAATTAAGATGCTGAGTATTTAGGGATTCTGAGTTAATTGTGTCCCAAGTTAGAGATAGGTATGCCTCAAAGAACAAAAGATTAAAACAATACAAGCATGTTGTCTGGGATACAATTGAATTATTTGATGCATTTTCAATAGGCTGGGTAGAGAGATCAAAAAATGTCATGGCTGATTTCTTAGAAAATGTAGCAATAAGACCAGATGATATCACTCTATCAGGTGTTACAAATGTTGAAGTTAAAATCAGACCTGCAGTACCATAGAACATATGCAGTTGGCAAGTGTTTGATGATGACAAGGACTTGTTAAGATTTTTGCACTGCATAGATGAATTTGAGAACCAAGAAATTGATTTTCAAAATTTTGTAGAAATTATAGATGGAAAAGAAACTCTTATGGGGAAAGAAGTAATTCAGTTGAAGACTAACAAAATCCCTAGAGGGTTAGTAGCTTTGGAAAGAGATTTTGACAATAGAGACCAATTGGTCACAAAAACATCTCCAACAAATAAAGATGACTTAGAGGAGATAAATTTGGGGACATCTCAGGCCCCCAAGAAGGTATACATTGGCAAATAGCTCAAACCCTCACATTAGGAGTATGCTGATTGCACTACTGAAAAAGTATAAACATGTTTTTGCTTGGTCATATGAGGACCTAAAGGCCTATAGAGAGGACCTATTCCAACATGAGATCCCTTTGAAGCCTGGAGCTAAGCCATTTAAACAGAAGCAAAGGCCTATTAATCCTACCTTAGCTCCAAAAATGCAAGAAGAACTCAAGAAGCTTAGGGAAGCTGGAATAATTGTGCCAATTAGACATTCAACTTGGGTGTCTAACCTTGTCCCAGTTAGAAAAAAGAATGGTGATATTAGGCTTTGTGTTGACTTTAGAAATTTGAATATATCCTCCTTAAAGGATAATTACCCATTGCCTAATATGGAAGCTATGTTGCAGAAAGTGATTGGTTGTGAAATCCTATCCATGATGGATGGATTTTCAAGATACAATCAGGTGAAGGTAAAGGAATCAGAACAATACAAGACCGCCTTCACCACTCCATGGGGAACTTATGTGTATGTGAGGATGCCATTTGGACTAACAAATGCAGGTGCTACATTTCAAAGAGCAATGGATGTTGCTTTTGCAGGGTTGATTGACTCAATCCTAGCTGTATATGAGGATGATCTGACTGCCTATTCTAAGAAGGAAGAGTAGCATTGTATACACTTGGAGCAGATTTTCATAAGAGCACTAGAGTATGGCATTTCTCTAAATCCAAAGAAGTGTGCTTTTGGGGTAGTTGAAAGAAGGCTCCTGGGGCACATAGTTTCCAAGGATGGAGTCAGGATTGATCCTGAAAGAGTAGCTACAATTGACAAAATATAGATGCCAAAAATAGTGAAAGGAGTTCAATCTTTCTTTGGACAGATCAATTTTGTTAGAAGATTTGTTCCCAACTTTGTAGAAACCACAAGGAACATTTCTAAAATGCTAAGAAGGTTGAGACTATCAATTGGGAAAGTGAAGCAATTGAATCATTTCAGAGAATCAAAGAAGCAATAAAGATGGCTCATGTGCTAAAGTCTCCTAATTTTTCTAGGCCATTTCAATTGTTTTCATTTGCTTCTTTCCATACTATTGCTGCATGTTTACTACAGAAAAATGAAGATGGATTTGAGCAGCCCATAGCTTTCTTCAGTATGTCCTTGCAGGCTTCTGAGCTAAAGTATGATATCATGGAGAAATAGGCATATGCACTAGTTAGAGCAATCAAGAGTTTCAGGCCATATCTAGTAGGATCCCAGATAATTACGTATGTACCTTATGCAGCAGTCAAGGATATCTTCACTCAACAGGAGGTAACAGGGAGGAGATGCAGATGGATAAACAAATTGCAGGAGTTCAACATAGAAATACAAATTACCAAGTTGGTAAGAGGACAAGGATTAGCCAAAATCATGGCACAGTCAAACTTGGAAGCATGCCAAGTCAATGTGGTCCAAAATGAGAATGTCAATGTATCAAAATCTGAATGGTACAAGGACATAGTATATTATTTGCAAAACTTGAACTGTCCTTCCCACATCAGTGATATTCAGAAGAGAACTTTGAAGCTGCAAGCTATTAAATACATCATTGTTCAAGGAGAACTGTATTGGAGAAATCATGATGGTGTATTACTCAAATGTGTGGATGAAAACCAGGCCAAGGACATTCTAAATGACATACACCATGGAGTGTGTGGTGGACATTATCCTGCTTATACAACATCCCATAAAGTCCTCAGAGCTGGTTACTGGTGGCCAACTCTTTTCTCAGATGCACACAGAATGATAAGAAAGTGTGACCCTTGCCAAAGGTTCTCAGGAAAGCTAAAATATGGTGGTGCATTGCCCCTTAGGACTATAACTGTGGAAGCTCCATTTTAGCAATGGGGAATTGACTTCATGTAACGCCCTGCATGAACACCTAAGAGAACAATACATCTACGCTATGCAAAAATGGAATAATTTTTTTTTAAAATGTATAAAGTGACAAAGTAATGTTTAACACATCTAAATACATCATTTGATCTAACGACTAGTCCTCTAAGATATCATGGGAGCATTACTTTACCACATCAAACAACATAATCTGACATACATCATTAACTAACATTAGTAGAACATTCTAAACCTAATGCATTAAATCAATAACATTTACATCAAATAAATAATCATTAGGATCTAGTACATAGTTACAATTTCTTCTCACATACGAGTACATCATTACATTGTTACTTAACACCTTCAAATACATACATTATAAATCAACTGATACACAAACAAGAACATGAATACAACTCACTTACTTCATACCTGGTACAAGATCTGACGGCTGATACGCACAATACAACATCCTCGCACATGAACAATAGCAAGGAGAAAATAAACCAATGGATTAAAGCTCTTCCACCCGACCATGTGGAACCCTAAGGTCCACCCCCCGAGCTAGGAGTTAACATAAGGTTCCCACTACAACATATAGTTAGGTAGACAGTAAACTATAAGACAAGACAACACATAACTCCAACGACACAAGTCAATATCACAAACAACTTAACAACACTTCCAGAAGCAAGCACATAACGAATGGGGAGAGTACAACTAGGGAATGCTAGGCTGCAGTAGGGAGAGTGTCATCGCATGGTCCTAACATGGGTTATCCTGACAGCCTCTCACTAGGCGCCGGCCCCCATCTATGGTTATCCTGACAGCCTCTCACTAGGCGCCGGCCCCATAGGGTGACTCATGCGGAATCAACCTTCCTTTCATGAGGACAAGGAAGTTGATCTTGCCAACCAGGCCTTCTCTACCCATCCTTAGTCTAAACGAGCACTACAGGCATGGGAGAGGAAATCCAATTATCTTGTTAATGTGTAATTTACCCTTTCCCCCCAGTTCATTTTAGGTTTTCACTTAATTAACAACTTTCAATGGGTTATCCTGACAGCCACTTTGGGCGCCGACCCCACATTGAAAGCCACTCCCCTACCTGCATCTAGAAACCCTAAACATCAAGCAAGAAAACATCATCATGACAACGATGATACATGAACCATGCAAGGCATTAACCATCTTGCAAAAACAATTATCCTCATATCCACATGTATATGTAATACTGCAAGGCATTCACCATCTTGCATATCAACTTAATTACAAGGACATACTCTCAAAACAGTGCATCAACATCACATCCGTTACAGTACTCAAAGTCTCCCCATTCACAAAATCCAATCAAAAAAATCATTACAAATAAATACAATTAAAATGGTTGACAAGCCATCCACAAGGGAATTACTACCACCCCAAGGTACATTCACAATCAGATCATGCATCATTCACGTTACCCTTTGCCTCACACATCACTAGAGACAACATAACATCGTATAATCAATACACATAAAACACTACACTTGAAAACCAATCACGTTAAACTATGCCTCTGGACTAACAACCTAACAACTTGCACAGTGGACCCCATTACATCCAACAATCTCATAACAATGTTAATAAACCCACTATCGAGGCTATTTAACCAAACTTCAATGAACAAAACCTTCATAATGATGTTGTAATAAGATTGCTACCAGAATTAAATTAATCAACAATAATCGTAATAATTTAAATTAAACTTTGTAATTAATATCATCTATTTTCTATATAGTTCAATGAATTAATTCAAATAACTTAACTAAAATAATAATCTACATTTGATCTTGCATTTTTGAAACTAACCATCATATAAATTATGCAATTTCTCATTAGACTTCTCCCATACATTTCCCGGACAGCTTGGAGATGACAACAATATCGTTTAAACTAATAATAACAATAATATTATTAACTATAATAATAATACTTTACTAGCAATGAATTATGCATACAAGCTTAGGAGTTTATACAAGACAGTTTAGAAAAGTGGACCAACACATCTAAATAGCCTAAAGCTCAAAATAAGGCTTTAAACCTAAACAAACAACTCTACAACTATTTCGTATAATTGATCTTCCTTAAGAATTAAACTCCACAAATACTTCTCCATGCCTTTACCTTAAAATACACTATTGCAGCCATAATTAAAACACTAACAACTAACAAGCATCTAATTTATATATTTAAATCACTGAGACATTTCACATAAATTTCAATTAATCTATACGAGTTAGCCAGATGGTCATGTTTCTGACGGGAATTATAGAGGTAAAGAAAATACTACTGAACATTTGATGAAGCAGCCACTGTGTATAGACAGATTTGTTAGATATGTCAGATTTTATTTATGAAGATTTGGAATTTCAATAAGCTATTATGAGTTTAGGATGTATTGGTTGATTGACAGATCATACTATTTCAACTGAAGTGCATTTGAATGATATCCCATTTACAAAACCTTTAGCCTATATTGTATATCCTAAGTTTTTACTTTAAAATTGTTCATTGTACAGTACAAATCCCTATTCTAAAACTCTATATATTTTGTTTTATAAATCATCTGAATTTTCAGCATACAATAATTTGGATATCATTTTTTTTAAATCAAGCCCTAAATAATTCAACCTATAAATTAAGTTTGCTATGTAAAGGGCATTAATAGAGTGGTAACTAAATTGAAGAATGGTCCTCGTGTCAAGTAATTCTATTGTTTGAAATACAGGGAGTGTAATGAGTGGAGAAGGAAGAGTGCTTGCACCCAGGCAAGCCCTGCAATATGGGTCAACATGGTGAATGAGTTTAGAAAGGCGCCATGTCTACCCAGCTTCAGATCCCAATAATCTATGGTATCGATGATGTTCATGGCCACAACAATGTGTATGGGGATACCATCTTTCCTCATAACATTGGCCTCGGAGCTACCAAGCAGGTGAAATTATACAAGTTAGAAATCAACACAGTTGTATGTGTATCTGATCATTCTACTTAAACATAATCCATTTAAATGGTTGACAATCAATAACAATTTTATACCTCAATCACAATAAAAAGTTGTAAATATTTGTCCTATTTTTATTGGTCAAAATTAACTTTTAACTTTTGAAGTGGATGATGTTTAAGAACAGCCGTATCTGATCACCCAATTTGAAACCCTGTCAAAACCACTAAAATAATTTATTATTTTTTTTTCATTTCTATTGTGAAGGGACATTGATTTTGTCAGAAGAATTGGTGCTGCCACTTCAAGAGCTACTGGAATTCAATATACATCTGCTCCATGTGTTGCAGTAAGGCTCTCAAAGACTTAGAGTTAAGTATGCTTATTTATATTGTGGTTTTACTTATAAAATTCTTTACTTACAAGTTTGCAGAGATCCTAGATGTGGACGGTGCTATGACAGTTACATTGAGGATCCAAGAATTGTGAAAGCGATAACAGAATTCTTTTTTTTTGTCTTCAGGGGCAACCTCCTTCAAACGCTACAAAGGGGTTTCCCTTTGTAGGGGGACAGTAAGCTCCTCATCCCTATTTGAAATGTGATTTGTTCAACTTATCTAATGAGTGGATATGTTTTTACCTATCTCCATGCGAGTCTCTTTTATATTTGCTGGCATCATCGGTATCGTTTGCACTGAGTACATTAATTTTGTTGTGAAATAAGGATAATTCTGAATCTCTGCACTAGTAGAATAAATACAGTAGCTTCCAGGAATATTTCATTAATTGACTTATTGGACATTATTGCTTCAACACTCTGCTCTCTCTAAATAGTATAGAACTACCGAGTTATACATGTGACAATCACAGCTAGACAGGCTTGGGCAAATCTGGAGATAAATAGCCCCTGAAGTTATTTTTTTGACTTTGTCAAAAAGATGCATACTTCAAATGAATTACTTCACTTTGGCTGACTAAATGGTATAGACAATGGATCATTCTGAGGAAAATAGATCTTATGTCTGCTGAGATGAAATCAAGTAGACTGAAGATTAATTTTGATAAAGCCTGTAATAGGATTGAGTGGGCAATTATTCTGCACAAGCTGCATCATGTGGCTTTTACCTAAAATTAAGACCCATTGTGCAAACCTTGTTTAATAATGCCTCTGTCAAGGTTCAAGGGAACAATTAGTCATTTTTTTTTTTTAATTCTCAGTTCCAGAGATATGTTGGCCATGATATTGAAGCTAAAGCGTCATTTTTTAAACAGGCAAATGTGGCCTAAAATATTGCTCGAATGGTTGGCTAATCTATTTTAACTATTGGAATTTGTGATTTAAGTCATCTCTTTAACTCGCTAATTGTATTGTGTGGAATAAGGAATGGGCGATGTTATCCCGAGCCTTCCTGAAGAAATCATTCGTTAATATTTACTGATAATGGGGTACACTTCCATCCGAATCTGAAGTCTATATGCAGAAGGTGGGAAATTGTTGTGAGGAGCCCGCGGTTCTATGAGAATAGAAAGCATTTGGGGTTGGACCAACAATACCTATGTTTGGTTGTGGCTCTTCCCAAAGACAAATGTAGCAACGAAACCCTCCCTCCTATTTCACATTTCGCCCATGGAATTCCGCTCTCGTGTCATCTTCTATCAACGCCCAACGGAAAGCTTGTAATAACATGATATACCTAGAGAATAAATGATGCCAGATAGATTCCTAACACGGTGATATGGATGCATTTTCTCAGAACAGATCTTAAAAGCTTATATTCTAAATTTGTTTGCCAAAATAAATTGTAGATCATTCAAGTAAATGTAGTGATTATAGGATGCATACGAATAGGATAGACTGAGAGCTGTAACTCTTTCAGGCAGAGTGGATTGATAGATACTGAAATTGATTGTAGATTCCATACAGAATGACAGAAGATAGAAATCACTTGTTGAATAAGGGTGAAGATATGCAGATTATTATTGAAATCTTGAACGATAAAGATTATTGAATAGAGATTGATTACAATTCATATACAGGAACAAATATTCAATTGCATAAGAGAGATAGAGAGACCAGAAGATAAAGGAACCTGAACACCAACGTTTGACTGGGTGAAGATTCGTTGCCAGATCAAAATCAGTCTCTTCCAATCTCCCAAAACCTGCAAGATCCTTCCCAGATCTCCAACTCCGCTTTTCACTCCCCCCCTTCTCTCCTTCTCTCTACTTATTTTATAGCATTCCCCCTTTAGGGCATAAGCACACGATCCAATGCCCACCGCCAATGAAAAATACAGCCTACATACTTTTTTTTATTAACATTACAATATAACCCCTATATTTTTATTTACTCCAGGGTAACTTCCATTTAATATAATACAACTTAAAATTTTTACTTTATTTAATTTAGTATTTTATAGAGGTACTTAATATCCGACAACTCATAAATACATATTACTTTATTAAATCATTTATTTACTTGACCACATATATTTACTTTCATGTTTATTTTATTAATTATAAAATAATTCCACAACTATAATGCCACTTTATAACTAATTTAACTCCTTTAATATTTATTTATTTATTTAATAATTAGCAACTAATAATTATTTACAAATCTATTATTAATCAAATTTATCGATTTATATACCACAATTAACCAATCATAAAACATACAATTACTCGACCATCAAGCATGCAAAGAAAGCAAGATGACAACCCATGGGGACAACTGAAACTGAGAACAATGACTAACCGAAAAACTGAAGACTTATCCTCTACAAGGACGACGGCTGACTGGGGAACCTTATGCTAACTCCGATCAACAATTCCATTGGCTAGGGCACGCTCAGACCTGCTAGTTCAGGTGGAGTCGATGCCCGGTACCTGCATCCTGTAGCAAACCTCCAGGCTAAGCATATATATGCAAACATGAAGTCACGCACACAGTAAACAGAAATCGCAGCGTGGCAGGGTACTCGGACACGAGTAATGCGACACTGTTCTGTTTACCTAAATCCATCCTAATTAAGTATTCAGTTGTCTACAAGAATAAATAACAATACGATCTAGTATAACAATTATTGTTGAAGCATCATAACCCTGATTAGATATCATTTTAAACTCAGAAATAACATTAATCCATTATATCAATTATATCCAATCCTACAAGAAGAACCATCAGTCCAATAGAAGGCAAGGTGAGGGGTACTACATCCTCCCCCCCTAGGATCAGGCTTACTCCTGGAAGCCTGCAACAAATATGAACGAGTTTGGACAGTTTCCACAATGCTATGCAAACATAGGAGCACAATCTGTGCATGTGATCTATTAACCGGAAATCTTGATATAATGATTTACACCTTTATAATCATGAAACCACAATTTATAATTTTATAATACTATATTCATGTTTTAACACACATTTTTCATATGCACATGAATTCAAGTTACCAGAAATCACATCTTAAGGCTACACAAAGGTCCATTTAGTCACCGGTAAGTGACCTACTAATCCATGACACAAAATCCATGAGCCAAGAGCCAACAGCTATCTCACACAACCCATACTACACACTTAGAGGCTTGGTGGTGTTAGGCCACACACACAATGATAGACCATCGAAACGAAACAACAATGACCTATCTACTGTTGTATAAAGTAGTTAGCCTCCATACAATAGTCCTCACATATCCCCATCTTGAAGGTTCCCTGCATCTGCTTCCTCGTATACACTCACCAAGTCCGCCTCATACGTTCTTGGAGAGGAATCACAATACGACACATGGCCGATGTCGAAAACAATAAGGAGAAACTAGTTTAGCCACCAAAGTCATAAACAAATATAAAATAAAGATTAAATTTCATCAATAAAACAAGAAATGCGCGTAGTTCAACGCTAAACCAAATGTAACCGCAAGGGTTACGCACAAATGAAGATCACAAGGTGTGGCTAAACCATCACAATCAAATATAAACAAAGTGTCGGCCTTTTTCAATTAATAGAAAATCATCAATAATTATAAGGAAAATACACAATCTTTGAAATTGCACTATACAACACTGCATGACTAGGTACTAGCCACCAAATGAGGAAGGAGGGAGCAACGTCAGGTTATCCTCAACTTTTTATTCCACACAATAAGGACTCTACATAAGCACTAAGAATATCCAAAAATGCATACTTCATACGAGGATGTACAAGCATCTAGTCCTCTACCTGACAACTCCTCTAACTACAACCAAAGCTCCTTAAGGATAGGATGATCGTCGAGAGACACCGCTCGACTCTCCCCTAATTCCAAATTGTTCACCATCATGGCAAACAACTGACAACCTTGACTCATGCATTTCTTCGACCGTATGGCAGATATCATATACAGGGGAATGGATCTCTACATGCCAACTACCCCTACCTCGACCTTTAGGCCTCTACCTATGCAGACACCACCAAGGGACAACCTTGGGTTGTTAGGTGAGGATAACAAAAGGGAAAAACATAATCTTGAGAGTTTAAGCAACTAGTGTAGCTTGATGGGCTAATATAAATCCCAGAGTACCCAGTGTTAGAAACTTGGCTCTGATACTTCATAGGGGAAATTTCAGAGAAATCTAGTGGAGGACATAGTTGGATTCTAGTTGCCACTGACTACTTCACTAAATGGATTGAGGCTATCCCTACTAAAAAGGCTACAAGTAAGGTGGTGATGGATTTTATCCTAGAGAATATTATTATCAGGTTTGGGGTACCAGTCAAGCTAATCACAGATAATGCAATGTGCTTTAGATCAGGTGAATTTGTTGATTTTTACAAAAAATATGGAATTGACTTGTCTCACACATCACCATACCATCCATAGGGAAATGGTCAAGCAGAATCAAGTAACAAAAGCCTAATGAAAATCATCAAGAGGATAATGGATAAAAATAAGAAATCCTGGGATTCAAAACTGAAGTTGGCATTATGGACTGATAGGGTGATAGTGAAAAGAGCCACTGGAAGGTCACCTTATGAATTAGTGTATGGTGCAGCAGCTAGATTGCCTGTGAACAACCTCCTGCCAGTTTACAAGTTCATACAGGAGCATGATGGGGAGGTTAATGATTCAATGACTGAAAGGATCAATCAGCTGGTTGAGCTAGATGAAATCAGAGCAGAGGCACAAAAAATAAACATCAAGAAACATCAAAAGGTGAAGTATCTATTTGATAAAAGGGTTACAAAGAGAGGTTTTCAGATCGGTGATATGGTTCTTATGTGGAATGCAAGGAACCAAGATAAGGGTAGACATGGAAAATTTGAACCCTTGTGGACAGGCCCATATCAAATTAGCAATATCTATGGAGGAGACTCCTACTTTCTCCAAGCCCTAAATGGTGAACTAATGGAATTGCCGGTGCACAGCAAATTCCTTAAAACCTTTTTCACATAAATGAGTAACTTGTGTTCACAATGTAAAATAGTTGTAAATATTTTGTACATACCTTGTGTGGTCAGTCCTGTTTTGAATTTTGGGTTTTGTCTGGTCTACCCCGGAGAAGTCTGGTTCTCGCTGCAGTCTTGCACCTGCACGTCCCCAATCGGAGCCTATGTTGGTAATAATTTATGTTTAAGGTTACAGGATATGTACCTCCCTACAAATCTAGAAAATTTCCTAAGTGTTGGACCCTCTCTGTGTTTTGTTGCATCATCAAGATATTTTCAAGGAAGGGGTCATCATCATCATCATCATATTTTCCATGCATCCACCTGATGTTTCTTGCGAGGGTTAAGTTAGTGCTCATTTTGACCTGGAGGCTGAGCTTGCTTGTTGGAGGGTTTCTTCATTCAAACCCTAGGTATTCCTGTCCATCGGCAGGAGCTTGATCTATCGGCTGGAGTATTTTGGTTCCACCGATGTGGCGGTGCTTTGCCATCGGGATGACTTCTGTCATCGGCATATCTTCTTTTTGGTTTCCCGATGGGCATGTGTCTAGCCGATGGGGGGGCAGCGTGAGGCTTGTTAGTCATCGCTGTGACTAGTGCTATCGGCCAGGGTTCCTTTTGTTGCTCCGACGATGTGTCTGGCCGATGGGAGTGAGGGTTTTGATGTGCCATCGGCACGACATTGAATATCGGGTGAGCGAGCAAGTGTTGGGCTGATGGCGTATGTTTGGCCGATGAGGAGTCATCGGTGTGTGTCTCGCCGACGAGGGTTTTGAAGGTTACCGGTGTAGCACTCTTCATCGGCAGAGGAATTTCATGCTAGACCGATGGTCTAAGTCTAGCCGATGATGATTTAGGCGTTGTGTTCATCAACGTGACATGTGTGATCGACGAAGGATTTCTGAGTTGTGCTGACGGCGTAGGTTTGGCCGATGAGATGTCATCAGTGTGTGTCTCACCGAAGACCCAGATGTGGTATGTTGTCAGCGTGACTTTGTGTGTTGGGTGAACTGTGGATTGCTTGGATGACGGTCTATCTCTGGCCGATGGGAAGTTTTGAGGAAGATTGGGGTGTTCGTCGGCAAGACCTTTGAGATCGGTAAGCGTCAATTTTGTTGTGCCGATGGTCTATGTCTTGCTGAAGAGGGTGTATTTTGCTTAGCCATCGGAGGGACTTGATAGGTCGATGGGAGATTTTTGAGGTTGGCCGATAGACTATGTCTGGACGATGGGCTGTTGGACGAAGGCTTGTGTGTCGAGCGCGGCAAAAGTGCTTGACACTTAGTATGCATGCGGCCCCATTTTTAAACTAATAAAGTGATCTCTTCACCATGCATGTGGGATTATTCCCCTGTGTATTTTCAACCTGCGAAGAAGCATGTTTCGGCGGGAAATCTTTTTTGAATGCACCGACAGTTTTCAAGTGGCCGCAGGTGGTTGAGACCCTTAATGGCGACGATGCAGGGATGTGGGCAATGGTACACATGGTCAAGTCGCCCAATTTTTGAATGAAGACCCCAGATGGTGGCGCATGGCTCGAGGCCCCCCTTTGTCTGTTGCATCAATATTTTCTGAGTGCCATTCCTTCTGAGGACTATATCTGGTGGATTTTTTGTCAAAGCCTTGTAATTAATTGCTTATGGTACACTACCTGGCTGTTATAAGCAGGAAGTGTTACTCATTTTTAGGTTGTTGAAAGTTGAACATTTTGGCTCTATAACACTACACAGTTCATTTTGGTTGCTCTGTACAGTTAAACCTGTGAGTTTATGTATCTCCTGTTGTGTGTTTTTTGCATGAACCCACTGATTTCATGGTTGATCTTATATGAATAATGCTATGTTAGCATGTGTTTTGTTAATTCTATCTCTAGTATTGCATGTATCTTTCTTCTGAGTCTGAATATTTGAGGAATGTTTGAGACTCTAGAACATAGAATTCCTGTGTTGAATGTCTGATCTCTTAACTTCTGCTCAAGGGGTAGATTAAATTGTTCTTAGATTGAACATTGGGAAGGGTATACTGCAATAGGGATGCCATAAGTATAGATAGCTTAACACTATGTATTGGGAGATATCTGTAAGGCAGGTATCACATATGTCCCCCTGAAATCTAGTTTTAGTTGTTCATGCTGATCATTCACAGGTGTATGTCTACTGACTCCAGGCCCTGGATAGGCACCAATCTTGCTTTGTGTTTGTGTTACAACCATGTCCAGCTTTGCATCCAAACTTAAAATCAAAATCAAAATCTAAAACAATCTTTAGGACAGTAGAATTAGTTTTAGGATCCTCAGTCCTCTGTCTACAACTGCAAATAGGCCCAAAGCTAGCCCCTTTGCTCTTATCTTACAGTTTTGGTCTACTTACAGGAGGACTTATCTGCTTTCTGTCAGCATCCTAGCCTTGTATGTATATCCCCATGGATGTTGAGTAGGGAATACCCCCCTAGGTTTTGTAGAGCCTGAAGAAGAAGAGGAGATAAAATATAGAGTCTATCTCCTACACTGTTGGCCCCTGGCCCAGAGATCCTATTGATCATTGATGGCTACCTTGTAGGGAAATATGGGAATAAGCATCTAGTCTAGGAAAAAACCAACAGGTCATTTCTCCTCATGTCTGAATATCCTGTGGGGGTCATCATGCATTTGCCAACCCGACCTTTGCTGTGGGGTGATATTTTAACATCAGGTGATCTTAATCAAGATCATCCTGATGTTGGCGCTATGAAATTTCTAAGTATGACCCAGTTTTCATCGGGGTCATCATATTTGAATATTGGGTGATCTTTGTTAAGATCACCTCGATGTTATTTTGTCACCTTATGTTTGTTCAACATCAGGATGCTGCTGATGTCATCTTCCTGCAGGGATGATATCCGCTCGACCTTTGCCTTCATCTTTTTCTCTGCAAGATGATATTCTCAATATCAGGTGATATTCCAAATATCAGGTCATCTTTTGAATATCACCCTTGCTCTAAATATGACAATGATGTCATCAGGATGTTCAGTTATTAGGGTGATATCCTTTAGGTGATATGCTACTAACGTCATCCAGATTCAACAGGGTCATACTACAAGTTTTCAATCTGACCCGACATTGTAATGTGATGATGATATCATCAGGACATTTGCAGATGTGACGATGAGGTTTGTTATCAGGGAGATATCTGCATGTCAGCTTCTTGCATTGTCTAGTGCACCCTGATATTTCTGCGGAGGGTGATATTCTAAAATATCGGGTGATCTTACGAATATCACCCTGGCGCCAATATGATGGTGACATCATCAGGATCCAGGGGGATCATATTTCTAACACTAGTCATCTTGCAGAGATCCCCTGATATATGAATGTGATGGTGACATCATCCAGATATGAGGAGATGCGCAGTACATAGATATGATGCTGATGTCGTCGGGATTTTTGTGAACATGCAGGATGTTCATCGGCCAGACATTTGGTATCGGCAAGGTAGGGGGATCTTTCTCTAACGCATCAAGTTGTGCCAATGAAGGCGATTATCATGCAAGGTGAGGATGACGTCAAGGTGATATTTTATATCCGGATATCATGCTGGAGGATGATGATGATGAAGGCTTATACTAGTGTCATCAGGAGCAAAAGCACCGACATCATATATGCTCACGACCTAGTATATAAAGTATTCAAGAGGTCACCGCGGGGTACATGTGGGATAATTTGATCCTGCATGATTTGAAATATCAGGATGAGGTATTTTGGTGGGAAAGTTTCAGGAGTGCACAGTTAACTATTTTTCCCAAGGTCGTGAGTAGGTGGACATTAATGGCAGATCTTATAGGGTATGGGCAATGGCGTGGACGGATCTAGTACCCGACTGAAGATGTGAATCCCCAGGCAGTGGCGCATGGCTTGAAACTTCTCCCTGTCTCCTCTCCCACCTGCTGCATTGAATGTTTGAGCGCCATTTTCTCAATGAGCTATATCTGGCGAATTTTGACTTTTGCCATCCTGCTATATATAGCAGGTTGTGTTGCTCATTTAAGGTCGTTGAAAACTGGACATATCTGGCTCTGTAATAAAATACAACTGGTTTTGGCTATTCTGTGCAGGAGGTCTTGTGAGTTTATATATCTCCTTTTGTATGTCTCATGCATGAATCTACTGATTTCATGATTGATTTTATATGAGTAATGATGTATTTGCATGTGTTTTGTTAATTATGTCTCCAATATTGCATGTGTCCTTCTTCTGAATCTACATATCCAAGGGGTGTCTGGTATTCTAGAATATAGAGTTCCTGTATTGAATGCTTGATCTTTCAACTTCTGGTCAAGGGGTAGATTAAAGTGTTTTCAGATTAAGTGTTGGGAAGGATATATTGCAATAGGGATACCATAAGTAGAGATAACTTAACACTCTATTTTGGGAGGTATCTATAAGGAAGCTACCACAACATCCCCTTGAAATCCAGTTTTAGTGTGTTCATGTTGATCATTCATAGGTGTATGTCTACTGACTCCAAGCCCTGGATAGGCACTAGTCTAGGTCTGTGTTGAGGTTATACACTAGGTCCAGCTTTGCATCCAAACATAAAATCAAATTCAAACTTCCAAAACAAACTTTAGGACTATAGAAGTAGTTTAGGACCAAGATCATCTGATTCACAACTGAACATAGGCCCCAAGCTAGCCCCTTTGCACTTATCCTATAGTTTTGGTCTACTTACAGGAGGATTCACCTACTTTGTATCAACATCCCAGTTACCCACAAGCATATCCCATGGATGTTGAATAGGGAATACCCCCTAGGTTTTACAGAGCCTAAAGAAGAAGAGGAGATAAAAATAGAGTCTATCTCCTACACTGTTGGCCCTTGGCCCAGAGATCCTGTTGATCACTGATGGCTACCTTGTACGAAAATCTAGGAATGAGCATCCAGTCAGGGAAAAAACCAACACAAGACACCTGAGGAACATTTGCAAGATGTATCTGATATATGTGCAGTGCATGTGATCTCTCAACAGAATGTGGCTATAAGATTGTTGGCAGCTTCTTTCAAAGGAAAGGCTCTAGACTAGTATAGATCTTTAACCCCAAATATGATATCCACATGGGATTAGCTTGGTGATGCTTTCTTTGAAAGATTTAAAGAAAAGGGCGATAAATCTTCTTTGCTGCAACAATTGATCACCATCAAAACGGCACCACAAGAAGCTATGACTAATTTCAATTCAATATTTCAAAAGACTTGGGAGAGAATTCCTACTACAGTAAGACCATTACCAGGTATGGCTATTGTGTTTTACCTTAAAGTTTTAAACTCAGATATATTAGTGATGATCCAGTCCCTTGGAGGTTAGACACTACCAGAAGCTTATGAGTTGGCAGTCAAGGCTGAAAATAACTTAATAGATGTTGGAAAACTACCCCCAAGGCCTCCTATGCCCATGTTCCTAGAAATTACCTTGCCATTTCCTTAAGAAGCACCTAACCCTTCAACCCCACCTATGTCTATGTATTCATTTCCTTAGCAACCTGCTAAAGTAATTGCCCCTGTTCAATCATCTGAATTGGATGATGTCAAGAACATCTTAAGGACCTTCTCAAATGAAATAATTAACCTAAAGAGGCAACAAAATCCTTACCCAAAGCCCCCTTATCAAGGTTACCAAGGAAATAGACCTCCCTTTCAAACAAATCAATATCAAGGCCCTCAAAGGCAAGCTAACCCTTAGCCATCAAACCAATTAGTCACATTCCCTACACCACTATAGGTTGTTCCGCCTAATCCCAACAGGGAAATTGTTCTAGGGCAAAATAATTTTGTAGATGGTACAAATGCTTGGTGTTTTCCTTGCAATAATACAAATATGCCTAGAGACTGCCCCAGAGGAAATTTATAGTAGAAGATAGTAGAACAGAGAGGAGTAGAAGGACAATTTGTAACTTCTAACACTCCACAATATCAGTCTCCTGGTATACAAAATACAGTCCTAGTGGCCCAGATGCAAGGGATGTCCTTACAACAGGAAGAAGAGATAGCTCTTGAGCATGCTTTATTTTCATGGATTGAGGAAGAAGATTCAGTGTTCTTGAATGAAACATCTACTTCCAAGAAGCCATTGGTGCAATCAGACTACTATACCAGAGCAAAGAGGAGAATGATGGAACAGCCTGAAGTCACTAATAATGAGACCATGGGAGCCCCTCCATTACAAAGTCACCAGAACACAGTCTCTAGACATGAAACGCCTCAGCCTGTGCAGAATCAAGTAGTCTTAGGACAAGTCCAAGAAAAGTCAAGATACCCTTATTACTCAAAGGCCTAGGCATTAGGACCTATGAACATAGTGGATCAGCTAAAAAGAACGCCAACACATGTATCAATCTGGGACATGCTAGCTATTCCTGAGCAAAAGACACTGTTGCAAGAGGCTCTGTAAGGCCAAGAAGTTCCTAAATAGACTGATGCCAAAGGAGGATCTGCTGATAAAGAAAAGTTGCAGCTCAAAGATACTGTACCTTTACAAACAACAGCCCTCTTGAATAATGCACCTGAGGTAGGTAAATCTAAACCAGATCCCTTTTATCTAACTCTAATGGTTGGGAAGAAACTATTGCATAATGCAATGATAGACTCTGGGGCTAGTACTACAGTAATGCCAAAACAAATAGCAGATGCTTTGAAAATAAAATATGACCCACTTACAAGAGGGGTTATGCAGTTGGATGGGAAATCTGTGCAAACAATAGGGAAAATTAAACAACTCCCATTGCAACTATATACTTGCCCCAATATAATTGTAAATCAGGATGTGGTAGTCATAGATATTCCCCCTGTATTTGGTCTATGTTTATCCAGAGATTTCATAGCCAAGATAGGAGGTTACATGTCACTAGATTGGTCACACCTCATTCTGAGAACCAAATATGGAACAAAGATGAAATTATTGTCTGAGCCATTATCAAAAGACCATATCACAAATGAACCCACCCCAAAATTAGAGGCAGCCCATGCTATGCTAAATAAAGAGGAGAGAATCTTTGTTGAAGAGATAGGTGATTGGACTGAACATGACCAATAGGAGGAAGAGAATAATCAGTTGTTGACTATGATGCAAAGTGACCCCTATGGAAATTATGACTCTACTAGTTTAGGCACTTGTGTGATATTTGAAGAAGACCAAGAGATCCCTAATGTTTTAAGGAAAGAAACATCACAGACTCAAGGATCTGAAAAGGACTTAGAGATCTGGACTCTAAATTTTGATGGGGCTAGAAGTAAAAATGGTCCTGGTGCAGGAATTTGCCTTACTGCCCCAAATGGTGAGAAAATTTTAAGAGCCAATCATTTTCAATTTGCCTATACCAATAATGATGCTGAGTATGAATCCTTGGTGCATGGACTCATGTTGGCAAAGAAAAAGGGAGTAAGGAATCTGATAGTAAGAGGAGATTCAGAACTAGTGGTGAAAAAAATCAAAGAAAAGGCAGTAGCCAAAAATGTTAGGATGAGATCCTATAGGCACAGAATTTGGGACCTAATAGATGATTTTGAAGCTTTCAACATTGAAGTAGTTCCTAGAGCCCAAAATTCTGAGGCAGATAGAATGGCACAGATTGGTTCACAGTTTGACCCAGCAACTGATTTTCTAGTCAATAATGAGTCAATCAAAGTTATAGTAAGACCAACTATCCCAGACAATGACCAAAATTGGCAAGTTTTTGAAAATGATTTCCAAGTCCTCTCATTTTTGCAACAATCAGGAGAATTTGCTGATCAGTTGCACCCTAAAATTGAAGAAGCCTATGGTGACCAAATTATTCAACTGAAGTCAAATAAGCTCCCTAAAGGACTGATTACCTTAGAAAACTTATTTGACCTAGAAGATGTAAGCCTGGAGAAGAAGAGGTTTCAAGCAAATAAAGAAGATTATTCTGAAATCCAAGTCAGTGAAGGAAGAAAATTGAAGATTGGCAATTCTACAACCCAGCAAGAAAAGGAAAGATTGATTGATTTATGTGAAAGATATGATAGGGTGATTGCCTGGACCTATGAAGACCTCCATGGCTATAATAGAGACATCATTCAGCACACCATAGAACTAACTGAAGGATCTAAACTAGTCAGACAGAAGCAAAGGCCAGTGAATCTAAGGATTAAACCTCTAATGGTGGATGAGTTGCAGAAGCTCTTATAATCAAAAATTATTTTTGCAATCAAGCACTCAACCTGGGTATCAAACCTAGTGCCAGTAAGAAAAAATAATGGTGACATAAGACTCTGTGTGGATTTCAGGGATCTGAACAGAGCATCCTTAAAATACCATTATCCACTGCCCTCTATGGAACAAATTTTATAGACCATGGCTGGATCAGAGAGATTTTCCCTACTGGACGGTTTCTCTGCATATAATCAGATTTGGTTGGCTAATGAAGACCAGCATAAGACTGCATTTATTACAAAATAGGGAACATCTACATATGCTAAGATGCCTTTTGGCCTGTCAAATGTTGGAGCCACTTTTCAAAGAGCCATGGATGTAGCATTTGGGGAGCTTATAAACAAGATCATCCTGATTTATCTAGGTGATCTCACTATTTTCTCTAAAAATGCTCTAAACCATTTTGATCATTTAGAGGCTATTTTTAAGAAATGCCAGGAGTTTGGAATATCCTTGAATCCCAAGAAGTGCATCTTTGCAGTACCTCAGGGTAAATTGTTAGGGCATATAGTGTCAAAGGAAGGAGTCTCTATTGATCCAAAGAGAGTCACTACTATAATGAATCTATCTCTGCCAGTCAATAAGAAAGTAGTTCAATCCTTTCTGGGGAAAATCAATTTTGTTAGCCGATTCATATCTGACTTTGTAGGTCTAATTAGACCAATGACACTGTTGCTAAAGAAAGACCTAGTTTTAAAATGGACTGTAGAAGGGAGACAAGCTTTTGAGGAGATCAAGAAAGCGATTTCAACAGCCCCAGTACTTAGAAATCCAAACTTTTCTAAGTCTTTTATAATGTATGTGTATGGAGGTGAGTTTAGTGTTGCTACTGTTTTGACTCAGAAAGATGAACAGCAAGAAGGAGAACACCCAATAGCCTTTTTCTCTAGGACTCTTAGGGAATATGAGGCCAAATACAATTTTGTGGAGAAACAGGCATATGCCATGGTCAAAGCCCTTAAGAAATTCAGACACATGGTAACAGGGAATAAAATTTTGATATTAGTGGTCATCCCAGTGTGAGAGAATATATCATGGAGGGTGAGATCACTAAGAAAAGAGATAACTGGATAACAAAGATCCTTGAATATGATGTGGAGGTCAGACCCACTAAGTTAGTCAGAGGCAAAGGATTGTGCCAATATATGGCTCAGGACATGGAGAAAATGATGACACAAGAATCTGAAAGTGAAAATGTGTTGAGAATCCAAGAGGTTGATCAAAATTCCTGGGTCACAAATAGAATCCAGTTTATGAAACATGAGATTTTCCCAAATGAGCTCTCCCATGATAAGAGAAGGTATTATAGGCAGAAAAGGACCCACTTTGTACTAATTGACCATATCTTATTTAGGAGAAATGTTGATGGCATACTTTTGAGATGTATAGAAAAGGATGAGGCTCAAAGAATACTACATGAGTTACACCATGGAGCCTCAGGAGGACATTTTTCAGCAAGGACCATAGCAATAAAAATAACTCAAGCAGGATAATTCTAGCCCACTTTATTCACAAATTGTTATCAACTGGTTAAAGAGTGCCAGTCTTGTCAGTTCTACATAGGGAAAAGAAGGAATACAGTAATGCCTCTCAGTCCCATAATCATGGATGAACCCTTTGCCCAATGGGGTCTTGATTTTATTGGAATGATAAATCATATGTCAAGTATGGGACACAAATGGATCCTAACTGCCACAAATTACTTCACCAGATGGAGTGAAGTAGTACCGCTCAAGGAAGTAATAGAAAAAGTAATATTAGACTTTCTAGAGGGTATTACTGCTCGGTTTGGTCCTCCTCATACCATAATATCAGATAATGCTAAGGCATTTTTGGGAACAAAAATATCTAAATTTGCATTAAGGAATGGAATTTATTTGAAGACTTCTTGAAACTATTACCCACAAGGTAACGGTCTAGCAGAATCTATAAACAAGAACCTGATCAGACTCATTAAGAGGATATGAACAAACTATCACAAAGAGTGGCACAGACTACTTAATACAGCATTGTGGGATGACAGAATTACATCGAAACAAGTGACAAAGATGTCTCCATACGAATTAGTCTATGGTAAGCCAGCTGTAATGCCACTAAGCTTAGAGATTTCTGCTCTACAATTATTGAAACAAATAGAGATTGAAGAAAATGGCCCCATGCAAGTTAGACTTGTAGAGCTCCTGGAAGTGCAAGAGAAAAGGGAAAAAGCACATGAGTCACTAATGAAACACTAGAAAATAATTAAGGAATGTTTTGACAAGAAGACTTCAAATCCCCATTTTGAAGTTGGCTCAATAGTTTTGAAGTGGGATGAAAGAGCCACCAAGCCCGGTAGACACAGCAAATTTGAATCACTGTGGACTGGCCCTTACAAGATTCATTCATGTAAGCAACAAAATTCTTTTGAGCTCAAAACAATGGAAGGTGAACCTGAAGAGATTCCTATGAATGGGATCTATCTGAAGCATTTTAATTAAGCAGTGCCTCCTATGTACTATAGTTAGTTAGTTTCCCTTTTATTGTTTTCCTATTTTCCTGCTTTCTTTTCCCACTTGTCTTTTAAATAAGTGTTATGTGAACACATGTTAGATGCACAAGCCCCTTCTCTTTTGGAAGTCTCACATTCATTAAGGTTGTCTCTAATCCCCCAAATCCTTGAAAGTACGTACTTTTGTAGCCACTCTCATAATGTGTCTGACACTCAGTCCCATGCCGATTTAGAAAGATACACTAATGGTTTTTCAGCATTAATGCCATTTATAAGGCATGATGTGTCATTAAAAGCCCCATTAATTTAGAGTTAAACCTTAACTGTGGCTCTCATTTTGCTCCGTCTCTTTGCTTTGAACCCCTAGCAATCCCCTGCAAATTCCAGTCCCTAGCAAGCGTTTTTAGCTTTGTATTATTCCAGTATAGAAATTCCATCCATTACTATGTCAAAGCACCCACATTCTCCCCATAGGCATAGATATGGCCGAAGCACAATCTTCTCAGGAGGGTCTCAGGATTTATGAATCAATTGATAGGCTTTTGAAAAGCAAATCATATGTCTCAGTGCCTACGCAACCAAAGAGAGCCTACCCAAGGATGAGGGTTCCCGAGGTAGGGTATTCTGTCAACCTAGAGAAAGTAAAAGATTTTGCAGATGGCATCTTCGACCCAGCCCTTCAAAAACCTACCAGGACTCTCCGTGAAGGGGCACACTAGAGATGCATTCAAAAAGCAAAAAATGGACAATCCAAGACTTTTGGAATGAGGATTTGGACCTCACAATTGGCATAGTTCATGGTTCCAAATGTGCTCCTATGTCCTGACCTAATTGATATATGCACAGGATTATTTCATGCGCCTTCAAACACCATACAACAAGGTTCCTTTATGGTGCAAATTACACCCAAAGCTATAAGAGACATGTTGGCACTGTATCATGATCGAACGGCCACATTCCCCACTATTGCTAAGATGCAAAAGACATGGTCAAATGTCAATAACCAAATTAGGTTTCTTAACTCAGAGTTGTAGTTACCAAAGGAGAACACCCAGATGCCCACACTACCTACAGGAAGGGCACAATTCACTCAGGCTAGTCAAGAGGCACTGTCAATGATGGATTTCATTTTTGGAATGAAGGAAGACAACACAGTCTACGACTCGCAAATTGCCATCCTTTTCAGGTTGAAGACTATCAACAAGACACAAGAATACCGGCTAGACTTTTCAGAACAAATTGCCTATTCCATGATCGACCAGCTGGTCAATTTCAAAACTAAAGGAGTTTTTAGGTATTCTGCTTATCTATTTCATTTAATGTTATATCAAAACCATGGTATTTTTGAGCAAAATATGTAGTTGAACTTATATGGCCCAGATTTTGGGCAAAATAGAACTATTCCTGTGTCTACATGGACACATGTGCTATCTGAGGCATCAGATCCTTATGAGTTCTAGGAACTCTTTGTTGCTCCTGCCTTTTGCCATTTGAACCCTGAACCTGTAGAACATAGGTTGACATAGAGCATTAGGGGTTTCATGACCAATTGTCCAATCCCATGTGATTATTTCTTTGGGGCCCAAAATACTATCATCAGGGTCCATGGTTTCAATGGAGAACCTATGCTACCACCTAAAATTTTGACCCCTAGGGTAACATTTCTAGAAGTAACCTGACAGGTGTCCGTGGTTGACAATCAATTTGGCACTAAGAAGAAGAAGAAGAAAATGTATGATGCCCCATGGGTTAGAAGGAATATGACCCTAGACGTCAGGGACGATGAACACCTATTGCTACAAAAGTTAGTTGTCTTGGGATTTTTCATCATTGAAGACAAATGGAGATATGACCCAAATAGTTTTATAGCCTCCTGGGTTAGAACCAACAAAGTCAAGGCTAAAATAGCACATGAGTGTCACCCCTTTTGGGAAGATAGGAGAAACCCTAAAGAAGATAGCCCTAACTTGTATGTGGAACTGGTGGATTTTCCTTATGAGGGTCCCAGGCCATGGGAGACCTTTTATCTTAAACAAAGGGCCTTTGACCCTAAGATTAGAATGGGTTCTAAATTGAAGAAGGCCTTGAAGGGGTAGGAATGGAAACCAGAGAAAATTGAGACCTATTGGAAATATAGGCAAGAACTTTTTGAATTGACACACTCCTTTGGCAAGGTCGACACAGATGAGAAATGGGAGTCAATCTGGGATGAGTGGCATCCATCCCCAGTCTCCACCCCTAATACAAGAAAAATCCAGAAGAGTGGTGAAGAGTCAGAAGAGGAGGCTGAGTCAACACATATAATGCAAGAAATAGGACAGGCCACCTCTGTTGTACCTGTATCTTCCTAGCCCCAATCTCTCAGTACTTTAGAGAAACAAAAGGGTGTGGTGTCATCACCACCTAGAGGGACTCCATTAGTTTCAGCTACTGGGGCTTCCAGTTTTGTATTCGTTGCCACCATCAGTAGTGGTCAATGTTGTAGACAAGGAATCAGAGGAGCAAGAAGAAGAAAGGCCAAGGAAGCATAGAAAACTAAACCTGCCACCAAAGTCAAATGAAGAAGCAGAACCCCTACTATAGCAAATACCAATCACATCTGCTACTCCTCGGGTAAGTGTTTCTTCTCCTTTTTCCTCTTTGTCTCTTTCTTCTACCATAGGGGTGGCAACCTCAACTGGCCAAACATTAGTATCCCTTGCCACCTGTGCTATGCCTATATCTACACTTGCCCCAATTGCTAATCATTAGGCCATGTCTTCACAGGCCACCTCATTGCCATTCTTTTCCCCCTCTGTTCCAAGAAGAGTACCTCCCCAAATCTCCCCTAGAAAACATTTGGCTATTCCTTATGGTTTACCTCAGGGTCATCCCTTTGCTAGGGGATATATTGCCTCTCCTCCCACTTTCCAAGCTTAGGATGATACAACAAAGAAGGCTAGTGAAGCCAGGATGGACAAGAAAAGAAAGAAAGAAAACAAGAGCCTGGATGTGCCACATATGAGGTCTCTCTTTGACCCTATTCAACAGCAGCTGACTATCACAATTTGTCCCCAAATGTGGTGAAGCCAAATGAGCAGATGCAGCCTCAGGACTTTGCAATGAATGTAGTAGCTATGGACATGTCTCTATTCAGACCACAAGATAGGGTCAAACTACTCAATGAAACCACTTCTGTTGTTGCAACTGACTACTTGAAGGTGTCTAGGAAATTGCAGAAAGTTGAAGCTGACTTAGCTCAGGAAAAGACACATAGTGGCAACCTTGTTGGAGAATTGAAATCAACAAAGAATGAAATAGAGAATCTAAATAAATAGTTGCAAAATATTGTTTCTTGTTAGATTCATCAAGCCACACAAGCACAAAATGTTGCTCTAAATGTTGAGCTAGCTCAAGAAAAAGCTACAGTAAATGTTTTGAGGCAGGAAAAGGCCACATTAGAGAAGAAATATCAGGATAAGATGCAACAAGCCACAGTGTCTCAGCAAAAGTTGTTGAATGAACAGAATGTTGCTGCTACAATATAGGCTCAACTCCTAGCAGAGCAACAAATGACAAAACAGCTAACACTGGAGTTAGCTAACAGGCCTCAGAATGCTGGAGTTCTAAATCTGGTCAAGGAGCTATATGTGTCAGTGTGGAAAAGAATCTCTGAGGAGATTATCCAGCTAAGGCCCTCATTGACCTTCTTGTTAAATGCACAGTAGTTATGTGAAAAAGTGGAAACTTCAGTTTAGGCCACTCTGTCTACTGTTTCCTTGAGGGTTTCTAACTCTCAATTGTTGCTAAAGAAGCTATATGACACAATAGATGAAATATTGTCAATAGCAGGGATTAGTGATAGAATGATAGCTGCAAAGATGGTGAATGAAGTTCTGATTTGCAACTCAGCTGCCACAACTTGCCAGGAGCTCCTAGATATTGTCAAAGGAGTCAAAGATATGAAGAGACACATAGAGGATCTGGTGCAGCTGGGTCTTCCATCACCATTTCCAGATAATAATACTATATTGATGATTGATGAGATTAAGACCCTACTTTTAATAAGGCAAAATGATCAATCAATTTTTCAAGGTTTAAGTGATTCCTCATCACTACAAGAGGTGGAGGTTGTCTTGATACCAATGGCCCAATTAGAGTTTCAATTAAAGGCTACAGTTCAAATTTTGTAGACTTTCTCCCACAAAGACATAATAAATCTTGATTTTGCCTTCCAAGATTTGTAGAATAAATAGGGACTTTCTGATACAGAATGGTCTGTTTACCAAATAGCTTTGTAGAATCTGTGACCCTATATTTTGAGTATATATTGTTGCCAGTTTTGGGTTCTTTTTGAGTAGGCTCAAAAGTCCTAGGGGTCGCCAAGAACTGTAGAGTAAATTACTCTACATTTTGTATCAAGCTGCAGCGCATTCGTGGGTTATAGTTTAGTGTCTGAATGTTTCTAAATTGCTGCGAGGGTTTTATTTTGTCAGAGGCGCAAAGCCCACCAAGTTTCTAAGTTGCTGCGAGGGTTTCATTTTGTCAGAGCCGCAGAGCCTGCCAAGTGTTGAGCCCCTTTTTTGAGCCGCATTTTGTTTCTAAGTTATAAATTTAATGTAGAGCGTGCCACGTAGCGGAGGATGTTTCTATTGTGTTTTAACTTACAAGCTACGGAAGGCACCATGTGTCATAAGCGCAGGTACCCCCTAAATGTTTCAAGAGAAGCACGGAAGGCACCATGTGTCTTTTGTGGTAGCCGTGGAGCTTGCCAAGTGTTAGTTTCTGCGTATCTATTTCTATATTTTGTTGCTATGTAAAGGATGGTGGTGGGCCCAGCTCTTAAAGTTTCAGTGATGCCAAATGCACCACGTGGTGAATGCAGCGCTAATAATAAAAGCCTTTTTCCCCATTTCTCCAGTAATACTAAATGTTTCTTTAGTGATGCAGAGCCTAACATGTGTCAACCTCTGCATGAGTCTCAAAAAGGTTTATAATGTTTCAAGAGGAGCACGGAAGCTACCACGTATCAGTCAGCAGTGCTGTGGAAGCTACCACCTGTCCCTGTTTAAAAGCTAGCAAGCATAGAGTTGTGGGCCCCATTTTTAAGTATGTCTTTAAGCTTCAGAGCAACAGATTGTGATAGTTGTCATAAGCAGAGGCCACCCGAGCATAGAAGACACAATTTAGTAAAAAACTGCAGATAAAGACACGTATTGTTTCTAGTTACTGTAGAAGCCGCCAAGTGTCAATTTCCTGTTTCTCCCGAGAGACAAAGAAGTTTCAAGTTATATGCATGCGGATGCTGCCATGTGTCTCAGAATTCATTGTTTAAAGAATGCGGAAGCCGCCAAGTGTCTGATCCTTATAGAAGGAGATGTGTCATACATATTTTGTCACAGCCAATGGACTTACAGTAAATGTAACTATTTGTGGATCTGAAAGATTTTAAGTGTCAGAGACTTCCAGTTAGCTCCAGTTCGGTTAGGCCGTTGGGATTCAATTGTGCAGACAATCTAGAGTCAATCTTGTGCTATAAATATGTAACATTTGTAATGATCGAGAGAGGAGTTTTTGAAGTTAGAATTCTAGTTTTCCAGAGATAGTTTTCTATCAGAGATTTAAGAAGAAAATTTTGAGACTTTTTTTGTGACCAATGAATATCATTTGCCTTTATTTTGTTATTCTTGACTCAGAAAGTAAATGTAACTATGCATGTATCTGTGCCTCTTATATTGCTGGAAAATTAATGAGAAAAACTGAGTTATGTGCCTTGGTTGATATTTTCTGTGACATTGCAAACTGTCTGGTTGTGAGCCTTTGATTTTATTCATTTCATCTGCTTATGTTAATCATGCATTATCTTCTCTTTAATGTAACTGAATTATAAGGATAACTTCACTGTGCTTAGTTGGGAGAAACACTTTACTCAGGTGCATCACCATAGATAGATTTGTTTTTCATTACATTTGTAGTTCTATTTATTTCTTCCCCTTTTCCCAAACCTATTTAAAATAGAGAAGAGCCAGCTTCTTTAAAATCTGGAGGTTGTTTCAGGTAGCAAGTCTCACATTCCTGAAACTTCCCATGTTGGTGTTGGAACCTGTGCAATTTTACACATCAACACATGGCAAGAGGAATTCTATAACAAGTCAAAAATTCCCTAAATGAACATTTGTAACAATGGAGACAAATGATTCTACTTACAAATTTTGTATTGATTTATCAATATGATTTATAGAAAGTTGTGCCTAAAGATATATGAATCTTTCACAATGGTCAAAACCCTAATCACACTACACTAGTTGTATGAAAAATATCGTAAATGGCCAACCCTTTGAAAAGAATTTCAATCTTCCATTTATATCATTCACAACATGGGCTTAATGGAAGAATGGGTAGGAAAATCCCAACCACTCCACCAACTACATTAAAAACATCATTTTCAACTACCCATTTCTCATTAATGGCAACCTACATAGTTGGCAATGCATTTCCCTATGCTACCAGTGTTTCTGGACCATCCTGCATGCTAGCCAGATGTGGATATGCAACATGATATCTAGTTCAGTATGATCCTAGCCACCTTGTAGGTCTTGTATTTGGCCTTTTTCTAGATTTAGTTCTTCATCTTGGTCATTTGGATGTTGTTTTATATTCAGGTGCCTTTATTCTAATCCACATCCACTTCTTGATGTTCTTCCTGATGTTTGAACATCTGGATGTGTCACTTCACCATGATCATTATCTTGATCCTAATGTGGATCCTCTTCGTGTTGATCAACCTGATGTTGATCTTCAATATGCATACTTATCACTCCAAGTGCATTCTCTTGTTGAATCCAGATGTTGGGAAACATCGGGTTGAATGTTCATTTATTGGGGCCTCTTTTTGTTTTGACCATATGTATATGGAAGATGTCCTATTGGATAATAAAGCATCACAACTGGATGTGGATATGCAATATGATATCAAGTTCAAAATATCCACTTGGAATGCCCTCTTGGAGAGTGTGCTTGAGAAGATATCCAATTGGAAAGAAAAAAGTCAACATGATATTGAAAAGTCAACCTGAACTGGAAAGTCAACTAGAAGTGGATAGTCAACCATATGTTGAAAGGTCAACAAGATATGGAAAGTCAACCAGATGTGGGCAGTCAACAGAATATTGCACAATGGATATTTGATTCATCTAGTGTTCCACATCTGGTTGGAAATACAAAGGAATTTGAACAGGTTGAGAAATGAAAGATACTTAGATAGAGAAACAAAGTAACTCAAACCTGATGTGGCACAATGGACATGTGTTTCATCTCTCCTTCTACATCTGATTAGAGTTCAACATCTGATATCACTCAGATGAGTCGTGATGTCACCTTCCAACCTGACATACTCCACATCAACATAAGATAAGTGTAACTGGAACCAAATATCAAAACACACTTAACATTAACCTAATCCTGCACTATGGACATTTGGTTTTATCCCATGTTCCACATCAGGTTAGAAATACCAAGGAACACAGTCGAAGATGAATGTGAAGACAACCCGATAGGAATACGAAGAAGTGCAACCAGATGTCTAGACTTTCGGATGGAGCGATAAGCGTAACTTAGCCAAAAATCATCAGAACTTTACCAAATTTGAACTGTAGATACCCATTTGGCTCCTTAGAAAGATGCACTCCTTACTTGGGCATAATTCCAATTGGAACTATCAATTTTTTTAACATCATCCCCTTAGGAAAATTTTGAGGAAGTTTAAAAGATTTTGCAAATACAAGGCATGAAAATCTGGTTGCCAACACTGACTCTAGTTGGGGACATGTGCCAAGCAATGGAACAACAAGAATCATAGATCTACAGGGTAGACCAAAAAACACCAAAAACAACATAGAGGGGACAGAAACTAAAACACCATCAAGACCAACAGTGGTCAAGAATGCTCGATGTCAAAATATAATATATATATCAAGATTTCATCACAAAATTTTGAAGGGCTACATTACTTATGATAAGTAAAGTTTCAAATGTTTTCCATGAACATACAACTCTAGAAGTTCTCCTTCCACATTTATGATATAAAAGGTAACTTGGCCAACCTTTTCATCAATATTATATGTGCCCATCCATAGTGACTAAAACTTACTAATTATATGCTTTCCCATGTCCTCGAATTATTGTATTCTAGAGGAGAACCAAATCACCAATCTAAAAACATCTTTGAATAGTTTTGTTGTTGAACAGATTCTCAACCTTCTACGGTTGTAGAAAATATTTATCATGTGCCACCCTTTTAGCTTCATCTAATTATGTCAATTCATGCATCCTTGATTCCAAAGCATCATCTCCATCTTCTATTTGTTGATGTAGTTGATAGATATGTAGTTCTAATGACATTGGCATCTTATCCTCTAACCCATACACTAGCTCAAAAGGACTTTTTCTTGTAGCATGTTTGTAGGTGATCCTATCCACCCAAACTACATATTTCAACTTGTCATCCCACTTTTTCTTGTTCACATCTAGAGTCCTCTTCAGAATCTTCATGAGGCCCTTAAATTGTTCAACTCAACTTATCCATTACTATGCAGATGGTATGGTGATGAATGAATCAACTTTATCCCATACTTGGAACACATACCTACAATGTCTTGAGATTTGAAGCATATGGCGTTGTCTGTAACAATTCTAGATGGCACACCAAATCTGGTTCTCATTGTTTAAAAGGAACTCAATCACTACCTTGGACGTGGTATTGCAAGTTGGAACAACCTCAACCTACTTTGTAAAATAATCAGTTGCCACCAATATCCATCTATATCTATTGATTGATCTTTCTTGAATTTCCTCTATGAAATCAATGCCCCATTGCTGAAATGGTGCTTCAATGGTAACATTCACAAGGGGAAGAGCAGCTTGAGACTTCAACTTACCTGCAAAACTTTGACAGGCATCACATTTTATGATTTGTTTTGCAACATATTTGAAGAGGCTTGGACACAAAAAACCTATCCTAATTATCTTATGCACTATGGTTTTAGCATGGAAGTGCCCACCATATATCCCTTGGTGATATTCTTTAATGACCTTAGATTGTTGCTCCTCCAAACACTTTAACAGTAGTCCCTCATGAAATCTTCTCCATATTAAAACACCTTGAATCTAAAAATATTTGTAATACTGGAGCTTAAGTGTTCTCTACTGAGTTACATTCATACCTAGGGGACAATGCATGTTGACAAAGTATAAAATAATATCCTTGTACCATGGATCATTTGTCAACATACACACATTAGCAGATGTAACAACATCTACTTCATTTATTTCAATGGCCTCTAAATTGGAATTAGCCATCAACTTTGCTAAACCTTGGTCTCTAACCAGTTTGATGACTTGCACATCAATGTCATATTCTTGGATTCTATTGATCTATCTGTATTGCCTTCCAGAGACTTCTTGCTACATGAAAATGTCCTTCATAGCTAAATGGGGCACATATGTAATTGTTTTCACACTCATAAGATATGGCCTAAATTTTTTACTACCTTAACCAAAGCATATGCATGCTTTTCCATATTTGAATAATTCAGTTTAGTAGCCTACAAGGATTTGCTAAAGAATCTTGAGGGCTGCTCAAATCCATCTCCATTCTTTTGCAATAATACAACAACAATAGTTTAATATGAAGTAAACGAGAACATTTGAAAAGGCTTGGAGTATTCTGGACTTAACACTAGTGCATCAATGAGAGTCTCCTTTATGTTAATAAAGGCTTCAGCTAGTTCCTTGTCCCATGCAATAGACTACCCCTTCTTGAGTATCTTGGATATCACCTTAGTCTTCTCAGCAAAGTTAGGGATAAATCACCTCAAAAAGTTGATTTGTCCAAAGAAAGACTAGACACCCTTAACTAATTTGAGCTAAGGGATAAGGTCAATGGTTTTAATTTTTTCAAGATATATTCTAACCCCATCCTTTGACATAATATTTCCCAACAACTTGCCTTCTTCTACTCCAAACTGACACTTCTTTAGATTCAAAGACATCCCATACTCCAAACATTTGTCAAAGATCAATTCCAAATGCTTGCAATGATCTTTCCTATCTTTAGAGAATGTAGTGAGATCATCTTGGTATACTACCATGATTTCATCAATGAGGCCTACAAAGGCAACATCCATTTCTCTCTAAAACGTTGATCTTGCATTCTTCAACCCAAATGACATCCCCCAATAAATATAGGTTCCCCAAGGAGTAGTGAATACTATCTTGTATTGTTCTAACTCCTTGACAAACACCTAGTTGTAACCTGAGAATCCATCCATCATAAACATTAGTTATAAACCCACAACCCTTTGAAAAAGATGATCCATACTTGGAAGAGGATAGCTGTCCTTAAGGGATTTGATGTTTATATTTATAAAGAATACACACAATCTAATCTCTCCATTCTTCTTCCTCACTGGGATAAGATTAGATACCCACTCAGAATGTCTGATTGGTTTTATAATACCTCCATCTTTTAGCATTGCCGATTCTTGTTACATTTTCGAAGCTATGGTGGCATTGATCAGTCTTTTCTTTTGTTTGAATGGTTTTGCATTAGAATGAAGGGGAATAGTATGCTAAAACAAGTCCTCCCTATAGGCCTTGAGCTCATCATATTGTTGGTTTAGGTCCAGACACTGAGAGGGGGGGTGAATCAGTTGTCACATATTTACTTTCTTTTCTACCTTCAATCTCTTATAATCAATTCAATGATATAAACATTTTAGCATCAATCAATAACATATAAACCAAAAACTTGAATAACACATTAGACACCAAGATTTTGATGTGGAAACCTAGTTAAGGGAAAAACCATGGTGGGGGTTAACCCACCAAATTTATACTATGTTAAAAGTATTTTTACAAATTGGAATGCACATGCATTCGGGCTCACTGCCTAGAGCTCACTGCTCAATTGTAGGCTCACTTCCTATGGAATTATTACAATAGAATAACATAGATCTAGACTCATTAATAGCATCTACTTATGCAAGAGTTTTAGTTTTGGTTAAGTACAAAAACTGATGTTACACATTTCATCTTTGATCTGCTCTTCTTATTGTTCTGCCTTCATTCGCACTTTGGATTTCTACTCTTCTCACATACACCTTTTTTGCATACATCACACACTAAATAATCCAATTCCATCAGCTATATATATCTGTAATAATCATTCTAACAGTTGGCTTCAACAACACTTAGAACTTTTATGAATGCTCTGGTCTGTTAGTTAGATCTATGCATAACTTGAGGTGCGGACCAAAACTTGATCTTAATAATCATCACTCATGTCGGCCACTATCACTAATCATCATCATTTGTCTAATAAACAACTTCTATGAATCCAGAATCAAGATCTTCTACTAGGTCGGCATGTTCTTCTTTTGTCTTCTCTGACAGACTAGAACCCGGTACTCAGAGGCTAATATCTTTTGAATCCTTTATCACCGGAGGACAAAAATCTGGAATTAGATTATCTTGACAATGCATATGACTCCCCTAGATCTGCAGCTACTCATGACTTCCCACCGGAGAGATCCGGACCAAAATACCAGACCCTATTACTACTCTATTCTTGGCTGTCTAGACTTAGACAAATTTTGAATCTAACTTCTGGTATGAACAAATTGTGTTATGTGGATGATTAAGATGATATTGGTTTCCATCAATGACAACACTTATCAATGCAAGGTAGTGTCTCTTGCCAACACATATGACCATGCGAAACATTGAATTTTCTTAGCAAAGCAATCAACATTTGCTTTTCCTGGGATTTGAGCCACTTACCAATATAAACCATCCTAGGTGCCTCCTCAGTGCCAAGGTTAACACCTTGAATGTTGTCCTCTTCTTTTGGTTTACATTTACTCTTCCAATGGTCAACATTATCAAACATCCTTTCAAGTGCCACCAAACTCTTGGGGATGGTCTTTGTCTTCAGCTGCACCACCTCATTCCCAAGAAACATTTCATTGTCATCTTCTACCTCTATCATGGGTTGCCAGTTGATTAACAGATCATCAAACTTATCTAGGAAAACTGTAAATCTAATTTTTATCATTGAAAACTTTCCAACTATATATGTTTTCATGGATCATTGGCCTTGTAAGCACTTCAAAAGCATAATAACCATAATAAAAACTTAACTGAGGGTCAAATTTTGAAGCAGCTACAACCAATGCATCTTCCTTTTCATTCTCTATTCTTTCCACTCATTCAATGCCAATGGAGTCAAACAATTTTATAGTGTCCCACACCACATTCATGTATTCTCTTAATTTGTTGTCCTTGGTTGCAAAAACACCTTTGATCTCCTGCACAACTAATTCTGAATCACCATAGATTTTCAAAAACTTGACTCCATGCTTATGAGAAATATTCAAACCTAACAACAATGCCTCATACTTAACTATGTTATTAGTGCACTAGAAATCAAGCTTGAAAGAAATTGCAAACTATTCCTTATCTAGTGAAGTGAAAACAACGCTTGCACCTAAGCCATCTATAGAACATGCACCATCAAAGTACAATGTCCACAAGACATTTTCATCATGTCAATGAGCACCAATCTGGGGTAGATCAACACATATCTTATGTTCATTGTCATCACAAAACCCCATAAAATAATCAATATCAATGTCAAAGAAGTTCACTTTTTCATGTGCTTTGTAACAGTCTTCTATGTTTTGGTCTTCTACCTTATTCTCCTTGTAAATCTTTACCTCTACACCTGGAATGGTGGTATATGACAGATGCTTTTGTATACTCCCACCCATAGAGGTTGCCACTTTCTAGATAACATACCCCATTTAGTAGGGTAGTCCACAACAATTATATCCACCAAGAAGGACTTGTTTGGATATGTAGCTAGTTGAACATCAACATCTTTGACAAGACCAATCACATTTACTTCTCTTGAGTCCATAGAAAAGCACTTAACCAAAATACTTGGACACCTTCAACCCCAAATCGTTCATGATTTTGAGTGGCATGACAATGCCAGATGCTCCAAAATCAAGCATACAATTATGTAGCAGCCATCCATATGATCAATGTTGTGTAGAAAGGTTCCACATCCATCCAACTATTCAACATAGATGACCCCAAATAAATTTCAATTGTTTCACCATCTTTAGGAGGGATAACAATGGGTTGTATAGGTGTACTGGTGGCTTTAATAAATGAGAAAACCCTATCCCTATGCTCAAGAATCCTAAGAACTTCCCCTAGTGGTAGTGAAATTTTGTTCTAACTTAACATTTAGGCCATGTCAAAGGGATGATTCGGAGGTAAAGGGGTGTCACATGACATTGTAACATCATTTGCATTAGGAATATAAGGTATCAACTGACTAGAAGAAATATCCATACCTTTTACCTCCTTCCTCTTATCTTTTCTCTTTTGTGGTTCACTTGATGCTTGAGGTTGGCTTTCTTTGGCATCACTTTTGGGTTTGTGAGTATTAATAGTGGGTATAGCAGTTGGTTGTACCACGTGTGCTAGAACCCTTTTTACATATTTCTTTTTTGTGGCTGCTTGTTGTTGGATTGCCACTTTCTTCTTTTCTGGCGCATTCTTTTTGGAAGTATTGTTGTCTTTATCAACACATTTACCATTTGCTTTTCTTTTTCACCATCTAAGACACTAGGTCTTGAATTTGCAGTAGGATATTTTTGCATAGGCACTTGTCTATTCCTCAACTAATAACCCCCCAAAACTTGCATAATAGATACATCAGTCAAAGATTTCATATATTCCTTAGAAGGTTAGATTGTTTGTACTTTTTGTGCATAAAATCCCTCAAGTGCCTAAAATCATGAGCTGGCAGTTGATGTCTCTTTGAACCTACATCATATTCACATTGGAAAATATGATCATCCTCTTCATAGTTGTCATAATCGACATCCTCAACCCTCTTCTCATAATCTTCAATATCAAACTAGAATTTATCTCCTCCTCATAGTACTTGGATGCACCTTCTTCATTTGGAAACTCTTCATCTCTACCCATTGAATGAGTAACAACATAATTTGCTAAGTCATGTGGGAGATAACATGAATCACACCAAGGTAATACATCTTGATAATTCATTTGTTCCTTTCTCAATGGGTCAGGTGTATCCTTTCTAGGTTGCTTGAAATTGACCTACCTAGGGACAACTTGTCTATCATTTTGTTGTTGTGGCCTTTCAGACCAATTGGTGTTGTAAGGTCTGTTGTGCATTCTTTTTCCTTTATTGAAATGCATTGTAGCACCCTATGGAGGTAACCATTTCTCATTTTGTGCTATCTTATAGGACATGTCCTTCATGACTCCTATACGTTTATCTAATATGTCTTTTGTCATGAGAGGTTTAATCGCAACTACCCTATCTGGCTAAGAGATCTTCACATCAAACCTCTTAACATGTTTGTTAAAGGCTCTCATGTTACTTTTAATGTTAATGGCTACATCATAGGCTTCCCTTAGTGTTTGAGGACTATTATCTCTCAAGCAATAGATAATTTTAGAATCAAATGCACCAGAAAACAACACTAAACACATTGATTCATTCAGTTTGAGATTAGTGGGTACATTTCTCATCATCATGATAAATATGATGTTGAATCAACAACAATATCATTAATTCATTTCTTGATTGTAGTGATCTCGTAGATGGTAAACTTGGGGTCGATCTTATCTCCATACTGCAATCTGAACACCCTCATGAATTCTTCCCATGGGTTAATACTATTATCAGGAAGAGCCTTATACCATTCCTTAGCACTCTCCTCCAATGAATGAACAAATAGATTCATCATCACATCTTTGTCTTTAATCTCATACTCATCTATGATGTTGATGAAGTGGCTCAAGTGTTCCTCACCAGTGACTGCATTATTACCTTGAAACCTTGGGATTTTCCCCCTAATCACATCTGGAATCAGGTTGGGAAAATTAGGAATACCTAAGAAATCCAACTATTTGTATCTTTCCACACCTAGGGGCTGTCTAGGTAGAGGAAACCTCAAGGCTTACCTTTGAAACGTGGGTCTGGGATTAGGAACATTCAAGTAGTATTAATTTACTTGTCACTGTGGTGGTTGATTTGGAAACTAATTATTTTGTTGATTTTGATTTTGATTATGATTCATGTCTTGTTGCCTCATTTGTTGAGGCTATCTCTATTTTGCTACATGCATAGGATTAGGAATATTTTGATGTTGAGGCTGATTATATGCAGTTTGAACAAGTTGGGCATGCTACAAATCAAGTAGGGCCTGCACTTCTCTCTGCCCATTTCTGATGTGATTGAGTAAGAATAACTCATCATAAAGGGTCATTTCCCTTTCCTTAGCATCAAGTTGTTCCCATTGATCATTCTCATCATGGACGTTGTCTTGTTGACCTCCAAATGACCTTATGGGTGAAATATGATGTTGATTATTTTGGCAGGTCTCTTCATTTTCATTAGGCATGCCAAATGTTCTCATGTCTACATTATGAGACCTGTCCCTTCTTCCCATGCCAATAATATTATAATTTCTTCAGACCTCATAATCATCTCTATTCATTCTCCTATTAGTTATGAGTATATTATCAACAATTTGTCCTCGACAGTATACTGCTGTTGACTTCTACAGTCATCAAATGTGTCATCTCTACCAAAAGTACCTACCTAACCTTCGACATTAGTATTTCTTTTTCTCCACCTATTTCGTTGGCTTCTTGAGTAGTTGGAAGAACTTTCTTGCACTGACAAATCTTCTAGTCTTCTTCTACAATCTTTATCTAATTCCTTTCTTATCAAAAAACTAATTTTTGGGGTTTGACTAATAGAGTCACCACTTCCCTACTGGGAAGAAATATTTGAACTATCACTATATTACAAGACTGTAGCAACCAGAAGTAGATTGGTTTTATGGGTCCTTGGAAATGATGCCAAAATGTTGGTGTAAGTTGATGGGAGGCCAAACTTACCCAAGCACAATGAAATGCAAATTGTAGAATGACCATTACCAAATCCTTAAAATTTCTCATCCTTTCAATATTTCCCTAGAAATGACACCAAAATGTTGATTCCCAAAATTACCACAACCAAAAACCCTAAAACATTACTCAATCACTTAGGCTAGGGGTATCATCAAGGTGATTGAAAGAGGTTTATCAATAAGTTAAGGGCGATTTTGGCCAACTTATAGGAGCAGGTAAACTCCTCTATACTTTAAGCTCAACTAGGCTTAGGAGGGATTTTCCAAGGGGTGTACCTTAACAAGTATTAAGTTCTAACAAGATGAAAAACTAAAAATCAATGAACAACCAAACCCAACCCGTTATCTTGATCCCAAAACTATCATTGAACCAAGAACAACCAGTTGTCACATAACCCCTATATGGATGATATAACTATGCATGCATGACCCTCATGAATTATATTCATTTATATTCACTTGAAATAATTACCTGTTTATAATGTGAATCACACAAGAAATACATATTTGATTACTTCTACCTCACACTAGGTTTATTTGTTTGATTTATAAAATATTTAGGTGATCAAAACATCATCTAGACTGATGCCTTCAATGGATTAAAGAGTCTATAGATTAAAAGGGAGAACAACAATGAAATGATATCGAGTTGCCTAACTAGAACATCCAGATGCATGAAACTTGAGAATAGAACTAGACATACTTATTTATCCCTTCCCACATGGCATTCATTCATATGCAATCTTAAAATGATTATTACAACATGCAATATATTATGGACTTGTCAAATGCTTAAAATAAAGATTATAATCACACCACAAATCGTGGCAAGAGAAATTCTTAACAAGTCAAAAATTCCCTAAATGAACATCCATAACAATGGAGAAAAATGATTCTACTCACAAATTTTGTATTGATTTATCATTATGATTTACAGAAAGTTGCCCCTAAAGATCTACAACTTTTGCAATGGTCGAAACCCTAATTGCACTGCACTAGTATGAAAAGTGTCAAAAATGATCAACCCTTTGAAAAGAATTTCAATCTTCCATTTATAGCATTCACAACATAGGCTTGATGGAAGAATGGGTGGGAAAATCCCAACCACTCCACCAACTGCATTAAATACATCATTTTCAACTACCCATTTCACATTAATGGTGACCTGTAGAGTCAACAAGACGTTTCCCCACACTTCCAAATATTTCAAGACCATCCTACATGCTAACCAGATGTGGATATGCAACATGATATCTGGTTCAATCTAATCTTGGCCGCCCTATAGGTCTTGCATTTGGTCTTGTTCCAAATTCATTTCTTCATCTTGGTCATTTGGATGTTGTTCTATATTCCTACCTTTATTCTAATCCATATCTGCTTCTTGATGTTTGACCATCCAGATGCGTCACTTAACCTTGATCATTATCTTGATCCTGATGTGGATACTCTTCATGCTACTCAACCTGATGTTGATCTTCAATATGCATACTTCACACTCCAAGTGTGTTCTCTTGTTCAATCCAGATGTTGGGAAATATTAGGTTGAATGTTCACTTGTTGAGGCCTCTTTTCCTTTTTACCATCTGGAAGATGTCCTATTGAATAATAAAGCATCACAACTAGATGTGGATATGCAATATGATATTGGGTTTAAAATACCCACTTGGAAGATATACAGTTGGAAAATGTCCACTTGGAGAGTGTGCTTGAGAATATATCTAGTTGGAAAGAAAAAAGTCAACTGGATATTGAAAAGTCAACTAGAACTGGAAAGTCAATTAGATGTGGAAATGCAACCAGATGTTGAAAGATTAACAAGATCTAGAAAGTCAACTGAATGTGGACAATCAACCAAATTTTGCACAATGGATATTTGATTCATCCAATATTCCACATCTGATTGTAAATACAAAAGAACTTGACTAGGTCTAGAAATGAAAGATAGCTAGATAGAGAAACAAACAAACTTTTACCTAATCTGGCACAATGGACATTTGGTTCATCCCTCATTCCACATCTGGTTAGAGTTCAATATTTGATAGTGCTCGGATGAGTCATGACATCACCTTCCAACCTAACATACTCCACATCAATATAAGATAAGTGCAACTAGAACCAGATATCGAAACACACTTAACACTAACCTGATCATGCACTATGGACATTAGGTTTATCCCATTATCCACATCTAGTTAAAAATATAAAGGAACACAACTGAATATGAACGTGAAGATTAGCCAATAGGGATACGAAGAAGTGCAACTAGATGTCTGAACTTTCAAATGGAGTGATGAGTGTAATAGCCAAAAATCATCAAATCTTTACCAAAAATTGAACTATAGATACCCATTTGGCTCCTTAGCAAGATGCACTCCTTACTTGGGTGTAATTCCAAATAGAATTATCATATTTTTTAACATCAACCCCTTAGGAAAATTTTGAGGAAGTTAACAAGATTTTGTAAATACTGTTGATAACTGAGAGGGGGGTGAATCAGTTATCTAAATTTATTTAACTTTTTGTTCTTCTTTAATAACTAGTGCAGCATCAAAACAAATAAGCATTCATAACCATGAAAAAAAAAGCAAATTCAATACACATAACACAATGATTTTGACTTGGAAAACCCTGTTAAGGGAAAAACCACGGGGTGACTAACCCAAGAATGTATTCTCTATTAAAAGAATAAGGTAGTACAAAATGGCATTTGCCAATTAGGGCTCACTACGCGAGCACATTGTTCACAAGAGGCTCACTGTCTACAATAGTTTATGAAAGGAAAACCAGGTACTTGAACTGATTAGGAGCATCCACATATGTTGAGGTTCAGTTCCAGTTAAGCTCAATATACTGATCTACTACACTTCATTCTTCCTCTTTTCTAATGCTACTGTTCTGTCACATACCGAACCTTTATTTCTACTTCCACACTACTCTCTACTTTTCTTCGCATAACACTACACACCACACACACCTTCATACCGAAATCAATTTGGTATATATATCCGTATTAATGATTTCAATCATCTTTCTAATCGACATCTAGAATACTCAATATTTTCCAAACTTTGGTCTGTCGGTTGAATCCTTGCTTACTAAGTGATGCGTATCAAAGAGATGCTTACATAAGTCATCAATCATGTCAACCAACCATGAATGATCCCTCAAGAAACTTGATCATCATCAATATCTCATCCGGATTAAGGTCTGATACTCTGCCAGTTAGTTCTTCCTCAGTCTACTCTACCAAACAGGAACCCAACACTTAGGAGTTCATATCTTCTCACTCTTTCATCATCGAAGGCTCAATCTCTAGAATGTATCAGTCATGATACTCCTCTTGACTTCCCCAAGTCCACACTTTGCTGAGATACTCCCTCTGAGAGATCTGGACCTGATTTTCAGACCTTGCTGCATGCTCTATTCTTGCTTACCGGACCACAACACTCTTCAATCTGACTTCCGGTATAGGCACACCATGTCCTACGGATGGGTGGGATGAACTTTGTTGCCATCAATGACAACACTCATGAAGCTACACTGTGTCTCTTGCCAACAATCTCCCCTTTTGGCATTGATGGCAACATTTAGTGAAAAATGACTAAGTGTCACACTACACTCCCCCTTGGCTGATGCTTTGTTCTAATTTACACTTTACTAGAGCTCCCCCTTAGCTGGATTCCACATTTTTCACTGCTCCTCACTCCCCCTTTGACATCAATGGAAAAGGGTAGGGTCCGCACACCAAAACTTCCCAAAAACAATCTATACTTGGCCGCATAAACATATATACATGTTTTACTTACATATACTAAATTATATCTACACAAGTGGTTTTCAACTGTACCACTTCTGTCACCCAACTCTTCTTCATCCTATCCAAAATTGAGATGTGACCACTTAACAGGAATGCAAAAGATTTTGCCCTTTTTAGATATGTCAGATCACTGGTCCAGGCTATTGTCTGAGCATCAGTTAGGGCCTCATGCATGGCCTCTAACTTAGGGATAATTATCCCTCTAAGTTCACTTAACCTGCTTATTATATTTTTCTTCTCCTTCTCAAGATTCTTTATTTCATTTATGAATGCAATAGTCTGACACTGTTGATTTACTATGGAAGAGGAGAGAGGATCAAAACTTTGATATAAACTTAACAGTTTATCCTCTTGCTCTTTTACTTTCTTCTCAATATCCTTTGTCACTTTAGGCCAGGATAAAAAAAATTTATATATATCTCTGCCATCTTTAAGAGCATTTCCTAGGCTCTTTATCCCAATATCCATAACTCTCCTATCATTTGTTATTAGACCCTGCACCTCAGAGAGTCTCTTTCCCAAAAATTCTTTCCAGACTTTATCTTCAACTGACTTCTCTAGAGAATCAAAATGTGTGCTAATTGAATTGACAAGAGATTTTAAGTTACTAGATGAGGAGGCTGAAAGATCCTTCTAGAAGGATGGCATGATTTTCTCCAATGTACTGGATGCAATCTCAATTTGCTCACAGTCTTCCATGTGAGAATTCAAAAGTTTTTCTTTTACCTTTGCATGGGCAAAGGATGTTATCTTCATAGTCTAAACCAGGGAGAGGGAATCAAAATTGAATGGTCCTTGAAGTAGCTCTAGTTTATCTAATTCCATCATTTCTTTTGCAAGAAGTCTTTGACTGCTTCTGTAGTGTCTCTTGCCGGAGATAAAGTTTTCTTCCCTTCTGCAGCCTTAGCACTGTCACTTGTGGTCTTCTCTGTTTGACCTTCTTCTCTTCCCTTCACCTCTTCTTCTTGACTGATTTTCTCTTCTGTTCTTTCTTCTCCTTTAGATCTGGAGTCTGCTGGGGAAAACAGAGGAGAGATGTTTTCTTCTTTAAGGACTTCCTCTTTCAGAGCAAAGGAATCTAGATCCTTAGTTTTCTCCTCACCTTCCTTTGTCTCTTCTGCAACTATCTCAATAGATTCTCCTTTGTCATCCATGGTAGAGGGTTCATCTCCTAAGTCCTCTATGATAGGAATATTGAATCTTTTATAGGCATTCTAGAGGATATCTTCTGTTTCTTTTGCCACTTTGTCAGTTTCTCCAAGCATAATCTAATTCATTCTAGCTTTGCTCTGGAACTCATCCTTGCAATCTTTGAAGATTATATTTATTTGTTTCAGAGTGATTGAAGGATAGAGCTGAATAGCTATCTGTTCATGGATCTCAAGGTCCTTTTCCTTAGCATTGTTCTTCCTAATTTCTAGTTCCTTCTCTAGGCTCTTGGGGATTAGAGATATGATTTCAATTAATGCCTTATTATAGATATTCAGATACCTGACTGTAGCTTCTTGCAGGATCTTCTGGTCAACTTCATTATATTCATCATAGAATTTAGTCATTGGTTTTAGGTTCCCATCCATAGTGACTGATTTGACTACATCATCAATGGATAGAGTAGGCCTTTCAACAAAATCTTCTACCTCTACTTCCTTGTTATGACCAATAGAGGGTTCATCGGATTTCTTCTTCTTTTTCTTCATTTTCTTGATCTCCTCATCAGATTATGTCTCTTCATCATCCTTCTGACTAATGTAAGACCTTGTGGCCTTTGTCTTAGTTCTCTTCTCTCCCTTTTCGGATGTCCTGACTTCCGGTTTTGATGCCTTTTGGCTCTTAGAGGTGGCAGGTGTAGAGCTCTTGGAGGATCTAGTCTGGGAGGGGGCTTGCACCGGAGCACTTTCTTTTTCAGTTTCTTGCCTTCCTTTCTCTTCCCTTTCCATCTTCTCTCTATTTGCATCAAGGGCCTCCTTTGAAATTCCATGCCTCTTGGCAAATTCTTCTACTTCCCTCCTCACTTTTCTTTTCATTTCCGGTTGTCTTAGCTCTACATGAATATTCACACTCAACTCTTCAAAGGTTCCAAACCTTTCTTCCTTAGGATCCTTGGGTTGACTTAGCATGTGTTGAACATGTAGCTCAACAATTTTCTCATCTACTTCATACCCCATTGGCATGATCCAGACTGTCCTTGGCTCCACTACCTCCATTAAGCATTGATCAGTTTCTACCATAAAGCATATTGTATCCTTATACTTTTCAACCAGAGATTTGGGGATTCTCTCTCTGGCTTGCATCATACTCTAAAAGTTCTTGAAGTGGCCCCAGAGTGCTATATCCTGTGCCTTGGCATCACCAATTCCATGCAAATAATCCCTGATTTGTATGGCAACAGGTCTGTTATTTTGCCATATCTAGCCACTAGTTCCAAGTAGTTCATTCATTAAATAGAAGAATAGGCAAAGTATCAACCCACTGTATTTGAAGGAATTCTTTTTATCCTTCTTTATCTTCTATAGATTCTCCAAAAGTTGGTTCAGAAGGAGCTCACAAAGATGATAGTCAACATTCTTTCTCAACATTTCATAAGTAGTGTAAATTGTTGTTCTGGATACAGAATTCTCTCTGCTGGAGTGATATATCTTGTAGCCTATTATCATGGCGGAAAACTTGATATCCAGATCTGAGATATCCTTAATTGTCATTGCTCTTTTATCAAATTTAGATTCAGTAGCCCCACTCACAATTTGTTTTTTGACGGATTTGAGAGTAGGCAACCCACCAGATGAGTGCAATCTGGTTACCGCCCTAATGGCATCTTTAGTGATCTTAAATGGCCTATTCAACCACATGAAGTTGTCATGCACTCTGCTCAAAATATACCGAACCCATTCATCTTCTACAAAATAGGGGAAATGGATGTAATGTCCAAAATGTTTGTCCCAGATAGCCTTGTACTGAGGTTTGAGTTCAAATGAATCATCTATTAACTACTTGTGGCAAATATCCATTAGCTTGGATTCCCCAAATTCTTCAATGTTCGCATGAATGTATGCCCTGACATCTTCTACATGCAAAACCCCATGCGGAATGCTAGAAAATCCTAGGGGATCAACTTCTAGATATTTGTAGGGATGTTTCTTGAATTTAGGGTGTGGCCTATTAGAGATCTTCACAACATTCAGAGTGCCCATCTTTCAAAAGATTCAGAGAGAGGTTTTCAAGAGCGAAAAATACCTTTTACGCTTCTAGGGTTCACGATATGAACCAGATCAGATTGCTGGGAGAATCGTCTTCTGCAGTTGATCTTTGAGAAGTTTTGAGGCAATTTTCTTCAGAGCTCCTTTTCTTCTTCTCGAATGCAAATGTGCAAATGATGAATAAGAGAACCCTTATATTTTTGTGCAAACCCTAATTTCACATTATAATAAATGCACAACTTAAGTTATTCCAGTTGTTCCTTGTCCTAAGAGATTTTTCTGGATCACTGAGATGCACTTAGAGTTATTCTTGGTGAAAATTAGTAATCTATCTACCTTTCTCCAATCATTCCATTTATCCACAAATCAAGATACCTCAAATTTGAATCATACCAGATCTAACTATGAAAATCCTATTCTTACCGGATGACTGTTAAACTGGATTAATCTCAGATGATTAACCTCTTCAAATTCCTTGCAGATCTTTCATATCTTTCCCAAGTGTTATTTAGATGTTTCTCTAAGAGCCCTTTTAATCTGCAACCTTCCATGTGCCAATTTTGGGCACCAATTGACTGGCTAGGGGAAATTGTTTTCTTTTGTGACTCCCCCTGAGCCAAAGCTCATCTATTTAGTTTCTGGAAGGAATATCAACACCAGATTCTGGTGCAGATCCATCCTCAACATTTTCTGTACTCCTCTTCACCCAAATCTTGTTCATCTCCCTTTGAATTTCATCCGCATTCACTTTTCCTTTTCCTTTGTCTTGGTTTTGATTATGATGTACCAGACCCTTTTTGTCCTGATTCTTACTTCTGTAGAAGTTGGCAATATGACTGGATCTATTGCAATTGTAGAAAACAACATTTCTTTGCATATTTGACTGATATCCTCTTGATCTACACTGATTATCCATATGTCCCATTCTATTGCATGCAAAGCATCTTCTATTGAATGAATTATTCATTTGCATATTTCTAGACTCATGAGATTTGTGACCATACCTTTTGCAATTGAAACACTGTCTGGAGAAGGATGAATTAGTCTAATTCATTCTTCTTCTGCACTAATTTGCTTTGTGACCAAAGTTATTGCAGTTGTGGCAGTATCTATTGAAGGATGGATATCTTTGAGCATTAGGTTGCCTTACCGAAGGTCTTCTAGGCCTGTTCCTTGGATTTCCTGATCTAGAGTTCTTCTGATCGGATCTAGAGTTTTCACCTTTCTCATCACCCAAGCCTTGTTTATCACCTACCCTCTTTTGGCTTTCAAGAAGAACTTCAAGTTGAGCAGAGCTTATCTTGAATTTCTCTTTGTATTCATTTTTTGTTTGAAGATCCCTTTAAAAAGTGTCAATCTGATTCTCAAGTTGTTCTTCATTATCTCTGGCTTCTTCAAGATCAAATTCCAAATGCCTAATTATTCTATCCATTTTGTGGCAGTCTTCTTGATGCAGAGGCATCCACACTAAAACCTTGACATACAGCATGTATGTCTACAACCCTTCATCATCATCATCATATTTTATGTTAACATAGTCAGCATCATCATATTTTCTCTTGCCAACCAATATCCTCCTGCAGACAAACCTTCGACCTTTCGCCTGTCAGCAGCATCATCATATTCGGCTATCGGCAGCATCATCACATTCGGCAAGCGCAAACATCCTCCTGACGTTCACTGTTCATCTTACCGCCAACCTCTATCTGCAGCATCATGATGTTTGACATCATCTTCATCAGCAGGATATAAAATATCCGGTTCCTCCCATATATCTTGATGATGACACTCTCATGCACCTTTCCTTTAGACGCTTACGTCACCCTGATCTCTGACCTACTTAAACAAGCAGCATCAGGATATGACTTATCCGGTCATATTGAAACATCCTGATGATGATACTCAACTTTATACTAATGACGAATATTCTGCCGAATATCCTCCTCCCAATCCACTTAACTTCTCAATGCCTTATGCCGATACCAAAACACTTATGGTCAGTAGGATAAACCTTTATCGGGTGATATTTTGGAATGTCCTGATGACAATTATCCTGATGACGATGACGTCATATGCAGTTCCTTCAATATCCTACTGTCGGCCAAACTTAACATTATCGGCCCGCGATGATTTTATCAACCCGATCGACTAACTTATGCCGATATACTCTTCCTCGGCAACACCTTGTGATGATCACCCCGAAATGCATTCACCTTATGCAAACAACTATATCATGCTCACCTCCATCTACTCAGATGACGCCCGAAGTAACTGCAGGATATACACAGAAATATCCTGATGATGCCGTTGTGACGAATTTCTAACCTTAGCGAATTTCGATCCGCCGAACCTCCTGAGGTGACCCGATCTGCTTCCTGAACAACTTTCCAGACTTGAACTACCAGCATGACCTAGCACATGCCTATGCTAGGGTTCTCAGCACATCTCGACTGCGATCCTGCAAACATACATGTGAACAAATAGAAAATGCAAACTAAATCCTAAACTATTGTACATAGCCATTCCACCGATTTCGACGAATCAACCGGTGGAATGGATCAGCGAATCCATGCAACCACCAGAACAGCAACTCGATTACACAATGGAATTCAAAATAGAGAATGGACACAAACAGGATCTCTTTATTGATTTCAAAAGATGCAAATATAATATTCTGTCTCTCTCTGTCTCACTCTATGCAACCTAGCTTCTCAATATGTATCTATATCTCAATCTGTCCTAAGACCAACCGATCCTACTGCATAAATAGGAACTGCTTGCGAGTACTACCACTCGATTCCCAGCGGCTGGGAGCTTCCAAGCGGCTGGGAGGATCCAACTGAACTAACAAACTATACAACTGTCATCAGCTGTCGTAACAAACTACCTAAAAATAGAAAAGCACGGTCAACTTGGACCTTATTACATGCATTGGTCTTATAAGACCTTCTTGGAAACATCAACAAGACCTAAAACAAACTAACTGCCTCATGGAGGCCAGCTGTCAGGTAGGTGCTCCTGCACCACTTCTGACTTCTCCCTGAGAGATTGTTTTAGATTATCTTCAGTTTTTCTTTTCTCTTCAATTTCTTGAGTGAATTTCATAACTCCTGATTCCATTTCATGTCGTACCATAATGACCTCTTTTGATAGCTTCTCACATAACTTGTTCTTCTCATTCAGATCTTCATCAGTATTATTGGCTTCACTTTGGCTTGCTAACTGTTGAAGTAGCTCCTTTCTCTTTTTCATAGAGATACTCAGTTTCTCTTTTAGTTCATTTATGAAATCATCAGCTTGTTTGAGTCTTTCCTTCAATTCATTGACTTCGAAGTGAGATTGCTCAAGATCATCTAGGGCAGACTGAATTTGTTCCCTCATTCCATACATATTTATTGAGATTCCCAGATCTTCCTCAAGCTGTTAGGCTCTGTTAGGAGGAACTTAGCTCTGATACCAATTGTTGATAACTGAGAGGGGGGTGAATCAGTTATCTAAATTTATTTAACTTTTTGTTCTTCTTTAATAACTAGTGCAGCATCAAAACAAATAAGCATTCATAACCATGAAAGCAAAAGCAAAGTCAATACACATAACACAATGATTTTGACATCGAAAACCCTGTTAAAGGAAAAACCATGGGGTGACTAACCTAAGAATGTATTCTCTGTTAAAAGAATAAGGTAGTACAAAATGGCACTTGCCAATTAGGGATCACTACCCAAGCACACTGCTCACAAGAGGCTCACTACCTACAATAGTTTATGAAAGGAAAACTAGGTACTTGAACTAATTAAGAGCATCAACATATGCTGAGGTTCAGTTCCGGTTAGGCTCAATATACTGATCTGCTGCACTTCACTCTTCCTCTTTTCTAATGCTGATGTTCTATCACATACCGGACCTTTATTTCTGCTTCCACACTACTCTCTACTTTTCTTCACATAACACTACACACCACACACACCTTCATACCAAAATCAATCTGGTATATATATCCTCATTAATGATTTTAATCATCTTTCTAGTCGGCATCTGGAATACTCAATATTTTCCAAACTTTGGTCTGTCGGTTGAATTATGTCTTACTAAGTGATGCATATCAAAGAGATGCTTATAGTAATCATCAATCATGTCAGCCAACCATGAATGATCCCTCAAGAAACATGATCATCATCAATATCTCATCCAGATTAAGGTCTGATACTCTATCGGTCAGTTCTTCCTTAGTCTACTCTGCCAAACAGGAACCCAACACTTAGGAGTTCATATCTTCTCACTCTTTCATCACCGGAGGCTCAATCTCTGGAATGTATCAATCATGATACTCCTCTTAACTTTCCCAAGTCCATACTTTGCTGAGATACTCCCTCTGAGAGATCCGGACCTAATTGTCAGACCTTGCTGCATGCTCTGTTCTTGCTTACCAGACCACAACACTCTTCAATCTGACTTCCGATATAGGCACACCATGTCCTACGGATGGGTGGGATGAATTTTGTTGCCATCAATGACAACACTCATGAAGCTACATTGTGTCTCTTGCCAACAAATACAAGGCATAAAAATCCAATTGCCAACATAAGGCACACATGCAAAAGGATTATAAAGTTTGTGTTTACAAAACAAGACATACACAAGACCCACCATGGAAATTTATAGGTGATGCAAATAAAAAAGGCACAACATGATGTGCAAGAATCTCCCTAAAGAACACAAATGATATATGAAACTTTATGTTAGTTTGATTACAAATAAATGTGCTATTGTAGAGTTCTTACAGTTGTTAAAATAAGGATGATTTGGTTTATGTCATGAGTTGACTACAAGAAAACATAGTTCAAACATGCCTTAGAACCCTCAAAAAATTATAAAAAACTAAAAATAAATCCCCCAAAATCAATAATGTTGTAAAATATGCCTCCCTAGAAAAATTGATAAGATTTGAGTATAATTTGTGCGAATTGGAAGCCTAATTGATTGTTTATAACACAGTGATTTTACAAATTTATAGGACAAAAAACTTTCCAATGCAAAAAACTACATGCACTATTAGATTTCTTGTATTTTTCTGATAAAGTTCTAAAAAAGTTTGCTAAATTTTGATAACATGGGCAAAATTTATGTCCTATCAAAAAAAGGCAAAAAAAGAGAACAAAAATGACTTTCAAAGGTAAATCACAAAAAAATACAGCAAAATGGGGAGAAATTAATTACACCACTGCATAGTGGATGGAACTATCTTTCCATCAACTATTTAATCTCAAAAAATTGATCTCATACACAAAAGTTATTGTGAAAAGAAGAAAATATCCCTAGGAGCATTACACAAGCCCTGGTGGCTCTATGGTGGCCATAGAGTAGTGCCACTTGCTAGGGTGAAGAAATGGTAGTGAAAATGGGTGGCTAGCTAGAGGCATATCTTGAAATCACCCCCAATAGGGTAACGATAGTGATTGGGAGGAAAGTGTTGGTGGTGGAGATGAAAACCAACAAAGGTGGCACCAAGGGGTAGTGTGAGGATTCAACCCTCTTGGTTTAGTGATGACTATGGGTTAAGTCTTCTGCTAGACATCCTATAAAGATTGTCAGCTAAAAATTTCACCTATTAGATAAAGACCTCCATAGATCATTGGATAAAGTACACTAACTACAAACATCAGTGTTCATGCAAGGATGACGTTAGCATTGCACCTATAAAAAACTGTTGAATAAAGCCAAGTACTGTTGGCTAAAATGAACTCTCATTTGATAATGACCATTAGACAATAACTAGAGATAAAGGTACATAGATGATGTAGAGATGACCAATCATATAGATACATATAGGTGGCATGGAATTTTGTGTAGACTTCAATGGATGCCATCCAAAAACCTCTAATTTTTTTATTGCCAAACCTTCTCATGCCTTATATGGATTTATAGGTGTTTGGACCTTTTGAGTTCAACTTTAAGGTTGGTTTTTCTCTAAGATGCACCATATTAAAGTAGGTTCCTAAAACCCCCTAAACAAGAGAAAGATCTTATGAATTTAAGAAAATTTGGGAAGGGATTTACAAGGAGGCTCTCATACCATGTTGGAGTAGCCAAGATTAACTTGCAAGATCTAACCATTCCACAAAAGAATATGCAAGATAACAATACTATCATACAAAAGTGCGTAAAATGTACATAGAAGCCTATGTATATAAAGGCAAGGGTGAGAAGGAGAGAAGGTAGGACTGAAAGACTAACTACCCTTCCAAAGGTGTGACACATGTGGGCATGCTTGAGACAAGTGTGAGGACACATGTAGAGTACACATGAGGTGAGGTCAAAAACTAAAAAAATTATAAGTGAGCTTAAGTGACTAGTGTGAATAGGACCAACTAGGTAAGAGATTAACTAGTTAAGTAATAACACTTTTCACACTAACAAGGTCAACAAAGCTTTGGTTCTACATGAGATTCACCTTGAAGCCATGCAAAACCTTACCAAAGATTTTTTTTTCTTTTTCACTTTACTAAAGCCAACTATGTTGAGGCTATCCAAGTACTTGTGGTCCTTGACAAGTCTGTTCTTCTTTGTTTTCAAATGTTAGATTCAAGATTTTATCATCTCTGACAATAAAGTTCTATGGGCCATTTCCTAGGTTTAATTTCCTAGGTTACACTTGCCATGCTGAAATGTTTTGATCTAAATAGTCTGCTCTTTAGGTGTTGTGGTACATGTTGAACTAGAAAGGTTCTACTTGGCTCGATCCTAGAAGAGAGTATATGTAGAGGTGGATCTCTCCAAGAATTTAAAGAAGATAATGGATGTCTAGATTGGATAGATGAGATATGCTCAACACATTCTCTATCTTAACTTTCTTAACACTTGTTATCAATGTCAATCTTTGAAGCATAAGATCTGGGATAATTTCCCTTTGGCGTATGCTCATACTAAGCCTAATACACAACCTGCTTCTGGATCGCTGCCTACTACAAAGAAAGGGGATGGTTGGTCTACTTTAGTTAGTTTAAAAGCTAAGAATACTAGTAATAATGGCCCTCCCCCTAAGTCCTCCTTAGGATTTTGGGGCTAGGCCTCAAAAATAGTTTTAAAACCTCTTGATATAGGGAAATCCTTTATCCTTCATCATGGGGAGATGTTTGGTGAGGAAAATTTTATTTGACCACCATTAGTGGTGTCATTGTTGTCCTTTCTACTAGATAACATTGTCTAGTGACTTACTTTCCCACCCCTAGTTGTGTAGCGGAGGTCCCATAGCCCATTGAGGAAATTGGAAGGAGGAGAATATGTGCCATAAAAATGGCATCCTATCCATCTTCTCATTTGGATAGGCAACTTCGATTCAGATGAATATTTTTGTAGAATAGTTATTCAACTCTAGATGAGCTAGATAATGAGGAGATGAGTCTCAACACTTATTTATTAATTGTGTCACTTGGAATGTTTAGGGTTTGATAGACCTCCCACATAAATATTTTGTTTGAGACACTCAACATCATTTTCCAAGTATGGACATTCTCTATTTGCAAGAGGTTAAAATTTCTAGTTTTTTGCTTTCTACAACTTGCCATGTTATCTATACTTCTAGTTATTTTTTGCGTAGCAACCATAAAGTAGGTGTGGTGGTGTTGTCACCTTTATTTCTCCTATGTGGAATCAACACCTAGTTGACTAGGGTTGTGACCCCACTAACCATGTGTTATGGGCTCTTTTCAACATTAACAATCATTCCTTTGGAGTTATTAATGTTTATACCTTGAATGATGTTATTTAGAGATATACCCTCTAGGGATGGATTACAAATTCAATACCTACTACCACTTGGGTTATGTGTAGGGGTTTTAAATGGGTTTTAATATTATTTAAATGGCCTATGATAAATGTGGGGTGCCACCTATGTGCTCGATAGCTGGAAAAAGAGAGTCTTTGCTCTTTAGGTGTAATAAATTGGGACTTTTTGATCCTGATCTTAGCCTCTACCAAGATCATATGATGTGGTGCACATGGAGTAGTCTTGGAGAAAGGTCTAACATGGTACTCAAGTGTTTAGATTGAGCCATGCTATTATTTCAATCTTTCTTTTCTTTTTCGAGTTGTTATTCTTTTCTAGTGGAGCCTTTGTCGAACATTTTCCTTTTAGACCACTTTCTAATACAATTTCATATTGAGTGGCAACTTGCCAGACCCAAGGCCATGAAGACTCATTTTTTCTAAACATGTCATTTCCTTTCTCACAAGGCCATGTCAACCCATATTTAATGTGTTTGGAAATTGGAGCCACGTCTCATGCATGAGACATGATGGATAGCCTAGTGGAATAATGCCATCACCTATACTTCCTATTTCCTCATTTATTGGTACCAACTAGATCATTTCCACCATCGTTCATATGAGACCATCATCTTAGAGCTCCACCAAGCCACCATCACTTTAAAGGTGCAACCTTTTGACTTGGACACTCAACTTCATATGGCTTAGCTTCACCACTAGAACAAAGTAGAAGATGCCTACTCTATGCATGGATCCCAAATCAAAGCTTAGATTCATTGGATTAAGATTGGAGATAAGGTCTTTAAATATTTTTTCCAAACTATAGGTGCTCATCATACCTATCAAACCATCAAACAAATCAAGGAAAGGTAGTATCTCTTTAATGAGCTCTTTGATATTCATCAGGCCTTTGTCTAGAACTATGAGCAAGTATTTATTGCTTAGGAGTATACTCTGGCTTGGAATGATGCTTTACAAAAATAACTTAATGTGGTTCCTTGTCAATTTTCCACATCCCAACACATTCTTTGCGATCAACTTCTCACAAAAGAATACTTGCAAGAGGTCAACTTTTCTATGTCCAATGACAAAGCCCTTGATTTGGATGAATTCCCATTTGATTGTTATAAAACTTTTTGAGACATTTTGGGTGGAGACCTTCACAAAGTTTACTTGGAAGCCTTCCATGATAATTCATTAGGAAGCATAATCAATAAAGAGAATACCAAATTCATACTTGAAGCTGATGACCTTGAGGAAATTTACAATTGGTAGCCTATCACTTTGTTGAACATCTCCTACAATCTCATTGCCAAGGCTCTTACTCTCAAGCTTAGGCCACTCCTTCCCTAGTTGGTCTACCCCAAACAAACTAGTTTTATCAAGTCACAATAGATCCCTGACAATAATATTATTATCTTGGAAGGGATGGAATGGGCCAGCCATTCTCAGTAGCGTACAATATTTATAAAAAAAAAAAAATTCCAAGGCTTATGACCACATTGAATGGCCTTTCATTCTTACTATTCTCCAAGTGCTTGGTTTAAGGTCTCATTTTATTCATTCTATTTAGATATTATGTGTTGATGCCTCATCTTTTATCACCATTATTGGTTATCAATCCAAGCCTTTTAGGATTTTTTGATCCATCCATTAGGGTTTCCCTTTAGCCCTAACACTCTATATGGTTGTGGCTGAGGGCTTTGCCTATTTATTTCTTATGTGGTCTCCTAAAAGCTTGTTAATGGTATTGCTTTTCCCAATTCATCTAACTAATTGGTTATTGGTCATTTTGTTGATGATTATTTTCTCTAGTAAGAATGAAAATAATATCAAATAGGCTCTTGTTTTTCTTGATGTATTCTGCCAAGCCTTTAAATTGAATATTCAATGGCAAATGACCCAATGTTGCAAGAAGTTATTTATTCATAAACCCAGTTGGTTAGACTCTTAAGTTTGGAAATGGATTGATCATAGGGCATTTTTTACTTTCTAGGCATACCCTTTTCTTTTTAGGCTTCTCCTACTATCCTATAGCAAGTTGTCATTGTTGCAAGGTGTGTGCCCTTGGTCTCCTTGTGTTGTACAACACAACACTTGGGTTTGTGACAAGGCTTAATCACCTCCTATGGATTCATTAACTCTGGTAATTGTATCAGGCATTAACAGGTCAATCTTTTGGTGCAACGACAACCGTCTTTCCAACAATTGATATTAGAGCCTGGATCATGGGTTCAAACCCCTCACTTGTGCTAGGGGGAATTGTTGCAAGGTGTGTGCCCTTGGTCTCCTTGTGTTGTGCAATGCAATGCTTGGGTTCATGACAAGGCTTAACCGCCTCTTGTGGATTCATTATCTTTGCGAATTGTATCAAGCATTAACAGGTCAATCATTTGGTGCAACGACAACCATCTTTCCAACAATCATTACTAGAATTAAGAAGAAAATAAACTATTGGATTACCAAGCCTCATAAAGTTGAGAATTAAAAGTTGAGAAGCTACTCAGAGACTCTTTGGGCCTTCAGTGATGGGCATCAAAGGTTTCATTGTGTTGCTTAGGAATTATATTATCTCCCTCATGTTGTTGGTGGTTTAGGATTACTTTCAATCCATCACCAAGGCATTACACTTTGTACTAAATGGATTATCATGGCTCTAGAAGGGAATGATTCCTATAAAATTCTCATCTAACATTGTATTCTTTTTGTTGTACCTTCTAAGAATCCAACTTGGAAGGGCCTTGATCTCTATACTTCTCTTCATGAGGGAACTTGTCTAGATATAAGGTATGTTTGTTATCAAGACCATTTGGAAAGTCTGGGAGTCTAGTAATCCTTATTTCTCTAGGTGGGTAATGATTGCAATGTTCCCCATTTGTAGGCATGAGAAAATAAACAAATAATTAATTAATTATTAAGTTGTCTTAAATTACTTTTTATGGCAACTAATATTTAATTAATTTATTATAAAGCGATTTTTGGTCAAAAATAAAAATAAAAAAGAAAGTCACTTTATGAGCAAATTAGTTAATGATTTTTCTAGAATATTCTAAAGGTGGTTGCAAAATGTAATTTCTAGAAGGATCTTAAAAGAGTTATAAAAATAGGCTTGGAGGAGAGAATTTATTCATACATCATACAATATGTTTTGATATTTCATCTTTGATAGATCCCAATTGGGAATTTTAAATCTTGTTCAAAGTTTGCAGCCTATGAAGAAAACCCTAAAGCGAAGATTGGGTTCAAAGAAGGAAGGAAGTCTCCCTAACTAATGTTGAGGTGAATTCACCTAGAATTCACAATTGGGCTTAATGCTTTGTGCCAGGTTTAATTTGTGTGGAGTTTGCTAGATTTTTGGTAATTTTGGAGAATCGATGAATTGCTGGTAGTTTCTAGAATATATTTTGTAAAGGCAAAAACAATTCCTAGAATTGTGTTGTAGCAGTTTCCAAGTTGTGATTTAGAGAAAATTTATTTGCAAGAAAATATTGCTGAATAAACAAGTATGTTTTTTTATCAGTAAGGATGATATATGCATCATAATATATTAATAATAAAAAGTTTGCAATTACAAAAGGCCCCAACAACCAAGATCAACACATTGATAATCAGGAGAAACAAATAGCTCATAGAGATTAACCAAGAAAACCCAAGAGCTAATACATAGCCAAAAAACAAAGGAGCACTAGCTTAAGGATTCCAAACATTCAGATCAGCTACTTTGAATCCATGGAAGGCCGTAGTGTCATCCTCCTCGACAATGACAGTATCACCATCATGATGAAAAGGAGCATCTCGAGGTTGATAGTGCACCAGAAAGTTCCAATCATTGAAAAAATCTTCAATTTTCTCCCTTTTCTCCTTACCAAACTAATTATTATGGGCCTATAAGGAGCAATCCAAACACTCACTATTATTGTTTTGCATACTATAGATCATAGCTTGAAAAACACAATTTATAGAGGGTTTCTTCAAGATATCAGAATGGAGGAAAAGCCCCCTAATTTTTGTAGTACCCGAATGTAGATCATAAATACCAAAGGCATCGTGGAGCTTAGCATCATAAATTAAATAATCATGAACAAAATTGACTGCTATTCCTTTGACCATATCCACATTTTGAAACACATCCATTGTATTGGATAAAAGGTGTGAAACCTGATGAGAGACAAAGCAAACCCTAGAATAAAGTAGAAAATCTTTACAGCACACTTCAATCAAAGCCTCTTCAACTTCTGGATCATGCAACTTGAATGCCTTCGCCATGAGACCTGTATCAATACTACCATCTAATGGTTGTTCCCAATTTTGAACTGGAAAGAAAATATGAGAATTTCTAGGAACAATAGCAATCTTAGCAAGAACAAAAGAGAGGAATCTGAACTAAGGAAGTGTGATGAAGAACTCTATTCGGCATGGTGTAAATAAGAGCTCCACACAAACAACAATAATGAATCCATTCCTTCAATCCAAAGATAAAATAATTGCTATGCCATAAGATCAGGTTGAATGATATATTCGCCTGACAAAAGAGCTACGCTCCGAGTCGCTGGACTAAACCTTGATTCCTCTCGTTAAAAAAAAATTAGAAAATTTCAAGTTATTTGAAGAATTTTGGTAGCGACAATATAGTGAAATCAGAGCATGCATGATTATTGATAATATTTACAACAATTTATAAAACTTTTCATTCATGATATTATAATAATGACTGCAATGGCCATTCAACCAATAAACAATCTACTTCATGGTCTCTAGTTCTTTCTAGTTAAGACCATCCTCTTTCCAAAGCTCCTTGGGTTTGTTCTTTTAAATCCTTCAAAAGAGGGATTAAACTTCTTCCTAATCTTATTGACAGAGGTAACAAAAAATTTCTTTCTTGGCCTGAGGCCAAGTTGAAATCTTGTCTTTCCAATCAAAAGATCAGGATAATTTTTAGACTATCATTGATGCCATTCCTTCCAACATGGTTCACAAATTTAGGGTTAGGTCCTTTAAGCCTTGATGGAAAGATTGGAAATAGTATCCTAACACACCATTTCACAATTATAGACCTCACAAAGGATACTCATGGCTTTCACCTCATCTCCCAATGGTGGAGCAGTTAAACCATCATTGGTAGCTACAATCTTCTCCTAGGACTTGGCACTAACAGTTCCAGTCTATTTGGTTATCCATTCTTGAGCTTAAGTTGGCTCACTTTGCATGGTGTATTCTCTACCAAGGTCTTCCACTTAGCTCTTACTTGACTCATCTAGGTGTTCTCAAACCCATCCATTTTTTGGACAACTCGAGACTCTTAAGCATCTATTTTGGTTCTACACCAGAGCTCAAGAAGCTTGGAATTGGATACATGAATTCTTCAAGCCTTTTCGTCTCGACCTGTTGTCATGGCATATTGTTTTCTTGGGCAACTAGCCCTATATCCCATTCAAGTATACCCAAGTTTGGCATGCTTTCAAGGTAAAAATTATCTTTAGTATTTGGAAAGAGAGAAATTCATCTCTTTATAGGTTGTTTGGCTAATGTTTATTTTTATCTATACACTAATGTTATAATTTTCTCTAATGTGCTTATGCAAATTCAAGTACAAACCAGCAAAGTTACACTTTAAATTATGCATCTATAGGAGCTTATTTCTCACTAGGGTAAGCCCCCTACATGGTTTCCAAAGTTCCACCTCCTACCTCTTCTCCTCCTCAAGGGCATCGACATGGTCATAGCCAATTTTCTAGACATGATCAAGGATCTTAGTCCCACAAATCTTAGCCTCCAGGGTCTATAGATCATGCAACCCATAGTTGGTCTCAATGTTCTCGACCACAGTCCATTTCTTCTCATGGGTGTGGTGCTCTTGACTGGATAGATTTTGGCAAGTTTCTCTATTGTTCTTCCTCAATAACCTATAAATGATAGGACATAGGAGGAGGGTACTCTCACTAGCTAGGAGCCTATTGATTACAATTCAGTCCCCAATGATATTTGGGAAAAACTAGATGACCAAGAACCTCTTCTTGTTAGTGCTACTCTCACTGCCTAGTGGCTTGCTTGTCTTTTGATGTTTGGGCTTGGCCATGTTTAAAATGTTTTGGTTTTTTTCTTGGACTTAGTCTTGCATAGACTTTGAAGGTGTGCCTTTTTACCACCTACCTTTTTTGTGAATATTGTATTTTATCTTTTTAGATTTTAAAAAGTAATAACTTGACTTTATTCATAAAAAATAAAATTTCCATGCAACTTTACAAATTACTTCCAAACCTCTACTTTCCACTCCCTTTGTTGCTTTAACTTCAGAACTTGCATGCAACTTTTTAATTTTTGTAAATTGTTTCCAAACCTCCACTTTCCACTTCTTTTGTTGCTTGTGAAAATTTAGACCTCATGTGCAAATTTTAAAAATTGCTTCCCAACATCTACTTCCCATTCCCTTTGTTGCTTGTGAAATTTTAGACCTCACATACAACTTCTACAAATTGCTTCCCAACCTCTACTTCCCATTCCCTTTGTTGCTTGCAGAATTTTGGACCCCACATGTAACTTTGCAACTTTTACAAATTACTTCCAAACCTCTATTTCCCACCCACTTTGTTTCTTGTAGAACTTCTGACCTTGCATGCAACTTTGCAACTTTTGTAAGTTGCTTCCCCACCTCTACTTGTCACCCTCTTTGTTGCTTGTAGAACTTTGGACCCCACATGCAACTTTGTAACTATTCAAAATTAGGATCTTAGGATACTAATCATTATAACAAAAAATGTAAATTAAATAAAATGAAAATTAAACAAGCATAAATTTAACACATTACACAACATATACATGGAGAAAACCATTCTAGGTAAAAAAAACCCCATAAAGCATCATTTTATTATAAAACACTTAAAATAGATAGTCTATTAAAACATAGACTGAACCCAGGGACACTTCTCTACTTACTTCTACATGGTCAATAATATCTCTTGTGCATAGTGAAAGAATTCACTATAAATCTCCAAATTCCCTTACCTCTCAATGAAAGAGAACATCCTTACATATAGAATAAGGGGTGGAAAAATACCTAAAGAGGTATTAGTCACACCTATTCAAAGAAACCATTTGTAAATAATTAATAATCTAATAGTTATTAGATTATTAATTATTAAATGTTATATTCTTTATAAAGCATATAACAAACATAAGGTTTTATAACCTTATATTAGAACAATATATAAATGTTATAAGGGCATAACCCCTAATAACATTATGTTCTAACACTCTCCTTAATGGTAATAGGGGGCATCACATGTCAATTTCTATAAAATAAAAATGAAGTACCCCAATAATGTAGATCTTCTTTAAAAGTGATAAGCAAGGACACAAATATATTCCAAAATCAAGAGCATGTATTTTGAACTACATGAAAGTCATCTTGTCACAATTTATAATCCCAGTGTTTTAAAAAATGATGCTTAACCAAGGTTTTATAATAATTTTTATTGGATCCTGTAACTCCTCAAACCAACCTCTCCCAAGTTCATTGCATAGTGCTCATATGTCTTATATAATACAATACTTTTACAAGTGGAAGATTTATAGAGAGAATAACTTTTAGTATGCCCGTAGGGCTTACATATAATGCCTAGAGGTCTTATTTATGCTTGTTAGGCCTTACATCCAAGGAATTAGCCATTTATATAAGGCCTAGATGTCTTATTTTATGTCTTTTAGGTCTTACATCCTGAGGTGTCATTGTCATGTGTATTCCCCCTCAATGGTAACTCCTTATGACCAAGCATTGATTTGAATTTGGAGAATTTGGTATTGCACAAAGGTTTGATGCTAAAATGCATATATGATTTATTTTTGTGAGTACAAGGAGCCTAACCTAGTTCTTCTTGATGCCATCTAAAAAATTAGGATCTTAAGATAGTAATCATTATAAACAAAATGTAAAATAAATAAAATGAGAATTATACAAGCATAGATTTAACACATTACATAACATATACATGGAGAAAACCTTTCTGGGTTAAAAAACCCCATAAAGCATCATTTTATTATAAAACACTTACAAAAAATAGTCTATTAAAAAATAGACTGAACCTAGGGACACTTCTCTACTTACTTCCACATGGCCAATAATACCTCCTATGCATAGTGATAGAATTCACTATGAATCTCCAAATTCCCTTACCTCACCTCCTTAAATATAGGAGTGGCAAAATACCTGAAGGGGTATTAGTCACTCCTATTCAAAGAAACCATTTGTAAATAATGAATAATCTAAAAGTTATTAGATCATTAATTATTCAATGGTATATGTTTTATAAAGCATATAATGAACATATGGTTGTATAACCTTATATTAGAAAAATATATAAATGTTTTACTGGTATAACCCCTAATAACATTATGTTCTAATAGTAACTCATGTAAATCACTTCCCAAGTTCCATTTTATGACACTTAGTTTCAATGGACTTTTCACCCTAGCCTACAAATTACATCCTTTCTTTTTGGTTCCATCATTCCACCATGCATATGCCCCACAAACTATTGGCCCTTCCTTGCAAATGCACATTGCATCCTAAGTTCTAATCTCTACTAGTTTACACTATGAATTTCCTAACCTTATGTGCAATTTGAAAGCCCTACTTGTAAGTTCACCTCAAAGTTTTGTCGTTTACATGTATTGACTGCAAGTTCACCTCAGAGTTTCATCATATATATGTATTGATTACAAGTGACTCCTATGACCCTACCCAAGAACTTAATGTTATTTTGAGGAATCAATTCATGCAAGCCATGTCTACAAGGGGAAAGAACATGCTTTCTAACTTGTGTCTATAGTATAGTGTTGGAGACACTTGAATAAAGTGCTACATGAATACATTCATGAAGAAAGATAAACACAAACCTTGGAACTTGTGCCACTATATAGATTTGTGAAGATATGTTGGAGATGCCTTTGCTTTGAAGGAACCCATGGTTGTTACAAATGTTAAATGCTTGTTTATTTTGGGCCACATGATCATTTTACTTATAGCCCTTGATGTAATATTGAAATTTAATGTGTTTTCCTAGGCTGTTGGGCTAGCTGAGATGGTTTTGTAAGTTGTTATGCTATATATGAATAGCTGAAACTTTATACAGGGGTTGGAAACTTCAATTTAATAAAATTTTAGACTTTTACTTATTTTTCCTTAGTTTTCTAAGTTTTTCAAACATTGGAATTATGTCATTTTGATGAATATCTATACTCCTCCTATATGTTGATGAATTCCAACAAGAACTTTATGAAATATCTCAAGAATCAGAGGTTGTGAGAGTTGTATGCACCTAATTTGTGCATGTATATGGTAGTCACTGCATCATTCTTCATTGTTGATTATCCTCAGAATCTTGCACCTTTCTTGTCTACATGGTTGTATGTAAATTAACCAAACAAGCATTGGTTTTATAAGGAATTGATCTCTTCAATAAGGGCCAATTTGTCATCTCCACAAAATAAGCCCATTTTCTCTCTTCAAACCCTTATTTCTTTTGTAATTTTATGTACATATGATTAGAATAAGATTAATTTTAGGACAAAAACTTACAATTTGCTATTATAGAGTTGAATCTTGTGTTTACAAGTATGTTTATTGCTAGTTTATGAACTCCAAAGTGACATCTAAGAGAAATGAATGTTTTGATCACTTTATAATAAAGGATAGATTTGAAAACACCAATAATTTTGTGCAACTAACTACTTGTTTATCTAAAAAACTTCCAAAACATCACATGGCCCTTGAAATGGAACAACATTACAATGATCACTGGGTTGTCCTCCATGACCATGACTTAGTAATATAGACCTTAGGGATAGTTTATTTCCTTTAAAGAGAGGTGAGGTGCACTTAGTGCTTTTCTTGAGTTGTTGAGTGTGTCAAATCATGCATCAACACCTCCCTCAATTGGGGCCATCATTTTCAAGCTATGTAGTAGTGGCAGCCTTTATGGATATTTTGGAAGCATTTCCATTTACGCTCTCATTATCTCTCAATCTTGTCTTCATTGAATTCTCTACTTTCTCTATGTTTTCTATCTAGGTACCATGAATGTCATGGAGTTTGTAAGAGGGTTTTTAGATTCTGTTTATAAATGGTGATCTAGTTAATCTAGGTTGAGCCTTCTCTTTGTAGTTTTCCCTATATCAGGCCTTTTCCTCTCATCATTTCCCCATACCTAGTGATGTTTTCCTCACTATAAGGGGATTGGATTAGTCTATTATGGAGAAAAGTGTTTTTTTGTATTGAAAAGGGAGTTGTACCTTGTGGGAAGGTCGTTGCCTCATATGTAATCTACTAATGGTTGTGGGTGGTCTTTGCAATTTTAGGCCAGTAGTTGTCTCATTGCATGTTGGTTTCTTTGTTCTTCTTATCAATTTGTCTTTGGGTTGTGCATGGCTGGTAAACTTACTTTCTTTTTCCTTTATTTCTATATTTTGTTAAGCTCTTTATATTGTGGCTCTCATCCCCTTATCATGGCTATAAGAAATTCTAACAAGGCCAACCACTCCTCCCTTTCCAATGCCTCCAAAAAATGAAGACTTGAAGGGTCTTAAAATGGGTTGAGTGGCACCTGAAATCCCCCTCTACATAAAGCAATGGCTTTCTGAAAAAGGTTTAGATTTTTAGTGGCACCACCCATATTGTTAACTTTATGGCCTCTAAAATTCCCATGGTTGGTTCTCCTTGTTACTAAGTGAAGTCAGTTTTCTTATTCTGGCATTGCTAAAGAAGTTGATGACTAGTTCAACTATACAACATGTGGATGTACCACTCACGCTTTCCATTTTGAGAAATTATTCTTTGAAAAGGATCTTTCTAACTTAGATTTTCTTGGTCCAATTAGTCGAGCTTGAAGGAATATTGCAAATTATTGTACCAATGAATTGTGCCTAAGATTAATAAAATATTGTGAGACCTTTGCCCATCATTTTTCTTGGTGCATAACCAAGTTTCCACATAAATTGTGTATGTTTCTTATTATGTTTGTTTCATTGCTTTTCACTATGTTTTATTATATTTATGCATTGTATATTTTCTCAACACTCCTCGACCTCCTAACCTACATCAAACCCACCCAAGACACATTATCTTTAATTAAATGATTATTATTAATGATTTCAATAGATCTTGGATAACTTGGAGATCAACAACCAACCTACAAACTCTAAAGGAGACTATTTGTGAAGAATTTATTCCCTTGTCTATTGAAGTGGCCCACATCAAGTAGCAAATGGATATCCTTTGCTTTGCTTCTCGTGTAAATCTTGGACCATGATCCTCCTAGGGGATCACTACTACTCTCAAATAGCTTCTTGTTGGAAATGAAGTCTTCTACCTTGCTTGCAAGGATTATGATAATATGCACAAAGATATTGTAGGTCTGAAAAACTCCTTGTCAATGATCAAGATCAAAATGAGACTCTAATAATATGAAGGTATTTTATATAATGTGTCAAATTATGATATTTATATTACCTAGATGCAATAAGCCCTAATTGGACCATTCATTCTCGTGAGAGATGGGTTTGTGTGAACCACTATACATGAAATATGGGTCAATGAGTTTGACTCAAAAACTATGTAGTTTAATCCTAATATAAATATCATGTAATGAGACTAATCATTCAAAAACATTATAATGTTTGAGTTGAAAAATAATAGGAGTAAATATTTGATACTCTCTAGAAGTCTATTCTAGATTCAAATTTGTTTTTTTTTAAATGGTTTATCTACTTTGATGGCTTAGCTCTTATGTGTATCTATAACATACTTGATAGAGATTTGTAAGCCATAAAAGTAGTTTCAATTTTAGGAAATGTGTTTTCACAAACCCTTTGATGTATGAAGTAGTGAGAAAAAATAGACCATGGCCTACTCCTAGAAATAGTTAATCCATAAACTCTCAAATTATAGTAGAATAAACTAACCAAAATCTATTTGTTACTATTCTACTTGATTTATCAAATGACAACTTTAAAAAGGGATGAAAGTTGTTGAAAGTTAGAAAAATAACATATTGGAAATTAAAAATAAATTAAAAATCAACACATAAACTCAAACTAGAAACCCCCTAAGGGGGAAACCCAAATTGATAGTGGAAATTGCTTATTTACCTTGATATCATTTAACTAAAAGTACAAGTATAGATAGTGGATACAACTCAAGTTGTTCCTTAACTAATCGTTCAAGTCTATAAATAACTATAAACAACCGAATCCACCTCGTTGGATCAATACAACACTCAAATCTCTCCTTACATGCTTAAAACATGCTCTCCACCCCTATATATACGTTCTAGTAGTATTGGAGCATCCCCCTTTCATGGTTTATTGTTGGTCTTTTCCTAAATTCATCATATTGATCATACTTGAACTTTTCCTAATCCTTTCCAACTACCATTCAATCCTTGGAATTAGTAATAGAATGTACTTAGCACTATGAATCAAAAACAAGGAAGATCATGTTATCAAATAATCAAGTAATATGAAGCTTAGATGCAGATACTTTTGATTTGGTGTTAGGAATATAGTCTTTCAAGGAAACTCAATTGGTTGATTTTGAGGAACATAAAGAATAGTATAATATGATTACTAGAAAGAGTTTATATGGAGATGATTGAATTAGTATAATAGGATTACTAGAAAGAGCTTATATGGAGATGATTGAATTAATCCAAATGGCCTTCATAGTTACCTAAGTTCTTGTACCAAAATGATTTCAAAGAGGAACTCAAAATTTGATAATAAAAATGTTGAATAGGGTGATGGGGAAAATTGAGGGACAAACTTTCAATAAGTGTTCTATCTTATTAGCCTCATCTACAATGGGAAGAAACATATTGATTGGGGGCATCTCATTAGAAATTACATCCATCCCCAATTAATTATTTTTGAGGCTAAATCTTTTCACATGGTGTCGCATTTGGTATATTCATTAGTTTAAGCTCAAACATTCACTAGGTTAGAAAAATTCCAAGTACAAAGTCACTTTTGTTAGGAAATATTTGTAGTTGGAATATAAGAGAGCATGGAACATTACAAAAGGGTAAATGACATTTTCTTGATATTGCCAGTTAAAGATTTAAAAAATGAACACCTTGTCTACATTTCAAATCATGCTAGAATGGTTATTCAAGAGTGGGTTGATTGGTTTATCCAATTTCCCACTTCACTTATATTAGAGTATGTGGTTTTGATTCTTCTCCATACAATTTATCCTAATATCTAAGTGATCAAATCATTTTGATGGAATATTGTGGGCAACTATCGGTTGCTCATGGATATTGTAGGAAAAAATGTAAGTTGGGAGTTAACTTTCCTATACAAATTGGGTCATACAAGTGTGTTATTGCTATTTATGCTAGAAGTATGGGTGTTAAACTTTCCAATTTCAACCTCAAATTCCATCATAAAAACAAGTGCTTTGATTCTAAATGTGTAATACTTGAGAGGCTAGGAGTCAAATATGCCCATGGACCTAATATTAATGAGTTTTGGACTAATTACATTGATGAGCATAAAGCTCATAGAAGAAAACACGGTTACATGACCTTGGATCAGTTGAGGATTTTTACTTTATAGTAGGTACCACAAGATTTAGTTGATGAACTAAAGAAGAGATTTTAATTTCCATATTTCATTCAGTCAAGAGGCAATATATATACTTTTTCACCAATCAATTAGACCATCAAAGATAGTATTTCAAAAGATTGGATAAACAAAGTTGTTATAGATAATCAAAAGGATTCCTAGAGAGGAAATAGAAAAGAAAATGATGGAAATTCTAAGATGAAATGGATTGAAGCTTCTAAATCATGAAATGGGTATCCCTACTATAGAAGAAGCAATGAACAATATTAATTAAAGGGAATTAAAAAACATGAAATTTTCAAGTGAAGTTGTGGAAGTCTCAAAACCCAAAAAAATTAAGTTAGTTATAGTTAAAAAGAAAATGAAGACTCCATCTATTTAGATGAGTTCTCCTCTGAATCTCCATGTGGAGACTTCAATTTCTTTATTCCCAATTCTTATTTAACAGAAAGTTGTTTCTATATTTACTCAACCTCCTATTTATACTTCAATTATTTCACTAGTACAAGTTAGGTAACAACCAAAGAAATGGAAATTATGGGGACTAGTGCAAGTTCTCCTAAATGGGTTCACGTGTCTTTGATTAAAAAAAAGAGAATTTAGTAGTTGCACAACCTCTCAACTTGACTGTCATGTCTAGTTTTCTTAAAGATGTGGAAAGAAAAAAAGATAAGAGACAAACAAAACTAAAGAAAAATGACCAAGGATATATTATTGTAATAATAATTATTCCTCCTATAGATAAAGGTGTTCATGATATTCAAGTTGCTGACATTCGATTGTTGGGACAAATTTTGGGCCAAGCACTCATCATGGAGATATGAATATGTTGGAGTTCATCAAAGAAAATATCAAAGAAAGGGTGATAAAAGATGGTGAAGACAAGGAATCTTTGCAGGTTGAGGTTAGACAACTTCAAAATGCATAACTAATCTCCTACAACCTTCTTCAACACCAACCCTATTTATGCCTCAAATTCTAAAATCCACCTAGGATCATAAATGACTAGATCAGGTGGTCAATAATGGGAAAAACTTAGAAAATGTTTGGAAGATATTTGTATCAAGGCTCAAGGACACTAGAGAATTTGTATAAATTAATAAATAGGTAAATAAAGTTCTTCAAGGAATTGATGATATCAAAATATGCATGATGAATGTCCTTCCTTCTTATGAAAATGTTGTTTAAAAGCTTAAATGAGTGGCTGTTTAGAACATCAATAATGTTTAAAAGATTAAATGGATGGATGTTCTAAACATCAATAAAAAGAAACAAGAAAAAGTTTTTACATGGAAGAGGCGGTATGTATACTCTCCTCATGAGAATTTTAAATGAAGCCACATCTATTTCACTGAACAAAAATATAAATTATATTCAATAGAGAAGTTTTTTTCTGGATTCATTTTTCTTATTTCATGTATGTTGATGAAGAGGTAATTATGTTTGAATTGGATGAGTTATAAGGATAATTTCAATGCTTGGTCAAAGAGGGAAAATTAACAAGTAGATAAGATGTGTAATTTGGCAACAATTACACTTCATCTACAAAAAAGGGAAAAGGAATAAAAAATTGAAACATTAATTTTAAGAGGTTGAGTTTGTTCTTCAAATTCATATTGTGCATATGGATTCAATATCAACATAAGGCCCCAATCTTTCACTCAAGACATTAATAGACAAAAGATGACCAACCATTTTTTTATGAAACCAAAGTTGTAATAGGTAACCACATAACATACTAGCATGCCCAAAGTGTCATGTGCACCCATGAGGACATGATTGACATGCACACCAATGCATAAGCAAAGTGACACTAGAAAAAGACTTAACCAAACCTTGAGACAAGACATCATGGTTAGCACAAAAAACAAGGCATGCAAGAGACAGAGGGTTTCCAAGACGGGTGAAAAATATTCACAACATCTCTACTAAACCACCCTCCATATTTCATGAAAATACAAGAAAAAGAGCTAAAATTGCCAAGGTTCGGGTTCCATAAGCGACTTGCAGTCGGGTCATACTTCGAGCATGGGTTATAACTCATAACTCTACACACAATTCAAACTTGGAATTTGGGTTGCAATTGCAATTTACACCCTTCTGGACTTTGGGTTCTATCAAAATAATGCAACATGCAACTGACATGTCGACCCCAAACTCTAACCCTCAAACCACTTTGACTTCAAAAAACTTCTTCAATTTTCACACTACAATGTGTAAATGAACTCAAATTCCTAGACTCAAGGGACATTCGAACCTTGGAGACCTTTTGTAGTTTGCACATCTACAAGGTGTAGTCAAGTTATAGACCCCAAACCAACATCACTTCAAACTTTAGGACTGACTAGAAATTTGCACGTTTACAAAGTGCAAGTAGACATCTAACCCTAGACTCAATGACCACTTATACCTCAGAAGTCATTGACAACTCACACTATGCAAAGTGCAATCGACTTCCGAGTCCCAGACTACCAACTACCTTAGACTCTTGAAGCTAGATGCAACTTGCACTATGCAATGTGCATTAGGTTTCCAAGCTCCAATCAAACTACACTTCATGGTTCAAACTTAGACTACAATTAGCAACTCAGACTGGCAACCCTAGTCTACACTATAGTCCAGACTATAACTCTGACTTACAAAAATAGAACACAAAAAAGAGTTAAGGTAGGGGAAACAAGCCTATTTTGCCCACTCTACAAGGTGTATCTTCCTCAATTTTTGAGCTATTTAGAAATAGTCTCAGGGGTACATTCATGGGGTTGTGGGCTCCAACTTGGCCACACCAAATCCACTAGTACATGATTCCCAAGGAAAAAGAGATAATTGAACCTCACTTTTAAAACCAAGAGAGTAAAATAAAACTGAAATGAAACTAATAAAAAATAACAACACTAAATACTCACCATGCTCTCGGTACGCAATCCAAATATCCTGGAGACCTTTGAATCCCCAATATTGTTACCATGCCACCCAACCATGTGGTACCCTTAGGCTCACCCCACTATACTGAGAGACAAATGCAAGGGTACACACATGCGCATTAGAAGAGTATGGCACACACATGCCAAGCAACATGCATAACATAGTGTTCCAACACATGAGTACACAAAATGCAATAATCATATTAGTATCAACAACCACATCGAATGCGTCATCGAATGGAAGGAGAAGGATGAGGGTCCTAGAAGTAGCACAACATCCATGCAGAAATATGAAGAGCATTGCTTCCTCAATGAAGATGCTTATTGACATTCACCAATCCCTACAAATTATGACATGTCTTATGCAACTAATACGGAATGCATTTAAGGCATTTAGTCATGGTGTAGAAAATTTAGTTATTATGTTTTAAATTACCCAATAATATTATGTTTTCTCTTGGTTTAAAACTCTCCACCGTTCTCATCTAGCTAGTCACTTCAGACTATGACAAACGGTGAGAGCCACTCCTTCCTACTCTCTATACCTCAATCCTATAAAGACGATCGCTCTAATTTCACGAAATGGATGTGGCATGGAGTTCAAGGTGGACATATTACAACATGAAGCTAAAAGATTCACAATACCTTTCAATACTTTAGACCATTCATTCCACAATATAATTTACTCAATTAAGTCTTAAAATGTAATTTTCATCATGTTCTTTTCAACATGCAAAACCATAAAATTACTGCTACCTCCATTAATGGAGTCACATGCAACCTTCAACTTTTTCATAATTTGATTTTGAGAGGAAATACAAAAATGGAAACTACCCTTTAATTGACAATCCATCCAACATCCATAATTCACAATAAAATTGGGAGAAAGGGATTCAAATCAAATTTTACCATAGTAATGGCTCCAAAATGAAAAATTTAAATTTAAACCCTAAAATTTAAATATGCATTCAACACATGAGATCTTTAAACCAATTTAAAATCTACAATTAAAGGTCGTATGCTCCACCTAGGGTGGGCTTGGAAATGGAGAATTCCATTTAAAATTTAAACTTTTAAATTAAAATCCAAAGAGGAAGAATACCTTTCCAATGAAGAACACAACAAAATAGAAGCAATCTTTTCTTGATTTCCAAGCACACCTCCAAGCAATCTTTTCAAGCAACTCCAATCACCAAGCAAACTCCAAATCCATGCAATCTTTTCCAAGAAAACAATTTCTTTCACAATGGAGAGGAAAATTGAGAGAGAGAGAGAGAGAGAGAGAGATCTTCCAAAATGTAAAAAGTGATTCCAAAGCCCTTTCCTTTTTCATTTTCTATAATTCCCTAAACCCCTTTTTCTATTTTCTTCCTTTTCACACTCAAATGGATATTTTAACATGCCTTTTGAATTTCCAACTATTTAAACTAGAACCATTTAATTGAAACCCCACAATATATATCCTAAGATGTGTGTATGAGGAAAAATCGATTAAATCTAAACTAAATAAAACCAAAGAACCCAATAACATAAAGGAAACCAATCTAAGTAAAAGCCATTATCACAAATCAAAGACAAATGAAAGCTCTTACCAAAACCTGTATTGTTCCTTTTTGGAGATATGTAGATTGCTCAATGAAGTTGCGAAGCCATAGCTACAACAAGCAAGTAGTGTGCTCAAGAGATCAATGTCAAAAGATCGTGAAGGTTGCTCAATCGACGCATTTTGTATGCTCAAAGCTCTGTTAAGTATGCCTGAGAATACGATCGAAGAGAGAGTCTAAATGAAGGAGATGAGGGGGGTTTATATAGGTTTCATCAAAGATCGATCAACGGTCCAGATAATTCAGAAGAATCAATGGAGGAGATAAGTTGAGGAATGTGCAACGAATGAGAAGAAGACATGTGTCTTGCTTTCTTTTGCATGAGAGGAGTTATCAAGAATAGAAGAATGAGTTAACTAAAGAGATAAATCAATTAAAAGAATAAAGCAATCAGTTAAGTGATTTAAAACAAGAAGAAGAGATTTGCATGAGAAAAGAAGATATTTTGCTTTATTAAATATAGAAAGCTTGAGTTATATTAGAGATAACTCAAATTTAGAAGAAAAAGTAATTTAAATAAATAATTGATTTATTTAAATTTAGAGAAGATATTTTGGAAGAAATAATTAAATAATTGAAATTATTTAATTTAGAAGATTTAAAAGCAAATTAAATAAATAAATTTATTTAATTGTTGTGCATGATTTTGGAAGAACAGAAGATTATAAATAAAATATTTGATTTTATTTATTTTTAGAGGATTGAGATAATTTAAATAAATTTGATTTGATTTATTTAAATTTAGAAGAACAATTGCTTTAATTAAATAATGTAAATTATTTAATTGTAGATAAGATAGAATTGTGATGAATTAATTAAATAATTGGAATTATTTAATTAACGTGGATGTGAAATTTGGAAAGAGGATAATTAAATAATTAAATAATTAAAATTATTTAATTGTGGAAGAATAAGAGGAATTTGATTTAATTAATTAAATAAAGAAGATTTATTTAATTAATGTTGAATTTAGGAGATTTAGAAGAATTTGATGATAATTAATTAAATAATTAGATTATTTAATTAACATTTGCAATGCAAGTGATTAGACAGATTATGAAATGCAAGTGATTCGAAGACATGGTCATTTTAGGGTGTCTACATTTTGCCCCTCTTTGATGCAATGCAGCATGTAGCGTTACGTCAAAGAAAATGATTGTTGAAGATGTAATACAATTTTTTGATGCCCTAATGTAGGTAGTTGCCCCAGCGTAACTGGCGTAGGGTGCCCCCTCGAGAGGAAAGATAGGGAAGCGACAAAAGAACTGTGTTGACACTCGACTAGAAGATTTGTTGGAGATAGGCGAGGTTGGGTTGATGATAGATAGAAGAAAGGAGATAGGAGAGAACATAAGAGAAAGACTGTTGATTGATCTTTGCTGGAAAACTATATAAGGCCATGGAAAAATGGATGGTGTAAATGGATGAGCTTGTTGCAATGGTTTCACATTTGTTTATAAAGAGCAATCCTTATTTTTGATATAGCACGTGGATAGTTCGCCACCAAGGTATAAAAGACCAAGGTGCAGTAATATCTGAGTGCATGGACATTGACTCTGCAAGCAAACGGTTTGAACTTAGATCCTTTTAGACAAAATATAACCTTGTTGGAATGTGTGAATAAGCCATAGTCTTGAACATAAAATAAACTTCCATACATGCAAATGCAAGAAGAATATTAATATGTAAGATGCTAGGTCGTAACACACACAAGATAAATAGGATGCCAAGAAAGATACTAAAGATCATTCCTCAAACACGGCACACAGAAAGCAATGACTATGCCCCCAATTTGTACTGCATCGCAACGTACCAAGATTATAGATAAATCAAGGTAGCCTTGAATAAGTATAGGAAAAGGAGCAAAAGATAAACCAAAAAGCAAATTGACTGACTTACAAAGTAAACATACAGCCAACATATTCTCTTGCCAAAGAGGTTGCTCAGGATAGATTGGATAGGAAAGATAACAGCCTTATCGTAGGAACTCTGTGTCCGTTAAAGGGGGCTATCTACCTAAAAAGACAATGTCTTGCTGCAAGAAATGCCATAGGTCGCAGGAGACGCGTGTGTTGGTCTCGACAATGGAACACTTCGTAGAAGACAAGCTTTGTTGATCTAGGGCTTGGTTAAGCGGTACTTAGCTGATGTTGGCAATCGGTATGCAGGACAGTAGATGACTCTGAAAGAAAGTTGCTTTGCTTCAAGTTTGTTAAGGACCTTTGCTTTGAAAGGATGCGCTAGCTTGCTGCTTGAGTTAGTCAAGTCAAGGCGAATGGATTTTGAAAAATGGAAGACTAGAAAGGTGACAGTGCTAATAGATTGAAACAGGTGGAGAATGATGGATCGTGTGTGCCTGAGTACTAGATACATCCTTCGTATTCTAGACTGCCTACATACCCTGTATCCACGGGATCAAGGCACACTTACGATAGAAGAGGAACGTGATAAATATGTAGTTCTGGATAGAGTGATGAATGGGACAAGGTGAAAAAGGGGGGATCTTATGTACCTGAGTACTGGAAACGTCCTTCGTATTCCAGACTGCCTACATACCCATATCCATGGGATCAAGGTACTTTAAGATTGAGAAGAGATGATATGTAGTTCTAGTTAGTGTGATGATGTGGGAAAAGAGCGGAGAAGAGGTGATCTTATGTACCTGAGTACTGGAAACGTCCTTCGTATTCCAGACTGCCTACATACCCATATCCATGGGATCAAGGTACTTTAAGATTGAGAAGATGATAATATGTAGTTCTGGGTGATGTGATGCAGGAGGAAAAGTGTTGAGAAGATAACAGCCTTATCGTAGGAGCGATGTGTCCATCAAAGGGTGTTACCTATGGAAGTGAGACAAGATTGAAGTATGCGCTGCGAACCACGAACAAGGAACCAATCCTAGACCGAAGCTAAGGAAAGAGTTGCCCCCATTCTGGTAGAGGAAACTGTAGGGGTGACTTCCGAAGAAGACACAGAAAGACTTGACCGAGGACAAGACAGTGTTAACTGTAGACACAGATCAAGACATGGGAAGACGACGAGGGACATTGACAAATTTCCAAGCTATACTAGATAGGGAGATGGAAATGCAAACAAAGTCAATGGTTTTATTATGGGTGGATGGATGAAGCGTGTTGCGAACTGGACAAGGAGTGGATAGGACTCGATAGATGATGGATGCTGACTCTACGCATAGCGCCTGTTTGCCAGGTTTTCACTATGGTACTTATCCAAGGCACCTATTTGCCAGGTTTTCACCAGAGGATGGATTTTTTGAATTTTTTTGTGTTTTTTTTTTTTTTTTTTGGAATACTTTGAGGATTAGGCATAGAACTTCTTGAGATGGACACTGTTAAGTGGCTCATCTAGAGGAATACCGTTAGGTGTAGCTAAAGTATAAGCTCCTGATCCATAGGCTGCTATCACAATAAAGGGACCTAACCAGTTAGGCTCAAACTTGCCCTTCTTCTCTCGATCTGCTTGATTTCTCTGATTCTCCTTAAGTACAAGATCACCAACTTGAAACCATCTTTCTTTGATCTTTTTGTTGTAATTACGCCGGAGGCAGTTTTGATAGACATGGAGATGATTAAGTGCGGCAAGGTGCCTCTCATCTAGTAGTTCAAGCTCAGCTAATCTGGAAGTGCGATACTCATCTCCGCCGATCAGGTCCTGCATGGATACTCTGAGGGATGGGATCTCGACCTCTATAGGTAGGATGGCTTTAGAGCCAAAGACCAAGGCATATGGTGTGGCACCAGTAGGTGTTCTAATACTAGTGCGGTAGGCCCATAGGGCGGGATTGAGTTGCAAGTGCCAATCACGAATAGCTTCATTGACCGTTTTCTTTAGGATCTTGAGAATGGTTTTATTGGAAGCCTCAGCTTGGCCGTTACTCTGCGGATAGTAGGGAGTTGAAAAGTGATGTTGGATATTGTATTGTATGCATAAGGCATGGACATCTTGGTTCTTGAATGGTCTCCCATTATTAGTGACAATGGCTTGGGGAATACCATACCGGCATATTAGGTAGTTTAGGATAAACTTGGCTATTTGCTTACCAGTGATATAGGTCATAGGAATGGCTTCCACCCACTTCGTGAAATACTCAGTGGCGGTAATGATAAACTTGTGGCCATTGGAGGAGGAAGGGTGGATTTGTCCTACGAGGTCGAGACCCCATTGAGAAAAAGGCCAGGGAGTTGTCACAGGTTGCAACTCATGAGCTAGTGCGTGAATCAAATCTCCATGCTGCTGGCATTGTAGACACTTCTTAGCAAACTGTGCAGCATCTTGCTCTATTGTAGGCCAGTAATAACATGTTCTAAGTATCTTCTTAGCAAGATTAGGACCGGTAGAATGTGCGCCACAAACACCTTTGTGTATGTCTCGTAAGGTAGCTTCGGCTTCTTCCGCGTTAAGACATCGTAAGAGGATACCATCGAGACTCCGGCGATATAGTGTATCACCCAGAATGATGTAACGAGAGGATCGACGGATAAAGGTTTTGCGTTGGGTGGATGATAAGTCAGGGGGAAAGGTATTGTTCTTGAGGTATTCATAGATATCTTTGTACCATGGGGAATTTGGACCAACAAGTTCGCAGATGATTTCAGTAACAGGAACATCGACGACTGGTATCAACAATTGCTTGATCAAGAATTCACACTTCTGTGTATTTGCAGGCATGTCAATCAGTGACCCTACAGAAGCCATAGAATCCACATCTTTGTTATGTTCTCTTGGAATTTGCTCAAATGTGATTCTAGAAAAATGTGGTTTGTAGGCATCCACTAGTTGCTTGTAGGGGACCAACTTTTCATCCTTTGTTTGGTATTCATCTGTGACTTGGCGAATGACTAGCTGTGAGTCTCCATATACTTGTAATTCTGTGATATCCCATTGAACTGCTGTATTGAGACCTATAAGGAGTGCTTCATACTCGGCTATGTTGTTGGTGCAAGGGAATGCAAGCCGATATGACTTAGGAATATAGTCATTCTGAGGTGTAATAAATAAGATGCCAGCTCCTGATCCATGCTGTGTGTAGGAACCATCAAAGTACAACTTCCACATTATGGAGGTAGCAAGAGTGAAGAGATTCTCGTCAGGGAAGTCTGCTACCATAGGATGTGTATCTTTCATAGGTGCTTCTGCTAGTTGATCCGCGAGGGCTTGTCCTTTGATTGCCTTACGATCTGTGTACTCAATGTCAAACTCACTAAGGATCATGACCCATTTAGCTAGTCTGCCTGTGAGAGCTGCTTTTGCTAGTAGATACTTCAAGGGATCAATCTTGGCTATCAGATTTGTGTGTTGGTTCAGCATGTAATGCCGCAACTTTTGGGAGGCGAACACTACTGCTAAACAAGCCCTTTCCATTGGTGAATAATTGAGCTCGTATCCCACCAAGGTTCTACTGATGTAATAAATTGCATGCTCCTTTCCTGTGTCATCATTCTGTGCTAGCAGGGCCCCCAAGGCCGAGTTTGTAGTGGAGATGTATAAGATCAAAGGTTTGTCTGCAACTGGTGGAACCAATACAGGAGGTGTAGCTAGATACTCTTTAAGTTGATCAAATGCTGCTTGACACTTATTGTCCCATCGAAATGAAACATCCTTTCGTAGCAAGTGTTGAAAGGGTTGACATTTATCTGCTAGCTGTGAGATGAAATGCCTGATGGACTGCAACCTACCTTGGAGGCTCCTTAATGCTTTAAGGTTCTTGGGTGGAGGCATCTCCACTATAGCCTTTACTTTCGCTGGGTCTACTTTGATGCCTCTACGAGATACAATGTATCCCAACAGCTTTCCTAATGTTACACCGAATACACACTTCTTTGGATTGAGTCTTACTTGGTATTTTTCAAGCCTGTCAAAGATTTGTCCTAGGACCTATATGTGATCCACCCGAGAAGATTTAGCCAGTATATCATCAACATAGTCTTCCATGATGTGATGAAAGAGGTCATGAAATATCACTGTCATTGCTCGCTGAGAGGTTGCTCCTGCATTCTTCAGACCGAACGGCATGACACACCAACAATAATTGCCCCAAGGACAAGTAAAGTTTGTTTTATGTTGGTCTTCTTCAGCTATCCTTATCTGATTATAACCCGAGAATCTATCCATGAGAGAAAGCATCTCGTGACCTGCTGTCAAGTCCACTATAATGTCAATGTTTGGAAGTGGAAAGTCATCTTTAGGACATGCCTTATTGAGATCTCTGAAATCATTACACATGCGGATGCGCCCATTAGGTTTAGACACAGGTACAATGTTTGAGACCCAATCTGAATAGTCAATAGGTCGTATAAACTTGGTGTCTAACAGCTTTTGTACTTCCACCTTCACCAAGAGTGCTATCTGTGGGTGCATCTTTCTCAAGTTTTGCTTGACTGGTTTCACCTTGGGATCAACTGTGAGATAATGAACTACCATCTTAGGGTCTAGCCCTGGCTTATCTGCATAGGTCCATGCAAAGTTTATGGTTTGTTGCAAGAAGAAGCTGTTAAGATTTCTGTGCTCTGTGTCAGATAAGGATGCTGCCAGGAATGTTGTCTTTGGATTCTGTTCTGTACCCAGGTTGATCTCTGTAGAATCTTCCACTAGGAGAGCTGATTTCTCCTGATACTTAGATGGTAAGGGAAGGTCAAATCCTCCATCCTCAGGTGCCACAGTTGGGTTTTCACCTTTGGATACGTCCTTTATTTTTACTATTTTGTGATCAGGAGGTGCCACAATGTGGTTTTCACCTAGAGATCTGTCTTTATTTGCACTTTTGCGACTGGAGGATTTGGCATTCTCACCAAAATAAGCCATGGGCTCTAGTTCCATTACAAAACCTGCCTTGTGATCGCCAAGAGGGATACCTTCCCGAAGTCCCATGAACTCAGCTAGAGCTTCGTCATTCTGAAAGACATCTATAACAGGGGCCCCTTGTTGGTCCCAATCGATAAGTTCAGGGTAGACAAGCATGACATTCTGGGTGCTGGTGGTGGACGTTAAGGATACGGAGGATAGTGTAAAAATGGAGGATTCAGCGAATAGATTGGTCATGTGGAGGGAAGAGTCATCGATGATATCCTCTGTAGACGTCGTATCGGCGGGAAAAGTGTCAGTTACCTCATCGAGAATATACTCGATGTCCGAGGCGCGTGGTACCTTCTTACCAAATCCTAATCCTTTCTTGTCTAGCTTCTTTGTTACCACAATGGGCTCCATAGTGCCTTGATTCTGTTTCCCAAGGCCACCTTTGCCTTTATAGCCCATGTTTTTCACTATCCTTAAGCCATTGCCATATTGCTTGACTGGTATCGTGACTGGTTCTTTCTCCTTGTAGAGCCAAGAAGAGATGTCCTCAATAGTTTCCTCTTCCAGTAACCGTCCATGTTGGAATTGGGTTAGGAATGTTGGGGGAGGAATAGCTGCTTTTTTGGTTACTTTGGCAATGGGTGGTTTGCCATAAGATTTTGGAGATAAAGGCATCCGCCCTACACAACAAGATTCTAAGATATCATAAGTGCCAAAGCCTATATCTCGGACGCGAGCTGTGATTTTGGGGAGGGGTGTAGATTCACTTGTAGAGGCTTGTGTGAGAGTTTCAGGGTCAACATAGAGAGGGGATTCAAGGGCTTTGTCATTTTTAGGCACTTGGTTACAATTCTTATAGCTTCCTTGCAAGACATGGCAAAATTCAAAAGGATTAGGGTCTCCTGGGATGGTGATCTCTGTACCATTGTATGGGAACTTGAGGGACTGATGGTACGTGGAGGGAATAGCTTTCATGGCATGGATCCATGGGTGGCCTAGGATAATGTTGTAAGGCAGCTCAATATCAAGAACTTGGCACCTTGTTTCAAGCATGACTGGGCCCAGTTGTATAAGCAAGTGAATAACACCTTCTGAACGGCGTTCTGCATCATCATACCCCTTGATTGTAAAACTATGATCAGTGTTGACATGATCCTCAGAGTATCCCAATTGCTTTAGTAACTTTAAAGAACAAATGTTGAGACTAGCACCACCATCTATGAGTATGTGTTTGATTTTGCGCTTATGGATGAGAATTTCAATATGAAGGGCATCGTTATGACAAGGATCGTGGGAGGGAGGTCTTTCTCAGAGAAGACCACATTGTAAGGCGAAGCAATATTACCCACTATAGCTTGGAAATCTGCGACTGCTATGTTGTTAGGAACGGAAGACTCTTGGAGGGCTTTTTCTAGCACCACTCTATGTGCAGGTGATGACTGTAGAAGGTCCAAAATAGAGATCTGTGCTGGTGTTCTCCCTAGATGTTCGACAAGATTATAATCAGACTGAACTAGAAGCCTAGGTGTAGGTGTACGGATGGTGACATGACCTCGATGAGTAGTAACAGCACAATCCATAGATTTGCCTTTGATGGTGAGGGTAGACACTCGACTCTCTTCAAAATGACCTACAATGGAATCAAAAGATGTGGAAGCGTGATTAATACCTTTACCTCTATCCTGAGGAGGAGGTAGACCATGATGAGGGAATGGTTCCTTGTACATATCGAGATCCTTGTTCATGTGTTGTGCTGGTGATTCATCCTCAAAAGTGATTTGATTACCGTTGATGAGGTTTTGGATGAGGTGCTTAAGCTTCATGCAAGACGCAGTTCTATGACCTTTGCTCCTATGGAACTCACAGTATTCATTGTCTCTATAACGTGCTATTTTGTAGACAGGCTCTCCATATGGGGGAGCATCAAGTAAGGTGATGAGCCCTTTCTGCAAGGCTTGCTGTAAGACCGATTCGATGGGCACTCCCAAGGGACTGAATTGATGTCGCGGAGGGTAATCTTGTTGGGGCCGCTCTTGTTGTCGTTGCTGTTGGTTGGGATAAGGCTGCCTTTGTTGCTGTTGTTGTTGAGGTGGAGCTTGACTTGGTTTGGAGAGTTGCAGCGGTGTTTGCAATGTTTGGACATGCTTAGTATCGACCACCCCATCGTTGACCACGTTTTTGTTCTTGTTCCAATATTTGGGTTTATCGTTCGACTATTGATGAGAAGTACTATCTTTCATCTCTTTAAAGATTTTGACCACACCCTTAGCAATGAGGGCCTTCTCAATGTTGATACCCTTGTATGTGATTTCATCGAAGGTTGTAGCACTAAGAATCTGCAAATGGAAACCTAACTCTTGGTTGAGGTTCTGCACAAATATGCTAACAAGCTATTTCTCTGGAATCTTGAAAGGGAATTTACTAGCCATTTGTCTACATCGTTGAAGGAAAGAAATGAAAGTTTCACCATTTTTCTGTTTATTGTTGCATAGGTCCGTCATGGAAATCTCATGCTTTGCGTTGTAAGAAAAATGGGTGGCAAACTTCTCTTCTAGCTCGTTGAAAGACTTGATACTCGTGGGTAAGTGTGAGAACCATTCTATTGCTTGACCTCCAAGACTGCAAGGAAAGAGACGCATAAGATATGTGTCATTGTGAGAGACCTCGAAGCAAGCAAGATAGAATTCCCTAAGATGGTCTTTTGGGTTACCTTTTCCTTTGTACTTATTGAACTTGGGAATAGTGAATTTTTGACGAAAAGGGATCATTGGTAACGACCGATCAAAAGGATAAGGGCACACTTCCTCCAAAGAGAAGGTCTTTTTGGTGTGGCCAAACGTAAGATCCGATAGTTGTTGTTGCACTTCTGCGATCTTTAGCTCCATAGTCGTGGGAGGGGTTGGTAACATCTCCTGTTGTCCAAAAAGTGGTTGGTGTTGCCCATATGGAAGATTATAATGTGAGCCATGCATACTGGTGTTATAAGGGTCGTAAGATTGATTGGGAACATATGGATTGTATGATTGGTTCAGATTGGGTTGGTATTGGAGGCCTTGAGTTGGCAGAGGTGGAGGTGGCGCTAGGTAAGAATGTTGGCTTTGTGATGGTTGAAGAAAAGTATTGGGGGGAGGAAATCTAAAGTGCATTTGATTAGGCTGTGATGGTGGCACATAGCTTTGGGAAACCTGATGTTGGGAATGTTGATAGTGGCTAGGCAATGTATGAAAGAAGTTGAGCGAGGATGAACGTTGTGGAGGAGGAACATAGGTAGAAGTGATTTGCGACGGTTGGGGTTGATTAAGGATGAGAGTAGAAGAATGTTGTGGTTGTGGTTGCTTAAGGACAAGAGTAGAAGAATGTTGTGGTTGGGGTTGCATGACTCTAATTGGTTGAGAGACATGCAGGCGTGATGATATAGGAGGTGGCATTTGTTGAGACCCTTGTTGCATGGCTACATAAGTGTTCCCCGGATTGTAATTGGGTGGGAAACCTATGCGTGATGGGGTAACCAAGATTTCACTTGCGATTGGGGTGGACACTTTAGGAGGTGGTTGTACATTCGATCGAGCTAAGGTGGCTTGCTTAGCTAACTCTGCTTGACATTGGAGAGTTTCTTGTTGGTTTTGATAGATCTCCATAGGAGTCAAAAGCGGTGATATGGGCCTCTCCTCTGTTGGATTTTGAAAAAGGGGATTCCTATACTGCGAGCCTTGAGTAGGTAAGGGCGTAGTTACCGTGGACATGGTTTGCACTGCTTGTATGGTTTCTTGGGTGTTGGTGCTCTCCTTGAGAGTGGACACATCAAAATCTTGAGGTAACTTGGCACCTTGCTTTGCAAGCAAGCGAAAGAAATGATCCTGGTTCTCACTAAGGATTTTATCAAAGGCAGCTATAGCTCTAGGATCTTGTATAAATTCATCAAGATCTTGCCCATCTTCTTGAGAGGATTGACCTATTTCAAAGTGTCGCTCTTCTTGAGATGGGGGTTGATCTATGATATAACCTTGTGGGACAAAATCTGGAGGCAAGCCTGTGGTATACTGAGGCGCATTTATCAAAGGGGTGCTATCCTCATGAGGATTGTTTGGTTCATCTATGTGTGGCATGTTCGGAGAGCTGTTTGGTTTTGCCGCGGGTGTACTAGGAGTCACCTTGGGAGTAATGTTGAGACGACCTGATTGCAGTGTGCGAGGAGGTGACTTGTGCTTTTTAGGGACAACTTGCCTAGATTTCATAGTTTGTTGTAGCCTAGTGGTGACCATGGGATATACTAGGACACAATGTAATGCTGGGAATCTGTGAGATGCTTTGAGGAAATAGACAAACTCTGATGTACAAAGTACTGGACCAAAAGTGCTATACTGTTTGACCAGAGGCGCAGGACTGTGCTACCAAAAGCGTGCTACTGTGGGCCAGAGGTGACAGATTGAGCTACCAATAGCGAGTTACTGCTATGCCAAAGGCGAGCTACAATGACCAAAAGCAAGCTACTGTTATACCAAGGGCGCTGAAGTAGAGTTTTGCCAGAGGCGGGTTACTGCTGACCAAAGGCGATCTACTGTATTACCAAAGGCGAGCTGCTGTAATACCAAGGGCGCTAAAGTAGTGTCTGATGTTTTTCAAAGGAAAAATTTTTTTGTTTCTAATTGGATTGGTTTGGCAAGAGAAAACACAGCAAACAAGTGGTCAAAAAAGGCACAAGGACTGACACAACAGATAGTGTATGTTCAAGGCTCCAAACAAGCCCAATGTTTCCACAGGTCTAAGACAATTGCAATCAATAACAAGCACTTTTTATCCCTAGAGACAAGGTTTCATTGCAGTAGATCAGCTCACAGCTTAATACTCCGTCGATAAAAATATCATTCCATAAAGGTGTCGGATATTTAGTATCTTTGCGAGAGACGATAGGTAGGGATATCTCACCCTCCCCTTGGAAAGCTCAAGTAGGTCACAAGAGCTTTATGTCCAAGGGAATACTATCTCTTCTCAAGGGAGCCAATGGTGAGTATCTTAAGGGTTTAAATCGATTTCCCTTGCACTGATGATTACCGCAATGTTCGGAGGTAGGTCGGGTAGTCTCTATCTAAAATGGTTCTTAGTGATTTTGAGGGACCAATGCCTTACGAGCAATGCGACAAGCTACTAAAAGCTTTAACCAATCCTACTAAGAGTTTCAAACACTTCGCTCAATGTGAAAATCGTTTCCACAAAGAGCTAGTACACCTCTTTTCAGTTTGGCACCACAAGGTAAGGCTGACGTCGGTTAGGACTTGGCTTTCGCCTTATCCCTCTTATATAGTAGTTCAAAGGAAAACTCTGCTTAGGGTCATCCCTTTTGGATGAAGCACAATCCAAAAGCAGGCCCTTCTAAAGGAAGTACAAAAAAGTAAGAGCAAGCACGTCAAACAAAGGTTCAATTATCCCGTTATAAGAAAAATAAGGTGCAACTAAGCTATGCACACACGCGATTGTAGTTGTAAATTGTCCCTTATGAATTGAAGTGTTTGGCATTCATGTCCATTGTCCTTTAGAAAATTGAGGTGTTTGTTTATACATGTCCATTGTCCCTTAAGAAAAGCAGTATGTTCCTAAGACTTAGATTGCAAGAAAAGATTTGTTCAATTATCCTTTTAAGCATGCAATGTGTTTCTAAGACTTAGTGAGATAAATCAAAGAGGTCTTCAATGCTCGTCCTGCATGAACATGTTAAGAAAACACCTATTAGCTCTGTGTGAGTAATAAGAAGCTACAACAAGTGAGTTAGTTCCACCAAAAATTCACAAGTTAGCCAAAAATCAACTTTGACCAAAAGCGCTACACAATCTTACCAGAAGCGACTTACTGTATTCCAAAAGCGCTATAATAGAGACCAGAAGCATTGCAGAATATTACCAAAAGCGCAGCAAAATAACCAGAAGCGCTGCACTGTGTTTTCTAGGGCACTGTGATGTAGACCAGAAGCGCAATACAATAACACCAGACACGCTGAATAATAGCCGGAAGCGCGGAGATGTGCTACCAAAAGCGTGATACAATATAACCAAAAGCGCGGGGCTATCTCAGATCATAAAAGGGGGAACTTTTTCAAAATAATCAGATCAAAAGTAAAATTCCATGATTGATTAACTGTTCGGAGAAGTGGTAGCTGAGAGATCTGTGTTCTGCAATCTTAAAAAAATTCAAAAGCTGTAACAACACCAAGGATTAACACAAAAATCGAAGGTACTCCTAAATAAATCAGCTTAGGATGTCCAAAAAAAATAGGTTTGTTTGATAAATACGATAGCTTGTCATACAAATTAATAAGATAGATGGCGTGAAAATCCTACAAGATAGTGAACAAAGTCAAAAACTAATTTAGCCAAAAGCGCTGTATAATACTGTCGGAAGCGCCATTCTGTCAGGCCAAGAGCGCTGCGCTGCGCTGTCGAAAGCATCGCAGTGCCTCCAAAAGTGCCTAACTGTGCCTCCAGAAGCGCTTAAAGATCCTGCCAGAAGCGTTGTAGGGTGTCATTTGCACTGTGCCGTACTGTGACTTCAAAAAAACAAATTTCTCAAAGAAACAAAGGGATTAGTGGGTCCCACCGGGCATGCCAGAATGTGTATGAGGAAAAATCGATTAAATCTAAACTAAATAAAACCAAAGAATCCAATAACATAAAGGAAACCAATCTAAGTAAAAGCCATTATCACAAATCAAAGACAAATGAAAGCTCTTACCAAAACTTGTATTGTTCCCTTTTGGAGATATGTAGATTGCTCAATGAAGTTGCGAAGCCATAGCTGCAACAAGCAAGTAGTGTGCTCAAGAGATCAATGTCAAAAGATCGTGAAGGTTGCTCAATCGACGCGTTTTGTATGCTCAAAGCTCTATTAAGTATGCCTGAGAATATGATCGAAGAGAGAGGCTAAATGAAGGAGATGAGGGGGGTTTATATAGGTTTCATCAAAGATCGATCAACGGTCCAAATAATTCAGAAGAATCAATGGAGGAGATAAGTTGAGGAATGTGCAACGAATGAGAAGAAGACATGTGTCTTGCTTTCTTTTGCATGAGAGGAGTTATCAAGAATAGAAGAATGAGTTAACTGAAGAGATAAATCAATTAACAGAATAAAGCAATCAGTTAAGTGACTTAAAACAAGAAGAAGAGGTTTGCATGAGAAAAGAAGATATTTTGCTTTATTAAATATAAAAAGCTTGAGTTATATTAGAGATAACTCAAATTTAGAAGAAAAAGTAATTTAAATAAATAATTGATTTATTTAAATTTAGAGAAGATATTTTGGAAGAAATAATTAAATAATTGAAATTATTTAATTTAGAAGATTTAAAAGTAAATTAAATAAATAAATTTATTTAATTGTTGTGCATGATTTTGGAAGAACAGAAGATTATAAATAAAATATTTGATTTTATTTATTTTTAGAGAATTGAGATAATTTAAATAAATTTGATTTGATTTATTTAAATTTAGAAGAACAATTGCTTTAATTAAATAATGTAAATTATTTAATTGTAGATAAGATAGAATTGTGATGAATTAATTAAATAATTGGAATTATTTAATTAACGTGGATGTGAAATTTGGAAAGAGGATAATTAAATAATTAAATAATTAAAATTATTTAATTGTGGAAGAATAACAGAGGAATTTGATTTAATTAATTAAATAAAGAGGATTTATTTAATTAATGTTGAATTTAGGAGATTTAGAAGAATTTGATGATAATTAATTAAATAATTAGATTATTTAATTAACGTTTGCAATGTAAGTGATTAGACATATTATGAAATGCAAGTGATTCGAAGACATGGTCATTTTAGGGTGTCTACAAGATGACTTAATTAACATACCTCATATTTATAAACAATTATATTTTCTTCATGCAATATATTTTAATTTCCTAAGGAAATAATCTTCATTACATTTTCTCTTTCCACAAGGAATAAAAAAATTCTCTAGGCTTTTCTATGAAAGCATAACTATTATCTTTTCTGCAAACATAGTAAACACATAGTTCAAGATAATTTAAATGCAAAATGTTGAAACATAATTAAACCAACACAAAGGAATTCCATATGTTAGTGTAAATAGTGTCATTATCTAACTAGTTTATATATCACCTCTTTGAAAGTTTGACCTATTCACACATAGGCTTAAGTTTACTTAGTCTTTTAGGAGTTTGTCTCACTTCGACATGTGTCCTTAGCTATGTGAGACACCTATTTCGTTTTGGCTTGTCACTTGCCCTCACACATGTCATGTGAGTTAGACAAGTGTTGCATGATTGTAGGGGTAGTCAGTAGTTCAGTCCTACCGTCCTACCTCCTTATCCTTGCATATTTATGCAAGGATTCTCATTGTATTTTATACACTCTCATTGTATATAATAGATATGCTTATTGTGCTCCATTTTTCACTTGTGGAAGGTTTTATTCTTTGTACCTGTTGATCTCGGTTGCTCCAACATGGTATTAGAGCCATGCTTACACATTCTTTCCCGAATCGGTGACTCCAGCACTTAGCCCTATCATCTGAACGTCGTGGATCCAATTGGACCATGCCATTGAATTCAGAAGGCCTGAGACAATCAAGGTGACCCTTCGAACAATGTTTTTTGGTAAAGTCAAATTTTTCAAAAAAATTTACCCTTGTAAGGCCTCCAAATCCGTACTTGTACAGAATTTTTTTGTATAAAATCAAAAAGAAAGTTGCAGAGGGCACTTGGGCCCAGTGCAAATTTGTGGGTTTTTAGTTTTGGGTTGATTTTTTGTTTTCTGGTCTATTCTGTGTCACAGAAGGTGAGTTTCAAGGCCATTCAACCTGTTTTTGGGCTCCTCAGCCCCAGCTTTGGTTGATTATGTGTTTTTGTGTAGACTTTGTTGCCTCTCAGCCTCTACACACTCTCTTTTCTCACCTCAGTGTTTGTGATTTTTCTAGATGATTTGAAGGTTTGGGTGATACCAGTGTGGTCGTGGTTCTGTTGTTTGCATTAACTCCTCCATTACAGATAGGGTTTCAACATTTTTTGTTCAAAGTCTTCGATGCTTGCCACAGTCCTAAATAGAGATTTTTATTATTTTGCAAGATCAAACAAAGGTTTCCTATACTGGTGGCGGCCTATATATTGCTCGACTGCCAATGGATCTCTGTTCAAAGCCGATGTTTGTTTTGCCTGCTTGCGGTCTCTACATTGAGGTCACCTTCCCCACATTGCAGTTGCAGATCTCTTCTAGTTTGGCCGCAACCTTTCTGAGCAATGTTTAACTCGCAATGCATGCCTATATGGTCTATTAAACCACTTCACTAATATTTTTTGTTAGTGATTTTCCATTATTATTGCAAATCGCTATTTTTTTTGGATCTCTCATCTGCAAATTTCAAGACACCAAAACGCCAAATTCCTCTAGTCCTCTCTGCTCATCGCTTCATGCACCTGTTGAAGCCCCAATCAACTCTCACCGAATTGATGGATATGAAAGCTTTGAATTAATTGGCTGTTGTATGCTCAGTTTTCTGAGTGTTTTGTGATTAAATTACACAGCAGAAGAGAGGATCTCAAGAAAGAGGAGCGGGCAATTTAGGGGTGTTCTGTGGTGCTGTTCCGGTGTCCCGTTTCTGACTGCTAGGTCCCATAGGCTGCTGCGGCCTCATGGACGTTATTAAAATTCTTCATTCATTCATTCATCCTAAGCGGTCAAATACTTGCGGGTTTCCACGGTCAAATAAGACTCTCTAATGGCGTACTCCCTCATCATGTGACATCCACTCCACTAGTCTTTTGCTCATATCCTCGTCACATGGCAGCCATGCCTAAAGAGGCGAATCATGGCATATAACAAGGCACCAGCAATTGAGGTGTGCGCACAACACATCTAGTAGCAGTTTCATGCTTTGGAAATGGAAATGGAAATGGATCCTTTTATGGTCTACAATGTCGCGCGGCTTGAATTTGGGTCTACAGGTGGCTTATAACATATGAGACTACCTCATACTCCCAGTATGCAAGAGGCACCTAACTGTGCTTCTAATGTGTTTCTCTATTTAATAAATCTGGTTGCCATGTTTTTCAATCATTCCCTATCTATTGTCTATTAGCCTTGAATGTTAATGGCTTCCTATTGTATGTAAAGTTTAATGTTACTGTTATTGCTTTTGTAACAATGAACATTGTAAATGTTTACCTTCTATTGTAAACTGCCAGCATAGTGGTCAGTCACAAATTTGGTTAAACCTTAACATATATTGTAACCATAACATAAACAGTAACTTCAAATGTTTAATGTTGACTAGGTAACCGCCAGCACTTTCTGCTGACCGCCAAATAGTTTTTTACCCCAAACGGAGACCGCTATGTGCTCTTTGCTTACCAAAAGAGGTAGTATTTTTTCAAATTGTGATATCTTGCAAACTATCTATCAGTTTTTCACAATTGTATAGTCAACGGAAAGGAGTTTCCATGCACTTCGCTTTTACAAAGTCAAACTAAAAAAAGTTGTCTTTTTTTATTGGTTTTTAATCACCGAACCACATTATACTCACAATTTTTGACAAGACATAACTTTCACCCACGATATTGAAAATTAGCAATTTTTTTTTTTAAATTGCTCAGAATTTCTGAAGGAGTTCACTAGTATAGGTAAAGTTTAGTTTTGGATAGCCGATTTTCAAACATTTGTAAAAATCTCTATGTGTTATAAATGGATGATTTGGCTTCCACACTACACAAATTGTAATTTTTCTCTTGCATATCTTTCTAAGGGCTTCTAAACTAGTCATAATCCTTTTGCGGGGGCAAATTTCATTTCTACTTTGATAGTGCTTAAAATTTGATCATGTCTCTCACACACAACCCCTTCCATTCGAGTATTCTCAATAAACCTCATAATAAATGGAAACTCAAATGTGGATATTGTGGGATGAAATGAAATATAATAGATGAATGTATCCTTCATCATCTCGACCAAATGGAACAAATCATTCATCATTATGATATTTCTATTGATCATTATAAAGCACTAGCAGAAAAATCTTGTCTCATTAAGCCATCTTGTGAGACACCATCAGTTGGGTATGTACATTGTAGTCAGATGACTTACATTGAGATCCCATCTACACCATCATCACCTATTGTTGCATATAAATCTAGAGTCAATATCTCTATGGCTTCCAAGAATTCTTTGCATCAGGATATGGTTATCGTCTTTCCAAATCCATCACATTGGGATGCATATCTACCTGAAATTTCATGTCTTTTCATAGAATCTTGCATTTCTGATTTGGGAGACGTCATTTAGGACATTCATCTTCTATTCGATGACATCTTTGATGAAGTTGTATCATCCTTGTCTTCTTCATATATGATTGCTCTTCCTTCGGCTACATTAGCTTCTATAATGATAGATTCTGTAGATATTTATGAGTCCACATATTCGACTTCGTCATCATGTATTTTGACATCCTCTACAGTAGTATTAAATTCTTCTAGGTCTAGTTATCACCATACATCTATGATCCTTGTACCTAAATCTCAGCATTTGTCACACCCCAGTATTGGCTTGGAGATCCTTGAGAATCTTTCGAAGACATCATGAGCATCATTTACATCTTTAAATCATCTACAAAATTCAGAGACCTTCATACTTCTTCATGTATGTTCCTATCCAGAATGGGAAGACTCTTTGCACACTTCTGTGGTTTAATTTCTTCCTAAGGGGAAAAATGTTGTTCAACGTTTGTGGAATGTCTTCAGTATCCAGTCTCGAGCATCTACCAACATTACAGGAGGTATTTTTAGAGGAGGTTGCATAGTTAGTCTTCTCATCTCATTTTAGGGAGGATTCATCTATTTGCATGGAGTTCATTCCTTCACATTTTCAAGGGGGTCCTGTTGAAATGAGGGCAGACAACTTGGGGGGGTGAATCAGTTGTCTGAAAACTTTATCTATTGCTGCACTTAATACTCTTTAAAACTTATCAACAGATCAATGATATAACAATGAAAGCATGAATCAACAATACATGAGCAGTTAAGGGAAAACCATGGTGGGGGTTAACCTACAAGATTTATTCTCTATTAAAAGGATAGAAAAATGGAAGGCACTTGCCTTCAGGCACACTGCCCAGAGCACACTTCTCATTGAGACTCACGGTCTACAAAGATATATGAATGGTTTTCACATAATGAATGAACTGAGAAGCCGCATCTTCACTATGCCATGATTCAGTTCCATTGAAGCTCTCAACACCTCTACTCTGCTCTTATATTCTTCTTTGCTACTTTCGCATCATCACCTTCTTCCTCTTCTACTCTTCCTTTTTTGCCTTTTCTTAGAATATTATCATTTCCACTCAAGGATACTCTTTCCATGACTCAACTACAAGTACTTATATGCTACATCAACCTTGGAATGAATCATCAATGTCGGCATTACATCCATCAACCATTGGAGCAATCTCCAAGGTCAACATTACAAACATTTACAAAAAGACTTGACTTAATACAAAGTACTACATGCGGATCACTACACTGTCGGCCAAACATAATTGGGACTCAAATATTCCTTGAACAACAAGCCACGCCTCATAGAACTTCTCTTCGATCATCCACAACACGCATGAAACATCCAGTCGTTCAAGACTGGGAAGAATAGCAACATCTGAGGAGAAATCTTCAACTACAAGATCGATCTTCAATGCGGACCACCAACACAATAGGTACATGATCTAGAGACCACCACAAGCATAATGAAATCAACAAAAACAACTGCACCGCCTCAAATCAGCAGAATCACTTGCATCTTTATATTGGAACTTAAGAACACCAACTGTCATGACTGTCACACTAGAAAGATTGCTTGCGGACCTCCAAACCACAAACCATTTGAGTTGAGGATATACATCAACATCCCAAACATGCCTCTAGAACTGCAGACCATAATATTCCAATGCGGAGCAATCCGGACCAAATTCCTATCACTTTGTTACCTCTAAACAACAACAAAACCTGGTTCTACTCAAATGGCCATAACTTCACAAATTCTTCATGTGGACCTCTCAAATCTTAACTGGAGCAACTTCAGACAATCCTCTACAAACCCTTTAGTCCATAGACTCTAATCTTCATTTCACTGGAAATGTAGAACAATCTACTTTACTGAACTGCACTGTCTTAACTATTTTTGACAAAGAGAGATGTAACTTACTTGATTCTTCTAGAGGCTAATTTTCTCAATATCCTCAACATACCAGTCTTCTAAACATGTAATAGAATAGGATACAGTTGACACCAATGACAACAAGGATATGTTGACATCAATGACAACACCGATTAGGCACATATTTGCAACAATCTCCCCCTTTGTCATTGATGGCAACATATGATGTGAAAAACTTATTCAACCATCAATAAAAGAACTTTTCCCCTTTCTCTTATCACACCTGCAACCACTTTCTTCACAGCTCCCCCTTTCACTAGCAACTACTTACTTCCAAGTTTTTCATATGACTTCTCTCCCCCTTTGATATCAATGGCAAAGGGCACATATTTGCAGTCTTCTTTCCATTTTTGACAAACTGAATTCCAGAATTTCTGACTACTCCCCCTGAGTAACACCCTCTTAACATCAATCTGGATCACAAGATATGACTATGAGTTTCACCGAACTAATGCACACTAGTGCACCTTAGTTCTAAATAGGAGTAATAACTCCTAGCATCTCTCTGACATACTCAAAAGTATCCTTGGGTAAAGGCTTAGTGAAGATATCTGCAATTTGATTCTTTGAAGAAACAAACTCCAATTTAACTTCATTCTCATTTACCTTCTATCTCAAAAAGCTAAACTTGATGGATATGTGCTTTGTCTTTGAATGCAACAATGGATTCTTTGAGATGTTTATTGCACTTGAATTATCACAAAAGATTGTAATAGGCTCTTCAAACACAATTCTAATATCCTTCAACATTTGCTTCCTCCACAGAATTTGAGTATAATTACTTGTTGCTATGTACTTTGCCTCTGCAGTAGACAGAGATATTGCCTCCTATTTTTTGCTCAACCAAGAAACCAATCTCTTTCCTAAGAAAAATGCACCACTGTCATGCCCACATTTCCCATGCGGTCACAACACGTAAACACGCGTGTTATGTCCACATGCGACATGTGGTCATGATACGAACTATCAAAAATTTTCCCTTCTATTTAGAATTCCCTCCTCACACACGTAAGTGTGCTCGGTTGTGTATGTTTAAGTTGTCAAAGATACTATTGTTAATGGGATATTTAACACACGTGTATATTTTTTTATTTGGACTTACTATTTGTTTGACAGCGGCCACTATATCTATGATCGGTCTATTTTTCATCATATTTATTTGGTAAAATTCGCCCCCAACGGGTTGTCCCAGTCTAGTATAATGTTAACACGTAACTACCCTCTATTTTACTCGTTTATGAATTTATTAAATTATTTACTCAAATAATTGTTATTATGTATCAATTACTTGGTATTACATTTATGCATATGATGAACTCCGAACTCACGATTCATAATATTGATCAAACTATTTTTAAATATATAATTGATCGTTGATAAAATTGTTCTAAAGTTTCTTTCGTTACAAAAAGAAACATTACTTTTATATATATAGATATATATATATATATATATATATTTAGATATATATATATATATCTATATATATATATATCTAAATATATATATATATATAGATATATATATATAAACATTTTAATCTTCTTTTGTAAGTGGTTTCCACACCTATCTACCACTAATACATCTAAATATATATATATATAGATATATATAAACTTTTATATATACCTACATATATATATGCATATGATTGCTTAAATAATATTTAAATTTAAACTCCACCCAAAGATACCAAGTGCTTTGTTATAATCCAACTCATAGCCATGAAACTGAAATACCCTAATTTTATTTACTTGTGATAGATATGGAGCAGGGTAATGGAGGAGTGACGACGGCGAAGGAGGTCGCAGGGACGGCTGAAGGAGGTGAGCGAGGCGAAAGGGAAGATGTGGTCGCAGGCGGCGGTTCAGGAAAGGTGGTTGTAATGAAGGTCTGGCCACGCAGGAGCGGCGGCGGAAAGAGAACTGCGGGGAGGGAACTGTGCTGCGTCGGTGGAAAGGGAGATGTGGGGGCCTGCATGTAGGCCGCGGGGCTTGAGGTGAGGCAGGGGTGTGGGGAGGGGCGAAGCCCCACCCACATCCCACTTCGTGGGGTGTGGGTGGGGCTCCGCCCCTCCCCACACCCTTGGTATTAAGGTTCAGTGGGGGGGAATCCAAATCCCCACCATTTCCATTTAGCTTCAGTTGTGTTCATAATGTAAACTGCGATCTTATATCCTCAATGCATTTGCTAATTTGTAAGTTTTAATTAATACTAATTAAATATATATATATATATACACGTATATATATATGTATATATATATTTATATACAAGTGTAACAAATTTTCTCAATTTCATTTATGGATAAATAAAAAATAAAAATATATATATATGTGTGTGTGTGTGTAGCAAAATTTTAAAGTTTTCCAACAAATAAATAATAATAAAATATATATATATATATATATATATATATATTTAAATCATAATGAATTTTCATATTTCCTACAACATTTTAGTTTACAAATTAACAAATTCATTTCACATTTTCTCCAACATTTTAATTTACAATTCAACAAATTTCTTGAGTGAAACAGAAAGTAAATAACCATTTAAATCTGTAATTTTCAACTAAATTTTAATCTATCAAGTATACATTCAATTTCAAATAAAATTAAAATTAAGAGTAAATACAGGGAACTAATAAATCTTCCACTTCAATAACCAAATAAACAAACATGTAAATCAGTTTAGTTTATTCTCTAGTGTATACTTAAATCAAGTTTTAATTTGTTTTCTAAAGGAAAATTTACAACTTCTATAATCCAGTGAATGTAACTTTTTCACTAAATAAAACCAGAAATAACTTAACAACTTGTCTAGATCAAACACTTAATTTCACAACTTACAATTTGATAAACAAGAATAAACAACTGTAAGATTTCACAACACACAATCACTCTAAGGGAGGAATTACTTTCTTCTCCCAATACAATTTTTTTACAACTTTCAGAGGGAGTAATCTCTCCTCTTTAAAAGGAACTTATCCAGGAAGAAACTCAAAGAACTAAACTCTCCTTGCTAGTAAAGATGAGTTACATTTTCCCCAAACATTAAAACTTTCCCATTTCTCTTCCATAAGCTCCAAGAGAAACCTACATGACAACAAGGAAGAATACACCAACTAACTAGCTCTCCTCCCTACCATAGACCCGCAAGAGAGTCACCCCCGAGCTAAGGAGATCATCCACACACCTAGAGTAGAATAGACCAAAAACACTTCACAACAATAGAAACAAACAACACACAACACCCATAGTTTTACTCACAATACAAAAACTCAACTGAGGTGAGTTTGAAGAGGGTGGGGAAGTAGACTCACTCAACTCCAAGGTGTCATTCTTCTCAACATTTATCACAGCTTTTCTCATGGCCTCAAGCCAACAAAAATTATTCTTTCTCATGGCCTCAAGCCATCCAAATAATAAAAATCACAAGGATATCCCAAATAGGTTCTCAAGCCTTAATCCCTCTTGGCTCAAAATTACTAACATGCCCTCAAGGCTTCCATATACCAAGAACAAGAATGCACCCGAGGAGGTTTACACCTTCCCTTCCCCATACATGATGAGCATTGTCTTCCAACTAGAAGAAGCTCTTTCAAACACCCATCACAAACCCAAAATAACAGAAATAACACATAGACAACCTTTGCAAATCCACATTCATCAAACAAGAACAGAACATACAAGGGTGAGTAAACTAGCTCACTAACCTTTACATGCCCTATTATGGATGTAGTTGAAGAAGAGCTCCACCCTTAGTCGCCTCCTCCAAGTTCTCCTTCTTTCCACAATAATCCAACCCCCTTACCCTCTCCCTCCTCTCTTCTTTAAAACTAATTCCCTCCATTTTCCCTTATTCCCAAGTGGCGTTAAAAAATTAAACCCACTCTTTATCCATTATCCCTAGTGGACTTAAAACAATTAACCCCACTCAAGAGGTCCACCATTATAGCCCTTTTTCCAACACATGGAGGAATAAAATACAATAAGTAAAATAGAAATAAAAAGGGAGTGGATGACACACCACCTTTTTTATGGGGAACTCCCACCAAAAGAGAGGCACAAAGAGACAAAGCACTCCATTATTGGTGGATCATGGAGTCAATCCATGACTTGGAAGTGGGCCTAAGTGTGGATTCCACTCATCCCATTATCCCCATACTCCCAAATTCGTCACTTAACTTCACTGTGAAGTTAAAGTGACCATATGAAGGTTATCCCAAGGTTATCCTAGTCAAAAGGGTCCCCAAACCCATGGGGTATAACCCAAGGTTGATTTTTACCTAGTTAGGACTCCCAGAGTCAAGTAAAAACACAAGAAGAGGGTCTAAAAGAAATAAACTTAAACAAGACTCATAACAATATTTCTTACAACACATCACAATACAAGTAATTCAGAGGGTAGACCTAATTCCCTTGACCCCATGTAATATTACAACTTTACAACATTTCCACCATACACGGAGTTGATCTTAGTTCCTCGTGGAACTAGATCGGCTCACAAGGGATACAACATAGGGTGTGGAATGATCTCCTGTATTTGTGGTTTCGTTAGCAATACCTGCACACTCAATCTCGAAATTAATAACACATAAAGATATCATAGCTGAAGCAATTTAAATACAAGCATACCTAAATATTCTACCATATAATCATACTGAAATCACATTAAAGTTCCATTTCTAATATTATCCATTCCTCATTCTCTTAAAAGCAACATCTAACTATCATTGCACGATTTGTTTTCTTAAAATTCAATTAGGTTTAATAAACAAAATTCTAGGATCAAAAGTCCTTCAACATAAAAGTAACAGCAATAACAGTGCAAATAGTCTCATGAACAGAAGTGAAAAAGGTAGGCCTCACATCCTCCCCCCTAAGATTGTACTTCCTCCTAGAAGTCATCAAAGAGGTGAGGGTAAAGTGTCTTCAGTCTCGTTGCATCTTCCCATGTTGCAGTGACCTCGTCATACATATCCCACTAGACCCTAACTTGGTCCAGTTCTCGACCTCGAAGGCCCAGCGTTTGACGAGCCAATATGCGTATTGGCTCCAAAGCCAGCTGTCCGTCTGCCTCTACCTGAAGAGCACTCCAATCCAATATGTGAGATAAGTCAGAAATATATCGACGTAGAACTAAAACATGAAAAACATCGTGGATACGAGACAGGCTAGGTGGCAAGGCTAAACAATAGGCTACACATCCTATCCTCTCCAAAATCTCAAAAGGTCCTACAAATCGGGGTGCAATCTTAGAGCCTTTTCCATAATGGATTGGACTCGTATGCGGTCGCACTCTCAAGAATACCCTATCACCCACTGAGAAGTTTTGATCCATTCTCTTTGCATCGGCATACTTCTTCTATCTATCTTGAGCTTCCTGAAGTCTCTGTCTGATCAATGTGACCTGCTGTTCCATATCCTGAATTATTCCGGGACCAATGGCAACTCGGTCCTCTAACCAATCCCAACTCAAAGGCGTCCTGCAAGGTCTACCGTATAAAGCCTGGTAAGGAGGCATACCCAACGAGTTGTGATGCCCATTATTGTAGGTGAACTCAACCAGATACAGGTACTCCTCCCATCTAGACTAATGATCCATAATATACATGCGAAGCATGTCCTCTAATACCTGATTAACTCTTTCTATTTGGTCGTCGGTCTCAGGATGGTAAGTGGAACTAAAGTTGAGCTGTGTGCCCAACGCTTGATGTAAGGCTCTCCAAAATGATGATGTGAATACAGAGTCTCTATCAGATATGATGCGGCGAGGTACTCCATGTAGTCTGACAATCTGATCTAGAAACGCTCTCGCCACCGATGGTGCATTGTACGTTGTGCGTACCGGTGAGAAATGCACCACCTTGGTCAACTTGTCAACTGTCACCATGATGGCATCATGGCGTCGCGATGACATAGGTAGACCAACAATAAAGTCCATGGAAATGGTGTCCCATTTCCACTCAAGTATCTTGTGAAGGTACAAAAATCCTACTGGATGCTAATGCTCGGCCTTGACCCTCTGACACTCAAGGCATCAAGCAACATACTCTGTAATGTCGCGTCTCATCCCAGCCCAATGATACAACTGCCGCAAATCCACATGCGTCTTCTTCACTCTTGGATGAGCTGCATAGGGTGCTCTATGAGCCTCAGAGAGTATCACTATACATAGATCACCCGCACGGGGTACATAGATGCGCTGCCTATGTCTAAGCAATCCATCTGACTCAAGGGAATATCCTACGAACTTGCCCTTCAGGACCTCTGATTCTGGATTTCCTGTTGTACCTCAAGAAACTACTCGTCCTCAGGCAGATGCTGTAGAGTACGCTCTCTCAAATCCACCTTTAAAGTTAGAGTCAAGATCTCGTGGCGCCTTCGACTCAAAGCATCGGTGACCACGTTCTCCTTTCCTTTGATGTAGTGGACATCAAAGTCATACTCACATATGAACTCCATCCAATGCCACTGGCGGGCATTCAAATTAGGCTGAGTGAAAATGTACTGTAAGCTATGATGATCCGAATGGAACTCAAAACGTCAACCTAAGAGAAAGTGTCTCCAACGAACAAGAGCATGAATAACGGCTGCGAGCTCTAAATCGTGAGTAGGGTAGTTTAGCTCATGTGTTTTAATTTTTTTGCGATTCATAAGCAATCGCTCTACCACCCTGCATAAACACAACTCCCAATCCCTCTAATGATGCATCTGTGCAGACAACAAAATCTTCTGCCGGATCAGGAATAGCTAATATGGGAGCACTGGTAAGACATTCCTTAAGGATCCTAAAGGCCTTCTCACACTGATCAGTCCAAGTGAATTCTTTCCCTTTTTGCTGAAGGGAAGTGATAGGATATGCTATCCTGGAGAAGCCTTCAACAAACCTGCAGTAGTAACTGGCTAGTCCCATAAAGCTCCTTACCTCTGTTACACTGGTGGGTGCTGGCCATTCCTGAATTGTTCTGATCTTCGATGGATCTACGGAGATGCCATCGCCTAATAATATGTGCCCCAAATACTGCACCTCTGACCTGAAAAAGGCACACTTCACCAGGTTGCCATAAAGCTGATGCTCACGTAAACACTACAATACCTAACACAGATGGTCCACATGTTCCTCCTCGGTCCGTGAATAGATCAAAATGTCATCTAGAAAAATAATCACAGACCGATCTAGGTAAGTACGGAACACCCCATTCATGAGACTCATGAACACTGTAGGGGCGTTCGTCAAACTGAAAGATACCACTGTAAATTCATAATGGCCATATCTGGTTCAGAAAGCAGTCTTGTGAATATCTACCTCTGTGATTCGTAATTGGTGATACCCAGATTTTAGATCAATTTTTGAAAACACTTTGGCTCCCTACATTTGGTCAAAGAGATCGTCAATCCTAGGCAGAGGATATCAGTTCCTCACCGTCACTTTGTTCAACTGTCTGTAGTCCATGCATAGCCGAAGAGATCCATCCTTCTTCTTTACGAAGATAACTGGTGCACCCCATGGTGAAACGCTAGGTCGGATGTGTCCCTTCTCTAATAATTCTTCTAACTGCAGTTTAAGCTTTGTAAGCTCATGTGTAGTCATTCTATAAGGTGCATGAGACACTAGTTCTACCCCTGGTACCAAGTCGATGTGGAAGTCAACTTCCCTGCATGGAGGCATACCTGGTAACTCTGGCGGAAAAACATCAGAAAATTCTCTTAGGATAGGGTGATCGTCTAAGGTAACCTCAGGTTCATCCTCTAATCTATCACTGACTGTGATAGCAAACATCTAACAACCCTTCCACATGCAGCGCTTAAGTTGCTGAGCGGATGTCATACGAGCAGTCATGGGCTTCTGTATGCCCACTATCTCGACCAGTGTGCCATGATCGTCTATGCAACTAATTGTCCTCTGGTGGCAATCTAGCTTGGCTCTATGAGCCGCAAGCCAGTCCATACCCAGAACTACACCGTAGGATCCTAATGGCATAACTCTAAGATCCCATGTTGTAATGAAAGAACCCAAGGAAATCTCACAATTCCTAACAACGATATCAATTGACATTCTGGCCCCAAAGGCCAACTCAACCTCCCACCTATTGTCCTACCTCGAAGCCACCAGCCTGTAACGTTCCACTAACGATGTAGACATAAAAGAGTCAGTAGCTCTGAAATCAAATAGGATAGAGATGGGAAAATCTCTAATCATACCTGCTGTCTCTATGACTGAAGCCTAGAAATTGACCTGGTAGTTTTCAACCACTGCAAACATACAGTGGGATTTACCCATATCACCCACAGTCTACTCAGATCCTCCTGCACGATGATGTCCCCATACTATAAAACCTTGTGGGCACTCTCTAGCTAAGTGTCTAGCTTCACCGCAAACATAACAAGGGCCCCTAACCTATACCTATACAGTCTGAGTCCTGCTCGACTGCTGTTGTCCTGATCTACCAGTGGACCCCTGTGAGCCCCTATATGACTGATGCGGCCTCGCGGGTCCTGCAGGTGGTCCCTGCTGTCTCAGATCTCTGCGCGAGCCCTGCTGCTACCAACCTCTATTATTTCCCCCATGTGACCTCGGCTGTGTTCTAGCTTTCTGTTGCTGCTATGACTGCTGTTGTTGTGGGGGCCTAGGAGGTAATGATGTTGAACTGAATCCTCCTCTAGGGGGTGGCTATGTTGGCCTACAAAAACTCTGTTGATGTTGCTGCTATCCCCGATCCTGAAACTGAGGGCGAGAACTCTGCCCCCATCCCTGAATCTCCTCAGCAATATAAGCCTTCTCGGCAGCATCACTCAAAGTCTGAGGATCTGCCATCCAAACAGGCCCTGCTATACTGTGGTTTAGTCCTCTGATAAACTTATGCACCAGGATTTTCTTGTCATCGAGATACTCCGCATATCTGGATAACTCTATAAACCTACTCTCATACTATGCCACTGAGAGTCCCCTCTGCTGTAGGTCATGGAACTCGTCTATACGATGTTGTCTGTAATAGTCTAATAGGTATATCGCGTTGAAGCACTTAATAAAGGTCTCCCGTGAAAGGGTGTCTAAGGAAAGGTGACGCTTGCACTCCTCAGTGTGCCACCAGGTAGCTGCTGCATCTTGTAATAAGTGTACTGCCACATGGGCCTTCGTATTGCCCGTGTATGGATGCAACGCGAAGCACCTATCTAAACTAGTAAGCCAGGCCTTTGCCTCAGCTCCCTCTGTGGTTCTGATGAAAGTAGGAGGGTTCAATCTCAATATGTCCCTGATGGAATCTCCTCTATCTTTGCGCCCTCTAATAGGCTCATCTGTATGATAATCATAAGGCCTGGGACCCAATTGCTCTACTCGCACTGTCTCGTCATGCCTGGTATGATGTGTGGGGCTCCTGCTACAGGCCTTGTCGGCCGAACCAACCTTCTCTGTATCAGGCAACTCGACATAAGGCTCCACACGTGGTACCCCCTACGGCTCTACGCGGGGCTCCACACGTGGCTCGACATGAGACTCAGCTCGTGGCTCCACGCGTGGCTCCTCTCGCGAAACATCGTGGGGCTCGACATGTGGCTCTATGCGTGGCTCAACTATAGCCGATGGAAGCCTATCTAAGATAGCCTGTAAGGCCTATAATATCTGTGGTCCCATATCTGGTGGGGTTGATGGTGCCTACAGTACCTAAGGAACTGGTTGTGTCTGTAGAACTGGCTGAACCTGTGGAATTGGCTGATCTGGTGGGACTGGCTAATCCAGTCCCATAGCTAAAGAATCAGTGCGCACCTCAGTGGGTGGAGTACAGCGAGGCTGTGCTCGCCTAACTCGTTTGGGAGGCATCCTACAAAACGAGGTAACCGCCAATTAGTTTGGTTGCGGAAATGATAATGTGCCTAAACAAGCCTAGTGTTTAAAACAACTTGGCTCTGATACCAAATGTCATGCCCACATTTCCCATGCGGTCACAACACGCAAACACGCGTGTTATGTCCACATGCGACATGTGGTCATGATATGAACTATCAAAAAATTTTCCTTCTATTTAGAATTCCCTCCTCGCACACATAAGTGTGCTCGGTTGCGTATGTTTAAGTCGTCAAAGATATTGTTGTTAATGGGATATTTAACACACGTGTATATTTTTTTATTTGGACTTACTATTTGTTTGACGGGGGCAACTATATCTACGATTGATCTATTTTTCATCGTATTTATTTGGTAAAATTTGCCTCCAATGGGTTGTCCCAGTCTAGTATAATGTTAACATGTAACTACCCTCTATTTGACTCGTTTATGAATTTATTAAATTATTTACTTAAATAATTGTTTATTATGTATCAATTACTTGGTATTACATTTAGGCATATGATGAACTCCGAACTCACGATTCATAATATTGATCAAACTATTTTTAAATATATAATTGATCGTTGATAAAATTGTTCTAAAGTTTCTTTCGTTACAAAAAGAACCATTATATATATATATGCCTATATAGAGATAAACATACATATATATATTCCCGGTTAAGAGCACTCAAAAAGAATCATTACACTTATTCATATGTTGATATATATATATATATATATATATATATATATATATATATATAAACATTTTAATCTTCTTTTGTAAGTGGTTTCCACACCTATCTACCACTAATACATCTATATATATATATATATATAAACTTTTATATATATATGCATATGATTGCTTAAATAATATTTAAATTTAAACTCCACCCAAAGATACGAAGTGCTTTGTTATAATCCAACTCATAGCCATGAAACTGAAATACCCTAATTTTATTTGCTTGTGATAGATATGTAGCAGGGTAATGGAGGAGCAGCGGCGGTGAAGGAGGTCGCAGGGATGGCCGAAGGAGGTGAGCAGGCCGGAAGGGAAGATGTGGTCGCAGGTGGTGGTTCAAGAAAGGTGGTTGTAGTGAAGGTCTGGCCGCGTAGGAGCGGTGGCGGAAAGAGAACCGCGGGGAGGGAATTGTGCTGCGTCGGCGGAAAGGGAGATGTGGGGGCCTTTGCATAGGCCACGGGGCTTGAGGTGAGGTGGGGGTGGGGCTCCGCCCCTCCCCACACCCTTGGTATTAAGGTTTGGTGGGGGCAAATCCAAACCCCCACCATTTCCATTTAGTTTTGGCTATGTTCATAATGTAAACTGCGATCTTCTATCCTCAATGCATTTGCTAATTCGTAAGTTTTAATTAATACTAATTAAATATATATATATATATATACACGTATATATATATATGTATATATATTTATATACAAGTGTAACAAATTTTCTCAATTTCATTTACGGATAAATAAAAATAAATATATATATATATGTGTGTGTGTGTGTGTGTGTGTAGCAAAATTTCAAAGTTTTCCAACAAATAAATAATAATAAAATATATATATATATATATAAATCATAACGAATTTTCATATTTCCTACAAAATTTTAGTTTACAAATTAACAAATTCATTTCACATTTTCTCCAACATTTTAATTTACAATTCAACAAATTTCTTGAGTGAAACAGAAAGTAAATAGCCATTTAAATCTGTAATTTTCAACTAAATTTTAATCTATCAAGTATACATTCCATTTCAAATAAAATTAAAGATTAAGAGTAAATACAGGGAACTAATAAATCTTCCACTTCAATAACCAAATAAACAAACATGTAAATCGGTTTAGTTTATTTTCCATTGTTTACTTAAATCAAGTTTTAATTTGTTTTCTAAAGGCAAATTTACAACTTCTATAATCCAGTGAATGTAACTTTTTCACTAAATAAAACTAGAAATAACTTAACAACTTGTCTAGATCAAACACTTAATTTCACAACTGTAAGATTTCACAACACACAATCACTCTAAGGGAGGAATTACTTTCTTCTCCCAATACAATTTTTTTACAACTTTCAGAGGGAGCAATCTCTCCTCTTTAAAAGGAACTTATCCAAGAAGAAACTCAAAGAACCAAACTCTCCTTGCCAGTAAAGATGAGTTACATTTTCCCCAAACATTAAAACTTTCCCATTTCTCTTGCATAAGCTCCAAGAGAAACCTGCATGACAACAAGGAAGAATACACCAACCAACTAGCTCTCCTCCCTACCATAGACCCGCAAGAGGGTCACCCCCAAGTTAGGGAGATCATCCACACACCTAGGGTAGAATAGACCAAAAATACTTCACAACAATAGAAACAAACAACACACAACACCCATAGTTTTACTCACAATACAAAAACTCAACTGAGGTGAGTTTAAAGAGGGTAGGGAAGTAGACTCACTCAACTCCAAGGTGTCATTCTTCTCAACATTTATCACAGCTTTTCTCATGGCCTCAAGCCAACAAAAATTATTCTTTCTCATGGCCTCAAGCCATCCGAATAATAAAAATCACAAGGATATCCCAAATAGGTTCTCAAGCCTTAATCCCTCTTGGCTCAAAATTACTAACATGCCCTCAAGGCTTCCATATACCAAGAACAAGAATGCACCCGAGGAGGTTTACACCTTCCCTTCCCCATACATGATGAGCATTGTCTTCCAACTAGAAGAAGCTCTTTCAAACACCCATCACAAACCCAAAATAACAGAAATAACACATAGACAACCTTTGCAAATCCACATTCATCAAACAAGAACAGAACATACAAGGGTGAGTAAACTAGCTCACTAACCTTTACAAGCCCTATTATGGATGTAGTTGAAGAAGAGCTCCACCCTTAGTCTCCTCCTCCAAGTTCTCCTTCTTTCCACAATAATCCAACCCCCTTACCCTCTCCCTCCTCTCTTTTTTAAAACTAATTCCCTCCATTTTCCCTTATTCCCAAGTGGCATTAAAAAACTAAACCCACTCCTTATCCATTATCCCTAGTGGACTTAAAATAATTAACCCCACTCAGGAGGTCCCCTATTATAGCCTTTTCCAACACATGGAGGAATAAAATACAATAAGTAAAATAGAAATAAAAAGGGAGTGGATGACACACTACCCTTTTTATGGGGAACTCCCACCAAAAGAGAGGCACAAAGAGACAAAGCACTCCATTATTGGTGGATCATGGAGTCATTCCATGACTTGGAAGTGGGCCTGAGTGTGGATTCCACTCATCCCATTATCCCCATGCTCCCAAATTCGTCACTTAACTTGACTGTGAAGTTAAAGTGACCATATGGAGGTTATCCCAAGGTTATCTTAGTCAAAAGGGTCCCCAGACCCATGGGGTATAACCCAGAGTTGATTTTTACCTAGTTAGGACTCCTAGAGTCAAGTAAAAACACAAGAAGAGGATCTAAAAGAAATAAACTTAAACAAGACTCATAACAACATTTCTTACAACACATATCACAATACAAGTAATTCAGAGGATAGACCTAAGTCCCTTGACCCCATGCAACATTACAATATTACAACATTTCCACCATACACGAAGTTGATCTTAGTTCCTCGTGGAACTAGATCGGCTCACAAGGGATACAACATAGGGTGTGGAATGATCTCCTGTATTTGTGATTTCGTTAGCAATACCTGTACACTCAATCTCAAAGTTAATAACACATAAAGATATCATAGCCAAAGCAATTTAAATACAAGCATACCTAAATATTCTACCATATAATCATACTGAAATCACATTAAAGTTCCATTTCTAATATTATCCATTCCTCATTCTCTTAAAAGCAACATCTAACTATCATTGCATGATTTATTTTCTTAAAATTCAATTAGGTTTAATAAACAAAATTCTAGGATCAATAGTCCTTCAACATAAAAGTAACAACAATAACACTGCAAATAGTCTCATGAACAGAAGTGAAAAAGGTAGGCCTCACAATCACCACTAGTACTTTTCCTGTCATCCACATCTCCTACCCAATCAACATTTGAATATGCATAAAGAGTGAAATCATCATCCTTAGGATACCATAAGCCATACTCAGTTGTCCTTTTTAGATATCTAAAAATTCTTTTGACTGCTACAACATGAGATTCTCTAGGATTAGCTTGAAATCTAGCAACAAGGTTAACTACATTCATAATATCAGGTTTGGTTTGGTTCAAATAAAGTAGTCCTCCAATCATTGATCTATACCTTTTCTGATCTGCCTTAGGGGAATCATCATCCTTACTCAACTTACATCTAGTTACCATAGGAGTACTCACTGGTTTTGAATCCTCCATTCTGAACTTTTTCAATAACTCCTTCACATACTTAGACTAAGATATAAAGATGCCTTTATTTGACTGAATGATTTGTAGACCTAAGAAGAAATTCATTTCACCAAACATAGACATCTCAAATTCACTTTGCATCTGATCAGCAAAATTTTTGCACATGCTCTCATTCCCACCAAAGATGATATCATCAGTAAATACCTTAACAATCAAAATGTGTTCATGATCAATTTTGAAATAAAGATTATTGCCAGCTGTGCCTTTGCTAAAACATAGCTTTAGTAGATACTTATCTAATATTGCATACCAGGCTCTTAGGGCTTGTTTAAGTCCATACAATGCTTTCCTCAATCTGCAAACCAGATCTCCTTTATCAGACAACTGGAATCCTTCCGGTTGCTCAATGTAGACTTTTTTTTCCAACTTTCCATTCAGGAATGCTGACTTGACATCCATCTGGTAAACTTTGAAATCCTTGTAAGTCTATTCCCTCAACCTGAAAATATCCTTTGCACACTAATCTTGCTTTGTTTCTCACAACTTCACCATCTTCATTCAATTTATTCCAAAAGACCCATTTAGTTCCAATTACATTCTTATCTTTAGGTCTAGGAACAAGATCCCAAGTATGATTCTTTTTAATTTGCATTAACTCTTCTTCCATTGCTTTTACCCAATTTTCATCATTACATGCTTCATTTACTAATTTTGGTTCAACTTTTGAAATCAAACAATACTCCATTTGTTTTTCTACAATTCTTCTTCTAGTTTGAACACCTTTATTTTTGTTTCCTATTATCTGATCTTCAGAATGATTCAACCTTACATACCTGTGTTGGCAAGAGACACTATATAGATTCATGATTGTTGTCATTGATGTCAACAAAATTCATCCCACACATCCGCAGGAAATGGTATGTCTCTACCGGAAGTCAGAGTGAAGAATGTTGTGGTCCGGTAAATAGGAACAGAGCATGTGGCGAGGTCCGACGGATAGGTCCGGATCTCTCAGAGGAAGTATCTTGGTAAAGTGCAGATTTGGGGAAGTCAAGAGGACTATCTTGACTGATAGATTCCAAGGTTTGAGCCTCCGGTGTGGAAAGGATAAAGAGATATGAATGCTTAAGTACCGGGTTCCCAATTGGCAGTGTGAAGAGAGGAAGAACTGACTGGCAGAACATCAGACATTATTTCGGATGTGTTACTGATGTTAGTAAAGGTTATGAAGGCATGAATTATGTTTGGCCAACATGGTTAATGATTTCCACAAGTATATCCTTTGGTGCAGGTGCACCCCTTCAAAAGGACCAACATGCACAAGAGGAAGAAGAAGAAGACTAACATTAGTTTGACATTTCATGTTATCTATAGCACCTCCAAATGTAACATGTAATGTTAGCATTTTTTGTATGAAGTTTCTGACAGCTTGGATTAAGGGGAGGTTAAGTAAGGTGTCTTAGCTTTAAGAGTTTTGCTATCTTATGCAAAACAGATGTCATTTGTAGTAGATTAAGGGTTTCCACCTATAATTTTGAAAAGATAAAAATCCCAGAAATAGAGGAGAATGTCAGTCCCTCGCATTGGGAAAGATAAAAAGGGGAAAACCTTTTGTAGAGTACGGGGGAGTAGTTTCTGGGTTCTGGTCTCTGAATAGTGGAATGTAATTTCTGAACATGAAGAAAGAATAGAAGTTCTGCAAGTTATTTTCTTTCCAGTTTCTGAATACTGTGTAGATAACCAGTGTAGATACTCTGTGTAGGAATTCGTCCTGTGTAGATTTTGTATATAGTTTAGTTTTGAGCTTCTGTGGTCGAAGTAATCGAATAAATCCATTCCACTGGCAGATTTTTGGGGAAATCAGTGGAATGGACTTGTAAACTAACCCCCCTCCATTTTTGTTTATTTGTTTGACTGTTAAGTATGGTGGGATAGAATTTGCAGAATCCTTTCCTGAGAAGATCGTCCTTAAGTATGTGTATTACTGCATTTGCAGAGTGAATATTTTGTGTGTATCCTTCAGTTGTGTCTGTATGAGCATCATTGAACAGTTTAGATGTCAATTCAAGCCTGAAATGTATGTTTTGGAGACATCGGCGTGAGTTTCCAACTATGCCTCCGACGGAGAAACCATCGGCGTAAGGATTGATATCGGCGTGCTGAAATTAGATTCATCCGACGGTGAAAGTCTCACCGATAGTAATCGCGGCCGAAGGCATCGGCGAGAGTCAGGGCATCGGCCAAGAGGAAGTGTGTTGGTCCGATGGTAGCAAGTCACACCGACAACGGTTTGCATTCAAGTCATCGGCGTGAGCTGTAGGGAAGTCTGGCCGAAAGGGGTTGGCGTAGGAGTTTCGGCGGAACATGAGATATCGGCAGAAGGGAGAAAGGTGGCACCGACGATAGGTGGTCTCGCCGATAGAGTTGAGGTCATCGGCGAGAGAGGGGTGTATCGGCGAAAGAATTCAACGCTGGGCCGACAATAGAGGTCAGCCTGACGGAGGGATCAACATAGTCATCGGAGTGATAACGGAGAAGTCTGGCCGATGTAGTTTATATCGGCATGAGTCCCCTCATCGGCAGAAAGAAGAAAGGTGGCACCAACGGTAGGTGGTCTCGTCGATAGAGATAGGTCATCGGCGAGAAAGGAGGCATCGGCGGAAGAATTCAAAGCTAGAGCGACAGTAGGAAGTCTCACCGATCGGGGTGACGAACATGGGAGTCACACCGACGGAGCAACTGGTGATAAGTGTTCGGCGTGACATTCAGTATCGGTGAACGTTGAAGAAAGGTGGGCCGATAGTTATTGTCTTGCCGATAGGCAAGAGTGGGTACACATCGGTGAGACAATTCCAAAGTCTTGCCGATATAGTTTCTTTTGGCTATCTTGTGGGCTCCAAGAGGTTTTTGAACTGGTTCACACGCTTCAGCTGGGCATATGCTCTGCATCAGGTGGTATCAGAGCAAGAGAAAGCTCTGGGAAAGGTTAGTGTGAAAATTTCATTTCTGAAGTTATTTGTTCCATCTAGTAGTAAAAGAAGAAAGCAGAATGTTGGAAGGAGAAGCCTCAGACACTCTTCCAGCAAAGATGTCCAATGCTAAATTGACATCCTTGGTGAAGAAGCAAATAGCAGAAAGTAGAGCTGATAGAGCTCAGAATCAGGCAATGAAGGAAGAACTAGAGAAGCTGAGGGAAAGAGTGGAGAAAGGGGAAGAAAACTCTGGTGAACGAGAAGATGGGGATGAAGAGGAGACCCCAGAGCAGGAAGAGATAGAGGTTGCTGCAGACCAGAGACCCTTACTCAATGCCCTCAAGTCCATGGAAAGAAGGACCATGGATGTGAAAATAGACCTGCCTGTGTTTGCAGGAAAAATGGAACCTGATTCAGTAATGGAGTGGATAGACTGCTTGAATAATTTCTTTGAGACAGAAGAGATACCAGAACACCAACGAGTAAAGATGGCTCAATCCAAAATGAAAGGAGCTGCACTGACTTGGTGGAATTTCATCCAAGATGACAGGGTGAAAGAGGGAAAGAATAGAGTTACAACATGGAAGAGAATGATGGTATTGGTGAAAGAAGCCTATGTTCCATTGGATTACAATATCCAATTACATAAGAGAAAACATAATTTGAAGCAGAAGGAGCTAGATGTCAGTTCATACACAGAAGAATTCATGAAGTTGTGTGTAAAAACAAAGGTAAGGGAAGATGAGGAAGAGAAGGTAGCAAGATACCTCAATGGATTGAGACTTAACATCCAGGAAGAGTTAAATCTGCATAATCCAGATACAGTTCAAAAGTGCTATCAATTAGCACTCAAAGTGGAAGAAAAACTAACGAGAAGGCATGAGCAAAATCATAGAGGTAGGGGAAGACAGCAGAGAGGAGGAAGAAGTCTTTTTAGAGGCAGAGGATTTGGATACCAGAGTGAATCCAACCAAGAGACCAGCAGAGGAGATAACAGTCAGAACCAAGGAGGAAGCTACAATCAAAGGGGAAACTTTAGGGGTAGAAGACCACCTTATAGAGGAAGATCTCAGGGCAGAGGACCTATCAGATGTTACAATTGCAACCAAGAAGGCCATATAGCCAGTAGATGTCCAGCAAAGGCAACAAGTTCAATAGGAGAAAAGAGGATCAATCTGATCCAAGAATCTGATTGTCAAAGTGTAGCAAGCTCAAGCACTATTCCAAGTGTGAATGCTCCTAGTAGTTATGGGTATCCTGAGAATGGAGAATCTTTGATGATTAGGAGAGCAATGACCACCATGAAAGTACCTGGAAAAGAACCTCCACAAAGGAAGTCTCTCTTCAGAACTACTTGCAAGGCAGGAGGAAAGGTATGTAAAGTTTTGATTGACTCTGGATCTACTGAGAATTTTGTATCCATTGAGATGGTAGAAAAACTTAAGCTTAGGAGACTGCCACATCCTTGCCCTTATAAAATTTCATGGCTTACCCAAGGACAGCAAACAGTTGTAGAAGAACAGGCTTGGGTAGAATTTTAAATTGGCCCATATAGGGATAAGCTATTGTTTGACATTGCCAAGATGGATGCTTGCCATCTCCTGTTTGGAAGACCATGGCAGTATGATTTAAAAGCATACCATGATGGTGTTAGGAACACCTACTCAGTTACCAAGAATGGTCAAGTGATAGAATTGATACCGTTAATGGAGACAGAGGGGGAGACAAAAGGAAAAGAGGTTAAAGTGATGATGGTAGAAGGAAGACAATTCATGAAAGAGATAAGAGAAGAAGGAGCAGATACATATGCTCTAATTCCTTGCCTAATGGTAAACAAGGAATAGCAGAAAGAAGTCAAGGAAGAAAAGAGACAAAAATCCATAGAACCAACTGTCCAAGAGCAATTGGACAAGTACCAAGGCATTAGTTCTGATGGGATGCCAAGTTCCTTACCACCTATAAGAGAAATCAGCCATTGTATAGATCTGATCCCAGGATCTACACTTCCCAACAAAGCAGCATATAAGCTCACTCCAGATCAGAATACAGAGGTAGCAAGACAAATTGAAGAGTTGTTGCAAACAGGCCTAATTGGCAAAAGTTTAAGCCCATGTGCGGTACCGGCTGTACTAGCACCAAAGAAGGAAGGCACTTGGAGACTTTGCACTGATTCAAGGGCTATCAACAAAATAACAATCGGGTATAGATTTCCAATCCCTAGAATAGAAGATTTACTTGATTGTTTAGGAGGAGCTAAATACTTCACCAAAATAGATTTAAAGAGTGGTTATCATCAGATTAGGATTAGACCTGGTGATGAGTGAAAAACAGCATTCAAGACAAATGAGGGGTTATATGAGTGGAAGGTCGTGCCTTTTGGTTTATCCAATGCTCCTAGTACTTTTATGAGATTGATGAATGAGGTCTTGAGAGAGTTCATAGGTAAATTTGTCATAGTGTATCTAGATGACATCCTGATTTTCAGCAATATGAGGGAAGAACACCTCATCCATATAGACTTGGTTCTCAAAAGGTTACATGAAGAGCAGCTAATGATAAATTTAGCAAAATGTCTGTTTCTGCAAGAAGAAATCATTTACTTAGGATTTATTATCTCACATAACAAACTGAGAATGGATCCAGAAAAGGTAAGTGCCATACTGTCTTGGCCAACACCCAAAACTGTGCATGCTGTTAGAAGTTTTCATGGATTAGAAACCTTTTATAGGAAGTTTATAAAGGGATTTAGTCATATCTGTGCACCCATGCTTGACACTATAAAGGGAGGACAGAAGTGCAAGTTTACATGGACAAAGGAGGCAGATAATTCTTTTGAAATGTTGAAGAAGAAGATAGCAGAACAGCCAGTTCTTGCTTTTCCTGATTTCAGCAAGATTTTTCAAGTAGAATGTGATGCAAGTCATATTGCTATTGGAGCAGTACTCAACCAAGAAGGTAGGCCTATTGCATTCTTCAGTGAAAAATTAAATGATGCCAAGAAGAGATACTCATCCTATGATTTAGAGATGTATGCTCTAGTCCAATCACTTAAGAAATGGAGACATTATTTGATGCCCAAAGAATTCATAGTGTTCACAGATAATCAGGCTCTTAGTTTCTTAAACAGTCAAGAGAAACTGAACCATAGACACATGAAATGGGTGGAAACTTTGCAAGCTTTCACTTTCACACTCAAGCACAAGAAAGGGGTTAAGAACAAAGTAGCAGATGCTTTGAGCCGGAGAGTTCTGACCATAAATCAGATCCAATTGGAGAGTGTTGGGATTGATTCGTTGAAGACAATGTATGCAGATGATGAAGACTTTGGAGAGATCTATACGGTATGTACTTCTTTTGGAGACAAATATCATGTTGAGTTTTCTGAATTTCTGATCCAAGATGGATTACTTTTCAAAGGTGGACAACTGTGTATTCCTAGATGTTCTATGAGACTGAATATTATTCAGGAGAAACATTGTGGGGCTCTGTCAGGACATTTTGGTCTTGATAAAACTCTTGATCTTGTCAGAAGGCATTACTATTGGCCTAAGTTACAGTTAGATGTGAGAAAATTTGTGGAAGCATGTGTAATATGTCAGAAAGCCAAAGGAAGATCCACAAATGCAAGTTTGTATCAGCCATTACCCATTCCTTCTAGGCCATGGGAGAGCATAAGCATGGATTTTGTACTAGGTTTGCCTAGGACAAGGAAAGGATATGATAGTGTTTTTGTGGTAGTCGACAGATTCAGTAAAATGGCACATTTCTTGCCATGTAAAACCACTTGTGATGCTTCATATGTAGCTGATTTGTTTTTTAAAGAGATAGTGAGAATACATGGTTTACCATTGAACATAGTATCAGACAGAGATGTGAAGTTTATTGGCCACTTCTGGAGAACTCTTTGGAAAAAGTTGGGAACTAATTTATCTTTCTCATCAGCCTACCATCCTCAAACAGATGGGCAGACTGAAGTTGTTAACCGTTCATTGGGTAACCTACTCAGGTGTTTAACCAGACAGCATGGAGAGAAATGGGATAATATCCTCCCACAAGCAGAATTTTCTTATAATGACACCATCAATAGGAGTACAGGGAATTCACCTTTTCAGATAGTGTATGGAATTCATCCAAGGGGTATTCTGGAGCTGAGAGATCTACCTGTAGGAGAACCTATTAGTGCAGATGGTGAAGCTTTTGCTTCAACTATTAAAGAAGTACATGATCAGGTCAAGCATCAACTCCAATAGGCTACAACAAAGTACAAAACATATGCTGACCAGAAGAAAAGAGATTTACAGTTTGAAATTGGAGATTTGGTCTGGGTAAATCTGAAGAAGGAAAGGCTCCCCAAAGGTAAGTATACTAAGCTAATGCAGAGGAAGATTGGACCATGTCAAATTTTAAAGAAGTATGGACAGAATGCATATGAGATCCAACTTCCTCCTGATCTTGGATTGTCCCCAATTTTCAATGTCTGTGATTTGACTCCATACAAACCGAGTGCAGATGTAGAACACGAACCATTGCAGGCAGCAGCTGATGACATTCCAAAGCATGATCCACCAAAGTTGCACCACATCTTGGACTCACGAGTACTCAAAAAGACCAGAAACAAAGAATACTTGGAGTATTTGGTGGCCTGGCAAGGACAACCAGACTCAGAGGCAGTTTGGATGACTGCTGATCAGATTTCCAATCATGGTGCAGACCTACCAACCCTGATCTCAAAGGGGCTTGAGATCTCTACTCCCGGGGAGTATGGTGCAGGTGCACCCCTTCAAAAGGACCAACATGCACAAGAGGAAGAAGAAGAAGACTAACATTAGTTTGACATTTCATGTTATCTATAGCACCTCCAAATGTAACATGTAATGTTAGCATTTTTTGTATGAAGTTTCTGACAGCTTGGATTAAGGGGAGGTTAAGTAAGGTGTCTTAGCTTTAAGAGTTTTGCTGTCTTATGCAAAACAGATGTCATTTGTAGTAGATTAAGGGTTTCCACCTATAATTTTGAAAAGATAAAAATCCCAGAAACAGAGGAGAATGTCAGTCCCTCGCATTGGGAAAGATAAAAAGGGGAAAACCTTTTGTAGAGTACGGGGGAGTAGTTTCTGGGTTCTGGTCTCTGAATAGTGGAATGTAATTTCTGAACATGAAGAAAGAATAGAAGTTCTACAAGTTATTTTCTTTCCAGTTTCTGAATACTGTGTAGATAACCAGTGTAGATAATCTGTGTAGGAATTCGTCCTGTGTAGATTTTGTATATAGTTTAGTTTTGAGCTTCTGTGGTTGAAGTAATCGAATAAATCCATTCCACTGGCAGATTTTTGGGGAAATCAGTGGAATGGACTTGTAAACTAACCCCCCTCCATTTTTGTTTATTTGTTTGACTGTTAAGTATGGTGGGATAGAATTTGCAGAATCCTTTCCTGAGAAGATCGTCCTTAAGTATGTGTATTACTGCATTTGCAGAGTGAATATTTTGTGTGTATCCTTCAGTTGTGTCTGTATGAGCATCGTTGAACAGTTTAGATGTCAATTCAAGCCTGAAATGTATGTTTTGGAGACATCGGCGTGAGTTTCCAATTGTGCCTCCGACGGAGAAACCATCGGCGTAAGGATTGATATCGGCGTGCCGAAATTAGATTCATCCGACGGTGAAAGTCTCATCAATAGTAATCACGGCCGAAGGCATCGGCGAGAGTCAGGGCATCGGCCAAGAGGAAGTGTGTTGGTCCGATGGTAGCAAGTCACACCGACAACGGTTTGCATTCAAGTCATCGGCGTGAGCTGTAGGGAAGTCTGGCCGAAAGGGGTTGGCGTAGGAGTTTCGGCGGAACATGAGATATCGGCAGAAGGGAGAAAGGTGGCGCCGACGATAGGTGGTCTCGCCGATAGAGTTGAGGTCATCGGCGAGAGAGGGGTGTATCGGCGAAAGAATTCAACGCTGGGCCGACGGTAGAGGTCAGCCTGACGGAGGGATCAACATAGTCATCGGAGTGATAACGGAGAAGTCTGGCCGATGTAGTTTATATCGGCATGAGTCCCCTCATCGGCAGAAAGAAGAAAGGTGGCGCCGACGGTAGGTGGTCTCGTCGATAGAGATAGGTCATCGGCAAGAAAGGAGGCATCGGCGGAAGAATTCAAAGCTAGAGCGACAGTAGGAAGTCTCACCGATCGGGGTGACGAACATGGGAGTCACACCGACGGAGCAACTGGTGATAAGTGTTCGGCGTGACATTCAGTATCGGTGAACGTTGAAGAAAGGTGGGCCGATAGTTATTGTCTTGCCGATAGGCAAGAGTGGGTACACATCGGTGAGACAATTCCAAAGTCTTGCCGATATAGTTTCTTTTGGCTATCTTGTGGGCTCCAAGAGGTTTTTGAACTGGTTCACACGCTTCAGCTGGGCATATGCTCTGCATCAGGTGGTATCAGAGCAAGAGAAAGCTCTGGGAAAGGTTAGTGTGAAAATTTCATTTCTGAAGTTATTTGTTCCATCTAGTAGTAAAAGAAGAAAGCAGAATGTTGGAAGGAGAAGCCTCAGACACTCTTCCAGCAAAGATGTCCAATGCTAAATTGACATCCTTGGTGAAGAAGCAAATAGCAGAAAGTAGAGCTGATAGAGCTCAGAATCAGGCAATGAAGGAAGAACTAGAGAAGCTGAGGGAAAGAGTGGAGAAAGGGGAAGAAAACTCTGGTGAACGAGAAGATGGGGATGAAGAGGAGACCCCAGAGCAGGAAGAGATAGAGGTTGCTGCAGACCAGAGACCCTTACTCAATGCCCTCAAGTCCATGGAAAGAAGGACCATGGATGTGAAAATAGACCTGCCTGTGTTTGCAGGAAAAATGGAACCTGATTCAGTAATGGAGTGGATAGACTGCTTGAATAATTTCTTTGAGACAGAAGAGATACCAGAACACCAACGAGTAAAGATGGCTCAATCCAAAATGAAAGGAGCTGCACTGACTTGGTGGAATTTCATCCAAGATGACAGGGTGAAAGAGGGAAAGAATAGAGTTACAACATGGAAGAGAATGATGGTATTGGTGAAAGAAGCCTATGTTCCATTGGATTACAATATCCAATTACATAAGAGAAAACATAATTTGAAGCAGAAGGAGCTAGATGTCAGTTCATACACAGAAGAATTCATGAAGTTGTGTGTAAAAACAAAGGTAAGGGAAGATGAGGAAGAGAAGGTAGCAAGATACCTCAATGGATTGAGACTTAACATCCAGGAAGAGTTAAATCTGCATAATCCAGATACAGTTCAAAAGTGCTATCAATTAGCACTCAAAGTGGAAGAAAAACTAACGAGAAGGCATGAGCAAAATCATAGAGGTAGGGGAAGACAGCAGAGAGGAGGAAGAAGTCTTTTTAGAGGCAGAGGATTTGGATACCAGAGTGAATCCAACCAAGAGACCAGCAGAGGAGATAACAGTCAGAACCAAGGAGGAAGCTACAATCAAAGGGGAAACTTTAGGGGTAGAAGACCACCTTATAGAGGAAGATCTCAGGGCAGAGGACCTATCAGATGTTACAATTGCAACCAAGAAGGCCATATAGCCAGTAGATGTCCAGCAAAGGCAACAAGTTCAATAGGAGAAAAGAGGATCAATCTGATCCAAGAATCTGATTGTCAAAGTGTAGCAAGCTCAAGCACTATTCCAAGTGTGAATGCTCCTAGTAGTTATGGGTATCCTGAGAATGGAGAATCTTTGATGATTAGGAGAGCAATGACCACCATGAAAGTACCTGGAAAAGAACCTCCACAAAGGAAGTCTCTCTTCAGAACTACTTGCAAGGCAGGAGGAAAGGTATGTAAAGTTTTGATTGACTCTGGATCTACTGAGAATTTTGTATCCATTGAGATGGTAGAAAAACTTAAGCTTAGGAGACTGCCACATCCTTGCCCTTATAAAATTTCATGGCTTACCCAAGGACAGCAAACAGTTGTAGAAGAACAGGCTTGGGTAGAATTTCAAATTGGCCCATATAGGGATAAGCTATTGTTTGACATTGCCAAGATGGATGCTTGCCATCTCCTGTTTGGAAGACCATGGCAGTATGATTTAAAAGCATACCATGATGGTGTTAGGAACACCTACTCAGTTACCAAGAATGGTCAAGTGATAGAATTGATACCGTTAATGGAGACAGAGGGGGAGACAAAAGGAAAAGAGGTTAAAGTGATGATGGTAGAAGGAAGACAATTCATGAAAGAGATAAGAGAAGAAGGAGCAGATACATATGCTCTAATTCCTTGCCTAATGGTAAACAAGGAATAGCAGAAAGAAGTCAAGGAAGAAAAGAGACAAAAATCCATAGAACCAACTGTCCAAGAGCAATTGGACAAGTACCAAGGCATTAGTTCTGATGGGATGCCAAGTTCCTTACCACCTATAAGAGAAATCAGCCATTGTATAGATCTGATCCCAGGATCTACACTTCCCAACAAAGCAGCATATAAGCTCACTCCAGATCAGAATACAGAGGTAGCAAGACAAATTGAAGAGTTGTTGCAAACAGGCCTAATTGGCAAAAGTTTAAGCCCATGTGCGGTACCGGCTGTACTAGCACCAAAGAAGGAAGGCACTTGGAGACTTTGCACTGATTCAAGGGCTATCAACAAAATAACAATCGGGTATAGATTTCCAATCCCTAGAATAGAAGATTTACTTGATTGTTTAGGAGGAGCTAAATACTTCACCAAAATAGATTTAAAGAGTGGTTATCATCAGATTAGGATTAGACCTGGTGATGAGTGAAAAACAGCATTCAAGACAAATGAGGGGTTATATGAGTGGAAGGTCGTGCCTTTTGGTTTATCCAATGCTCCTAGTACTTTTATGAGATTGATGAATGAGGTCTTGAGAGAGTTCATAGGTAAATTTGTCATAGTGTATCTAGATGACATCCTGATTTTCAGCAATATGAGGGAAGAACACCTCATCCATATAGACTTGGTTCTCAAAAGGTTACATGAAGAGCAGCTAATGATAAATTTAGCAAAATGTCTGTTTCTGCAAGAAGAAATCATTTACTTAGGATTTATTATCTCACATAACAAACTGAGAATGGATCCAGAAAAGGTAAGTGCCATACTGTCTTGGCCAACACCCAAAACTGTGCATGCTGTTAGAAGTTTTCATGGATTAGAAACCTTTTATAGGAAGTTTATAAAGGGATTTAGTCATATCTGTGCACCCATGCTTGACACTATAAAGGGAGGACAGAAGTGCAAGTTTACATGGACAAAGGAGGCAGATAATTCTTTTGAAATGTTGAAGAAGAAGATAGCAGAACAGCCAGTTCTTGCTTTTCCTGATTTCAGCAAGATTTTTCAAGTAGAATGTGATGCAAGTCATATTGCTATTGGAGCAGTACTCAGCCAAGAAGGTAGGCCTATTGCATTCTTCAGTGAAAAATTAAATGATGCCAAGAAGAGATACTCATCCTATGATTTAGAGATGTATGCTCTAGTCCAATCACTTAAGAAATGGAGACATTATTTGATGCCCAAAGAATTCATAGTGTTCACAGATAATCAGGCTCTTAGTTTCTTAAACAGTCAAGAGAAACTGAACCATAGACACATGAAATGGGTGGAAACTTTGCAAGCTTTCACTTTCACACTCAAGCACAAGAAAGGGGTTAAGAACAAAGTAGCAGATGCTTTGAGCCGGAGAGTTCTGACCATAAATCAGATCCAATTGGAGAGTGTTGGGATTGATTCGTTGAAGACAATGTATGCAGATGATGAAGACTTTGGAGAGATCTATACGGTATGTACTTCTTTTGGAGACAAATATCATGTTGAGTTTTCTGAATTTCTGATCCAAGATGGATTACTTTTCAAAGGTGGACAACTGTGTATTCCTAGATGTTCTATGAGACTGAATATTATTCAGGAGAAACATTGTGGGGCTCTGTCAGGACATTTTGGTCTTGATAAAACTCTTGATCTTGTCAGAAGGCATTACTATTGGCCTAAGTTACAGTTAGATGTGAGAAAATTTGTGGAAGCATGTGTAATATGTCAGAAAGCCAAAGGAAGATCCACAAATGCAAGTTTGTATCAGCCATTACCCATTCCTTCTAGGCCATGGGAGAGCATAAGCATGGATTTTGTACTAGGTTTGCCTAGGACAAGGAAAGGATATGATAGTGTTTTTGTGGTAGTCGACAGATTCAGTAAAATGGCACATTTCTTGCCATGTAAAACCACTTGTGATGCTTCATATGTAGCTGATTTGTTTTTTAAAGAGATAGTGAGAATACATGGTTTACCATTGAACATAGTATCAGACAGAGATGTGAAGTTTATTGGCCACTTCTGGAGAACTCTTTGGAAAAAGTTGGGAACTAATTTATCTTTCTCATCAGCCTACCATCCTCAAACAGATGGGCAGACTGAAGTTGTTAACCGTTCATTGGGTAACCTACTCAGGTGTTTAACCAGACAGCATGGAGAGAAATGGGATAATATCCTCCCACAAGCAGAATTTTCTTATAATGACACCATCAATAGGAGTACAGGGAATTCACCTTTTCAGATAGTGTATGGAATTCATCCAAGGGGTATTCTGGAGCTGAGAGATCTACCTGTAGGAGAACCTATTAGTGCAGATGGTGAAGCTTTTGCTTCAACTATTAAAGAAGTACATGATCAGGTCAAGCATCAACTCCAATAGGCTACAACAAAGTACAAAACATATGCTGACCAGAAGAAAAGAGATTTACAGTTTGAAATTGGAGATTTGGTCTGGGTAAATCTGAAGAAGGAAAGGCTCCCCAAAGGTAAGTATACTAAGCTAATGCAGAGGAAGATTGGACCATGTCAAATTTTAAAGAAGTATGGACAGAATGCATATGAGATCCAACTTCCTCCTGATCTTGGATTGTCCCCAATTTTCAATGTCTGTGATTTGACTCCATACAAACCGAGTGCAGATGTAGAACACGAACCATTGCAGGCAGCAGCTGATGACATTCCAAAGCATGATCCACCAAAGTTGCACCACATCTTGGACTCACGAGTACTCAAAAAGACCAGAAACAAAGAATACTTGGAGTATTTGGTGGCCTGGCAAGGACAACCAGACTCAGAGGCAGTTTGGATGACTGCTGATCAGATTTCCAATCATGGTGCAGACCTACCAACCCTGATCTCAAAGGGGCTTGAGATCTCTACTCCCGGGGAGTATGGTGCAGGTGCACCCCTTCAAAAGGACCAACATGCACAAGAGGAAGAAGAAGAAGACTAACATTAGTTTGACATTTCATGTTATCTATAGCACCTCCAAATGTAACATGTAATGTTAGCATTTTTTGTATGAAGTTTCTGACAGCTTGGATTAAGGGGAGGTTAAGTAAGGTGTCTTAGCTTTAAGAGTTTTGCTGTCTTATGCAAAACAGATGTCATTTGTAGTAGATTAAGGGTTTCCACCTATAATTTTGAAAAGATAAAAATCCCAGAAACAGAGGAGAATGTCAGTCCCTCGCATTGGGAAAGATAAAAAGGGGAAAACCTTTTGTAGAGTACGGGGGAGTAGTTTCTGGGTTCTGGTCTCTGAATAGTGGAATGTAATTTCTGAACATGAAGAAAGAATAGAAGTTCTACAAGTTATTTTCTTTCCAGTTTCTGAATACTGTGTAGATAACCAGTGTAGATAATCTGTGTAGGAATTCGTCCTGTGTAGATTTTGTATATAGTTTAGTTTTGAGCTTCTGTGGTCGAAGTAATCGAATAAATCCATTCCACTGGCAGATTTTTGGGGAAATCAGTGGAATGGACTTGTAAACTAACCCCCCTCCATTTTTGTTTATTTGTTTGACTGTTAAGTATGGTGGGATAGAATTTGCAGAATCCTTTCCTGAGAAGATCGTCCTTAAGTATGTGTATTACTGCATTTGCAGAGTGAATATTTTGTGTGTATCCTTCAGTTGTGTCTGTATGAGCATCGTTGAACAGTTTAGATGTCAATTCAAGCCTGAAATGTATGTTTTGGAGACATCGGCGTGAGTTTCCAATTGTGCCTCCGACGGAGAAACCATCGGCGTAAGGATTGATATCGGCGTGCCGAAATTAGATTCATCCGACGGTGAAAGTCTCATCAATAGTAATCACGGCCGAAGGCATCGGCGAGAGTCAGGGCATCAGCCAAGAGGAAGTGTGTTGGTCCGATGGTAGCAAGTCACACCGACAACGGTTTGCATTCAAGTCATCGGCGTGAGCTGTAGGGAAGTCTGGCCGAAAGGGGTTGGCGTAGGAGTTTCGGCGGAACATGAGATATCGGCAGAAGGGAGAAAGGTGGCGCCGACGATAGGTGGTCTCGCCGATAGAGTTGAGGTCATCGGCGAGAGAGGGGTGTATCGGCGAAAGAATTCAACGCTGGGCCGACGGTAGAGGTCAGCCCGACGGAGGGATCAACATAGTCATCGGAGTGATAACGGAGAAGTCTGGCTGATGTAGTTTATATCGGCATGAGTCCCCTCATCGGCAGAAAGAAGAAAGGTGGTGCCGACGGTAGGTGGTCTCGTCGATAGAGATAGGTCATCGGCAAGAAAGGAGGCATCGGCGGAAGAATTCAAAGCTAGAGCGACAGTAGGAAGTCTCACCGATCGGGGTGACGAACATGGGAGTCACGCCGACGGAGCAGCTGGTGATAAGTGTTCGGCGTGACATTCAGTATCGGTGAACGCTGAAGAAAGGTGGGCCGATAGTTATTGTCTTGCCGATAGGCAAGAGTGGGTACACATCGGTGAGACAATTCCAAAGTCTTGCCAATATAGTTTCTTTTGGCTATCTTGCGGGCTCCAAGAGGTTTTTGAACTGGTTCACACGCTTCAGCTGGGTATATGCTCTGCATCATCCTTGATCCGCATTACTTGGTATGCAAGGATTCAGCCGACAGATCAGAGTCTATTAAAAATATTGACTATTCCGGTGCCGACTAGAAAGATGATGAAATAACTTGTGCGGATATATATATAGGATGGATTTAGTTGTGAGAAGAAGTGTGGTGAAATATGATGTGCGAATAAAAGCAGGGCAGAGCAGAAGCAATAAGGAAGGTCCGGTATATGAAAGGAAAGCAGCATAAGAGAAGAGGAAAGATGAAGTGCAGCAGATCAGTGTACTGAGCCTAATCGGAACTAAACCCTAGCATATGTGGATGCTACCAATCAGTTCAAGTACTGTATAAGACTCTTTTTGTAGACAGTGTGTCTCTTGTAGGCAGTGTGCCTTCTTGTGAGCAGTGTGCTTGGGCAGTGAGCCCTAATTGGCAAGTGTCATTTTGTATTTCCATTCTTCTAATAGAGAATACAATCTTGGGTTAATCACCCCATGGTTTTCTCCCTAACAGGGTTTCCACGTCAAAAATATTGTGTCATGTGTATTTCCAATTCATGGTTATGTTTGCTCATTTGAATTAATGTTACATTGATTATTAATAAAGTTCAGAAAGAGAAAGAAATTAGGATAACTGATTCACGCCCCCTCTCAGTTATCAACAATTGGTATCAGAGCTAAGTTCCTCCTAACAGAGCCTAATAGCTTGAGGAAGATCTTAGAATTCAAATGGATGCATATGGTTTAAGGGAGCAACTCAAGACTACCCTTGATGATCTTGAACAATCAAACTCTGAAGTAAATGAATTAAAGGAAAGACTCAAACAGGCTGATGATTTCATGAGAGAACTAAAAGGCAAATTAAGTCTCTCTATGAAAAAGAGAAAGGAGCTGCTTCAGCAATTGGCAAGACAAGGTGAAGCAAATAATGCAAATGAAGAGCTAAAAGAAAAAACTGAGTTGTGTGAAAAGTTATCAAAAGAAATCATTATGGTAAGACATGAAATGGAATCAGAAGTCATGAAGTTTACCTAAGAAGTTGAAGAGAAAAGAAAAACTAAAGATAATCTAAGACAATCTCTCAAGGAGAAATCAGAAGATTGCCACCAGATGGATAGAATTATCAGACATCTTGAATCTGATCTTGAAGATGCTAAAGATAATGAGAAAAACTTGAGGATCAAATTGTCTCTCTCTCAAAAGGGATCTTCAAACAACAAATGAGTATAAAGAGAAATTCAAGATAAGTTCTGCTCAACTTGAAGTTCTTCTTGGAAGTCAAAACAAGGTAGATGACAAGTGTGGTTTGGGATATGAGAAAGGAGAAAGCTCCGAATCCGGTCAGAAGAATTTTGGATCAGAAAATCCATGGAACAGGCCTAGAAGACCTCCAGTAAGACAGCCTAATGCTCAAAGATATCCATCCTTCAATGGATACTGCCACAACTGCAATCACTTTGGTCACAAAGTGAATCAAACTAATTCATCTTTCTCCGGATAGTGTTTTAACTACAAAAGGTATGGTCACAAATCTCATGAATGCAGAAATATGCAAATGAACAAATCATTCAATGGTAGATGCTTTGCATGCAATAGAATAGGTCATATGGCTAATTAATGCAGATCAAGAGGATATCAGTCAAATATGCAAAGAAATGTTGTTTGCCAAATCTGCAATAGATCTGATCATAGTACAAAATTTTGTAGAAGCAAGAATCAGGACAAAAGAGGTCTGGTATATCATAATCATCAAGATAAGGGTAAACAAAAGGTGAATGCGGATGAAGTTAAAAGTGAGATGAACAAGATTTGGGTGAAGAAAAGTATAGAGAATGTAGAGGTTGGATCCACACCAGACTCTGGTGCTGATATTCCTTCCAAAAATTAAGAAGTGAGCTCTGGCTTAGGGGGAGACACAAAGAAAACTTGGTTCCCCCAGCCAGTCAACTGGTGCCGGAACTGGCACAAGAAGAGTTGCGGATTGTAGGGTTCATAAGGGCAACATCCAAACAAACTATGGTAAAGATTTGGAAGATCCGCATGATGTTTAAAGATTAGGATTGATCCAGTTCTCCAAGTCATCTGAATAAGGCAAACCAGAATAACTTAGGTCGAGCATTTATTACAACCTAACATTAGGGTTACGGAGCAATATAAGGGTTTTTCTCATTAATCACTTGTTCATTCTGCATTCAAGAAGAAACAAAAAGTGAAGCTCTGCAACAAAATTCCACAACTTCATCAAAGATCATTTGTAGAAGTCAATTCATCTAGAAATCAATCCGGCCAACTACGTGAAACCGAAAGGCACAAAAGGTATTTTCCGTTCTCAATATCTCTCTGCAAAGCTTTGAAAGATGCATACTCCAAATTTAGTAAAGATCTCTGATAGGCCCCGCCCTGAATTCAAGAAATATCCATACAAATCATTGGAGGTAAATTCCCTAGGAGCATTCTCTAGTGTTCTGCATGGTGTTTTGCACACAGAAGACATTAGAGTTTACATACATACAAATATTGAAGAGTTTGGGGGATTCAAACTGAGAGACATCTATCACAAACAATTGATAGATGATACTTTTGAGCTTAAACCAGAATATAAGGGCATCCAGGAGAAACATTTTGATTAGTTTATTCATTTTCCCTATTTTGAAGAAGATGAATGGGTCCGGTATGTATTGAGTAGGGTGCATGATAAATTCCTATGGCTAAACAAACCTTGCAAGATCACAAAGGAGGCAATTAGGGCAGTAACTGGTTTATACTCCTCCGGAGGGATACCTGTCCTCAATCTGTCAAAAAAAACATTGTAACTGAGGCCATCAGATCAAAATTTGATAAGAGGGCAATGACCATTGAAGATATTACTAACCCGGATGTCAAGTTTGCATCTATGATAATAGGATACAAGATATATCACTCCAGTAGGGAGAATTCAGAACTGCAGTATATATTGCTTATGAGATGCTGAGAAAGAATGCAAAATATGACCTCTGTGAACTTCTTTTGAGCCAACCAATGGAAAACATACAGAAAATCAAAAAGGACAAGAAGAATTCCTTTAAATATGGTGGACTAATACTATGTCTATTTTTCTACTTCATGAATGAGCTGCCCGGATCAAATGGATGGGTATGGCAAAATGACAAACTGATAGCAATTCAAATCAGAGACTACTTGTATGAACTTGGGGATGCTAAGGCAAGGAATACAGCTCTGTGGGGTTACTTCAAACAATTTCAAAATATAATACAAATCAGAGAAAGAATCCCCAAATCAATAGTTGAGAAATACAAGGATACAGTGTGCTTCATGGTAGACACTGATCAATGCCTAATGGAGGAAGTAGAGCCAAAGACAGTCTGGATCATGCCTATGGGGTATGAAGTTGATAAACAAATTGTAGAGCTGCATGTTCAACACATGCTCAGTCAGCCTAAGGACTCAAAAGCAGAAAGATTTGAAACCTTTGAGGAGCTGAGTGTAAAGATTCATGTGCAACTCAGAGAACCTAAAATCAAGAGGAAGGTGAGAAAAGAAGTAGAAAATATTGCCTAAGGCCTTGGCATCTCAAAGGAGGCACTTGATGCCCACAAGAAAAGGATGGAAAGGGCTGAGGAAGAGAAGAAAGGGGCAGAAAATAAAAGCAAGGAAAGTGCTCCAGTAGAAACCTCCACCCGGACTAGATCATCAAAGAGATCTGTGCCTGCTACTGCCAAAAGCTCAAGGGCATCTAAACCGGAAGCACAATCATCTAGAAAAGGAGAAAAGAGAACAAAGAAAAAGGCAACAAGGTCCTATGTTAGCCTAAAGGATGATGAGGAAACCAAATCAGATGAGGAGATAAGGAAACTGAAGAAGAAGAAGAAATCATCCGGTGAACATTCTACCGGTCAAGGAGAAGAAGAGAAGGAAGAGGAATTTGTTGAAAAACCCACTCTATCCTTAGATGTTGTGGTAAAAGCAGTCACTGTGGATGGAAACCTACAGCCCTTAACAGAATTCTATGATGATTATAATGAAGCAGATAAAAAGATTCTGGAGGAAGCCACAGTTTAGTTTTTAAATACTTACAACAAAGCTTTTATTGAAATAATCTCTCTAATTCCCAAAAAGTTTAGAGAAAAGGCTTGAAATGAGGAAGAACAATGCTCAAGCAAAAGATTTCGAGATCCGGGAATAGGTTGCCATTCAGCTCTTCCCTTCAATCACTCCACAGCAAATGAATATGATCTTTAAAGTGTGCAAGGATGAGTTCCAGAGTAAAGCCAGGATGAATCAGCTCATGCTTGGTGAAACTGACAAAGTGGCAAATGAGACTGAAGAGATTCTCCAGAATACTCTTAAAAAGTTCAACATTCCCATCATAGAGGACTCTGGTAAAGACAAGGGCTCAGAATCCCCTATTCCAGAAGAGGTGGCTCATGGACAAACAAATATCTCTCCTCTGGTTTCCCCTACAGCTTCCGGATCTAAAGGAGAAGACACAATACAGGAGAAAGAAGCAGGAGTGAAGGAAAAAGAAGTTGACAATACCAAGGTTGCAGAGGAAGAGAAGACCTCAACAGAGAAAACCACAACTGATAGTGGTAAGAATGTAGAAGGAGAGAAATTTCCAAGGGACAACCCTAAGAATGCAGAAGAGAAGAAACATATGTCTCCGGCAAGAGACACTACAAAAACTATCCAAGAATTCCTGAACAAAGAAACAATGGAGATTGATGAACCGAAACTTCTACAAGGACCTTTTAATTTTGATTCACTTTCTCTAGTACAGACAATGAAGATAGCCTCATTTGCTAATGCAAAGGCTAAAGAAAAACTCCTAAAGTCTCACATGGAAGACTGTGAGTTGATAGAAGCTGCTTCTGGAGTGCTAGAAAAGATTATGCCATCGTTTCAGAAAGATCCCATAGCCTCCTCATCCGGTAATCTCAAAACTCTAGTCAATAGTGTTAGCACACATTTTGATTCACTAGAGAAGTCAGCAGAAGATAAGGTCCGGAAGGAATTTCTTGCAAAAAGATTATCAGAGGTACAAGGGTTGATAAGTAATGATAGGAGAAATATGAGTATAGGGATAAAGAGCTTAGAAAATGCTCTAATAGATGGTGGAAAAGTATACAAATTTTGTATTTCATGGTCCAAAGCAACAGTAGAGATTGAGAAGAAAATAAAAGAGCAAGAGGATAAACTACTAAGTTTGTCTCAAAGTTTTGATCCTCTCTCTTCCTCCATAGTCAATAAAGAGTGTCAGATTATTGCAATCACAAATGCAATAAAGAATTTTGAGAAGGAAAAGAAGAACATAATTAGCCAGATGGGTGAACTCAGAAGAATCATTATCCCTAAGTTAGAGGCCATGCATGAGGCCATAAGTGATGCTCAGACTACCGCCCAAACCAATGATCCGACAGATCTTAAGAGGGTAGAAGCTTTTGCAATTTTGTTGAGTGGTCACATTTCAATTTTGGATAGAATGAAGCAAAGTTGGGCTACAGAACTCGTCCAATTGAAGACATCCTTTGCAGACATTCTTTAGTTTATGTGAGTATGTAATATGCAGCTAAGTATAGTTAAAAAAATTTTAAACTTTTGGTATGCGGACCCTACCCTTTGCCATTGATGTCAAAGGGGGAGTGAAGAGCAATGAAAAATGAGGAATCCAACTAAGGGGGAGCTCTGGAAAATGTATATAAAAATAGAGCATCAGCCAAGGGGGAGCATAGTGTAAACACTTAGTCATTTTTCACTAAGTGTTGCCATCAATGCCAAAGGGGGAGATTGTTGGCAAGAGACACTATATGGATTCATGATTGTTGTCATTGATGGCAACAAAGTTCATCCCACACATCCATAGGACATGGTATGTCTCTACCGGAAGTCAGAGTGAAGAATGTTGTGGTTCAGTAAACAGGAACAAAGCATGTGGCGAGGTCCGACAGATAGGTTTGGATCTCTCAGAGGAAGTATCTTGGTAAAGTGTAGATTTGGGAAAGTCAAGAGGACTATCTTGACTAATAGATTCCAAGGTTTGAGCCTCTGGTGTGGAAAGGATAAAGAGATATGAATGCTTAAGTACCGAGTTCCCAATTGGCAGTGTGAATAGAGGAAGAACTGACTGGCAGAACATCAGACATTATTCTGGATGTGTTACTGATGTTAGTAAAGGTTATGAAGGCATGAATTATGTTTGGCCGACATGGTTAATGATTTCCACAAGTATATCCTTGATCCGCATTACTTGGTATGAAAGGATTCAGCTGACAGATCAGAGTCTATTGAAAATATTGAATATTCCGGTGCCGACTAGAAAGATGATGAAATCACTTGTGCAGATATATATATAGGATGGATTTAGTTGTGAGAAGAAGTGTGGTGAAATATGATGTGCGAATAAAAGTAGAGCAGAGCAGAAGCAGTAAGGAAGATCTGGTATATGAAAGGAAAGCAACATAAGAGAAGAGGAAAGATGAAGTGCAGCAGATCAGTGTACTGAGCCTAACCGAAACTAAACCCCAGCATATGTGGATGCTACCAATCAGTTCAAGTATTGTATAAGACTCTTTTTGTAAACAGTGTGTCTCTTGTAGGCAGTGTGCCTTCTTGTGAGCAGTGTGCTCAGGCAGTGAGCCCTAATTGGCAAGTGCCATTTTATATTTCCATTCTTCTAACAGAGAATACAATCTTGGGTTAATCACCCCATGGTTTTCTCCCTTAATAGGGTTTCCATGTCAAAAATATTGTGTCATGTGTATTTCCACTTCATGGTTATGTTTGCTCATTTGAATTAATGTTACATTGATTATTAATAAAGTTTAGAAAGAGAAAGAAATTAGGATAACTGATTCACCCCCCCTCTCAGTTATCAACAACCTGGGGGTTTTGGGATTAACTTGAATTTTTTATTCTTGAACTTGTTCCTCATCATCTGCACTAGCTTCTTGAGTTACTAGATTTTCTGGAGCAGTTTGAATCTGAGTTTGAGTTTGAACTTGCTTTCCATTATTTGGACTTTCATCATCTGAATCATATCCATAAAACCTGGAAGGTCCCTCCTTGGTTTCATCAACCTTGACATTAGCACTTTCAACAATCTTCTTCAATCTTTTGTTAAAGCATCAGTATGCCTTGCTTTGATTAGAATAACTATGAAATATTCCTTCATCACATCTTGGATCAAACTTGCCTAGATCTTCATCTCTCTTGATATAGCATTTGCTACCAAAGACTCTGGAATATTTTACTGTAGGAGCATGACTAAACCACAGTTCATAAGGTGTTTTACTAGTATTACCTTTGATGTGTACCCGGTTAAGAGTGTAGACAATAGTACTCACAGCTTCTCTCTAATAGGCATATAGAACATTTGCCTCCATCATCATTGTTTGAGCAGCCTCTTGAATAGTCTGGTTCTTCCTTTCCACAACTCCATTCTACTGAGGAGTCCTAGGAGCAGATAATTGTCTTCTTATTCCATGCTTTTCACAAAATGCATTAAACTCACCGGAGTTGAATTCTCCACCTCTATCAGATCTCAAACACTTTATCTTCATTCCAATCCCATTCTCCACCATAGCCTCTAACTTCTCTCTTAAGAAAGTGACCCACATCATTTGGGAGTAATCATTAATCAATAACATAAAATATATGTCTCCTTGCAAACTCCTAACTCTGGCAAGACCACACAAATCAGTGTGCACAAGTTCCAACAATCCACTTGAACTTTGTTCTTTACTCTTGAATGTAGTTCTACTCTGTTTGCCCAACTGACATTCCTTACACATGTTATTAGCAGGTTTTACAAGCTTTGGAAGATCTCTTACAACCTGAGTAGTGCTTATCTTGACAATGTTATCAAAGTTTACATGACACATTCTCCTATGCCATAACCAACTCTGATCAATTTGAGCAATCAAGAAACTTTTACCATTACCATTTAAATGGAAGATATTACCTCTAGTCTATGTACCAGATGCAATCTCAGTTCCAGAGCTTTCAAAAATTTTGCATTTCCCATCCTTGAATTGGAGATCATACCCTTTGTCAACCAACTGTCCAACACTGAGAAAATTATGTTTCAACCCTTTCACATATAAAACATCATTAGTGTTATTCTTACCATCAAAAGAGATGGATCCTTTCCCACAAATTCTATCCGCTGAGTTGTCTCCAAACTTCACAATTCCACCTTCATATCTTTCTAAACTTACAAACTTACTTTTATCACCAGTCATATGATGAGAACATCCACTGTCAATCACCCATTCATCCTTTTCTTCAACCTGAGCAGCTAAGGCCCTTTCCACACTTATACAACTAGCAGATTTAGTAGGCACCGGATCTTCTTCCTTGGTAGCAATGAACACCCAGTCATTTTCAGAGGTACTTCCTTTATCAGATTCATTATCTGTGACTCTTTCGGCTTCTTGGACATAGTAGCATTTCTTCTGACCACTAGATTTGTTAGGGTTTGGCTTTAAAACCCTCTTCAAACATCTTGAGGCAAAATGACCAATCTTATTGCAAGAAAAACATTTAAAAGGAAACATTCCTTCATACTTACTGGATCCTCTTGGTAATCTTTTGGTAATAAGGGCTTCAAGTTGTTCAAGCCCAGATTCATCTTCTTCAAGTTCCTTCCTTTCCTTTTCATATCTGGTTGATCTTCTTGAAGAGCTTTCACCTGGATCAAATCTTTGTTTTCCAAAAACACTAGCCTTGAATGCAAATTCTAATTTAGGAAGAGAATCACCAAACTCACTCATTTCAAATGCTAAAATCTTGCCAACTAACTAATCTCTTGTAACTGTTGTGATAGTCCTGGTCTCCTCAATAGCAGCAACTTTATGTTTGTATGAATCAAGTAAGGATCTGAGCACTTTTGTAACAATCTTTGATTCTTCCAGTTTTCCACTAGCACACATGATACCACACACATGTTCATTTACCTTCTGCATGTAGGAAGTGATGTTTTCATCTTCACTCATCCTTAAACTTTAATATCTACCTCTCAGACTTTGTAACTTAGCACATTTGACATATGCATCACCTTCATATAGATTTTCCAATTTCTTCTAGATTTCATGAGCATTTTTCAATTCCAAGACATTTGTCATTTCTATATCAGTCAGGGCACTCAACAAAGCTTCTTTAGCTAGAATATTATTTTCAGCATCTCTGATTTGATCTACAGTTGTAGGACCATTCTGCAGAGGCTTATACTCATTGTTTGTTATCGACAAAAACTAATCACCCATGAATTGCAAGTGACACTCCATCCAACTTTTCCAAAGGGAGTAATTTGTTCCATCAAATCTCAAACTGTCCTTTTTATAAGTCGTCATCCTGGATCTCCTCAAGTAGTCAAGCTTCTTTTAGAGGAACCAGCTCTGATACCAATTGTTGAAATGAGGGCAAACAATTGAGAGGGGGGTGAATCAGTTGTCTTAAAACTTTATCTTTTGTTGCACTTAATCCTCTTTAAAACTTATCAACAAATCAATGATATAACAATGAAAGCATGAATCAACAACACATGAGTAGAAACATAATCAACACACATAACCCCAAGATTTTTATGTGGAAACTCAGTTAAGGGAAAACCACAGTGAGGGTTACACCACAAGATTTATTCTCTATTAAAAGAATAGAAAAATGGAAGGCACTTGCCTTAGGGTGCACTACCTAGAGCACATTGCTCACAGAGACTCACTATCTATAAAGATATATGAATGGTTTTCACAAAATGAATGAACTGAGAAGTAGTATCTTCACTATGCTAAGATTCAATTCCATTGAAGCTCTCAACACCTCTACTCTGCTCTTATATTCTTCTTTGCTACTTTCGCATCATCACCTTCTTCCTCTTCTGCTCTTCTTTTTCTGCCTTTTCTTAGAATATTATCATTTCTGCTCAAGGACATTCTTTCCACGACTCAACTACAAGTACTTATATGCTACATCAACCTTGGAATGAATCATCAAGGTCAGCATTACATTCATCAACCATTGGAGCAATCTCCAAGGTCGGCATTACAAACATTTACAAAAAGACTTGACTCAATACAAAGTATGTGATGCCCTGCCATGTAACCCTAGAGTGCTAGACTAACAAGTGACAATATTACAGAAATATATTTTTTTTGAAACAAGGAAATGCATTTAACATTAAATATAACTGCACTAATAACAACATTAAATGAAATGAACAGCTAACACTTCTAGGGAACATAACTGCATCAGATAAAATTAAAACCATACAAGTGATCTGCATCTAAATGGAATAGAAGAATAATACATTATACATTAACAGAGATGAATGATTACAAGTTTCAAAACAAAGTTACAAGACTGATTACATCGGTTTACAAATAGTACAATTATGAATGTATACTACAACTTGAAGATGTAGAGCAAACTGGAACTGGAACACTTCTGCTCTAATATCAAACTGAACATCTGAGAAGACCAATGGATAGCTCTGCCTCCCAACCATGTGGAACCCTGAGGTCCACCCCTCTAAGCTAGGAGATAACAATGAGGTTCCACTAGGTCAAGGTTACAACCATGAACACAATAACAAGATCCAGACTCCATGTAGACAAACAGGATAACAAGATTGTACAGACATGACAGTACTTGCCAAAACAAGACAAATCAAAACATCAAGCTAAGTTCAACCATGAAGACAAGTCTGCACTCCAGAGGTAACAACACAAGATAAAGAGGAAGTAACTGGACTGTGTAAGGCGAGTGTCATCGCGTGGTCCTAGCATGGGTTACCCAGGCTATCTCTCACTAGAAGCCAGCCCCCATCTATGGTTACCCTGGCAGCCTCTCTCTAGGCACCAGCACCATAGGATGACACATGTGGAGCCGACATATCCTCTCATGAAGACAAGAAGGTCAGCCTTGCCAACCAGGCCTTCTCATCCCATCCTTAGCCTGTGAGAGCACTTAAGGCATGGGTGAGGTATCTTACTTATCTTGTTATGTGATTTACTACCCCAACCCTCCTAAATAAGTTATTAAGTTATCACTTGCTTACAACTTCCATGGGGTTACCCAGGCGGCCTCTCTGGCACCAGCCCCACCATGAAAGCCACTCTCCTAGCAATCTCTGACCAATCATCCCAAAACCAAAATATGCAAGGACAAGGGTTACAATAGATTCCGATCCAATACATATGCCATTCACTTGACCACAATAATATAAGTCCCCTTGTCCCCCTCAAACTCAAACAATACATCATGAAATAGTATGACACAAGTATCAAGTTGAATACCCAAATGGTTAGGCCTCTAGAATTGGTAATTGAATTCTTTACCAGGTTACAACAGCACCTTTCCCAATAGGGAAATTAGGTTTCAATGACCATGACTTTAATATAAGGTCAACAAGGGATAAAGAGAAAGAAGATAACTCAATACCATCCTTAATACAGGTTGATAAAATAAGCAATTTTGTCCCAAAGATGACTTCACACTAATACCGGACAAGGTTTGCGAAATTAAATCATTTCAATAAAAAGGTAAATACAATAATACAACCCATAACCAAAATATTCATACTTCCTTGCATTAACGACATAAAGAACTCCAAACCTTACAAGACACAAAACCTACTCAAGAAGAATACTAGAACTGCACATTATTAGACTGAAACGATGACGATTTTAAGAGACTATAATAACTTAATTCCAATCATTATGAAAAGAGGTGATTTAAAGCTAGTCAACAACATCTTCAAACAAACAAATATAAACCAACTACCAATTCCACACAAAAGATCTTAAAGATTTAATTCTATCCTACTCTACAATACTAACAATTTGATCATTTAAAGCACCATACCCCTAGTTTGATTAAACAAGACAAAATTCAATATGTTTAAATTCCTACTTTCTATAAAACAAGCTTAATGAGAAAATATCTATACTAACATTTATATAAAATAACTTTCATTTTCTAATAACTATTATTGATTTAACAACAAGCATCTCTATCAACATTACATCACCTTCCGACTATTCTAACATGGTTTATAAAGAAGGATTTCAATAATTTTCTACTCAACTTCAAGGTCTAAATAACAATTATTCCAAACCCTATTTATTCTATTCCCAAAAAGAAAACTAGGATAACTAACAATGCAAGGAAATTATCGCATTTATTAACCTAAAACATTAGATTTATAAGTCATCAAATTAATTTTATTCCTAGCAACCTATCAATTCATACAAGCTCTCTGCCAACCTAACTTGGTTAATCAAATAACAAATGCATTATAGATTCTAGGGTCTACCATATAATCATACTGAAGAATTCATTAAGCATGAAAACATATCTATCTAGTTTGCCTTTTAAAAGTAACTAAGAATCTACTTCCTAAAATAATAAAGACGTTAAAAGCACAAAGATAAAATTTTATTGAATTAAAATCCTACTCTAATATCTTTCTACCCACCAAAAATAACTTTCTTACAAAAGCTTATAAAATGAACCTTACACTAAACATAAGGCACTAAAAGTCATAAAGTTTGGGTTTAATACAATGAGTCGCTAAATGCTACTAAATAAAGTTACCTACGACCACTCTCCTTAACGTTTTGAAGAACTCACTTGAAACAAAACTTATAAACCGAGAATAATTAACTTAAAAAGAAATTCCTAAATACATTCTCTAAATAACATATAAGGTGTCCTAAGCTCAAAACCACGAAGAGATTCTCGCCTCGACACTAGAAGTAATGATGTGTACAAAACAATTTAGTTAAACTAAAACATCAACATGCTAAACTTGATGGGAGGAGTGCAGTATTCATCATATTGCAAACATTGGTAATATCGATGGGTAAAAGTTTAGATTCGACAGCCATGACGCTGAGGTCTGCAATGAACATACCACTCAACCACTTAAAAGTTAGGGTCGACGGACGGTAGGGAATGTGCATCGACTATCAAAAAAGACTCAAGTGTGACCGACGCTGGTAGAAGGAAAAACTTGGCAGTGTTCACGTCGACACCACAAATGGTATCTACCACCTTATCTACAAAGACACCTCCGTTCGCACAGAAACACAACCGACAGTTTAGGCAAGGCTAGGGAAGTTTCTAAAGATACAGAACTACCAACCTCCAAAGATAAATGCCCCATCACTGTCAGCGATGGATATAGAGTGGATCAATAGAAAGGATATCAGAAAAACCTGAGACACGACCGGATGATGGTTTCACGGTGCCACTGTAGACAACAATGAAGAGGAGGCAGGAATTCAACTTCCATCCTCAGCTGATGGTTTAGCTAGGCTAGAGAGAGAGACCCGATGCAGCAAGGTGACACAAGACATCACCGGGGTGAACGAGGTTGCAGAAACAGAGAGATCACAATAGATAACACTTGCAGCAACCCAAGCAAAATGAAGCAACTGACGACAGTCTCTGAGGTCTATGGTGAGAGTGACTAGACCAAGGGTTTCTATTGGAGCTGCAGAGAGCCATAAGGGTTCTAAAGAAGCTACAACTTCCTTCATGAGGGTTTTCAAATGGATCAGCTAGAATTTGAACACAACCTTTGATGAGAACAGCAGGGTTGCCGAGACCAAGATTCTGCAAGATGTACAACAGAAAAGCCGACATGCAAGAGGCACAATGGCTCAAAGGAAAAACAGTAAGTAAATGAGGTTTTGAAGACAAAATAACAAGAACCCACCAGCTCAAAATGAACTGTAGGATGAAGATACAGTTGAATCCATCTGAGGAAGAGGTTTAGAGTTGTAGAGATGATTTGCAGGCTAAAAGTTTTGCCAAATCTTCCATAAGAGAAACCAACAAGAAGCAAGAAGTTTACAAAGGTGACAAGGGTGAATTACAGATTGATTCCATGCCAGAACAACTAGACAACAAAGAAATCTAATTCCTTAGAGCATAACAGAGACAAAAAAATACAGAAATTCACAAGACATACCTGTACTATTCACGCTCCAAAAATTGAATCCTCTTTCAGAACTTCTCCTCCTTCCTCCGAAACAATCCTCTGAATCATGCCTTCCAAAAAAATTCCCCTCAGAACAAAATAACCTCAATCATAAATACCCACTCACACCAAATCCTCTCCCGTGAATCCTCTTCACTAGAATTTTTAAATTTTTACTATTCACGGAGATTCCCCACTCTGGAATCATAAATGACCACTAACCACCTTTTTATTAATCCCCAGAAAAATACAATACTTAACTATGAATATTAGTGAGTCAAAATAAACTTTGACCCACAAATAAAATTTACAACCAAAAGTATAGTTACTTGATCTTGCAATATAATTTATTTAAATAGCTTCCTCCAAGAATATTCCAATTCTACGACATAACAAAATACTGTAATATTTGACAATAAAACATTATAATATTATAGATCATTTACGCAAACAAGAATACACATAGGCTGACCTAACAATGACTCGACAATAAATTAACAAACCACATGGCGACCATGAAACAAAAGGTTGAACTAACCTAGCGGATAAACCTCATGTTATCTCCATCAACATTATCCATGGTGTAGGGCCCGCTCAGACCTACTAAGTCAGGTGGAGTCGAGGCCCGGTACTTGCAACCTGCATAAGAACAATAGGTTGTATACGATCAATTGCATAAATATCAAACACACACACAGTCAGAGAATCATGACGTAGTAGGGTGCTTGAACCGAGTAGTACTACATCTTCCCTACTCTAAAACAAAACTATAACCATTTATATTTAAAATCAGATATCAATAAGTTGCATAAAACATGATAATATAAAACCATCACTAATCATGTCCATCTCATCATAATTGGAATAACAATAATGTCATCATAACTCAACACATGTCAGAACTATAATAGTCAAACATAGTTTATCATGATCATAATAAGCATAAACCATAGGTCTAATAACTCAAATGTCTCAGAACTATCTAAATGCAATGGAAGAACTAACAACTATCTCAGAACTGCCAAAATGGTAATGTAAAACTAGCAACTATCACAAGCCAAAAAAAATGAGGGGGCATTACAAAGTACTGCATGCGGATCACTACACTGTCGACCAAACATAACTGGGACTCAAATCTTCCTTGAACAACAAGCCATGCCTCATAGAACTTATCTTCGATCATCTGCAACACACATGAAATATCTAGTCGGCCAAGACTAGGAAGAACAGCAACATCTGAGGAGAAATCTTCAACTACAAGCTCGATCTTCAATGTAGACCACCAACACAATAGGCACACAATCCAGAGACCACCACAAGCACAATGAAACCAACAAGAACAACCGCACCACCTCAAATCAGTAGAATCACTTGCATCTTCATACTAGAACTTAAGAACACCAACTATCACACTAGAAAGATTGCTTGCGGACCTCCAAACCATGAACCACTTGAGTTGAGGATACACATCAACATCCCAAACATGCCTCTAGAACCGCAGACCATAATATTCCAATGCGGAGCAATTTGGACCAAATTCCTATCACTCTATTACCTCTGAACAACAACAAAACCCAGTTCTACTCAAATGGTCATAACTTCACAAATTCTTCATGCGGACCTCTCAAATCTTAACTGGAGCAACTTTAGACAATCCTTTACAAACCCTTTAGTCCGTAGACTCTGATCTTCATTTCACTGGAAATGCAGAGCAATCTACTTCACTGAATTGCACTGTCTTTATTGTTTCTGACAAAGAGAGATGTAACTTACTTGATTCTTCTGGAGAGGCTAATTTTCTCAATATCCTCAACATACCAGTCTTCTAAACAAGTAATAGAATAGGATACAATTGACACCAATAACAACAAGGATATGTTGGCATCAATGACAACACTGATTAGGCACATATTTGCAATAGGTCCCATAGACCTTCTCATATTTTCTCTCCTATGGGGGATATCTATTGTACATTAGTGTTAGAGGTAGTCCTTGAGGGGTCATGTATAGTCCTCCTTTCTTCTTCACTTGTGCATCATTTCTCTTTTGGAGGAAAGTTTTTTTCTCACAATGTTTTCTTTCTTTCTCCACTTTATGAGAAATTCATTTGTACATGGGTACCTAACATGGCCTAGTAGCTGGGACCCATCATCTTTGTATTCTCCCTAAGTTGCACTTAGGGGGTGTGTTAGTATAAATAGGGTCATTATCTAACTAGTTTAGATATCACCTCTTTGAAGGTTTGACCTATTCACACATAGGCTTAAGTTTACTTAGTCTTTTAGGAGTTTGTCTTGCTTCAACATGTGTCCTTAGCTATGTGAGACACCTATTTCATTTTGGCTTTCCACTTGCCCTCACACGTCATGTGAGTTAGACAAGTGTTGCATGATTGTAGGGGTAGTTAGTAGTTTAGTCCTACCTCCTTCTCCTTGTCTATTTATGCAAGGCTTCTCATTGTATTTTATACATTCTCATTGTATATGATAGATATGTTTATCGTGCTCCATTTTTCACTTGTGGAAGGTTTTATTCTTTGTGCTTACTGATCTTGGTTGCTTCAACACCACACACTTTATAGATTTTCACAACATACGAATCCCAAGATCACCACCAGTTTAGGTCCAAGTTTACATGGGGATACACATGATCCATCTCATACTTAAATTGAGTGAGATAAAGGTTAACACACAAATTTAAACCAATATGAATGTCTCATTTATAACCATTGTTGGGGAATAACCTTGTACATGCACACTCAGGTCAAGCATCAGGGGTGCCTTCTCATTATAATAACCAAAGCAAAGTATAAATATCCATCATTGCATCATATCATGTAAACTAAATAGTCATCATATCTAGCATGAATCATCAACCACAATTACAAATATGCAATAACTAATACTAATCTACAATACTAATCAATGTACAATAAACACACCTATACAATACATATACACATATCAAAGTAGTGGAATGGTAACATTGAAAGGTCCAACATATAAAATCACTAAATATACATCCATAGGCAAATGTTTAGATGCCAATACAAAACCCCATCAGGAAACACTTCAATGGCACAATAACACATCATCACTAATAATAGTAGTGGATCCAAAACAAAGAGTCAATAGATAACAAGGCACAAGTGCCAGAGGCATTACAATTAGTACCCTAGGAAACCAAAGTGGATCAATATCTTCAAGGATTTCAGAGGGTTGTTTTAGTAGTAGGGAAATCTAGTGAAGTTGTAGAGTTTCTATTTTGAGTTATCTCTATTTTTTGCACAAGGTGTCATTTGGAGAGAGGACTCTATTTTAGGAGGAATCTATTCTTGGATCTTACATGCAAGTGAAGTGAACTTTGGATAATATTTTAATAGTATTTATAATAATTTCAATTGCCATCCTAACTGATAGTTGCATGTTGTTAACTTGCATTTATGCAATCAAAATCTTCCTAGAGTAGAAATTCAATTAATTTTCTTCATTTATTTTCATGCAACGCTCTGTAAATAGTATAAATAGGTGTCTTTTTGCACTAAGTTTCTTAATAATGAAATCTTTTTAAACTTGCATAATGTTAAAATTGTTGTTCATTGAGTTTTGAGATTTGATGTCCAATTGTTTTTCTATTGAGTACAATTTGGTAATTATTGTAAGCTTTGTGTTACAATTAATATTAAAAGAAGTCTTGCAACTTTGTGTGTTCCCAATTTAATCTTGTTTAATTTATGATTTTTTATCTTGGTGTTTAATTGAGAAGCATAAGCATCCTTTAGTTTTATTAGAATATTTTTTGCAATGATAGATTTATATATAAAATCTCTTGTCTAATGTAAAAGATCTAAATCACCTTGTGACTTAAATTGAGAAACAAAAAGATAGGTGTTACTTTTAGTTTGTTGGTATTGCATACTCAAAAGTCATTAAATTTTAATTCAAAGGGAGCTTCCCTTTATAATTTGAAGAACAATCTACTATACACATTGTTTTGTTTCATGTCACATCAAAAGGTGTGTATTAAAATTCTAACACATAGCCGATTCACTTTTGTATCTACCATAGAACACATTCAAGATATTCTTGGGTTGAAGACAAGAGATCCTTCAGATAATCTTCCTAATAATCTCAAACGACTGCAAATGGGTACAAAAGAACAAGTTGTTGAATCCTCATATTTGTTCAAGTTGTTGGTTAATGCAACTTTAGAAAGATAGAGATTCAAGGATGATGTGTTAATTTGTGCAAATGCTCCAAAATGGCCCAAGTATGTTGCAGGCTACACCAGAAATGTTGTTCAGCGATCAAACTCCCCTCAATGTCTAGATAAACTTTAATATCCCCACCTTTGAGATAAAATTTAATTCTAATGCTATTAAACATTGGATTTCCAAGTTAGAAAAGAAAATATACAAATAATTTCTTAGATTTAGAGAAAATTACATTCGCCCTCCTAAAGTTGAACCCCATGTTCAATAATGCTAGGAGGCTAGCTTGCTAGCCAAGGAGGATTTGGGTGAGCTCTGCTTTAATGAGCTCATGAAGGTGAATCCCACTTGAGGAGATTTCATGAAAGCTGTTGGTTTTTGCTTCTGAAACAGCATTAGGGTTTGCCACTTCTAATGCACAGGTAGATTCAGCCAACTGAATACAGGAGGTTGCATGAGCTCCTCCCCTTCACTTCTGGTTTTGCCGCACCAAGGGGGGTGTCCCTATTTGATAAAAGTATAACCTTGACTAGCTCAATGACAGAAGAATTTAACTTGACAGCAACAAGCAGAATACTCTCATGTATGGACCAAGATTTGTGTAACAAATCACAAGGTTGGCAACATTCTTGGACATGATGTCTAGTTGGGTATGAGAGCATGCAGGGATCCTAATCCTACTCCTACAACTAACAAGTGGAAGGATGAAATGGTTTGATTTGATTTTTGGATGCAAAGCTGGACATGGTATATAACCTCAACACAGAGCTAGATTGGTGCCTATCCAGGGCTTGGAGTCGGTAGACATACACCTGTGAATGATCAGCATGAACAACTAAAACTAGATTTCAGGAGGATATACATGATATCTGCCTTACAGATATCTCCCAATACAGAGTGTTAAGCTGTCTATACTTATGGCATCCCTATTGCAGTATACCCTTCCCAATATTCAATCTGAAAATAGTTTAATCTACCCCTTGAGCAGAAGTTAAAAGATTAAACATTCAACACAGGAATTCTATGTTCTAGAATCTCAGACATTCCTTGAATGCCTAGACTCAGAAGAAAGATACATGCAAAACTGGAGACAGAATCAGCATAACACATGCAAACATAGCATTATTCATATAAAATTGACCATGAAATCAGTGGATTCATGCACAAACGTACAACAGGAGATACATAAACTCGCAAGTTTTGCTGCACAGAGCAACCAAAACCAGTTGTATCTTATTACAGAGCCAAAATGTCTAGTTTTCAACAACCCCAAAAATGGAAACACAGTCTGCCTATATTGGCCAGAAAGTGTACCTGCAGTAATTAATTACATGGCTATTACAAAAAACCACCAGATATAGATCCCACAGAAGGAATGGCGCTCAGAAGTTATTGCGGCAGAGATAGAAAGTAGACAATGGTGGCCTCGAGCCCTACGCCGCCATCAGGAAGTCTTCCTCCATAAATCGGGCCACCTGATCATGTGTACCATTTCTCTTACCCCTACTATAGTCGCCATTGATGGCTCAACCACCCGCAGCCGCGTGAAAACTATCGCTGCGTTCAAAAAGAAATTTCCCACTAAAATGCATTTTCTGAAGTTTCAAATGTGCAGGGAAATTAATCCCACATTGGTGCCGTGGAGACTCCTTCAGCAGTTTATAAACGGGGCCACAAACATAATAAGCGTCGAGCGCTTTTGCCATGCTCGACACACACCTCTCAACCCAAAGCCCATCGCCCAGACCTAGGCCATCGGCTCACCCCACAAATCTCTCATCGATCTCAATGGTCTCGCTGACCGCTACCTTCGCATTCCCCTTCATCAGCCAGAGAAAGACCGTCGGGCTGACCCTCCAAACCTTCGCCGATCTCATCAGTTACACCAATGAAGCCACCGCAATCCTCTATCGGCTAGACTACTACCATCGGCCAACCAAAAAGCCTCCTCGCTGATAGGCAAAAGTCACACCGACGCTTACACTATATTCCTTGTCATCGGCCAGAGAAAGACCGTTGGGCTAACTTCCCAGACTCCCACCGACCATACACGTCTCCCTGATGGCCACCAAAACACACTACATTAGTGGTTACCAATCCACCCTCCTCCTCCATCGGTATGACCAAAAATTATTGGGAAGACCACAAATTACTACGCCGATAGATCAAAGTCTTGGCAACCACACATATGCCCAAATCCCCATCGGCCCGAGTAACGATATCGGTAGAGGCCAAAACCCCTCTGCCGATAGCAACAGTCCCACCGACGGTCTTTCCATCTCCAAGACACACTCCCTTGTCACCCCGATATGTCAAACACCAACCTCACCATCGGCCAGACTCCCAACTGTCGACCTAGCATGAAATTCCCCTGCCGATGAAGAGTATTACACCGATGAACACCAAAAACACAAAGTGCTAAACTGTTGAACCATTGAACCACGAACTGGTTCAACCCGATGGTTCAACACTGAGGTTCAAACATCAAAAATAATACTCCATCTGCAAAACACTCTGGCCGAGAGCAAAAAACTCAAAGCATCGAACTATTGAACCTTAAACCGTTGAGAAAAGGGTTCAAGCAGGAGGTTCAACGATACAATATTTGCGCAAGGCAAATGCATAATATGAACTGCTAGAAGAGAAATGAACCATGAACCGCTAAACCATTGAACTTAGAGAAAAAAGGGTTCAAGTTCAAACCAAAATGTCAAAGACACAAAAATGAACGCATGCTAATGGAGAAAACACGAAGACCCCTCCTCAAGAAATGAGATGTAGACGCTGAAAAACACTGAAGGGGTGCCAAAACTTAGAACCTTTTTTGGATTTTTTGGGATGGTGCCTGCATGAAAATTGCTAAATTAACTGACAGTGAATTTAGGCACCAACAGAAGCTATCAAGGAAGAATATTTTCCTAAGGATATATGAAGAAAAGTACATCTATAGTAAACTACTATGTCAAAAGAAGGATCCATTAGTACAAGAATACCCCACTTAGAAGTAATCTCCTAAAGGAGTGCATGTAGATCAGGTTAGGTGCATAAGTATGATAGTTGATCCATTAGTAATCCCCTCCAACATGCTTTAAGAGTAGCAAAGCCATCACTAAACTCCATCCAACCTTAAGTTATAAAACATGCATTAAAATAGCAAAAATAGGGCACATATTTAAGGAACAGGGTAGCATTTGAAATTGGTGAACTTAATAAAGGTTCAACCATGTCAAACCTCCTCTAGGCACACTTTCTCCTTGGTTTTACCATCATGAATCTTCACCAAGTTTGTAGTCAACCAACATTAAGGAAATTTGCCTAAGTTTAGTTTGCAATGAAAAATCATATTGAAAAGGAAGTGTTTCTCTTCACTCAATTAGCCAAAAGCAAAAATCAATCTTAGGCATGCAAAAGAGGAGAAAAGATCAAACACTTATGCATGAAAGTAGTTCATTCATAGAGCAATTCATTGTTGATGTTTACAATAGAAGCAAGATTTTAAAAGGTCTAAAGGTCATTTTCAATGCCATTCGTGAAAGTTTTCAATGAGCAACAATAAGGCTTCAATAGTTATTGGAAGATGTCTTCAAATTCTCTCTTCTTGTATTTCTTCCATTGTAATGCAATTTTGAACAAAGTTGTATTTGCTTCCAATATTTGTTTTCCTTTTCAACAAGATGAATTGATCAAAATTTGCATAACAAAGCCTTGGTACCATTGAAGAGGAAGTCATCTTCTAGATGATGATGTTGTCACCATGGAAAATTCAATCCAAGTGTCATTAGATCAAAGAGATTAGGGTTTCGATAATTCTTCAAAAGATCTGAAGGATTCACCAATGTTAATGCAAAAGATTACTTCAAGTCGTAGTGACTATTATTAGCATTCTATTTTCAAGTGATGGATATGAGCATATTTTAGGCTCTTATATTTTATTAACTATTTTAGGAATAGTTTGATTTAAAGTAGTTTTATTCTTCTTTTCTATAGATAGGGATAGGTTAGCCTTAAAGCAAACTATCTTTTTGGGATATTTGATTAATATTTTTAAATCCATAAGAACAGTCTATTGTAACATATTCCTAACAATTTCTAGCACCATGTTTCCATTGATTTCATGGTACGTCTCACTATGAGAAAACATGGTCATGATTATGTATATCTTGTGGTTAGAAGGTTTTCAAACATGACTATTCTGATGGATAATAATGTTAGTGTAGGTTTTTATTTTCCTCTAGTTGGGTTATTTATTTTCCTATATTCCTAGGTTTTTCCTGCACATGTTATTAAGCTTGCTTAGGGTTAATTGAGTATTAGTGTGAGTGGGTGCAAGGTGTCAACATCTTCCATGGGAGTTGCACTTGCATATTTTAGGCTATTGTGGTGGACTCTTCCCATTGGTCATATTTGACACCTCTCCCCTCTCTTCTAGTCTATTTATACTCACCTTCTAGCTTGTATTTTGCATATTTTACTTTTACATCTTCTTAATGCTATTTTGCTTCTAGAGAATTTGCATTACTCTCGTGGAGACTAACTTTATGCTACTTTTTTGATTTTGTATCATTTGCATTCATAATTTAATATCTATTCATTTGCACTAGTTTTCTAGGTTAATCATTTTTTTTAGATTCTAACATGGTATCAAAGAAGTCAATCCCAAGAACTTGGGAGAATCCTTTAGTGATCAGGCGAGCCTTATGCTTATCAACTGACCCATTTGCTGCAAGTTTTGTTCAACAATTCCACTTACATCGAACAAGTTTTCTTCCCTTAAGAAGAGGGACAAGATCCCAAGTGTGGTTCCTCATCAAGGAACTATACTCCTCTTGCATAGTTGTATCCCACTCAAGAATACCAGAAGCCTCTCAAAAGTACTGTGGGTTAGAGGCAGTAACAATGAAGACATGTGGAGCATCCTAGAATTGTGAATGAGTCTGCTTGGTGTTTGATGGATCCCCAACTCAATCACCAATAGACTGCAAGGTCTGTTTGGCCCAAAGTGGACCAGAAGTAAGAGAATCTAGAGGAGAATCATCACCCTCTAAATGATGACTAGGAGAGGAAGGAGGTGAATCCGCTGACAACATCGAAAGTGGAGGTAGAAGACTCCTCATCATCAAGAATCATCTTAGGTGAATTTGACTTATTAGAAGATCTGTCATGTAGCCCAAGTGACTCTAGTGTCAAACTAGAAGGAGGTAGAGAAGTGATAGGACTTGAGCTTGAAGAGCCCTCCTCAAACTAAACACTCCTCTCAATGAACAACTCGTGTGTAGTAGGATGGAGCAACTGATAACCCTTCACACCATCAAGATAGCCTACAAATATGCAAGGTTTGCTCTGCAAATCCAATGCCTTATGTTTCTCTACAGGAATGTGGGCCCATGCAGGAGAACCAAAAACTTGAAAGTGCTTAACTGATGGTTTATGACTGCTCCAAGCTTCAAAAGGAGTAACTCCCTTCAAGGCTCGGTAAGGAACATGGTTCTAGATATAACAAGCACAATAAATGGCCTTTTCCCAATACTGTGGTGCAAGAGATTTAAAGTGTATCATACAATTTGTCATTTCCTTCAAGGACCTATTCTTCTGTTCTGCAACACCATTTTATTGAGGAGTGTATGGAATAGAATGTTGCAAATCAATCCCCTCTAAAGTGTAAAACTTCTCAAAACATTGGTTGACATATTCAGCACCATTATCAGTGCACAAAACTTTGATGGATTTCTCGGATTGCTTCTCTACAAAAGTTTTGAAGTCCTGAAAGTAATCAAATACCTCAAACTTATGTTTGAGAAAGTACATCCAAGTATATCGAGAAAAGCCATCAATGAAAGTTAGAACAAATCTAGCCTTGTTGAAGGATGGATGAGGAAATGGACCAACTGAATCACTGTGAACTAAATCCAATATCTGTGAAGCTCTCCATGTCTTACCTTTGTCAAATTTTTCCTTAGGATGCTTACCAAGAATGCAACCTTGGCAAACACCATGTAAAAACTGAACTAAAGGCAACCCTGTAACCATGCTCTATTGATTGAGCTGCTACAAGTAGCAAAAGTTAAGATGGCCAATGCTCATGCCATAATCTATTCACATCATCTGAATGAGTGAGAAAAATAGACGAAGGAAGATCGAGAACAAAGTGAGAAAACATATATAGCCATAATTTATGATCTTCTCTCTCAACTACATCTGTAGAACCATTGTGTATCTCATGAATCTCCACTAAATCAGGAGTGAACGCAAACCACTTGCTTGAACTCATGTGAGTGATCTGATATGCTGAAAGGAGATTAGTTGATAATGAGGGCACACAAAGAACATCATGGAATGTTCCATCCCCCACATCAATAGACTCTCTGCCACACACCTCAACAGGAGTGTCATCACCCATCAAAATAGAAGGCATAGTACACAACTCCAAAGATGCAAGTTCTTCCTTAGATGAAGCCATGTGGTGTGAAGCACATGAATCAAGAACCCAAGTGGATGATTGTGAAGAAAACGCTACAAGGGTCTTACCCTTTCCTTTCCCCTTGTTGTTATCCTTTTCCTTGTTAGACCCCTCATTAGAACTTTGTTTTATAGATTCAACAACACTGATGTTATTCTTCTCGAGAATGTGTGTCAAGTGATCAATTTGTTTCTTCAAATATTTATGTTCATGATGATCCGATCTTTTACAATAGGCACATTGACCTTCTCCTTCTTAAAGGCTTGTTGCCATTAGAAGATTGGGTCTCATTAGTTGCTTTTGGGGCAGCTTGTTTCCGATCCTTCTTCTCCTTGCTATTATTTTGTTTCTTATCCTTATTATTACTACTTTGTCCTTTTTATTTTTTTGTGCCTTGGCTTGCAGCCAGGGCATGTGACTTAGAGGATTTTAGAGTGCCCATCCGAATTAGCTTATCTTTCTCCTGTGTGAGAGAGATAGCAAAATTATCCAAAGATGGCATGGTGAATTGAGTACCAAGTGCACCCTTAGTAGCATAGAAGGTAGAAACAAATACAAAATATATTGAACTTAGCTTAGAGAGAATACTGAGAATCAATTGTTAATATTTCTTTTCAATTCCACGTTGTTTTAATTATAGCCTTAGTGATTTCAATTTTGTGAAAAAATCTTGAATTATGTTGAAGTTGCCTAGACTTAAACTAATTAGTTTATTTTCCAACATATGACCCCTCATTGAATCTTGTGTGGCAAATAGTGTTTCTAGCTTTGTCTAAATTTTATTTAGTGAATTCAAAGACTCAATGTAAAAGAGCAAATCAAGAGAAACAAACAAACACAATGTTCTATAGGCCTCATCACATTTGTTAAACCACTTGGACTTATCTTCATCTTTAGCAGGTTCAGTTTCTATTCCCATTGTTATCCTATGCAACCCATCTTTCGTTAAGTAGATTGTCATGTGTGATTTTCACTCAAAGTAGTTGTAAGGAGTTAATATGGGTGTTGTTTGATCCATGATAAAGAAATGCAAAAATGAAGTGCTGAAAAGAAGAGAACACACACAAGGCAACCCCCTTATCACTCAATCAAAGAGAACCTCAAGAAAATATAATCCGGAAATTTATAATTTAGTGCATTTACAACTGCCACTAGCAAGAATTACTTAGTGGTCTTGATCTCAATGATTACAAAATCCTCAACAATAGGTGTATGTTGAAAGTACAATACTGGATTGAAACCAAGTGAGACTAACAACACCACTGCATTCTACTCGAATAATCATTCACTTTCAAAAAATAAGTACCTCAATCCAAGGTCGTATGTGAAAGTTATGAGTCTCCACAGTTCCAAAAATAGGAACTGTGCAGCATCACCTATGAGAATCTGCAATTTTTGAAAACTCCAAACACCAAAACCAAAAAATGTCTACACCACTATGAAGCCTACGAAATTCTACCCAAAATGAAAAAAAATGCTCCAAAAAAGGAGCCTGGATGATTGAGATAGAGACGTGCAAAGATTGACTGTCAAAATCAAAATGTCAACGAAGAGGGGTTCTGCAGAAAATTTTGATTAAGTTTGTGCATGATTTGTTTACTATATGCAAAAAATAATAGATACTTAGATAGTTTTTTGATGCGGTGAACAAAACCCAGAAAGCTTTTTTCTTTTTGACATGCCTAAGATGTGGATCTAATGAAAAAAATGCCTCCAACAACAAAAAAAAATGGTATGTAATATGCCAAAATTTATTTGTGATGCCTCTTGGAAGCAATGGAAAGGTCCTTTTGGCCTAAAAATGCTCCAAACAGAAGTTGTCTTCCAGATTCGAGCTTAAAACCCTCATTCCACAACTTTGTCAAACGATCTCCAAATTGGATGAAACGAAAGCCAATCTTGACTTTCTCAAGCCTCCTGGATGCATTGGAATAGTCAGAAATGTTGTCAGTATAACTAGAAATGCTGCAATAACCTAGATCTCACAAAACACATATGCAAAACCTTAGAGGTTAAAATATTTATGTCAAACTTTTCTAATTCTCTAGATCATCCAAAGATGTAAGAGAAGAGCATACTAGGTTTTTAAGAAACTTGCAAGTAAAGCTTATTAGCCCCCCACCCCCGAATCTCTCCAAAAGGAAACTAAAATCTATTCTGCACTAGAATAGCTTTGATGCAAGGTGTCGACATCTTCCATGGGAGTTGCACTTGCCTATTTTAGGCTATTGTGGTGGAGTCTTCCCACTGGTCATATTTGCCACCTCTCATCTCTCTTTTAGTCTATTTAATCTCATCTCCTAGCTTGTATTTTGCATCCTCTTAATACAATTTTTCTTCTAGAGTATTTGCATTACTCTCGTGAAGACTAACTCTATGATGTTATTTTGATTTCGTATCATTTGCATTCATAGTTTAATATTTATTCATTTGCACTAGTTTTCTGGGTTAATCATCTTTTCAAATTCTAACAAACAAGAAGGGGGTCTTTCTAGAAGACATTGCCAAGATGTTCTTTGAAAATTTATGGGTCTATTTTGGCTTGCCATATACCATTGAGTTAGATAGGGATAGTAGGTTTCTCAACCATTTTAATCTTCTTTATGGTCGATGATGGACACAAAATTAACAAAATACACAACATTCCATCCACAAACAAATACACAGATAGAGGTTGTCAACCACATAATTGTGCACATTCTTTGAATGTACCACTCTAAGCATCCATGCACATGCGATGAGAGCTTGCCCTATGTCCAACACAATTATAATCAAGCTCTTCATGGCTCCATTGGATACAATCCATTTGAAGTCTACATTGGGTACCAACCATTGACATACATTGTTATAACACTACATGTTGTGTTAGATGAGGCATCACCACATGATGAAAAGGTATTGGATAAAGATATCATATTTGAAGAGAAGATTCAACACAATCAATGATAGGTTCATGAGATTTGACACATTCAAAAAGAAATGATTCAAGGCCCAAATATGTAACTCAAATCTTTTGATGTAGGAGCACCTAAGTCCACAAGTAATCCTATGTCACCAAAAGCAATAGTAGATTATGTTTTTAATTTTCTTTAGTTTTGGGTTGTTGTCTGGTAGATTTCTTTTCAACTTGCTTTCTCGGAGGGTTGCTATAGGAAATCTGCTAGTCTCAAATGGATTTTAGACTTGTAGCTATGCTACAAGACACCTACAAGCCTTAATCAAATTGCTACATGATAGTTTCCTGTGTAAGTGGACTACTTCAAAAATGCCACAGTGGTTGCATATTATGGTACATGATGACTATATGTGTTGTTCTACAAAATTTTATCTTGCATGATAGGTTGTGATAGGACATGTTACAAATGCTTATGATAAGTTATATGTAGGGCCAATTGGATAATGAGATTATCATTGCTTTATACAATATAATCAATTATTAAATAGATGGTCATGCTCTCATACAAATAGCCAACAATTTTCTTGCCATTAAATGTGTTTTCTTTTGCCTTTTCTAACTTCAGTAGTAATGGGGTCAAGTTATGTTTGGTGACTATTATTTCTTTCAACAATATAGACATTGTGCAGTAATTTGTTGTAGACTTTTTAATACACATGGCAACAAATTTCTGGGTCGTGCTTTTATTGCTCTCTATTTTTGGGCAGCTCATATCTTTCCCTATCATGAATTTGAACATTCCTATTGTGGTGGTTGTTTTTTCTATTTGTATGGAATGATTTCTAGTTTGCTAGACTATTTTTGGTCATTCTTTGATAGCATGGCAACATTCTAACTTCACCTTGATTGATTCATTTACTCTTGAAAGGTAGTGTTAGCTTCGATCATGTATTGTTTCTATTCTTATCAATAATGGGCTCTAGGACATTTTCCTACTTGTAGTAAGTTGTCTTCTTTCTACACTTGGTTGGCCATCACCTTAGGCCATTGATATATTCCACTATTGTATCAAAAACTATTCAACTATTCAATAGGTAGTGTGGCTATACTCAACTTTTCCTAGGTCAATTCATTCTTGATCAAGAAATTACAACTCCAGGTTGTGGTTGTTTTCTTTTGTTACTAGAGACATGAAGTAAAGCATTCTTCTTGGCCAAGAAGTAGTTATCTCTCTTTTTTGGACGAGAGATCTTAGATGGATCTAGTTTTAGCAATGAGGGTAGAGAGATGGGAAACCTCTATTGAAAGAGGAAGAATGAAACTCTATTTAGTAGAATTATAAAGAATAATGAAGACTCCATAAGGGAGAAGGGTGATGAATGACCTTTGTATTAGTAGAGGTGAAAAGGTGAATAGGAGGATGAGTGATCTTTGTTATAGGGGAGTGAAGATAAAAATGGGAATCCCTTGAGCATAAAATGGGGATTGAGAGGATAGTTGTGTTGAGAAGCCACATAGTGAGAGGATAGCCTAGTTATATGAAGTTGTTGCAGTTAATGTAGCTTTGTGTAATTTTGTAAGCAAGTAGTATACTGCTACACGCAGTTAATTAAATTTACTATAGTTTAACATTATTGCTTTTGTTTTGCGTATGAATGTGTTAAATGAGTGTTGGGTTGCTAAATTGGGTAGTCTTGCATTAGACTCTCTGGTCTAGACTACATTATCTTTGTAATATGATCCATACATCATTACCAAGAAGTTGGGTGATAATGTTGTTGTAATTAGATCGGACAACTAAGAGGGGGGGCTGAATTAGTTGTCCCACAATTAATAACCTTTTCTGATTTTATCTTCTTTCTCAATTTACAAATAGATTAAGGATGTGAACATTAAAGCATGAATCAACAACACATGAGCAGAAGCAAAATGAACACACAACACCAGAATTTTTACGTCGAAACCCAGTTAAGGGAAAACCACGATGGGGGTTAACCCACAAAATTCGTACCCTGTTAAAAGTACCTCAAAGAAATTGGAAGGCACTTGCCTTCGAGCTCACTGCCTAGAGCTTACTGCTCAAAAAGGCTCACTGCCTATAGGATTTTATGTTCAATACAGAAAGAATGAACTGATAAATATCATCATCTTCATGCCTGGTTCAATCCCATTAAAAGCTCACAAAACTTCTGCTCTGCCCCCAAACACTTATTCACTATTTCATCATACTTTACTACTCTTGTTCTTCTACTCCTCTTCTCTGCTTGCCTGTATCTTTCTTAAGATTTTATCATTTTCACACACAGCTTTTTACCACTCGATCACAAGTATTTATATGCTTCATCAACCTTGGAATTAATCATCAAGGTTGGCACTACAAACATCTGACATAATGCGAATCATTATACTGTCGGCCAAACATAGCTGAGACTTGAATCTTCCTCAACCAACATGCTACGCTTCATAGAACTTCTCTTAGATTGTCCGCAACATGCACAAAGCATCCGGTCGGCCAAACTAGAATGAACAACAACACTCAAGAGGAAATCTTCAATCATGAGCTCAATTCTCAATGCGGACCATCAACATAGTAGGTACACAATCTAGAGACCACCACAAGCACAATGAAATCATCAGGAACACCACTTCAGATTGCTAGAATCACTTGCATCTTCATACCGGAACTCAAGAACATTGACTATCATGACTGTCACACTAGAAAGGTTGCTTGCGGACCTCCAAACCATGAACCACTTGAGTTGAGGATAAACATCAATATCCCAAACACGCTTCTAGAACCGTAGACCATAATATTTCAATGCAAAGCAATCTGGACCAACTAACTGTCACTTTATTTCTTCTAAACAATTAAAAAACCCAATTCTACTCAAAAGGCCATAACTTCACCAATACTTACTGCAGAGCTATCAAATCTTAACTAGAGCAACTACAGACAATCCTCGACAAACCCTTTAATCTGTGGACTTTGATCTTCATCTTACTAGGAATGCAGAGCAATCTACTTCATTGAACTGCACTGTCTTCACTATTTCTGACAATGAGATATATGACTCACTTGTTCCTTCCAGAGAGGCTAATTTTCTCAATATCCTCAACATTCCAGTCTTTTAAACAGGCAATAGATTAGGATACAATTGACACCAATGGCAACAAGAATCTGTTGACATCAATGACAACACCGATTAGGCACATATTTGCAACAAATGCATTTGAGCTTAACTAGCCATCCTATCTCGAGTTGCATCTAATGTTCAATCTAGAATTAGTTGTCATACTTTCCACCACTGCTAGACACATTAGAGGTAGTTTAACAGTTTTAAAGCATAGAACTAAACCTTGACACTACCACTCCAATCACTATAGATAATATTATTGATACATTAGTCAAGGAAATGAAGAATCAATATATCCCACTCTATTGGGTGGTGAAGGTAGGGCAATTTTCACATTAGGGAAAGTGGTTCATCAAGGTCCAAATTCACCAAAAGTTTCCCTATCTAGTGCAAGAACTGAGATTAAAATGGGGCCCATTGGTTCTCAAGGAGGGGGAATGATTCAAAAAACATTCTAGTTCATGCAAGTGGAAGTCTTCAACAAATTTATAAAGATTTCTAAAAATCTATTTTTAATATTTTTCTATATTTTGTATTTTGCATTTTGAGGCCCTTAAGAGCAAAATTTGATGATGCGATAGTTGGACCTTGCTTATATTATGTGTTGGATCACAAAACCACACACGACAACCTAGAAGTTGGGAAACCAACTCCTCTCTTTAAAGGAGACTAGGAAGCCTCCTTAAGGTCTCAAAGTTGTTAGGTCTTGGCTACATTTGGATAGCACAATGGCAGATGAGATGTTGTTTAACAAGGAACCTACTATGAGTGTTAGATTGATTAGTGTTTTGGTGGCGGCTACACACAAAATGTTTTTTCCTACACGAAATATAGCCACTTATACACAAAAGAGTGCCTTGAACCCAACTACAAACACATGCCCTCTTGGCAAGATGCAACTATGGAGTGCAAGAAAACTAGTCTACAACCTAAACTATCATAATCTACCCTACTATAACTACTAATAAAAAAGAGAACGGGGAAGGGACAAGAAGGAAAAATAAAATAAAATAGAGGGAAGAAAGGTGAGAGAATGAGTTTGTTATTCAAAAAGAATAACCATTATCTTGGCAAACTTCCATGCAAATGTAAGAAGAACCACTCATGCAACTGTCAATCCTGGTCCAACGCAAAGATACGAGTGATGTTATCATCTAAGGAAAGTGAAATAAATGAATGAACATATTTAGAAATGAAAGAGACAACTACCATATTTCATGTGCAAGTTGTAGCCAACAAAATCATGTCCAACTATACATTTAAGCTCAATAATATGTTTACAAGGAGGGTTCATACAAGCTACAATGACAATATTTATAAGCAACAAGACTTGGACTGAGAAATACAATATCTCCCAACCAAATTTCTTGGACAGAAGAAAAGTTATTTTCTTGCTTCTCTAACCCAACTACTTGCAACCCCCAAACAATGATATACAACCTTTGTTAAAAAGAAATACAAGCCCATATTCCAATGAAAATATCTCCCTAAGTCAGTGGCAATCAATAAATGCCTCAAAATTGGAGGAAACCAAATTTGGCACTAAAATGTACTCAGGCATTCAATGTGCTATGGGCCACCATGCATATTTGATCAACCTTGTCCAAAAGATTTGGCATTAAAGGAAGACCTAGAGAAAATCAAGCCCAAAATTCTAATAGAGGAGATCATGTCACATTAAATGCAGCAAGTGAGCTCATATTTGATCAAATCTTTATTATCCACAAACTACCTATTCTAAAACATTCTCAACACTCATGAATTTGGTGCTTAATGAAGTTGCATACAGCCAACCACCTTAATTTAAATATCTTTTTATCGCCTTAAATTTCTCTAATTATGCATATGTCAAGGGGAACCCAATCAACACTTAGCAGAGAACCTTATCCTACACAAGAAAGAAGCCATGTAAAATATACATAAGATGATCATAAACCACATAGGCATAATCATATTAAGCTCGAAATTAAATAAGGAGATCATTTAAATTTGTCGTGTTAATATTGCTCCTTATTTGGTCTAAAAGACCACATCTATGCTTTTGTGATCATTTAGTGCATTCATGATCACATTATTGGTATCGACCTCTTTAAGCTATCATGCATGGGCAGGAGAGAAAATTCTCACGAGGACAAGACGTCAAATTTTATTACTCATGATCACATGGGGTGGCTACAAAAAGGGACACCTTGGCATAAGGGACAGACCCACCATATTGGTAGAGCCATTGAGCATGAGTCATAGGTGTGGAGGGAGAAAGGAGCTCATTGCATAGTGGGGGATGCAAGAGATGTTGGTGATGTTAAGATTTATAGTTGGCTCAACATAGGGAGGTGTTAGAGCTTAAAAATTCCTCAAGAGTGCACTGGCTACTAGATAAAAATGATCTAACAACCTACACATGCTAAAAGGGTGAGGACATTGCTCAATAGAAAAAGGTGTGCCATTCGCCAAGAGAGGATGAGGTGGTAGATGGTGGGGCCCAAGATCATATGTGTGCATGAAGGAAACAACATTAGCATGAGATCACAGACAGATGAGTCCTTAGAGGGGCCCACCGATGAGATGACTTGGCATAATGATTGGTTGGAACAACTTGAAAGCATGTCAAAGCTTAAAGATCATTAGGGATGCAATATAGACTATTAGATTGAAAATGATCCAACAACTAGTGTATGCCCTAAAGCATGGTATCATCATTTCATAAAAGGGCCACAATAACCACAAAATGAGCTCAAAGATCAATGGTTGGTGCACACCTAAAGGGATGAGGTCATTGATATATGTAGGAGATTGGCCATTGGTTGCAAAGCATTTGAGTTGCAAGTGGTGGAACCAAGGCGAGCTCAAACCAGGGTGCACATGACCATTGATGTGATCTGTGAGATGAGCTAGCTTAGAGGATCGGAGGGATCGTGCAACACAAAAGAGAGAATGCATCCTATCAGAAAAAGGATTATGTGAGTCGACAGATGAGACTTCATCTGACAGTATGTGAGACATAAGGAGATTGATAGGAGCACATACTATTGTGTAGGAGATTGATAAGGCTACATGCCACCAAGATTAAGGCCATTGCATACAGTCAATGTGGAAGGGAGTGAAGATTGATTCGATTGGTTCAAGAGGACTAATACGCATTGAACACATCAAATAGGGGTAGCAAGAGCATGTCAAAGCCCAAGTAGTCACCATGGACACTTAAGTCACAACTCGAGCAAAGGATACAAACATAAACTAACAAAGTTCATAAGCTAAGATGAGATCTCTTAGATCGGTTATCAATGAGGCCACAAAATAAAGCACATGGCTACAAAGGGCCAAAGTGAGGTAGAAGATGAAAAGGTGGGTCTCCATTTCAAGAGGAAATGGGGTGTGTTGCACAAGCAACAACACTATGGTCTAACCTAGATTCATTAGTTCATGACCTAAACATTCAAATGCATATACAAACATTGGTTTTCAAGATTAGGGTAGGAGTTATGACCTTGACAAGTAGGGTTACCAAAATTGAACAAATCCAACAAACTTTTTAGTTTTCTAATAAGTTTGTCTTTATTTAGTTGTTGGCTTCAACTTCTGAGGAGTATACATGTCACCACCAAGCATGTTAACTCTTTAGTTCTCACCAAGAACCATAATTTACTTGAGTTTTTCTGCAAGAGTAACTTGCCAAAGATGTACAAGTCGAGTCCTACAAAGAAACTTGTGAGTTTCTCAATGAGAGTTACCTAAAACTTGCAAGTTCTCTCTAGAAACGTGGCCACCAAAAAAAATGTAGGCCCTTGATAAAACTCTAGTTTTTTTGTTTGTCATTTTCATATTTAGCAATTAGGTTCTCATTATCATGAATTGATTGTTGAGTGACTGAAAGGATTTATCAATAGTTGGCTAAAAACAATAAAATTATGAAAAATGCCATGTGCCATGAAGGTTCTTATGGTATCGAAGGCCTAAATTTGGGCCTAGTGGCAAGGGCTCTACCCCTCAACCCTGCCCTTTATCACAACAAAGAATGTGCTAGGAGCATAGCCCGAAGACCTTGCGAGATACATTGCCCTCAACCCTATTGGTGGTTGCCATCCCCAAACACTTGCTTTGGTTTTAAAAAGCAAAAGGTAAAAACCGTTTTAGGTTGCATGGGATGGAAAAGCAGAGTTTTTTCCTTTGTTGGATTGAAATAACAAAAACAACATTTTTTCCTATTTTTAAATTTTTCAAGGGCTTTTAGTCTCCCAATTAAATCCTGAGTAATTGAACTCCAATTATAATTTTTGTTTGTCAAGTCAATCCCAATTTTGAGTAAAGCTAATTTGATTTATTACACATCACATGCATTATTTAAGTTTTTTTTATTTATGTAATTTTTATGTGTCGAGCCCAGAGTCCAAGTCAAATTTTTGGACTACTGAGTTTTTGTTGATTACAAGTTTTTAAACTATGCTTTGAATCATAGTTCAAAAACTCAGACTTGGCAAACTTAAAATATGACTTGAATTTGGGACTCGACAAATTTTTTGAACATAAAAAAAACACAAATTTGTAAACTAATCATCAAAAACATGCATAAAACTAAATTTAGAGTTTTCATACGTAATTTTCCTTCATTTATAGATCAAAAAATAAGTTCAATACACATCATAGTGTCATGTCATATATAAAAATTACAAATATATATTTATAATCTACAAATGTCTTCTATGAGTAAAGATTCTACGTGGCTATATGGGTGCCCTCAAATTGAATGGTAATGCTTCTTGCTAAGGAACAATATCACCCCAAATAGGAGGCTCAGGCAAATGATGTGCATCAAATGAAGCCCCTACTGGTGCCTTGTCTTCTACCTCCTCATTTGTCATTGTGTCTTTTGCCCATTTTGTTGCTTCCCTCTTCAAATCAACAATATCATCTGAAGTAAACTTAGACTCCACATCCTTTGCAATCCAATCTGAACATGAATTGATGCCATCAAGGTCAATTGTCTCATGTGTCTGTTGTTCATCCACCTTCTTTGCACACCAACAAAAGTTATACTGCACAAAGACAAGTTCATTCATGCACTTTCGAGTTAACTATGCTTTTGTGTGAATGGCTTCAAATGTCCTCCAATTGTGCTCACACCCAAATGCACTATAGGGCTAGGACAAAATGCAAATGGTGAGGATTTAAAAATTAGATGTTACTACACCAAAATCTTCTCATCACAAATCTACAAAAACATCATTTATAACTTTGCAACTAACTTAGTAAATTGAAACATAAACTAAAATTACACATTAAACTTGAGCCTTAGTTAACATATATTTTTTACCTGGCTAGAAATCCATAACCTCCAAATTTACCCTGAATGATCTGGCATAGAAAAACTTTCGATTCAAATAGTAGGCAACAACATGAATGTGTTGGTGGAATTGTCAATTCCACTTCTGATCGCTAATGCACCGAATGGGTTCATATTTGTTTTTATTTGAACCATACAAATGTTGGATGGCCTCCTTGGCTTTGTACATGGCCTCGTATAGAAAACCCATGGGGGTTTTGTCTCCATCCACCAATCGTAGAACCCTAATGAATGACTTTGACACCTAAATCAAGAGTATATAAAATTAAAATAAAACATTATGCAATCAAGAAAAGAATTAAAAAAACAAAAATTTAAAAACTAGCAAATTATAAAATTTAAAAATTTAGAAAAACTTATTTTTTAATCTAAACCTACTTTGATGATCTCATCCATGTGCTAAGCGAAGATACCATCACAAATGGTCTTCACGACCCTCTCTCCTTTAGTCTTCTTTATGTAAAGACTGTCCAACCACTTTCCACTCACAAACATTCACTTAAGAGATGGCAATGAATCTGCAATACTCTACAATGTGATGAAATTGACAACAAATAGTATGACTCAATTGCACAAGTTCCTTGCCATTGGTGTGCTCTCTTATAAGATCTAGGCCCCAGGCATGGTTGTGCATGTATTTTTTAATATTCCTTATGTTTTTTTGCTACAGTTTTGACCCATCCAAGTTTGCCTATATCTTAAAACATAAGGTCAATGCAACAAGTGACACAAGGAGTCCAAAAGAGTATAGGGTGCCTCTCTTCAAAAAGTCTACAAATTGCCACATATGCAACTGCATTCCCTGTCACAACCTACACAACATTCTCTACACCCACCTCCATCACCACCTCATCCAACATGTTGGATAAGGTCTCAACATTTTTCACTTCATTGAACGCATCAATTGACTTTAAGAACACTATATGTCCACCTAAAGCCACAAGGAAGTTGACTAATGTGTGCTTTCTACCATCCATCCGCCTATTAAATAAAATAGTGCAACCCTTCTTTTTAAGCATCATTTTGTTCTTGAACTAGAATGCTTGTGTTTTTATTGACATCCTCCAACAATGGCCCACTCCACTCATAAGGGTTCAATGCCTTGAACCCCTTTCTTGCTATGGTCAATGCAGTGACCAATCCCTCCCAATAAGGGTTCCTCACAATATTAAATCGTATGTTGTTGTAGTACTAAATATTAGTACATGACAACTTGGCCTCATGATTTTTTTCTTAATTCAATGTAGTACCTTCCAATGAAGGTTGTGCACCAAGAGTGTTATGAGGAACGAGGAATGAAAAATTTGAACTACAACTTCCCGAAGTTTGAGATCCCCATATTTGTAGCCCAATGCAAGATGGAGATTCCCCTAAATCTCCCTCTAACCTTATAGAACTCTTGACAACTATAAATGCCTCAATTGCCCTCTTTTTTTCTCTATTATATTTTTGCCCATAAGACAAAATGAGAGCCTTAACCTCTCACTCATCCTCTTCATCCACTACATACATATTGCAATATCTCAACCATTAAATAGTGCAAGGTGAAATTTAAGGCAATTGATGCCTCCTCTCATACACAACCCACAATAGTTACATATCACCATTCCTAGCTCTATATCTGCTATGCCATGTTTCCAAATAGAAAACTTAGGCTTGCCACCACTTCTATTGCTTGTGGATGTCATTTTTCTTTTGGAAAAATGAAATGAAACCCTAACAAAATAGAAAAATAGAAAAAATAACAAAAGCCCTAGAAACCACAAGAAACTAACTAAAAATCAGAGATAAAATAAAAAAATGTAAACCCTAGAAGCTAAAATGAAGGTTAAAAAACAAAACATAAAGTGTTACATTCTTGTCAAATGTGGCTGATAAGTTTGCTCAACTCAATCAATGTTCACTTGGAAATGCACAATATTTCCTACAAAACAAATGCTCAAAGCTCAAATATGTCAAAAAGGTTGAAAGCTAGAAAATAACAATAAGAAAAATGATGAATTTTAGTGTTTTTTTTATGGGTAGACTGATGGTTTTTTGCTTGGCAAGTTTTTGTCATGAACTCGAATAATAGGCAAGTTTTTCTCATGGACTCATAAGTAATAGGTGAGTTTTTGGGCATTTTTTTTGGCAAGCTACTCACTATTTGAGTTTTTGGGTGAGCTACTCATGAGTACTCCCTCGAGTTTTTCAACTATGCAATAGACATTTTCGCTAAGATAACTAATCATTAAAATAATCTAAAAACATGGAAAACACATTTTTCAAAATCATTTAAAATAAAGTGCAAAATGCTAAGGAAACACATGCAAGTGACTTCAAGCACACATTACAAGTTTTCACAACACAAAGATAAGGGTGAGATGGCTTAGCGTCCCATGTCAACCTTCTCCACATTTCCCACATTAGTTAACACCTATAATTATCTGCACATTCAAATCAACCATTAGGTGTACCTGCTCCACATATAATAGCCGAAGCAACATAATCCACTCCAATGTGGTATAATCACATGTGATATAAAATAATCACAACCACTATAATCATTTATGACACACAATCCAAGAAAATGATGCATAAACAGAAACATTTCATAATGCAGGAATAATACATATGCATCCCATAATGCATAGTTGGAAACCAAATAACAAAGTACAACCCCATCGGAAACACCATGATGGTCATGCAGAATACACCCTCAAAACCCATTTCAGATTAGATTTAGATGAAGTATGCCCCCAATAGTCGATGTTTAAATTGTGATATGCACGTTTGTTTGAGAGCTAAGCTTTGTCTCGATTAGGTTGCCTATTCTAGATTAGATTATAACGTAGTTAAAGATAGTATTGCTTTAAGTAATTTGGATATACTTGTGATGAACACTACTAGGATAAGTAATGTCCCATTATGGGTTATCTGGTATTAGTTGCTAAACGTGATTATGCAACCAGTAGTTGGAAAGCTAATATGATGAGGTAATTTTGTTTTGATATTATAATGTAAAATGTTATGCCTGTTTTTCCAAAACAACAAATCATGTCATCAACATTGCAAGTCATTCTTCTTTGAGAAAGGTTTGTAACTTACATCTGAAACCCTTCATGAAGGACCTAAATGGACTCATCTAAGCTAGTAATTCATAACAATAACCTTCTGGAAGGTGCACAACCCTCCACAAAGTTACGAGTGACCTGTGTCCTGGTATGTTGAGTGTACAGACATACCCTAAAAACACTAACGCTGCATGTTCTGTTTGTCTTATCATTCTCTTTGCTATCCTATGAGCAGATTTGATGGCATGCTAATGTGCCTTATGATAATCATACTGCACTTATTGTAAATGTCACTGAAGGTTATATATATGCATGTGTTCTGAGAGAACACTAATGAATAAAATAAACTGCATACCATTTTTCAATATTTGACACAGCTGTTTAATATATGGAGGGCTATGTATATAAGTGTGAACAGTAAGGGGCTATTGATTCAATGAGCTCAGAAGATAATAATTATATAATCAAATTAGAGATACATATCATTTGTATGGGGATATTTGGTATGCATACAAACGAATATCCATTGCTTAACTCATTTAGAAGCTCTCATTTTCTATGCTGGGAATCAGTCAACAAGTCATAAACCTTTTCCTGCAATTTCCTTGCCATCTTTTGTGTTTTCATAGCATGCAGGTCCAAAGCCGCCAGAACCAATCTTCTTTTAAACCCCTTGATTGCATCTTCTCAGTTAAGCAAAACAACATGACATTTCTACAGTAATATCCTTAAACAAAACATCTTCCTCTTCTGATGTGGATATGTGGGAAGGCTTCTGGATTTCCACTGGATCTATCCTCAACCAACAGGTCCAACTCAGACATAGTAAGCTTCTTAGTGTTAAAAAAGTTCGCTGAACCCCAGTCAAATAGAAATAGAATACTGTCATTAGCTACACATATTTTTCAGCAGCTTCTTTAATTGAGTGTCCCAAGTGCACATATATAGAAACCAGTAACTTCTGCTGAAAAAAGAAATCTATTATATAACAGGCCCAATTGCAGTAATGGCAACTATAGTCTCCAATTCCTTCCAGGTCCTTCAATACTGAAATTTCTGTTTCCAGAATAACTCCATTGTGGGCAAAAAACAAATTCAGGTTAGGCTTACATATTGATTTAATGTTATGAAATTCAAGATCCTACCTATCTAGATTCTATATATATTCATTCTAAGAATGTCTGTATTTTAATTTGGAAACTTTTGCTAAGATTATTAAACTATATAAAGTGCCTTAGTTTTTTCTACTTATCGTACACTAGAGTTTGAACTATTCAGGAAAGTTCACTCATTATGCTCCACATACTCCTCCAAACATCTATAATCTGAACAAACAAGTCTATAAATTCAGAACAGGACCCTCACAATCAAGCATATTTTTAAGAAAAATTGCAATGTCACAACTCCCCTCACCATTCCCATGGTAGTCATCAAAGAGATTTGCTTTATTACTAAACACATAATTAGATCACAAGATTTCTTTTTCATTTCATTATGCATATTCTTAAGTGGTGCCATTTTATCGAGAATCAGGTTGTCACTCAAACTTGTGCCAGCACAGTAAACTCCATATGATATAAAGCAAAAGCACAACCCTGATGCTACTAGTTTTGATGTTTTAAAAAGCCAATTTTTTTACACCATATTACACACTGTAGACACCCTAAAATGACCGTGTCGTCGCACCATTGGCATTTCATCCATTCTATCTAATCACCTGCATTTCAACGTTAATTAAATAATCTAATTATTTAATTAATTTCACCAAATTCATCTAAATCACATACTTTCGACATTAATTGAATAAAATCTCTTTATTTAATTAATTAAATTAAATTCCTCTATTATTCTTCCACAATTAAATAATTTTTATTATTTAATTTGATCATCTTCTATCCAAAAATCAAATCCACATTAATTAAATAAATCTAATTATTTAATTAATTCACCACAAATTCCCTCTTATCTACAATTAAATAATTCTTAAATTATTTAATTAAATCAAAACTGTTCTTTCAAAATCATGCACAACAATTAAATAAATTTATTTATTTAATTTGCTTTCAAATCTTCTAAATTAAATAATTCTAATTATTTAATTATTTCTTCCAAAATATCTTCTCTAAATTTAAATAAATCAATTATTTATTTAAATTATTTTTTCTTCTAAATTTGAGTTATCTCTAATATAACTCAAGCTTTCTATATTTAATAAAGCAAAATATCTTCTAATTCTCATGCAAATCTCTTCTTCTTGTTTTAAAGCATTTAACTGATCATTACATTCTATTAATTGCTTTAACTCATGCTTCTATTCTTGATAACTCCTCTCATGCAAAAGAAAGCAAGACACATGTCTTCTTCTCATTCGTTGCACGTTCCTCAACTGTTCTCCTCCGTTGATTCTTCTAAATTATCTGGACCGTTGATCGATCTTCAGTGAAATCTATATAAACCCCCCTCATCTCCTTCATTGAGTCTCTCTCTTCGATCGTATTCTCGGGCATACTTAACAGAGCTTTGAGCATACAAAACGCGTCGATTGAGCAACTTCACAATCTTTTGACATTGATCTCTTGAGCACACTACTTGCTTGTTGCAATATGGTTTCGCAACTTCATTGAGCAATCCACATTCAATCCAAAGAAAACAATACAGATTTCGGTAAAAGTCTTTATTTCATTGATTATTTGTCATGGCTTTTATTTAAATTTATTTTCTTTATATTATTGGGTTCTTTGATTTAATTAGTTTGATTTGATCGATTTTTCCTCATACACATTCTGGCACGCCCGGTGGGACCCACTAATCCCTTTGTTTCTTTGAGAAATTGTTTTTTTTTAAGTCACAGTACGGCACAGTGCAAAACGAAACTTCACAGCGCTTCTGGTACGATCTTTGAGCGCTCTTGGAGGCACAATTAGGCACTCTTGGAGGCACTGCGGTGCTTCCGGCAACGCAGCGCAGCGCTTTTGGCCTAACAGAAGGCGCTTCCGGCAGTATTCTGCAGCGCTTTTGGCTAAATTAGGTTTTTGACTTTGTTCACTGTCTTGCAGGAATTTCACGCTATCTATCTTATTAATTTGTCTGACAAGCTGTTGTATTTGTCTGACAAACCTACTTTTTGGACATCCTAAGCTGATTTATTTAGAAGTACCTTCAATTTTTGTGTTAATCCTTGGTGTTGTTACAACTTCTGAGTTTTTTAGATTGCAGAACACAGATCTCTCAGCTACCACTTCTCAGAACAGTCAATCAATCATGGAATTTTACTTTAGATCTGATTATTTTTAAAAAGTTCCCCTTTTTATGATATGAGACAGCGCAGCGCTTTTGGTTATATTTTATCACGCTTTTGGTAACACAGCTCCACACTTCCGGTTATTTGTCAGCGTGCCTGGTAATATTCTGCATCGCTTCGAGTCTACATCACAGCGCCTTAGAAAACACAGTGTAGCTCTTTTGGTTATTTTGTAGCGCTTCTGGTAATATACGGCAATGCTTCTGGTCTGCGATATAGTGCCCTTGGAATACAGGAAGTCGCGTATGGTAAGAAAGTACAGCGCTTTTGGTCAAAGTTGATTTATTTTTGCTAACTTGTGAATTTTTGGCGGAACTGACTGACTTGTTGCAGCTTCTTATTACTCACACAGAGCCAATAGGTGTTTTTAACATATTCATGCAGGACGAGTATTGAAGACCTCTTTGATTTATCTCACTAAGTCTTAGAAACACATTGCATGCTTAAAAGGGACAATTGAACAAATCTTTTCTTGCAATCTAAGTCTTAAGAACATACTGCTTTTCTTAAGGGACAATGGACATGTATGAACAAACACCTCAATTTTCTAAAGGATAATGGACATGAATGCCAAACACTTCTTTTCATAAGGGACAATTTACAACTACAAACATGTGTGTGCTTAGTTTAGTTGCACCTTATTTTTCTTATAACGGGACAATTGAACCTTTGTTTGACGTGCTTGTTCTTACTTTTTTGTACTTCCTTTAGAAGGGCCTGCTTTTGGATTGCGTTTCATCCAAAAGGGACGACCCTAAGTGGAGTTTTCCTTTGAACCGCTATATAAAAGGGATAAGGTGAAAGCCAAGTCCTAACCGACGTCAGCCTTACCTTGTGGTGCCAAACTGAAAAGAGGTGTACTAGCTCTTTGTGGAAACAATTTTCACATTGAGCGAAGTGTTTGATACTCTTAGTAGGATTGGTTAAAGCTTTTAGTAGCTTGTCGCATTGCTCATAAGGCATTGGTCCCTCAAAGTCACTAAGAACTATTTTTAGATAGAGACTACCCGACCTACCTCTGAACATTGCGGTAATCATCAGTGCAAGGGGAATCGATTTAAGCCCTTAAGATACTCACCATTGGCTCCCTTGAGAAGAGATAGTATTCCCTTGGACACAAAGCTCTTGTGACCTACTTGAGCTTTCCAAGGGGAGGGTGAGATATCCCTACCTATCGTCTCTCGCAAAGATACTAAATATTCGACACCTTTATGGAATGATATTTTTATCGACGGAGTATTAAGCTGTGAGCTAATCTACTGCAATGAAACCTTGTCTCTAGGGATAAAAAGTGCTTGTTATTGATTGCAATCGTCTTATACCCGTGGAAACATTAGGCTTGTTTGGAGCCTCGAACATACACTATCTGTTGTGTCAGTCCCTTGTGTGTGCCAACATTGTTTGCTGTGTTTTCTCTTGCCAAACAAAGCCAATCAGAAACAGAAACAATCCATCAAATTTTTGCCTTTTGAAACATCAGACACTACTTCAGCGCCCCTGGTATTATAGCAGTTCGTCTTTGGTAGTACAGTAGATCGCCTTTGGCATAGCAGTAACTCGCCTCTGGTAAAACTCTACTTCAGCGCCCTTGGTATAAGAGTAGCTTGCTTTTGGTCATTGTAGCTCGCCTTTGGCATAGCAGTAACTCACTTCTGGTAGCTCAGTCCGTCGCCTTTGGCATCACAGTAGCACACTTTTGGTTGCACAGTCCTGTGCCTCTGGTCAAACAGTATAGCGCTTTTGGTCCAGTACTTTGTGCATCAGAGTTTGTCTGTTTCTCAAAGCATCTTACAGAAACCTGGCATTACCTTTTGTCCTAGTGTATCCCATGGTAACCACTAGGCTACAGCAAACTATGAAATCCAAGCAAGTTGTCCCTAAGAAGCGCAAGTCGCCTCCTCGCACACCACAAACAGGTCGTCTCAACATTACTCCCAAGGTTACTCCTAGTACACCCATGGCAAAACCAATCAGCTCTCTGAACATGCCGCACATGGATGAACCAAGCAATCCTCAAGAGGATAGGATCCCTTTGATAAATACACCTCAATACACCACGGGCTTGCCTCTAGATTTTGTCCCACAAGGTTATACTGTAGATTTAGTCCCATCTCAAGAAGAGTGACACTTTGAAATAGGTCAATCCTCTCAAGTAGATAGGCAAGATCTTGATGAAATCATACAAGAGCCTAGAGTCGTGGCAGCCTTTGACAAAATCCTTAGTGAGAACCAAGATCACTTCTTTCGCTTGCTTGTAGAGCAAGGTGCCAAGTTGCCTCAAGATTTTGATTTATCTACTCTCAAGGAGAACAACAATGCCCAAGATACCATACAAGTGGTTCAAACCATGTCAACAGTGACTACGCCCTTACCTACACAAGGCTCACAGTATAGGAATCCCCTTTTTCAAAACCCAACAGAGGAGAGGCCCATATCACCGCTTTTGACTCCTATGGAGATCTATAAAAACCAACAAGAAACTCTCCAACATCAAGCAGAGTTAGCTAAGCAAGCCACCTTAGCTCGATCGAATGTGCAACCACCTCCTAAAGTGTCCACCCCAATCGCAAGTGGAATCTTGGTTACCCCATCACGCGTAGGTTTCCCACCTAATTACAATCCAGGGAACAATTATGTAGCCATGCAACAAGGGTCTCAACAAATGCCACCTCCTATATCATCACACCTGCATGTCTCTCAACCAATTAGAGTCACGCAGCCCCAACCACAACATTCTTCTACTCTCGTCCTCAAGTAGCCCAAACCACAACATTCTTCTACTCTCATCCTCAATCAACCCCAACCGTCACAAATCACTTCTACCTATGTTCCTCCTCCACAACGTTCATCCTCGCTCAACTTCTTTCACACATTGCCTAGCCACTCTCAACATTCCCAACATCAGGTTTCCCAAAGCTATGTGCCACCACCACAACCTAATCAAACGCACTTTAGTTTTCCTCCCCCGAATACTTTTCTTCAACCATTGCAAAGCCAACATTCTTACCTAGCGCCACCTCCACCTCTGCCTAATCAAGGCCTCCAATTCCAACCCAATATGAACCAAACGTACAACCCATATGATCCCAATCAATCTTATGACCCTTATAATACTAGTGCACATGGCTTACATTATAATCTTCCATACGGGCAACACCAACTACTTTTTGGACAACAGGAGATGTTACCAACCCCTCCCATGACTATGGAGCTAAAGATTGCAAAAGTTCAACAGCAGCTCTCTGATCTTACATTTGGCCACACCAAAAAGACCTTCTCTTTAGAGGAAGTGTGTCCTTATCCTTTTGATCGGTCATTACCAATGATCCCTTTTCCTCAAAATTTCACTATTCCCAAGTTCGATAAATACAAAGGAAAAGGTGACCCAAAAGACCATCTTAGGGAATTCTATCTTGCTTGCTTCGAGATCTCTCATAACGACACATATCTTATGCGTCTCTTTCCTCGCAGTCTCGGAGGTCAAGCAATAGAATGGTTCTCACACTTACCCATGGGTATCAAGTCTTTCAACGAGCTAGCAGAGAAGTTTGCCACCCATTTTTCTTACAACGCAGAGCATGAGATTTCCATGACGGACCTATGCAACAATAAACAGAAAAATGGGGAAACTTTCATTTCTTTCCTTCAACGATAGAGACAAATGGCTAGTAAATTCCCTTTCAAGATTCTGGAAAAGCAGCTTGTTAGCATATTTGTGCAGAATCTCAACCAAGAGTTAGGTTTCCATTTATAAATTCTTAGTGCTACAACCTTCGATGAAATCACATACAAGGGTATCAACATTGAGAAGGCCCTCATTGCTAAGGGTGTGGTCAAAATCTTTAAGGAAACGAAAGATAAAGCTCCTCATCAACAATCAAACGACAAACCCAAATATTGGAACAAAAACAAAAATGTGGTCAATGATGGGGTGGTCGATACTAAGCATGTCCAAACGTTGCAAACACCGCTGCAGCTCTCCAAACCAAGTCAAGCTCCACCTCAACAATAGCAACAACAAAGGCAGCCTTATCCAAACCAACAGCAATGACAACAAGAGTGGCCCCACCAAGATTACCCTCCGCGACATCAATTCACTCCCTTGGGAGTGCCCATCGAATCAGTCTTACAGCAAGCTTTGCAGAAAGGACTCATCACCTTACCTGATGCTCCCCCATATGGAGAACCTGTCTACAAAATGGCACGTTACAGAGACAATGAATATTGCGAGTTCCATAGGAGCAAAGGGCATAGAACTGCGTCTTGCATGAAACTTAAGCACCTCATCCAAAACCTCATCGACGGTAATCAAATCACTTTTGAGGATGAATCACCAACGCAACACATGAACAAGGATCTAGATATGTACAAGGAACCATTCCCTCATCATGGCCCACCTCCTCCTCAGGATAGAGGTAAAGGTATCAATCATGCTTCCACGTCCTTCGATTCCATTGTAGGTCATTTTGAAGAGAGTCGATGTCTACCCTCACCATCAAAGGCAAATCTACGGATTGTGTTGTTACTACTCGTCGAGGTCATGTCACCATCCGTGCACCTACACCTAGGCTGCCAGTTCAGTCTGATTATAATCTTGTCAAACATTTAGGGAGAACACCAGCAGAGATCTCTATTTTGGACCTTCTACAGTCATCACCTGCACATAGAGTGGTGCTAGAAAAAGCCCTCCAAGAGTCATCCGTTCCTAACAACATAGCAGTCGCAGATTTCCAAGCTATAGTGGGTAATATTACTTCACCTTACAACGTGGTCTTCTCTGAGAAAGACCTCCCCTCCCATGATCCTTGTCACAACGATGCCCTTCATATTGAAGTTCTCATCCATAAGCGCAAAATCAAACACATCCTCATAGATGGTGGTGCTGGTCTCAACATATGTTCTTTAAAATTACTAAAGCAATTGGGATACTCTGAGGATCATGTCAACACTGATCATAGTATTACAATCAAGGGGTATGATGATGCAGAACGCCATTCAGAAGGTATTATTCACTTGCCTATACAATTGGGCCCTGTCATGCTTGAAACTAGGTGTCAAGTTCTTGATATTGAACTGCCTTACAACATTATTCTAGGCCGCCCATGGATCCATGCAATGAAAGTTGTTCCCTCCACGTACCATCAGTCCCTAAAGTTCCCATACAATGGTATGGAGATCACCATCCCAGGAGATCCTAATCCTTTTGAATTTTGTCGTGTCTTGCAAGGAAGCTATAAGAATTGCAACCAAGTGCCTAAAAATGACAAAGCCCTTGAATCCCCTCTCTATGTTGACCCTGAAACTCTCACACAAGCCTCTACAAGTGAATCTACACCCCTCCCCAATATCACAGCTTGCGTCCGAGATATAGGCTTTGGCACTTATGATATCTCAGAATCTTGTTGTGTAGGGCAAATGCCCTTATCTCCAAAATCTTACGGCAAATCACCCATTGCCAAAGTAACCAAAAAAGCAGCTATTCCTCCCCTAGGATTCCTAACCCAAATCCAACATGGATGGTTACTAGAAGAGGAAACTATTGAGGACATTTCTTCTTGGCTCTATAAGGAGAAAGAACCAGTCACAATACCAGTCAAGCAATATGGCAATGGCTTAAGAATAGTAAAAAACATGGGCTATAAAGGCAAAGGTGGCCTTGGGAAACAGAATCAAGGAACTATGGAGCCCATTGTGGTAACAAAGAAGCTAGACAAGAAGGGATTAGGGTTTGGTAAGAAGGTACCACGCGCCTTGGACATCGAGTATATCCTCGACAAGGTAGCTGACACATTTCCCACCGATTCGACGTCTACAGAGGATATCATCGATGACTCTTCCCTCCACATGACCAATCTATTCACAGAATCCTCCATTTTTACACTATCCTCCGTATCCTTAACTTCCACCACCAGCACCCAAAATGTCACACTTGTCTACCCTGAACTTATCAATTGGGACCAACAAGGGACCCCCATTATAGATGTCTTTCAGAATGACGAGGCTTTAGCTGAGTTCATGGGACTTCGGGAAGGTATCCCTCTTGGCGATCACAAAGCAGGTTTTGTAATGGAACTAGAGCCCACGGCTTATTTTGGTGAGAATGCCAAATCCTTCAGTCGCAAAAGTGCAAATAAAGAAAGATCTCTAGGTGAAAACCACACTCTGGCACCTCCTGATCATAAAATAGTAAAAACAAAGGACGTATCCAAAGGTGAAAACCCAACTGTGGCACTTGAGGATGGAGGATTTGACCTTCCCTTACCATCTAAGTATCAAGAGAAATCAGCTCTCTTAGTGGAAGATTCTACAGAAATAAATCTTGGCACAGAACAAAATCCAAAGACAACATTCCTAGTAGCATCATTATTTGACACAGAGCATAGAAATCTTAACAACTTCTTTTTGCAATGAACCATCAACTTTGCATGGACCTATGCAGATATGCCAGGGCTAGACCCTAAGTTGGTAGTTCATTATCTCACAGTTGATCCCAAGGTGAAACCAGTCAAACAGAAGTTGAGAAAGATGCACCCACAAATAGCTCTCTTGGTGAAGGTGGAAATACAAAAGCTGTTAGACGCAAAGTTCATACGACCCATTGACTATTCAGATTGGGTCTCAAACATTGTACCTGTGTCTAAACCTAATGGGCACATCCGCATGTGTAATGATTTTAGAGATCTCAACAAGGCATGTCCCAAAGATGACTTTCCACTACCAAACATTGACATTATAGTGGACTTGACAGCAGGTCACAAGATGCTTTCTCTCATGGACGGATTTTTGGGTTACAATCAAATAAGGATAGCTGAAGAAGACCAACATAAAACAACCTTTACTTGTCCTTAGGGCAATTATTGTTGGTGTGTCATGTCGTTTGGTCTGAAGAATGCAGGAGTAACCTATCAGAGAGCAATGACAGTGATCTTCCACGATCTGTTTCATCACATCATGGAAGACTATGTTGATGATATATTGGCTAAATCTTCTAGAGCAGATCACATACAGGTCTTAGGATAGATCTTTGATAGGCTTGAAAAATACCAAGTAAGACTCAATCCAAAGAAGTGTGTATTCGGTGTAACATCAGGAAAGCTGTTGGGATACATTGTATCTCGTAGAGGCATCAAAGTAGATCCAGCGAAAGTAAAGGCTATAGTGGAGATGCCTCCACCCAAGAATCTTAAAGCACTAAGGAGCCTTCAGGGAAGGTTGCAGTCCATTCGGCGTTTCATATCACAGCTAGCAGATAAATGTCAACCCTTTCAGCACTTACTCTGAAAGGATGTCTCATTTCGATGGGACAACAAGTGTCAGGCAACGTTTGATCAACTTAAAGAGTATCTAGCTACACCTCCTGTATTGGTTCCACCAGTTACGGACAAACCTTTGATCTTATACATCTCCACTACAAACTCGGCCTTAGGGGCCCTGCTAGCACAGAATGATGACACAGGAAAGGAGCATGCAATTTATTACATTAATAGAACCTTGGTGGGATACGAGCTCAATTATTCACCAATGGAAAGGGCTTGTTTAGCAGTAGTGTTCGCCTCCCAAAAATTGCGGCATTATATGTTGAACCAACATACAAATCTGATAGCCAAGATTGATCCCTTGAAGTATCTACTAGCAAAAGCAGCTCTCACAGGCAGACTAGCTAAATGGGTTATGATCCTTAGTGAGTTTGATATTGAGTACATGGATCGTAAGGCAATCAAAGGACAAGCCCTCGCGGATCAACTAGCAGAAGCACCTATGAAAGATACACATCCTATGGTAGCAGACTTTCCTGATGAGAATCTCTTCACTCTTTCCAACTCCATAATGTGGAAGTTGTACTTTGATGGTTCTTACACACAGCATGGATCAAGAGCCGGCATCTTATTTGTTACACCTCAGAATGACTATATTCCTAAGTCATATCGGCTTGCATTCCCTTGCACCAACAATATAGCCGAGTATGAAGCACTCCTCATAGGTCTCAATACAACAGTTCAATGGGACATCACAGAATTACAAGTATATGGAGACTCACAGTTAGTCATTCGCCAAGTCACGGATGAGTACCAAACAAAGGATGAAAAGTTGGTCCCCTACAAGCAACTAGTGGATGCCTACAAACCACACTTTTCTAGCATCACATTTAAGCAAATTCCAAGAGAGCATAACAAAGCTACGGATTCTATGGCTTCTGTAGGATCACTGATTGACATGCCTGCAAATACACAGAAGTGTGAATTCTTGATCGAACAATTGTTGATACCAGCCGTCGATATTCCTGTTACTGAAATCATCTGCGAACTTGTTGGTCCCAATTCCCCATGGTATGAAGATATCTATGAATACCTCAAGAACAATACCTTTCCCCCTGACCTATCATCCACCCAACGCAAAACCTTTCTCTATCGATCCTCGCGTTACATTATTCTGGGTGATACACTATATCGCCGGAGTCTCGATGGTATCCTCTTACGATGTCTTAATGCAAAAGAAGCCAAAGCTACCTTACGAGACATACACGAAGGTGTCTGTGGCGCACATTCTTTCAGTCCTAATCTTGCTAAGAAGATACTCAGAACAGGTTATTACTGGCCTACAATAGAGCAAGATGTTGCACAGTTTGATAAGAAGTGTCTACAATGCTAGCAACATGGAGATCTAATACCAGCTCATGAGTTACAACCTGTGACTACTCCATGGCCTTTTTCTCAATGGGGTCTCGACCTCATAGGACAAATCCACCCTTCCTCCTCCAATGGCCACAAGTTTATCATTACCGCCACTGAGTATTTCACGAAGTGGGTGGAAGCCATTTCTATGACCTATATCACCGGTAAACAAATAGCTAAGTTTATCCTAAACTACCTCATATGTCGGTATGGTATTCCCCAAGCCATTGTCACTGATAATGGGAGACCATTCAAGAACCAAGATGTTCATGCCTTATGCATACAGTACAATATCCAACATCGCTTTTCAACTCCCTACTATCTGCAGAGTAACGGCCAAGCTGAGGCTTCCAATAAAACCATTCTCAAGATCCTCAAGAAAATTGTCAATGAAGCTGGTCATGATTGGCACTTACAACTCAATCCCGCCCTATGGGCCTACCGCACTAGTATCAGAACACCAACTGGTGCCACACCATATGCCTTGGTCTTTGGCTCTGAAGCCATCCTACCTATAGAGGTCAAGATCCCATCCCTCAGAGTATCCATGCAGGACCTGATCGGTGGAGATGAGTATCGCACTTCCAGATTAGCTGAGCTTGAACTACTAGATGAGAGGTGCCTTGCCGCACTTAATCATCTCCATGTCTATCAAAACCACCTCCAGCGTAATTACAACAAAAAGATCAAAGAAAGACGGTTTCAAGTTGGTGATCTTGTACTTAAGGAGAATCAGAGAAATCAAGTAGATCGAGAGAAGAAGGGTAAGTTTGAGCCTAACTGGTTAGGTCCCTTCATTGTGACAGTGGCATATGGATCAGGAGCTTATACTTTAGCTACACCTGACGGCATTCCTCTAGATGAGCCACTTAACAGTGTCCATCTCAAGAAGTTCTATGCTTGATCCTCAGAGTATTCCACAAAAAAAAAAAATCCAAAAAAATCCATCCTCTGGTGAAAACCTGGCAAACAGGCACCTTGGATAAGTACCATAGTGAAAACCTGGCAAACAGGCGCTATGTGTAGAGTCAGCATCCATCGTCTATCGAGTCATGTCCACTCCTTGTCCAGTTCACAACAACACGCTTCATCCATCCATCCATAATAAAACCATTGACTTTGTTTGCCTTTCCATATCTAGTATAGCTTGGAAATTTGTCAATGTCCATCGTCATCTTCCCATGTCTTGATCTGTGTCTATAGTTAACACTGTCTTGTCCTAGGTCAAGTCTTTCTGTGTCTTCTTTGGCAGTCACCCCTACAGTTTCCTCTACCAGAATGGGGGCAACTCTTTCCTTAGCTTCGGTCTAGAATTGGTTCCTTGTTCGTGGTTCGCAGCGCATACTTCAATCTTTTCTCATTTCCACAGGTAACACCCTTTAATGGACACAGAGTTCCTACGATAAGGCTGTTATCTTCTCAACACTTTTTCTACATCATCACGCCAACCAGAACTACATATTATCATCTTCTCAGTCTTAAAGTACCTTGATCCCATGGATATGGGTATGTAGGCAGTCTGGATTACAAAGGAAGTATCCAGTACTCAGGTACATAAGATCCTATCTTCTCAACACTTTTTCTACATCTTCACGCCAACTAGAACTACATATTATCATCATTTCAATCTTAAGGTACCTTGATCCCATGGATATGGGTATGTAGGCAATCTAGAATACGAAGGAAGTATCCAGTACTCAGGTACATAAGATCCCCTTCTTTCCACCTCAATCCATTTCATCACTCTATCCAGAACTACATATTTATCATTTTCATCTTTCATCGTCGTGTGCCTTGATCCCGTGGATACAGGGTATGCAGGCAGTCTGGAATACGAAGGATGTATCCAGTACTCAGGCACACACGATCCATCATTCTCCGCCCGTCTCAATCCATCAAACACTGTCACCTTTCTAGTCTTCCATTTTTCAAAAATCCATTCACCTCAACTTGACTAACTCAAGCATCAAGCTAGCACATCCTTTCAAAGCAAAAGTCCTTCACAAATCGGAAGCAAAGCAGTTTCCTTCCAGAGTCTTCTACTATCCTGCATACCGATTGCCAACATCAGCTAAGTCCCGCTTAACCAAAGCACTAGATCCACAAGCTTGTCTTCTGCGAAGTGTTCCATTGTTGAGACCAACACACGCGTCTCCTACGACATGTGGCGTTTCCTGTAGCAAGATATTGTCTTTTTAGGTAGATAGTACCCTTTAATGGACACAGATTTCCTACGATAAGGCTGTTATCTTTCCTATCCAATCTATCCTGAGCAACCTCTTTGGCAAGAGAATATGTTGGCTGTATGTTTACTTTGTAAGTCAGTCAATTTGCTTTATGGTTTATCTTTGGTTCCTTATCCTTTACCTATTCAAGGCTACCTTGATTTTTCTATAATCTTGGTATGTTGTGATGCAGTACGGATTGGGGGCATAGTCATTGCTTTTTGTATGCCATGTTTGAGGATTGATCTTTAGCATCTTTCTTAACATCATATTTATCTTGTGTGTGTTACGTCCTAACATCTTACATATTAATAATTCTTCTTGCATTTACATGTATTGAAGTTTGTTTTATGTTCAAGACTATGGCTCAGGCACATGTTCCATCAAGGTTATATTATGTCTAAGGGATCTAAGATCAAACCACTTGCTTGCAGAGTCAACGTCCACGCACTCAGATATTACTGCACCTTGGTCTTTTATACCTTGGTGGGAAACTATCCATGTGCCATATCAAAAATAAGGATTGCTCTTTATAAACATTTGTGCAACCATTGCAACAAGCTCATCCATTTACACCATCCATTTTTCCATGGCCTTATATAGTTTTTCAAGAAAAGATCAATCAACCGTCTTTCTCTCATGTTATCTCCTATCTCCTTTCTTCTATCTATTATCAACCCAACCTCGTCTATCTCCAACAAAATCTTCTAGTCAAGCATCAACACAGTTCTTCTGTCGCTTCCCTATCTTTCCTCTCGAGGGGGCACCCTACACCAGCTACGCTGGGGCAACTAGCTACACTGGAGCATAAAAAAAAAAATTTGTATCATGTCTTCAACAATCGATTTCTTTGACGCAACGCTATAAACTGCATTGCATCAAAGAGGGGCAAAATGTAGACACCCTAAAATGACCGTGTCATTGCACCATTGGCATTTCATCCATTCTGTCTAATCACCTGCATTTCAATGTTAATTAGATAATCTAATTATTTAATTAATTTCACCAAATTCTTCTAAATCACATACTTTCGACATTAATTGAATAAAATCTCTTTATTTAATTAATTAAATCAAATTCCTCTATTATTCTTCCACAATTAAATAATTTTTATTATTTAATTTGATCATCATCTTCTATCCAAAAATCAAATCCACATTAATTAAATAAATCCAATTATTTAATTAATTCACCACAAATTCCCTCTTATCTACAATTAAATAATTCTTAAATTATTTAATTAAATCAAAACTGTTCTTCCAAAATCATGCACAACAATTAAATAAATTTATTTATTTAATTTGCTTTCAAATCTTCTAAATTAAATAATTCTAATTATTTAATTATTTCTTCCAAAATATCTTCTCTAAATTTAAATAAATCAATTATTTATTTAAATTGCTTTTTCTTCTAAATTTGAGTTATCTCTAATATTACTCAAGCTTTCTATATTTAATAAAGCAAAATATCTTCTAATTCTCATGCAAATCTCTTCTTCTTGTTTTAAAGCACTTAACTGATCATTACATTCTATTAATTGCTTTAACTCATGCTTCTATTCTTGATAACTCCTCTCATGCAAAAGAAAGCAAGACACATGTCTTCTTCTCATTCGTTGCATGTTCCTCAATTGTTCTCCTCCATTGATTCTTCTGAATTATCTGGACCGTTGATCGATCTTCAGTAAAATCTATATAAACCCCCCTCATCTCCTTCATTGAGTCTCTCTCTTCAATCGTATTCTCGGGCATACTTAACAGAGCTTTGAGCATACAAAACGCGTCGATTGAGAAACTTCACTATCATTTGACATTGATCTCTTGAGCACACTACTTGCTTGTTGCAACCATGGTTTCACAACTTCATTGAGCAATCCACATTCAATCCAAAGAAAACAATACAGATTTCGGTAAAAGTCTTTATTTCATTGATTATTTGTCATGGCTTTTATTTAAATTCATTTTCTTTATGTTACTGGGTTCTTTGATTCAATTAGTTTGATTTGATCGATTTTTCCTCATACACACACACAGTTCAGCATGTTGAACTCATGTAGCATATATATAAGCATAGAAGGTTATAACTTTTATGTTGTAACAGACTCACTTCAGAATCAATCTTTTACCTAGACACACTTCCGGGCAATAAATTATTCTGCACATACCTGCCATATCAAGAATGTTCTACCTAAATATAATGTCATGGAAAAACACTTGACTGTGTTACCAAATGTGTATAATGATAATGAACTAAGCAAATAATTTTGGGGATGTGCAAGCCTTTAACAGAAAAATCAAAGGGTAGCACAAATAGCATTTACCTAAAATGGCTATCATATGAATTCAGAGCAACTTAAAAACATTAGGAAATCAGAAGTGTGAACTTCGGACTAATTATAGCACTATATATATATATATCACTGCTGATATATTCCTGCAGATGTATCTCTACTAAAGACATATTTTTTTATGATTACTTGATGCCTTCAAATGTCTTTGTGATTCTTGTTTTATATCCCTATAGGTGAGAAGTCGCACCCTTTTCTGTAATGTCCCCATTTTTGGAATGGTCGCCATTGGAGAATAGAGGAGTTAATTTTCACACTCCGGGAATTTTGAAGGCTTTAAGAATGTGGAAATTTGTCATGTTGTTAACATGTGATGCCACCTTGATATTACCTTGTGCGCCTTATGAAGGATCCGAAGACAGCAAAATTAATAATACTCCATATCCTTGTTGGCGCTTGGGAGGAGAATAAAGATATAATAAATTCATATCTTTAATTTGAATTTATTTGGGCGCCCATGAGGTTTGATGCTAGTTAGCCCTTTTGAGGGATAAGTTTATTAAAACAAAAGAAGATAACTCTCCCTAGGTCAGCCAAGAGAGAGAAAGGCATATTGTGTATTTATATGAGTTCAAGTTGTGGCATTTCAATCATCATTCACTCATTCATTCAATCATGTAGTATATCTCTTAAAGAAGGATTTGAGGCAAAAATCTCAAGTCTTAGGAGTTGGACGAAACCCTAGTTTCTTCTTTTTGAGGATTCTGTGATGGGAGTTCACTTGCACTTCATGGATTTTGGAGCAGAATTATATATCTGATTTGGAGATTATTTTCAGGCACTTCTTTGGCATGATATTTTTCATCTTTGTTGAGAAGTAGGCCCTAGTCTTGGAACACCCTTCATTGGAGGAGAGCACCTATATTTTGTGGTTGCCTTTTGAAGTTTACTTGTTGATTTAGGGTTTGAGCAGAGCAGAATTTATGACAGCAGCAGAGCAGACCTGAGAAAATTCATTTGAGGAGGCATTTCTTGTGCTTTTATGTTTAGAAGACCTAGGGTTTCTGCCCTAATTGGAGCAGCAGCATTAAAGCCTATCTTCAATCATTTTGTAAGGTCAAATTGCTTTGTAATGACATTATATATTCAGTTTTATAGCAGTAGACATCTGATTTACATTTCAGTCCATTATGATTGCAAATTAAAGTGGTTCCCTTGCATGATTCATTGTGGATTTCAAGTATATTGTTGGAAAGTATATTGGTGATGATTTGGCAATGTATTGGACATGTTTTTGGGCTGTTATAAGCATATGTTTAAGACTGATTTTTAAGTACAACAGTTAGGTTTAAAGCAGAAATTTGAAGAGTAGAAAACTAGGGCAGAAGTTAAGGTTAGGGCAGAAATCTAAAGTGTAGAAATTTAGGGCAGAATTCAGAAAATCCAAAATTGTTCATAATATCCCCATTTGGGATATTACAGTGGTATCAGAGCCATGATCTTGCCATCCAGGAGGGTTTAATCATGCATGGAAGAATGAAGGGCCACATGGAAGACAAGGAGATGCAATCTTTGAAAGCTATTAGACAAGGCCAAGTCAATTTGATGAAGGATCTTGAACAATGGATGTATGAACAAGAGGCTACCCAAATCATGGAAGAGTACAATGCTTCATCAATTGATTTTAGGTTAGCCACTCCTTTTAAACTTTTCTTGAAGGTTCATGAAGATGGAAATCCGGGAAAGGAAGATCTCTATGCCTACGTCAGAAATTTGAGGAGAGAAGAAGAAAAATTAGGAGACACCATTGAAGAAAGGTTAGAGATGGATGAAGGATCACTTGCTTGTGACTTGCACCCTACAAATGTTCATGAGGAAGACATAAATCAGTCTATGTATGTTGAAGATTGGGCCCCAAGCCCTAAAGAAGACAAAGACAAAGGTACACCTCAACCCTATGAAGATGCCGCCATGAAAGAGGAAGGTTTACTTGTTGATAATTTGCATCCTACAAGCCATTATGAGGGTTTGGGTGAAGAAGTATCACACATTGCAAAGGACAAATACCTAAGGCTTCATAATGTTCACATGAAGAAAGGACATGCTATCACGGAGATTGCCAAAGCTACAAGATTGGAACAACTACATAAAGGTATGGGTTCTTTTGATGTTCCTAGCATTGCTTCATCACCTTTACATCATGTTGGCAAGCTTGAGATGGATATTGTTCATACATTTGAGGATGGTTTAGAAATGTTGTTATATGGCGAACAAAGAAATGTTGTTAAGGTTGATTTAGGTTGGCCAGAGATGAATGGTCCCTTGGTAGATAAGGAGGTCATAGTTGTTTCATCTATTATGGAAGATCATGATGTAGAAGACTCTACCCACTACTTTGATGGAGATCCATGGGTCGAGCATGGTGATGGCTTAACACATGAGCATCATGGAAAAGATGGCAAGGAAGGAATTGGTTTGGGAAGGCATGATCATGATACGTTGCATGAAGACATTGGGTCTCATAAGTCATATCACTTGGAAGGACAATGGAAGACACATGAAGATAAGCTTGTGGAAGCCCTAACTCATTTTGATCATGTTCATAAGGTGATGGCAGATTTGTGTTGAAGAGTCCTAGCAAGGCATGAACATTTTGAAGAAGATCTATGCCTTGCCGGTTTCCAAGAGCTTGAAGAGGCCGTGGCTATGGTGAAATCAAAATACTTGCATCTACTTGCGGATAGAGATCATCTCTTCAAGATTGGTGAGATATACACTAGCGCTCTGAGAAGGGAGGAAGATGAAGTGGATAAGCTCACTTTGGAGCTTAAGGACACTATGGATTCTTTCAAGAGCACTCAAGAGGCCCTTTAAGAATTGGAAGATCAAGTGAAGAAGCTTTGATTCCAGTTGAGCATGGCACACTCTTCATCATACACGGCAGAAATTTAGACTTCTATGGCCGCTACATTCAAAGAAGAACAATGCAACATGAAGAGGGCAAAGAGTGGAGACATGGAGGAAGGTCTTGAAGGATTCTATGGTGAGGTCATAAAGATAGAAAAGTGTAATGTCCCCTTTTAGGTTATCCTTGATTTCTTAACCTACACACAAGAATAACTAATAGAAAGGGACATTAGTACTATTAAAGATCAATTAAGTGCTGAAATCAATACATCATAATCAATGACAATGGACAAGAATGTAATGTTACCTGTGTGTACATATATTCAAATCCTGTAATCAAAGACATTAATGTTGGGAATTAGTGTTCACATAGGTGCTAGAAATTAGAGTTTGTGTGTTATAAATAAGTGTCATAATATTAAGTTGTTGGAAAACAAATTAATATTATTATTAGTCACATGGTTTGTTAAATAGGTTAGTATAATGGTTATACAAACTTGTTTGTAGGAAGTTAAGTTGTTAAAACAACTCATATATTTAGGAGGAGTTATAGAATTGTTTCCTATGAAATAGGATTTGAGAATCCTATAAATATGTAATATGTATTGAATGAAAATAAGAAGCATGATATTATTTTGTAAAATATTTTGTATGCTTCTATTATTTTTGCCCAAATTTCTATATGGTATCAGAGCATTACAGATTATGTGCCTATTATTTAGTAACTAGAAGAGAGAATATTGGCATGATTGAGCTAGGCATTGACTGTAATCCTCATCGCAATTCCGCATTGGAGACAAGGGATTTCATGCAGACTGAAATGAGCATATCTTAACTCTCTGCTCTAGACGCATCGAAGGTTTATTAGAGCTGATCGATTCTCAGTAGCCTCACGACAAACAAGCTCCGTAGTTTTTTCAAGTGGACACGGGTATGTTGGTCTAGAAACTATACATAGTGAAATCATTGATTGCATCGAATCTAACTCCATAGTTGTTGAAGTTGTCCTTTACTACATTTGAGTTGTCAGAGTAGTTCTAATAAAGTGTTGTCGTCGGCCTTGTATTTTTTGAAATCTTTATTATCAGTGTAACTCTCGAATTTGGCATGGCTTGCAATGGCCTTCTTGGCCTCGACTGTTTTGCAAGTGAAGAGAAGATACTATATGCATGCTGGAAAATTAAAGGTTTGAGCCCCAATTTAGAGGACGTGAGGTGAAATTTGCAGGTCAAGATTATCCACAGGCTGTAATTTCTCATCCACAAGCTGTGACAAAGCTCAAATCAAGGAACAAGTTCACATCAACACAGTAGGGAGGTGTTGTGACGTTTTCACACATCTCCCCATTGCAAATGGAGACCCCCAATTTTTGCTTTTGTTTTGTCAGTAGTTTAGAGAGTCTCGGTCTTGAGTCTTGCCAAATCTCCATGCAAATGAGAAATCAAGAAGTTATCTATCAAGCAAAGTGCAATTGAGAACACTGAGATCAATATTGGAGTCTTGAAATTGACTAAGTTTGATATCCTGAAATCTTGAAAAACTAAGTCTAATATCTGGTGGATCCTCAGAAATCTAGAATCTGCATGTTAAATCTCATGGATCCAAGACCTATCTCAAACATCCTGAAAGTATATTTCAATATACTTAAACATATTTTGAAATATACGTGATTTCAAGTATTGAAAAATGACTAAGTATTGAAAAGTCAGAAATTCCAAGGGTATGAGGAAAATGTGAAATTCCTCACCACCTCCAAGCTTGCGAAGTGGATTTCTCCTTGACCCCTTTAAAATTGTGAAATTCCAGAGGAGGCCAAAAGGTGCAATTTGAGATCAATCCTGGAGAAAAGAAGCAATAAAATGATGTTGAAACTGAAATAGAGAAGGGAGAATCAAAATGAAAAAATGGCTAAGCAATAGAAAGTTGCAAATTCCACTCACCCATGGAAATTCCACCCAAAATCAGGATTTCCACTCACATAAGGAAATTGCGCTTTTTCTTGGAGGCTAAAAATGATTGAAAATTTCACTATTTCTCCTCCGAGAATTGGTTGGTGATCGAAAGTTTTAGCATTTTTTGGGTTAGCATGATGATTGAGATTGCATTGAAAAGCTTGGAAAATCATCTTTTTGCCAAAATCGCATTTTCCATGCACCTATGGAATTTGCGCCTAGGATGAGTGGGTATTCAAACCTTTAAGTTTCTCCAATGACTTAGTGAAAACATGTTCAAATCTTATGAAGGAGGCTTAAAATTATTTGACAAGTCTATAATGATTCAATAACTAGAGTGAGACTATCACTTAGCCAAATTTTATGAAAAAAGGGCAAGGAAAGAAAATTTGCACTAAAGACAAATCACATAAGACAAAAAAATATATCTAATAATAAATAAAGAAGATGACATAGGGAATCCGATCCCTCTAACAAAAGCACCATAATGAAGTTAAGGATTAACAAATAGTTATGAAGGTGAAATGATATGACTTTCCCCATCATCACTCCCCGTCAAGAATTTTATAATGGGCAGGCACCGCATGAAGAAGGCATCAAGTTGGATTCAAGAAACCAAATACCAAAAAACATATGCAGCTTTGAAACCTTATTCCATATCAGAAGTAAGCCAGAAAGGCCGATAGCATTGAGATTCAAAAAAAGGAAATCAAAAGCGACAATTAGAAAGATAATCCAGATCGAACCATTATTCAGGTGGCTACTCCAGTTAGAAAATCAATGCCATAATCTGGCAGTCAAAGAGATACATAGCAGATCTATATAGGGATTAGATTCCAAAGGTGTCAATCCTCCATTCGTTGTCATCACAGATCGACTGGTAACAGCTAGTTACAGGTATGCGTTTCTAATTCTTTACAACTGCCAAAGATGATGTATATGTATTTAGACTCAAACTCAAAACAACGAATGAATAATGGATAATATTAATTATAGCTAACATTTTCATATGAATTAGAAATAGGATAAGTGTTCATACCTGTGATCAATGATTAAATGTGAATTATACATATATCTGTTGGCAAGAGACACTGTGTGGCTTCATGATTGTTGTCATTGATGGAAACAAAGTCTATCCCACACATCTGCAGCACATAGTATGTCTATACCGGAAGACAGATTGAAGATTGTTTTGGTCCGGTGAGCAAGAACAGAGCATGCAGCAAGGTCCGACAATCAGGTCCAGATCTCTCAGATGGTGTAATTCAGCAAGTTGCGGACTTGGACAAGCCAAGAGGAGTATCATGACTACTATATTCCAGAGATTGAGCCTCTGGTGTGAGAAAACATGGAAAAGATATGAGCATCTGAGTGTTGGGTTCCAGACAGGCAAAGCATACTAAGGAAGAACTAACCGGCAAAGTATCAGACTTCAATCTAGATGAGTAATTGATGTTGATCAAGCTATTTGAGGGATCATACAATATTGGCCGACATGATTGATGACTTCAATGTCTATGATTTTGATACGCATCACATACCAAGCATGGATTCAGCCGACAGATCAGTAAGTTGTAGATATCTTTAGTATTTCGGTTGCCGACTAGCAAGTTGTTGAAATCTTTGGTGTGGATATATATATCCAATGGATTTTAGTATGAAGAGGTGTGTGTGATGAAATAGTGTGCAAAGAAAGGCAGAGATAAGTGTTGAAGCAACAATACAAGTCCGGTATGTAACAAAGCAGCAACACTAGAGTAGAGGAAGAATGAAGTGCATTAGATCAGTTTATTGAGCCTAATCAGAACTGAACTTCAGCATTTGTGGATGCCTCTCATCAGTTCAAACACCTGGTTACCTTCTATAAACTTTGTAGACAGTGAGTCTCTTATAGGCAGTGTGCCTCTTGTGAGCAGTGTGCTCGGGCAGTGAGCCCTAATTGGCAAGTGCCATTTTGTACTTCTTATTCTTTTAATAGAGAATACAATCTTCGGTTAGTCACCCCGTGGTTTTTCCCTTAACAGGGTTTTCTACGTAAAAATTCTTGTGTTATGTGTATTGATTTTATTTTTGCTCTCATGATTATGTATGCTTATTTGTTTTGATGCTACACTAATTGTTAAGGGAGAGAAGAAAGTTAAGATATTTGAGATAACTGATTCACTCCCCCCCTCTCAGTTATTTGCCTTATTTCCAACAATTGGTATTAGAGCTAAGTTCCTCTAAATAGAGCCTAACAGCTTGAGGAAGATCAGGGAATCTCAATGGATATGTATGGTATGAAGGAGCAACTTCAGTCTGCCCTAGATGATCTTGAGCAATCTCACTCTGAAGTTAATAACTTGAGAGAAAGACTCAAACAAGCTGATAATTTCATAAATGAGCTAAAAGAAAAAATGAGTATCTTTGTGAAAAAGAGAAAGGAACTACTTCAAAAATTAGCAAGTCAAAGTGAAGCCAATGATACTAATAAAAATCTGAATGAGAAAAATAAGCTATGTGAGAAGCTATCAAAAGAAGTCATTATGGTAAGGCATGAGATGGAATCAGGGGTTATGAGATTCACCCAAGAAATTGAAGAGAAAAGGAAAAATTGAAGATAATCTAAAACAATCTCTCAAGGAGAAGACAGAGGACTGCCACAAAATGGATAGAATAATCAGGCATCTTGAATCTGATCTTGAAGAAGCTAGAGATAATGAAGAACAACTTGAGAATCAGATAGACACTCTTAAACAAGATCTTCAGACAGCAAATGAATACAAAGAGAAATTCAAGATAAGCTCAGCTCAACTTGAAGTTCTTCTTGAAAGCCAAAAGAAGGTAGATGACAAGCGTGGCTTGGGATATGAGAAAGGAGAAAGCTCTGGATCTGGTCAGAAGAACTCTGGATTAGGAAATCAAAGAAACAAGCCTAGAAGACCTCCGATAAGGTAGCCAAATGCTCAGAGATATCCATCCTTCAATGGATACTGCTACAATTGCAACAACTTCAGTCATAAAGTAACTCAGTACAGAAGGAGAATGAATCAGACTAATCCATCCTTCTCTGGACAGTGTTTCAACTGCAAAAGGTATGGTCACAAATCTCATGAATGCAGAAATATGCAAATAAACAATTCATTCAATGGTGGATGCTTTGCATGCAATATAATGGGACATATGGCTAATTAATGCAAATCAAGAGGATATCAGTCAAATATGCAAAGAAATGTTGTTTGTTACAATTGCAATAGATCCAGTCATATTGCCAAATTCTACAGAAATAAAAATTAGGATAAAAAGGGTTCGGTGCATCATAATCAAAATCAAAACAAGGGAAAAGGCAAAGTGAATGCAGATGAAGTTCAAAGGGAGATGAGCAAGATCTGGGTGAAGAAGAGTACAGAAAATGATGGGGATGAATCCACACCAGAATCTGGTGCTGATATTCCTTCTAGAAACTGAACAGATGAGCTCTGGCTCAGGGGGAGTCACAAAGAAAAATAAATTCCCCCAACCAGTCAATTGGTGCCTAAATTTGGCACATGAAATGTTGCAGATAAAAGGGTTCTCAAAAAATTATCTATATAACCCTCGGTGAAAATATGAATGATCCGCATAGAGTTTTTGCAAGAGTTTAATCATCCAAGATTGATCCGGTTTAATAGCCATCCGGTAAAAGTAGGGTTTTCATATACAAATCCGGTGTGATTCAAAGCTGAGATATCTCGATCTGCGGACTCATGGCATGATTGAAGGAATGAAGATACATTGTCAATTTTCACTAAAAATGATTCTAAGTGCATCTCAGTGATTTGGAAAGATCTCTCTCAGAACAAGACAACCGGATGACTTAAGTTGTGCATTTATTGCAAAAGGAAATTAGGGTTTGCGTAGAGATAAAAGGGTTCTTTTACTCATCTTTTGCACATTTACATTCGAGAAGAAGAAAAGAAGAGCTCTGCATCAAGTGTTTACAACTTTCTCAAAGATCAACCGTAGAATCCGATTCAACCGGCGATTTGTTCCAGCTCTTTTTTCCCGAACCCTGAAGCATAAAAAGGTACTTCCATTCTAAATATCTCTCTCTGAATCTTGTGCAAAAATGGCTACTCCAATGGTTGTTAAGATCTCTGATAGGCCGCACCCAAGGTTCAAGAAACACCCCTACAAATCCCTAGAAGTTGATCCCTTAGGCGCTTTTTCTAGCATTCCACATGGGGTTTTGCACATAGAAGATGTTAGGGTTTACATCCACACCAATATTGAGGAATTTGGAGAATCTAAGTTGATGGACATCTACCATAAACAATTAATAGATGAAAGTTTTGAACTCAAACCTCAATACAAGGCCCTCCACGATAAGCACTTTGGACATTGCATCCACTTTCCTTGTTTTGCAGAAGATGAATGGGTCTGGTATGTTCTTAGCAAAATACATAACAATTTCATGTGGTTGATGAAGCCTTTCAAGATAACAAAAGATGCCATTAGGGTAGTAACTGGATTGCACTCATCCGGTGGGTTACCTGCACTCAAATCTATCAAGAACCAGACAGTAAGTGAAGCTACTAGATCTAAGTTTGACAAGAGAGCAATGACCATAGAAGACATCACAGATCTGGATATCAAATTTGCCTCTATGATAATTGGTTATAAAATCTATCATTCCAGCAGGGAGAATTCTGTGTCCAGGACTGCAATTTACACAGCATATCAGATGTTAAGGGAAAATGTTGATTATGACCTATGTGATCTTCTTCTAAACCAACTGTTAGAAAACCTGTAGAAGATCAAGAAGGATAAGAACTCATTCAAGTATGGTTATTTAATACTGTGTTTGTTCTTTTACTATATGAATGAGCTACCCGGATCAAGTGGTTGGGTATGGCAAAATGACAGACTGGTTGCCATACAAATCAGAGACTATATGTATGAACTTGGTGATGCTAAGGCTCAAAGCACAGTGCTTTGGGGATACTTTAAGAACTTCCAAAGTATGATGCAGGCCAAAGAAAGAATTCCTCAAACAATAGTTAAAAAATATAAGGATACAGTATGCTTCATGGTAGACACTGATCAATGCCTAATGGAGGCAGTTGAGCCCAGAATAGTTTGGATTATGCCAATGGGATATGAGGTTGATGAGAAAATCTTGGAGCTGCATATCTGACACTTGCTGAGTCAGCCTAAGGACTCTGAGGCAGAAAGGTTTGGAACCTTTGAAGAATTAGGTGTAAAGATACATGTTGAACTGAGACAACCGGAGATAAAAAGAAAAGTGAGAAGGGAAGTAGAGGAAATTGCCAAAAGATATGGCATATCAAAAGAGGTAGTTGAGGCAAATAGAGAGAAAATAGAAAGAGCTGAGAAAGAGAAACAAGAAGTAGAAAAAGAAAGTGTTCCGATGCAAGCCTCCTCCTAGACTAGATCCTCCAAGAGCTCTGCACCTGCCACCTCTAAGAGCTCAAGAGCCTCAAAACCAGAAGCCAAGACATCCGGAAAGGGAGAAAAGAGAACAAAAACAAAGGCCACAAGGTCCTACATAAGCCAAAAGGATGATGAAGAAACAAAGTTTGATGAGGAAGTTAAGAAAATGAAGAAGAAGAAAACATCCAGGGAATCCTCTACCGGCAAAAACAAAGAAGGGGCAGAAGAATTTGTTGAAAAGCCCACTCTTTCTATTGGTGATATCATCAAGGCAGTCACTGTGGATGGAAATCTGCAACCAGTAATAGAATTTTATGATGATTATAGTGATACTAACAAAAGGATCTTGGAAGAAGCTATAGTTAGGTACCTGAATATTTATAATAAAGCATTCATTGAAATCATTTCTCTAATTCCAAAAAGTCTAGAGAAGGTACTTGAACTCAGAAAAGAGAATGCCAAGGAAAAGGACTTAGAGATCCAACAACAGATTGCTATTCAGCTCTATCCTTCCATTACTCCAAAGCAAATGAACATGATCTTTAAGGACTGCAAGGATGAATTCTGAAGCAAAGCAAGAATGAACAAACTAATGCTTGGAGAGACTGATCAGGTAGCAAGAGAAATAGAAGACATCATCTGGAATGCCTTCAAAAGATTCAATCTTCCTATCATAGAGGAAATAGATGAAGAACCTTCTACCATGGATGTCGAAGGATTAAATGCATCAAAAGAAGAATCTACTAAGAAAAATGTAGAAGGGTCAAAAGAGATAGATGAGAAGTCTAAAGACTTGGATTCCTTTGTTCCAGAAGAGGAAGTTCATGAGGAAGTTCTGGATCCCACTGCAGACATTCCAGACTTAGGAACTGAAGGAGAAGGAAGAAAAGAAGAAAAAGTGAGTCAAGAAGAGGAGGTAAAAGGAAGAGAAGAAGATCAAACAGAGAAAATCTCTGATGACAGCTCTAAGATTCCAAAGGAAAAGAAGACTCAGTCTCTAGCAAGAGACACTGCAGAGGCAATGAAGAATTTCTTGACCAAAGAGATGATGGAGATAGATGAACCAAAACTATTCCAAGGACCACTAAATTTGATTCCCTCTCTCCGGTCTAGACAATGAAAATAGCATCTTTTGCCCAAGCTAAAACAAAAGAAAAGCTTCTAAAATCTCACATGGAAGACTGTGAGCTGATAGAGATTGCATCCGGGATGCTGGAGAAGATCATGCCATCCTTCCAAAAGGATCCTTTGGCCTCTCCATCCGGTAATTTGAAATCTCTAGTTAACTCTGTTAGCACCCATTTTCATTCTTTAGAGAAATCGACAGAAGAGAAAGTTCGGAAAGAGTTTTTGGGAAAGAGATTCACTGAAGTACAGGGACTCATAGCTAATGATAGGAGGACCCTAGATATTGGAATAAAGAGCCTAGAAAATGCTCTTAAAGATGGTGGGGACATGTACAAATTTTGTCTATCCTGGTCTAAAATGACAAAGGATATTGAAAAGAAGGTGAAAGAACAAGAAGGTAAACTGTCAAGTTTATCTCAGAATTTTGATCCCCTCACTACATCCATAATGAATCAAGAATGCCAGGCTATTGCCATTATAAATGAAATAAAGAGGCTGGTCAAGGAGAAGAAGAATATAATAAGCAGGATGAGTTAACTCAGAGGGATAATCATCCCTAAGTTAGAGGCAATGCATAAGGCCTTATCAGATGCTCAGACCACAGCCCGGACCAGTGATCCAACAGACTTAAGAAGGGCAGAAGCTTATGCATTTTTGTTAAGTGGTCACATCTCAATTTTGGACAAGATGAAGCAGAGTTGGGCAAAAGAATTTGTATAGTTGAAGACCACTTTTACGGATATACTTAAGTATATGTAAGTATAACATGTATATATACTTATGCGGCTATGTATAGGTTGATTTTTTCAAATTTTGGTGTGCGGATTCCACCCTTTGCCATTGATGTCAAAGGGGGAGTGAGTAGTTGTGAAAAATGTGGAATCCAGCTAAGGGGGAGCTTTGGTAAAATAGTACATAAGACAGAGCATCAGCCAAAGGGGGAGTTTGCTACGACACTTAGTCATTTTTCACTAAGTGTTGCCATCAATGCCAAAGGGGGAGATTGTTGACAAGAGACACTATGTGGCTTCATGATGGTTGTCATTGATGGCAACAAAGTCTATCCCACACATCCATAGCACATAGTATGTCTATGTCATGTCCCAACATTAAGACATTATTTGTCATCATCAAATTGAACGATAATTATGTATATAATAATACTTAATAAACATATATAATATTATTAAGTAATATTATAATATATTTATTGTACTTATATATAATAAATATAAAGACAATTATAATATTATATATGATATATATTATATAAATATAAATATGTATATTAATATTAATATAAATATAAATAAATTTTATTATAATATAATTATCATATAATATATATATAAGACAAATGTCTTATAATATATAAATATAAATAAGAAATATTATTATAATCATTTATAATATAATGAATATAAATATAAATATTAATATTATTATTATATAATAATTATAATTATCAATGTAAATATTAAATCAAATATTAGTATAAGGTATGATCATTATAAATATAATATTATAAATATATATAAAATTAATATTAACTAATATCCTTGGAAAATATCAATAAAGATAGACCAAGTTTATTAAAAGACAAAGATTATTAAAACAAAGATAAATGCAACAATTATGTTAGAGGAAGTAAGTTAGATTATTAGTAAATAAAAGAGGTGCATATTAATTAAAGGTTATTTTCTATAAGACACATCCCTTCATTAAAGGAGGGTATAAAGATGGGAAGAAGATAACATAAAGGGAAAAAAAGAAAGGAATGAGAAATATATATATCTGGAGAGGGTAAGGAAAATAGAAAAGAATACATAAGGAATATAATTCTGATTTATAAATATAACAGCAAGAAGGATATAATATAGAATTTTTGGAAATGGTAAATATATTCATATCATATTTAAATCTGCAATATATAAGGAATAATATATTTTGAGTTGTAATAGACCATTTCAGAGATACTTATGTACACTAGCGGCCTTATAAGAACATCAGATATATCTGAGATATAATATATATGGTTTGAGTTAAAGAAAAGAAATATATTAAAAGGGAATAATTCTCTTTATGAAGTGTTGCCTCTCTTGGCAATAGTTGCAGCCATACACTGATGCAGAGGCATCCACACTATAACCTTAACATACAGCATGGATGTCTGCAGCCCATCGTCATCATCATCATCACCATCATCATCATCATATTTCGCTTAACACTGTCAGCATCATCACATTTACTCTGCCGACCGATATCCTCCTGATGACAAGCCTTCACCCTTTTGCATGTCAACAGCATCATCATATTCGATTATCGACAGCATCATCATATTCGGCGAGCACGAACATCCTCCTGACGTCCACTGTTCATCTCACCGACAACTTCCGTCTTCACTATCTTCAGCATCATGATGTTCAACATCATGTTAATCAGCAGGATATGGAACATCCGGTTCCTTCCATATATCCTGATGATGACAAACCTTAACTCCACGCACCGTCCCTCCGATGCTTACGTCACCCCGATATCCTGATGATGATTATCCTGATGATGATGATGTCACCTGCAGCTTCTCAATATCCTGCTGCTCTGAAATATCCTGATGACGTATATCCTGATGATGATGACGTCATATCCTGCTGTTGGCCAAACTTAACTTTTTCGGCCCGCGATCAACCTGATCTTCTACCTTATGCCGATATGCTCCTCCTCGGCACCTCCTGATGATGATCACCCCGACGCACTTTCACTTCATGCAATCGATAGCCTCATGCTCATCTCCACTTATCCGGATGACGATGCCTGAAGCGACTGCAGGATATTCACCAAATTATCCTGATGATGCCGTTTTGACAAACTTCCAGCCTTAACAAAATTTCAATTCGCCGATCCTCCTGGGATGACTCGATCCACTTCCAGGGTGATCTTCCACACTTTAACAGCTAACACGACCTAGCACATACCCATGCTAGGGTCCTCAACATCTCTCGACGGCGATCCTGCACACCTGAATGCAAACAGAAAACAAACTAAAACCTAACCTACTGTACATCGCCATTCCACCGATCCGACGAATCAACCGGTGGAATGGATCAGCGAATCCATGAAACCACCCAAACCAGCAAATCGATTAAACAATGGAGACCAAACACAAAATGAACACAACAGGATCTGTTATTTGATTTCAAAAGATGCTATTACAATATTCAGTCTCTCCTCTCTCTCAGCAAAGCCTGATCGATGATGTATGCAATATCAACCGATCCTCATGCTTAAATAGATTTTCCTGTGAGTACTACTGACCCGACTCCAAGCGGCTGGGAAATCTCTCCAGGCGACTGGGAGATCCAACCGGTCCTACAGCATGACAACTGTCTAACAAACTAACTAAAAATAGAAAAGCATGATCAGCATGACCTTAGTACAGTCAGCATGACCTTATTACATGCATTTGGTCTTATCAGACCTTCTTGAAAACATAAGCAAGACTCAAAACTAACTAACTGCCTCATGGAGGCCAGCTGTCAGGTAGGTGCTCCTGCACCATACTCCCCAACAGAAAAGAACTCATGTCCCATGAGTTTAGTATGTGGAAGTCCTCCACCTGTACACTTTGCCTTAGTAATATGCTGAACTGTTCCAGCTTTGTCCTCTGCTGGCTCTTGGCTACTCCAAGACTTCTGAACTATAACTTGCTTTCCTGCAAGTAAATCCTCATGCCTGTCAATATAGGCCTTTCTCTCACATACCTTGTGTTTGACCAGAACCTCTGTCTGAACTGCCTCTTGAACCTTTGTAATGTTCAACTCTGTCCTTCTTTCAACCTGTATAGGACAAACAATAGTCCCAACTATGACAACATCCTTGTCATTCCTCTCAACTGGTTGCTGTTTGCAAACCTGTTTCTGCACCTACTGCTAACCTCTATCAGTCAAAACTAAAACTTTCTTCAACCTGTTGTCCTTAACAACTCCTTTCCCTGTAGTATCCTCATCTGCCTTTATGCCTGCTCCTATAGGCATCTGTACATACTCCTTCTTTCCCATAAAAATAATTTTGGCTGCCTCCTGTGCTACAGCATCTGCCTGCAATGGCATCAACTTAATAGTCTTCCCATCTTTCTTGATGGTGTAGGTATTAGCATACCCATCATACAGTACCCTCCTATCAAATTGCCATGGTCTACCCAACAGTAGGTGACAACATTCCATAGGCAAAATGTCACACAAAACTCTATCATGATATGCTCCAATCTGAAAATCCACATATGCCTGTTCAGAGACAAAAAGTGATTGGCTATCACTCACCCAAGATGCCTTGTAAGGGTGTTGATGTGGAATCTTTTCCAAATTCAGTTTATCCACCATTTCCTGAGATACCATGTTGTCTGTTGAACCAGTATCAATGACAACCTTACATACCTTACCTTTGCTCTTGCATATGGTCTTGAAAAGAGCTCTTCTTTGCATCATATCCTTTGATGCCTGCAAACTAATTCTCCTTAGCATCAATGATTCTCCCTCCTCAGGATATGCATAATAGTCAGGCTCCTTATCTCTTTGATTAGTGTTTGAACTCTGCACACTTTGCTCTACTTTCTCTTCTTGCACAAGTTGTACTCTCTTGTCACTTGTTCTATCATTTCTGGATGATGAACCTTTGTTTTATGGACATTTGAAAGATGGATGACCAAACTCACCATAGGTGTAACACTTGCCTGAAAATGTAGTAGAACCTCTACCACCTCCAAATCTGCCTTTATTACCTTTCCATCCACCTCTGAAATCAGACTGTCCCTGTCCTTTACCAGTGTCTTCTTGACCCTCATTGGTTTGCTTTTGTGTAGGGGCTGATCCTCTTCCCCTCATATTGTTTCCTTTTCCTCTCATGGACTTATCTTGTCCTCTATGCAGCTTTTCTTCAATCCTGATTGCCATTTGATAACAATCCTCCACATTCTTAGGGTTAGCTAAAACTAATTCATCTTGTATGTTCAACCTCAAACCAGCCAAGTACCTAGCCACCTTTTCTACCTCATTCTCATGATGACCAGATCTCATACTCAACTTATAAAACTCCTCAGTATATGCCTTCACATCCATTTCCTTCTGCCTTAAAAATTGCAGCTTCTTAAACATCTGAATTTCATAATCCCTTGGCAAGAATTTACCTTTGATCCTTGCTACCATTTTATCCCATGAAGTGATCTTTGACTTCCCTTGTTTCCTTCTCTCAGATTGTACATAATCCCACCAAACCAAAGCATGACCTCCTAACTTGGTCTTTGCAATCTTTACCTTTTGATCCTCAGCAACATCTTCACATTCAAAGTGATTATCAAGTGTAGCAATCCAATCTAGTAACTCATCTTCATTCAAACTTCCATTATACTTGGAAACATCAACCTTTACCTTAGGTTTATCACTCTGCACTGCCTTTAACAGTTTTGCAAATTTCTAGTCTTCAGCATCCAGATCTTCAGCTACCTCTTCATACTCTTCAACAGCATCTTCATCTTCTTCAGACTCACTGTCTGCCACTTCCCTCTTTTTGTTCTTTTCCAGGGCTGCAAGCCTGGCTTGAAGTGCTTCAGCAAGCTCCTTCATCTTCCTCATTTCTCTGGCATGTTTTTCCTTCATCTCCTGCAATTCCCTTGCAGTACCACTACCTTTTGGAGGCATTTTGTCAACCTCTCACACAACACACAACACACAATCAACTCTACCTCTGCCCTTTCGGTGACAGAATCAACACACAACAGCCCAGACCTTTTGCTGAGCTCTGATACCACTATGATGCAGAGGCATCCACACTATAACCTTAACATACAGCATGGATGTCTGCAGCCCATCGTCATCATCATCATCACCATCATCATCATCATATTTCGCTTAACACTGTCAGCATCATCACATTTACTCTGCCGACCGATATCCTCCTAATGACAAGCCTTCACCCTTTCGCATGTCAACAGCATCATCATATTCGATTATCGACAGCATCATCATATTCGGCGAGCGCGAACATTCTCCTGACGTCCACTGTTCATCTCACCGACAACTTCCGTCTTCACTATCTTCAGCATCATGATGTTCAACATCATGTTAATCAGCAGGATATGGAACATCCGGTTCCTTCCATATATCCTGATGATGACAAACCTTAACTCCACGCACTGTCCCTCTGATGCTTACGTCACCCCGATATCCTGATGACGATTATCCTGATGATGATGACGTCACCTGCAGCTTCTCAATATCCTGCTGCTCTGAAATATCCTGATGACGTATATCCTGATGATGATGATGTCATATCCTGCTGTTGGCCAAACTTAACTTTTTTGGCTTGCGATCAACCTGATCTTCTACCTTATGCCGATATGCTCCTCCTCGGCACCTCCTGATGATGATCACCCCGATGCACTTTCACTTCATGCAATCGATAGCCTCATGCTCATCTCCACTTATCCAGATGACGATGCCCGAAGCGACTACAGGATATTCACCAAATTATCCTGATGATGCCGTTTTGACAAACTTCCAGCCTTAACGAAATTTCAATTCGCCGATCCTCCTGGGATGACTCGATCCACTTCCAGGGTGATCTTCCACACTTTAACAGCTAACACGACCTAGCACATACCCATGCTAGGGTCCTCAACATCTCTCGACGGCGATCCTACACACCTGCATGCAAACAGAAAACAAACTAAAACCTAACCTACTGTACATCGCCATTCCACCGATCCGACGAATCAACCGGTGGAATGGATCAGCGAATCCATGAAACCACCCAAACCAGCAAATTGATTAAACAATGGAGACCAAACACAAAATGAACACAACAGGATCTGTTATTTGATTTCAAAAGATGCTATTACAATATTCAGTCTCTCCTCTCTCTCAGCAAAGCCTGATCGATGATGTATGCAATATCAACCGATCCTCATGCTTAAATAGATTTTCCTGCGAGTACTACTGACCCGACTCCAAGCGGCTGGGAAATCTCTCCAGGCGGCTGGGAGATCCAACCGGTCCTACAGCATGACAACTGTCTAACAAACTAACTAAAAATAGAAAAGCATGATCAGCATGACCTTAGTACAGTCAGCATGACCTTATTACATGCATTTGGTCTTATCAGACCTTCTTGAAAACATAAGCAAGACTCAAAACTAACTAACTGCCTCATGGAGGCCAGCTGTCAGGTAGGTGCTCCTGCACCATACACCATTGAAGATATAAAAAGGAAGTGTGAAGTAAAAAAGATCACATAGTAATATAAATCACTAGACAACAGATTGGTCTTCCATTAAATACAAGTATTAGATCAACACAAGGTATTATATCAACAAGCATTACTAAGAGCAATCGAACATACAAGAAGTAAAATTGTGTGCAGGATTAATAAATTTTGTTCTTCCTAAAAGGGGACATTACAAGTGGTACAGAGCAGTGTATCCTGCCATCCTGTGAAACAATCTTATGCAAGCATACACTAAGGAAAATTTTGAACCAAAAGAAAAGACAAAGAAATATAATGAAGAAGAAAGTTTATAATTACCTGAGTATGAGAAAACCAAGTCAAGACACGATAGGTAGGGAGAATGTCCTCCATCGTGCTCTTGTCTAATTATGTTAAGAGGATGATAGGTAGGGAGAATGTCCTCCATCATACCTCAACAAGACATGATAGGTAGGGAGAATGTCCTCCATCGTGCTCTCATCAAATTATGTTAAAGGGATGATAGGTAGGAAGAATGCCCTCCATCATCAAGACATGATAGGTAGGAAGTATGCCCTCCATCATGCTCTTGTCAAGATGTGATAGGTAGGAAGTGTGCCCTCCATCACACTCTTGATCCTTAATGTTAAAGAGATGATAGGTAGGAAGAATGCCCTCCATCATGCTCTCATTAAATTATGTTAAAGGGATGATAGGTAGGAAGAATGCCCTCCATCATCAAGACATGATAGGTAGGAAGTGTACCCTCCATCATGTTCTTGTCAAGATGTGATAGGTAGGAGGTGTGCCCTCCATCACACTCTTGATCCGTAATGTTATAAAGGTGATAGGTAGGAAGTGTGCCCTCCATCACACTCTAAATTGCAAGTATTTCTATGGATTCTATCAAAGGATCAACTTGAGGTATGGATAACTATATGTTGAAATTGAATGTTATTTATGTTATATCATTAATTATATTATGATGTATTGATTTCATTACTGATTTATTGATCTTTAATGTTGCTAATGTCCCTTTCAAGAGTTATTCTTGTGTGCAGGTGAAGAAATTAGTATAACCTACAAGTGGACATTGGAGAAGTATAGAACATAAAAGTTAATTTTATTAATTACAAAGACCCATAAACCAAATTCATCTTAGATCAATTCTTCCAACTTCCTTGAGTTCTTCTCTTGAAACTGATACTAAGTTATATTATGGAACCATAACCCACAAATTCCCAGGATCATTTTTCATAATCATCTATAACACTTATATTTCATCAAGCACATCACTATTTAAATAAAAGCTTACCAAATCTTCTTTGATCATAAAATTTCTCTCCATGACATCATATAAGCAATTACTCCTCAAAAATACGACTCTTCTCAATTTTGAGGTTAATAACATATGATAAGTATAATACCAAATCTCATAATCAAAGATCAAGATATGTTCATCATTGATTGGAATCTCAATGCTCCCAAAATCTTCTTTAGCATTGAAAATATTTTCATTACCTAATGTCTTCATCTATGATACTTGCATCACTTCATTATTAAAAACATCAAACAAATGCTTACCTAAACATCTGTCTTCATTAAACATTTCAAGTATTCTTTGGTCACAAATTCTCTTTCATGAATCACAATCATTTTCTCTTCACCAAAGCATGTTCATTCTGAATAAAAACTATGACTTTGTCTCAACACATCGGAAGGTAGTGCAAAGTAATGAAAGAACTCACTGTGATTGCTTGAGGACAAGCAATTTCAAGTGGGGAGGGCTGTCATGTCCCAACATTAAGACATTATTTGTCATCATTAAATTGGACGATAATTATGTATATAATAATACTTAATAAACATATATAATATTATAATATATTTATTGTACTTATATGTAATAAGTATAAAGACAATTATAATATTATATATGATATATATTATATAAATATAAATATGTATATTAATATTAATATAAATATAAATACATGTTATTATAATATAATTATCATATAATATATATAAGACAAATGTCTTATAATATATAAATATAAATAAGAAATATTATTATAATCATTTATAATATAATGAATATAAATATAAATATTAATATTATTATTATATAATAATTATAATTATCAATGTAAATGGGCAAGGGCCCTGGTTCGATTGGCTAAGTAATTCCGTTGCAGTAAAGATGGTCACGAGGTCCAGTCTCCCCCCTGCCCACCTGATAATTGTAACCGGTTCATAGCTCCGGTCAAAAGCGTTTACCCATGAATAAAAAAATAATTATCAATGTAAATATTAAATCAAATATTAGTATAAAGTATGATCATTATAAATATAATATTATAAATATATATAAAATTAATATTAACTAATATCCTTGGAAGATATCAATAAAGATAGACCAAGTTTATTAAAAGACAAAGTTTATTAAAACAAAGATAAATGCAACAATTATGTTAGAGGAAGTAAGTTAGATTATTAGTAAATAAAAGAGGTGCATATTAATTAAAGGTTATTTTCTATAAGACACATCCCTTCATTAAAGGAGGGTATAAAGATGGGAAGAAGATAACATAAAGGGAAAAAAAAAAAGGAATGAGAAATATATATATCTGGAGAGGGTAAGGAAAATAGAAAAGAATACATAAGGAATACAATTCTGATTTATAAATATAACAGCAAGAAGGATATAATATAGAATTTTTGGAAATGGTAAATATATTCATGGCATATTTAAATCTGCAATATATAAGGAATAATATATTTTGAGTTGTAATAGACCATTTCAGAGATACTTATGTACACTAGTGGCCTTATAAGAACATCAGATATATCTGAGATATAATATATATGGTTTGAGTTAAAGAAAATAAATATATTAAAAGGGAATAATTCTCTTTATGAAGTGTTGCCTCTCTTGGCAATAGTTGCAGCCATACACCATTGAAGATATAAAAAGGAAGTGTGAAGTAAAAAAGATCACATAGTAATATAAATCACTAGACAATAGATTGGTCTTCCATTAAATACAAGTATTAGATCAGCACAAGGTATTATATCAACAAGCATTACTAAGAGCAATCGAACATACAAGAAGTAAAATTGTGTGTAGGATTAATAAATTTTGTTCTTCCTAAAAGGGGACATTACAGTCTATACCGGAAGGCAGATTGAAGATTGTTTTGGTCTGGTGAGCAAGAACAGAGCATGCAGCAAGGTCCAACAATTAGGTCTGGATCTCTCAGATGGTGTAACTCAGCAAGTTGCGAACTTGGACAAGCCAAGAGGAGTATCATGACTACTATATTCCAGAGATTGAGCCTCAGGTGAGAAAACATGGAAAAGATATGAGCATCTAAGTGTTGGGTTCCAGACAGGCAAAGCAGACTAAAGAAGAACTAACTGGCAGAGTATCAGACTTCAATCCAGATGAGTAATTGATGTTGATCAAGCTATTTGAGGGATCATATAATATTGGCCGACATGATTGATGACTTCAATGTCTATGATTTTGATACGCATCACATATCAAGCATGGATTCAGCCAACAGATCAGTAAGTTGTAGATATCTTTAGTATTCCGGTTGCTGACTAGAAAGTTATGATATTTTATTTCAAGGTTTAACTGCGTAGTTTTTGAGTCAAACACATGACCCATATTTCATGAGTAGTGGTGCAAATAGGGTAGCAAGTTAAGTGGGCTTGATCTTGGGGGAAACTCCATGGTTAAGTGCGCTTGAGTCAGAGTAGTACTGGGATGGGTTCATGTGAACCACTACTCATGAAATATGGGTCATGTGTTTGACTCAAAAACTACGCAGTTAAACCTTGAAATAAAATATCATAATTTGACATGTTGCAAAAAATACCTCCTACTTATCGACTAGAAAGTTGTTGAAATCTTTGGTGCAGATATATATATCTGATGGATTCCAGTATGAAGAGGCGTGTGATGAAATAGTGTGCAAAGAAAGGCAGAGATAAGTGTGGAAGTAGCAATACAAGTCCGGTATGTAACAGAGCAGCAGCACTAGAGCAGAGGAAGAATGAAGTGCATTAGATCAGTTTATTGAGCCTAACTGGAACTGAACTTCAGCATTTGTGGATGTCTCTCATCAGTTCAAACACCTAGTTGCCTTCTATAAACTTTGTAGACAGTGAGTCTCTTGTAGGCAGTGTGCCTCTTGTGAGCAGTGTGCTCGGGCAGTGAGACCTAACTGGCAAGTGTCATTTTGTACTTCTTATTCTTTTAACAGAGAATACAATCTTGGGTTAGTCACCCCGTGGTTATTCCCTTAACAGGGTTTTCCACGTAAAAATTCTTGTGTTGTGTATTGATTTTATTTCTGCTCTCATGATTATGTATGCTTATTTGTTTTGATGCTGCACTAATTGTTAAGAGAGAGAAGAAAGTTAAGATATTTGAGATAATTGATTCACCCCCCCTCTCAGTTATCTGCCTTATTTCCAACAATATCAAACTAAACTAAAACATCAATTCACAAACATGTATAGATCGACATAAATTAATGTGCTTATTAATAAAAATCAATAGTGTTAAAATGGAAAATGATCATGTGACATAAGGACAAGATGTCCTACTTATAAGGCATCATGTGCAATATCATTAAGGACTCAAGATCATAGGATTGTGCTATATCCAAGAAGAGGATTAGCCTCATCATTAATCATCTCGCTATCCTAGGTGTATGGGAAAATTAGGAGAATGTTATTGGACCTAGGTGACCCTCAAGAAGATGAAGTACCTCCGGGTGTGAGGTGAAGTCTCTTGGGCCAAGTGTCAAAGTACCTTCGGGTGTGAGGTGAAGCCTTGGGCCTATGGTATGATGAGCTCATCAATGTAATTTGTGCCCTACAGTAGGTGACTCTCAAATGAATGAAGTATGCTTGGGTGTAGCATGAAGTTCTTTGAGCCGATTGGTGAAGTACCTCGGGTGTAGTGTGAAGCCGTATGGGATGGTTGTGTCTCCTTAACGAACCACGCCTATGAAGTTAGAGATAGATTAATGATAGGGTGACATATGATCCTCCCAAGGATAGCACTTGAGGCCTATGAAAATGAATATGAATATGAATATAAAAATGAATATGAAAATGAAAATGAAAATGAATTTGACTATGAATATGAATTATGTGATTATGGGTTTATAAGTTCTAGGATAAATGTGGAAAGAATATGGATCTATATTAATTATGATATGAAAAGAGAAAAATTTGGAGTACTAATGTTTCCTTTTTGTGAGTTGAAATTGTGCAAAGTTGAGAACAATTTGAGCTTACTAGAAGGGGACATTACAATTTGTATCAGAGCTATCATCCTGTGAGTCAAGTTGATGCAAGCCTACTCTAGAAGGTACAACACAAGGCACAACACAAATCAAATGGACAACCAAATGAATGAGGAGATGAGGGCATTCATGATGGAACAAAATAAGAAAAACAAAGCTCTTCTCCAAGCAATCCAAAAAATGGGAACCACTATTGAAAGTTTGAAGTCTCAAGCTAATGATGGGAGAGAAACGAGATCAACTCATTCTGAAAATAGTCAATCCACATCTATTCCAAGGGTATCTATGCCATCTCTCCTCCCTAATGAAGAGGTTGCAAGTGCTGAAGATGTTTCATCAGCCCTTATGAGCACGGAGGACATAGCAGCAGCATATGCAAACCTAGATCCCGAGGTGAGAAGGGTAATCTCATTTAATGATTTTAGCAATGCCAAGAGGAAGGAAGGAAGTCAAAGGGAGAAAAGACCTATGAATAAAGACCTTAAACACAAGGCAAATAAGGTCTACCTACCCAACTTCGATGGATCTAATAAAATTTCAGCACACGCATGGTTAGAGAAGCTTAATGATTACTTTCATCTAAGTCCCGTGGCCGAAAAGGATGCCTTGCAATTTGCCATCCTCCATTTGGAAGGACTAGCATATGAGTGGTGGCACTATGGGAAGCACACTTTAGGCCACGAAAAGATTACATCATATGAAGATTTCTCAAGAAAGTTCATTAAGAGATTTGATAGGAGACACCCACAAGAAGACTTTAAGGAGCTCACGCATCTCAAACAACGTGGAACGGTGGAAGACTACATCCATGAATTCGAGAAGCCTCCATAAGGGCCTCCAGAGTCGAAGAAGATCAACTCACATATATGTTTGTGGAAGGACTAGATGAATCTCTTAGGAATTTTGTAAGTGCTTTCAAACCTACTAGTCTAGAGGATGCTATAGATACAACCCTTAGGCTAGAAAAAGATTAAAAGCCCAAACCCTACACTAAATCCTTCACCAAACCTTTCCAAAAAGGGGGTAGATTCCAAAAACCATTCCATTCTAAAAACGAAGGGAAGGATAAAAAGTCATATTATAAATGTGGGGAAGCATGGGAACGGAGACATAAATGCCTAAGGGAGGAACTAAGGGAAAAGGGACTATGTTTTAAATGTAAGGAGAAGTGGGGTCCAGGGCATAAATGTGGACAAGTATGAACCATAGAAGCCCTAACCGATGATGAGGAAAGTGAAACACCAAACAAAAGACAAAAATGTGAAAATCAAGAGAAGGTAACCCTAGCATCCATATCTAAAGTATCCGAACATCACCCCTTTAGACTTAGATGCAACCTAAAGGGAAAAACATTAACTGCCTTAGTGGATAGCGGGGCCACTCATAACTTTATAGATGAATCCCTAGCAAAAAGGATGAAACTAGACACACAAAACTTTGAAGGGTTTATGGTCTCCTTAGTTGATGACTCCACACAAGAATGTTCAAAAGTACTACACCAATTAGAGATGACCTTAGGAAAGCACCAAGTTAAAGACGATTTCTATGTGGTAAATTTGGGAAACACCGATATTGTTCTAGGGATGCCATGGTTACATTCATTAGGACGAGTCACCATTGACTTTCCCAAACTAGAAATCTATTTTGAAAATCAAGGAAACAAAGTCATTCTACATGGTCTATCTGATGGATCTCCCCGAGTGGTGTCTTCTAAACGTATGGAAACAATCTTCTGCCATAACCAAGTGGAGTGGGCCACCCAATGTTTGGTTCTAGATAAATCCACCCCCGAAGGCAAAGCCATTCGCATGGACATTCAACCACTCCTAATAAAACATAAAAAAGTGTTCGATGACATTCCTCCCGGCCTACCTCCTAAGCGCAGTTTTGAACACATGATTGAAATGGAGCAAGGTGCAAAACCTATCATTACCACTCCCTATAGGCACCCTCAGACATTCAAGGAGGAGATAGAAAAAACAATAAATGAGCTTCTAGAAATGGGTCATATTCAACCAAGCTCCAGCCCATTTGCATCTTTCGTGGTGTTGGTCAAAAAGGACGGTACAATGAGAATGTGTGTGGATTATAGAGCCCTCAATAAGAAAACCATTAAAAATAGATACCCCATACCTAGAGTGGATGAATTAATAGATGAACTCCATGGGGCAAAGTACTTTTCCAAAATAGACCTAAGATGGGGTTATCACCAAATCCATATGAGGGAAGAGGATATACCAAAAACAACATTTAGATGTCATTATGGGCACTTCGAGTTCCTAGTTCTTCCCTTCAGATTAACAAATGCTCCGGCAACTTTTCAATCTTGCATGAATCACACTTTCCAGAAACAATTAAGGAAGTTTTTGCTCATTTTCTTTGATGACATCCTAATCTATAACAAAACATGGGAAGAACATCTCAAACATATAGATGAGTTGTTGTCCATCCTAGAGCAAGAATCCCTATATGCTAAAGCATCCAAATGTGAATTTGGAATGGAGAAGATCGTGTATTTGGGACACAAGATTAGTGCCGAAGGAGTTAAAGTCGATGAAGAGAAAATTAAAGTCATTAAAGAATGGCCCCGACCTAAGTTGCGAGGATTCCTAGGTTTATGCAGCTATTATTGAAGATTTGTGAAGCACTTCTCCAAGATTGCTGCCCCCTTGTCCGATCTCACAAAGAAGGGATTGTTCAAATGGAATGAGGTTGCTGAGAAAGCATTTGAGGAGTTAAAACATGTCATGAGCATGTGCCCGATTTTAGCCATACTTGACTTTTCTCTACCTTTCAAGTTGGAATATGATGCCTCCGACGAAGGAATTGGGACGGTTTTAATGCAAAATAAGCATCCCATAGCATTCGAGAGCTGCAAGCTAACAACTGCAGAGAGACTTTACTCTACCTATGAAAAAGAAATGTTGGCTATGATGCACGCGTTAGCCAAGTTCTGACAATACCTAGTATGTGGGAAGTTTACAGTCCGGACGGATCACAACAGCGTGCAGCATTGCTTAAAGCAGTGTGATCTTAATGATAAGCAGCAGAAGTGGGTGAGAAAACTCCAAGCCTATAACTTTGACATCACTTATATGAAAGGGAAAAATAATGTGGTTGCTGATGCACTCTCCTGAAGACCTTTCATATGTACCATGACAAGCATCTCACCAGACTGGAAGAATATCCTCATAGCCGATTATGCTAAGGATCCTCTCACCATGAGTATACTTGAGGGTAATACACCAAATGACGAATTCAGAGTCCAAGATGAACTTATACTCTACAAGAACCAAGTCTATGTGGCAGCTGATTCTAAAATGAAAGGGAAGATCCTTAGAGAATTCCATAATCAACCTCTAGCCGGACACCAGGGTTATTACAAAACCTACAAGCAAGTTAGAGAAAAGTTTACGTGGAAAGGTCTAAAGAAGGATGTGCTGAAACATGTGCAAGAATGTGATAATTGTCAAAGGAACAAGGTGGAGCAAACCCATCCAGTAGGGCTACTACAACCCTTACCCATTCCGCAGCAAAAATGTAGTATATCCATGGACTTCATAACTGGCCTCCCAAGAGCACAAGGGAAAGATTGTATATATGTGGTCGTGGATAGACTCACAAAATATGCTCATTTCATGGCTATCACTTCCGAATATAAAGCACCTCAGGTAGCAAATATGTTTTTGAGAGAGATTTTCAAACTCCATGGGTTACTTGACACCATAGTCAGTGATCATGATAGCCATTTCATGAGTTCCTTCTGGCAAGAATTTTTTAGATTATCGGGAACAGAATTGACCCCCAGTACTAGCTATCATCCACAAATGGATGGACAAACCGAAATTGTAAATAAGTGGATTGAGGGATACTTATGGAACTATGTCACCGAGCACCTGAAGGCATGGATTAAGTGGTTAAACCTTGGTGAATATTTCTATAACACGACATATCACATGTCCAATGGGATGAGCCCTTTTAAAGCCCTATATGGATATGATCCGCCTTCATTTGGAAGCATGATCTTGAGAGAGAGTTGATGTCCCAAGGCCAAAGATTTCCTACAGCAACATGAAGACATTATGAGATCTCTTAGGGATAATCTACATCATGCGCAAAATCAACAAAAGATTTATGTTGACCGAAAGTGAATAGAGAGAACCTTTGAAGAGGGAGATATGGTATTCTTAAGATTGCAGCCTTACAAGCAATCCTCCCTAAAATCCAATGGAACAGAAAAGCTTAAACCTCGGTTTTATGGACCCTATAAGGTGATAAAGAGGATAGGAGAAGTTGCATATGTATTTGAACTCCCCGGGAACAGCAAAATCCACAATCTGTTCCATGTGTCTAGATTAAAGAAAGTGCTTGGCCAAAATGTCACTGACTGTGAAGATCTCCCTCCTCTCGATGATGAGGGACAATTGACTTTGGAACCTGAGAAGATCCTAGATATCAGAGAAAGAAGGTTGAGAAACCGAACTATTATGGAGTATCTTATCAAATGGAAGAATTTACCCAATGATGATCCTACTTGGGAAGGAGAAGAAATACTCCAATATCCAGGTTTGGACATTGCTTGGGGACAAGCAATTTCAAGAGGGGAGGCCAGTAATGATTCGATAACTAGAGTGAGACTATCACTTAGCCAAATTTTATGAAAAAAGGGCAAGGAAAGAAAATTTGCACTAAAAACAAATCAGATAAGACAAAAAAATATATCTAATAATAATTAAAGAAGATGACATAGGGAATCCGATCCCTCTAACAAAAGCACCATAATGAAGTTAAGGATTAACAAATAGTTATGAAGGTGAAATGATATGACTTTCCCCATCATCTCACCCCGTCAAGAATTTTATAAGGGGCGGGCACCACGTGAGGAAGGTATCAAGTTGGATTCAAGAAACCAAAACCAAAAAATTGTTGGAAAATTAATCTTCCATCAGACTATTAAATGCAACCAGCCTCCCATCAGTTTTGGGATCCTCCATCTGACACCCCTGCCCAGTAGTTATTGCTGGTAGAAAATTTATGATGGTAGTTGATTTTGAATTTGGATGAGTGCCAATTTTTGTTGGGCATGTTGGAATGAGACAAAGAGAGGGAAAAAGAGTTGACTGAAGGAATGTGAGATAACCTGCAGCAGTAGAAGAAAGAGTTAGAGAGAAAGAATGAGACAGAGAGAATAGAAGTCTGTAGCAGGAGCAGAAGGAATGTTCCAGTAGAGAACAAGAGAACAGTAGAAAGAAGACAACAAACAGAAGAATATTGTAGTAGTGAGAAGTGAATGATTAGCAGCTCTAGAGATTGGGGCATATCAGGAAAACAAAGAAGCAGCTCTGCCATTGAATGTGTATGAAGTTTTGAATGTAATTTTTGAGAGGAAAATATAATATTTTTTGTTGTTTGCTTGTGTATTGTTTCTCTCTCTATTTGTGTTTGTTCTTGCTGTCCATACATTGATGTAGCATTAGTTTTCTGGACAGTCATTTACCTCCCCTATCTGCCAACAAGTGGTATTAGAGCCCTATTTTTCTGGGCAGTTAGAAAATTTTGGTGGGTGTTTTATATAAGCCCTAGTTTGTCTAGGCATTATTAGTCTTTCTCAGATTTGAGAAGCATGGCAGGTGGGGACAGCAAAGGATCGTAACAGCCACCTACATTTGATGGGCAGAACTATGATATATGGGCTAAGAAGATGAAGACTATACTAGTTGCTAATGACCTATGGAAGTTGGTCATCAATGGGTTCACAGACACCAAAGACCCAGCAGTTTATGCAGCCCTTTCTAATGCTCAAAGAAACTAGTTGAAGGAAACAAGAATGAAGGATGCAAAAGCCCTCAGTCTAATTGAGGCAACCTTGACAGAGGCTATTTTCCCCCGCATTGCAGCAGCAAACTACTCAAAACAGGCTTGGAAAATATTACAGAACAGCTATAAGGGAACTAACAAGGTGAAATCAGTGAAACTCTAGCTGTTTAGGAGAGATTTTGAGACCCTGCAGATGAAGGAGAGTGAGTCTATTTCAAACTTTCACACTAGGGTTTCTACCATGATAAATCAGTTAATGATAAATGGAGAAACCATGGATGATCAAAGGATTGTTGAGAAAATCCTAAGGAGTCTACTTTCTAGATTTGACCCTATTGTCATAACCATTGAAGAGACTAAGGACCTATCCAAGATGACAGTGGATGAGTTGATGGGTTCATTACAAATCCATGAGCAGCGGTTGAATAGATCTGCTCCTTCCCTTGAGCAAGCCTTCGAGGCTCAAACCAATGCAAGAGGTAGGGGAAGAGGAAGAGGAAGAAACAGCAGAGGTAGAGGTCAAAGAGGTAGAGGAAGAAGCAACTTCGGAAGAGGAGTTTCAAACAACCAAGAAGAGGCAAGCAACTCACAACCAAGCTATCAAGAAAAGAAGAACAGTTCTAATCAGAGGTATGACAAAAGCAATGTTCAATGTTATTACTGTCATAAGTTTGGTCATTATGCTAGTGAGTGTAGGAAGAAACAATGTGATCGTGGAGGCCAAAATGCTAATGTAACAAATGAGAACAAGGCTGAAAATGAAAAACAGTCAAATGTATTTATTGTTTGCAACCTTGCTGAGAGGAGTAGTGATGAAGTATGGTATCTAGACAGCGGTTGTAGCAACCACATGAGTGGAAATAAAAACTTCTTTGCCTCCATAGATAGCAGCATTAAAACTGAAATAAAAATGGGAAACAATGAGCAAGTTCCTGTCATGGGAAAAGGTACAGTCAACATTCAGTCCAAGAATGGTGAAAGGAGGGTGATCCAGGATGTTTACTATGCCCTTGACATAAAACATAACCTATTGAGCATTGGACAGATGGTCCAAAATGGTTATAAAATCCTGATGGAAAATGGAGAGTGCACAATATTTGACAAAGGAGGCAGTAAGAAAGTGATTGCAGCAGTGCAGATGACAAGAAACAGAATGTTTCCTCTTAGGATACACAAAGTCTCTGGTGCTATCTTGGGCGTAGTTCCCAGCACTATCGCTAGCACTCACATTAGTGGGACAGCAATCAGCCTTTAGGACAGTCATCAAAGACCCATCCAAATTGTGGCATTTGAGGTATGGGCACTTAAGTTTTTCTGGTTTGAGTTTATTGTCCAAGAAAGGCATGGTTAGAGGGCTACCAAACATTGTAGAGCCCGATGGAAAATGTGAAGCCTGCATTTTAGGAAAGCAGCATAGACAACCCTTTCAATCAGGGTATTCTAGGAGAGCAAAAGTACCATTAGAGCTAGTGCACTCAGATTTGTGTGGTCCCATGAAACCCCACACCTTGGCTGGAAATACTTATTTTATGACATTCATAGATGACTACAGCAGAAAAATCTGGGTTTATTTTTTGAAGAACAAATTAGAAGCCTTCGAGAAATTCAAGTGGTTTAAGGCATCAGCTGAAAAGCAAAGCGGCCACTATATCAAAGCCCTAAGAATAGATAGAGGAGAAGAGTATATCTCTAAGGAATTTCTAAATTTCTGTAGGAATGAAGGCATAGAAAAGCAGTTTACAACTAGGTATACTCCACAGCAAAATGGAGTGGCTGAAAGGAAAAATAGAGCCATTCAAGAGATGGCAGCAAGCATGCTGAAAGCAAAAGGACTATCACATGATTTTTGGGGTGAAGCTATAGCAACGGCGATTTACCTATTGAATAGTTGTCCTACAAAGGCCGTTCGTGATAGGATTCCACAAGAGGCATGGACAAATAGCAAATGGAGTGTTGAACACCTAAGAATCTTTGGGTGTGTGGCATATGCATTCGTGCCTAAAGAGAAGAGGCAGAAATTTGATAATAGAGGTGAGAAATGTATCTTCATAGGCTATAGTGAAGAGTCAAAAGCCTACAAACTGTATAATCCCATCACCAAAAAGGCTGTGATCAGCAGGGATGTTGAGTTCATCGATAATGAAGCATGGGATGGAACGGTGGACAACACCACGAGTATCTCAGTTACAATACCCCTTGAAGATGAAGAAACTCTAGAGGACAGCAACTCTGGAGGAACTACGGAGAGCAGCAACTTAGGGAGAAACTACCGTAGAGCATTGGAGAACAGCAGTTCTGGAGGTGTTCAGCAGAGCAGCTCCGGAAGTGGACAGCAACTCCGGAGATCAATAGCTCTAGAGGTCTGTAACTCCAGAGATCTGTAGCTCCAGAGTTTAGCAGAGCAGTAGCTCCAGAGATCAGCAGTACAGTAGCTCCGGAGGTAATTCAGACCCTGCACTCACATCATTAATGCCACGGAGGATAAGGAGTGTGAAGGAGATTTATGACAGCACAAGGTATGCTGATATGGATAAGAATTTGGAATTTGCATTATTTTCTTATAGTGATCCAATGCACTTTGAAGAAGTTGTGAAAGAAGAGAAATGGTGTAAGGCCATGGATGAAGAATTGGATGCCATAGAGAGGAATGACACATGGCAGCTAACTAATTTACCCAAAGGTAAACAAGTGATTGGAGTTAAGTGGGCCTATAAGACCAAGTCTACTGTTGAAGGAAAGATTGGAAGACATAAGGCAAGACTAGTTGTCAAAGGGTACAAACAACAACCTCGAAGAGATTATGATGAGACATATGCACTAGTTGCAAGGCTGGAGACAATTTGGGCAATCATAGCAAGAGTAGCCCAACACAAGTGGAAGGTGTTTCAAATGGATGTAAAGTCAGCCTTCTTGAACGGAGTGCTGAAGGAGGAAGTGTATGTGGAGCAGCCACCTGGCTATGAAGTCCCAGAACAAGAGGACAAAGTATATAGGCTCCAGAGAGCCCTCTATGGGCTAAAACAAGCACCTAGGGTATAGTACAGCAGAATAGACTCATATTTAGTGAGTAATGGCTTTAGCAAAAGCAACAGTGAGCCTACTCTTTACATCAAAGCAACTGAAGGTAACATTTTGATTGTTGTTTTGTATGTAGATGATCTAATTTTTACTGGCAATAGTGATCTTTTCATTGCTAATTTCAAAGAGGCAATGAAGAATGAGTTTGAGATGACAGACTTAGGTTTGCTAAGGTATTTTCTTGGCATTGAGGTCAAACAAACAGAGCATGGCATTTTTATTTCACAAACTAACTATGCCAAACAGATTGTGAAGAGATTTAAAATGGAGAACAGTAAACTTGCCCCTACACCAATAGCTATAGGTCTAAAATTGAGTAAAGAAGACAGCGGCAAGGAAGTAAACCCAACCCTCTACAAGAGCATGGTTGGAAGTCTCATGTACTTGACAGCCACTAGACCTGATTTGATGTATGCTGTAAGCCTGATCTCTAGGTTTATGGAGAAGCCTAAGGACACACATTGGCAAGCAGGAAAGAGGATCCTGAGATATGTGAATGGCACAATAGGTTATGGCATCTTGTATGATGTTTTTAATGAGTTTAAGTTGTCTGGTTTCATAGATAGTGATTTGGTAGGTAATGTAGATGACCGAGAGAGCACATCCAGCTATGTATTTCACATGGGTTCAGGCGTGATATCATGGGCATCCAAGAAGCAGCCCATTGTCTCTCTCTCTATAGTAGAAGCTGAGTATATTGCAGTAAATGTAGCAGCTTGTCAGGCTATTTGGTTGAGAAGGATCCTTGCAGACTTGAATGAGCAGCAAGAAGATGGTACAACCATTCATTGTGACAATGTTTCATCAATAGCCCTGACAAAGAATCCAATCTTCCACGGACGAAGCAAGCACAGTGAGATCCGTTATCATTATATAAAGGAGTTGGTAGAACAAGGAGAGATTGAGTTATAGTATTGCAGATCCAAGTAGCAGCTCGCTGACATTTTTACAAAGGCATTGCCAAAAGATTCTTTTGAACGCCTAAGAGATAGGATTGGCATTGTTGACAGCTCCAGAGGTGTGTAGCCCCAGAAAGAAGATAGCTCTAGAGGTTCAACTCTAGAAAGACAATAGTAGAGCTCCAGTAGTTCAACTCTAGAAGGTATGTGCAGCCTTGGACATGCTCTGGAGATGCAGAAACAGAGCTCCGGAGATGCAGGAAGTCAGCTCCAGAGATGCAAGCAGAGTGCTCTAGAGATGCAGAAAAGAGCTCTGGAGGTAATCCAGAATAACAGAAACAACTCTAGAGATTTGCTCCAGAAAGGCAAATGCAAAGGGATAACTCTGGAGATCAATTCCAGAAAGAAGATTGTTGAATGACATCTGACTTCAGATTAAGGGGGAGTGTTGGAAAATTAATCTTCCATCAGACTATTAAATGCAGCCAGCCTCTCGTCAGTTTTGGGATCCTCCATCTGACGCCCCTACCCAGTAGTTATTGCTGGCAGAAAATTTATGATGGTAGTTGATTTTGAATTTGGTTGAGCACCAATTTTTGTTGGGCATGTTGGAATGACAAAGAGAGAGAAAAAGAGTTGACCAGAGGAATGTGAGATAACCTGCAGCAGCAAAAGAAAGAGTTAGAGAGAAAGAATGAGATAGTGAGAATAGAAGTCTGCAGCAACAGCAAAAGGAATGTTCCAATAGAGAACAAGAGAACAGCAGAAAGAAGATAGCAAACAGAAGAATATTGCAGTAGTGAGAAGTGAATGATTAGCAGCTCCAGAGATTGGGGCATATCAGGAAAATAGAGCAGCAGCTCTGCCATTGAATGTGTATGAAGTTTTGAATGTAATTTTTGAGAGGAAAATATAATATTTTTTGTTGTTTGTTTGTGTATTGTTTCTCTCTGTGTTTGTGTTTGTTCTTGTTGTCCATACATTGTTGTAGCATTAGTTTTCTGGACAGCCATTTACCTCCCCTGCCTGCCAACAAGAACATACGCAGCTTTGAAACCTTATTCCATATCGGAGGTAAGCCAGGAAGGCCGATAGCATTGACATTCAGAAAAAGGAAATCAAAAGTGACAATTAGAAAGATAATCCAGATCAAACCATTATTCAAGTGGCTGCTCCAGTTAGAAAAACAATGCCATAATCTGGCAGTCAAAGAGATACATAGCAGATCTATATAGGGATCAGATTCCAAAGGCGTCAATCCTCCATTTGTGTCATCACAGATCGACTAGTAACAGCTAGTTACAGGTATGCATTTCCAATTCTTTACAACAGCCAAAGATGATGTATATGTATTTAGACTCAGACTCAAAACAATGAATGAATAATAGATAATATTATTTATAGCTAACATTTTCATATGAATTAGAAATAGGATAAGTGTTCATACCTGTGATCAATGATTAAATGTGAATTATACATATATCAAACTAAACTAAAACATCAATTCACAAACATGTATAGATCGACATAAATTAATGTGCTTATTAATAAAAATCAATAGTGTTAAAATGGAAAACAATCATGTGACATAAGGACAAGATGTCCTACTTATAAGGCATCATGTGAAATACCATTAAGGACTCAAGATCATAGGATTATGCTATATCCAAGAAGAGGATTAGCCTCATCATTAATCATCTCACTATCCTAGGTGTATGGGAAAATTAGGAGAATGTTATTGGACCTAGGTGACCCTCAAGAAGATGAAGTACCTCTGGGTGTGAGGTGAAGTATTTTGGGCCAAGTGTCGAAGTACCTCCGGGTGTGAGGTGAAGCCTTGGGCCTATGGTATGATGAGCTCATCAATGTAATTTGTGCCCTATGGTAGGTGACTCTCAAATGAATGAAGTATACTCGGGTGTAGCATGAAGTTCTTTGAGCCGATTGGTGAAGTACCTTAGGTGTAGTGTGAAGCCATCAGGCCTCCATATGGGATGGTTGTGTCTCCTTAACGAACCACGCCTATGGAGTTAGATTAATGATAGGGCCATATATGATCCTCCCAAGGATAGCACTTGACGCCTATGAAAATGAATATGAATATGAATATAAAAATGAATATGAATATGAAAATGGAAATGAATTTGAATATGAATATGAATATGACTATGAATATGAATTATGTGATTATGAGATTATAAGATTTAGGATAAATGTGGAAAGAATATGGATCTATATTAATTATGATATGAAAAGAGAAAAATTTGGAGTACTAATGTTTCATTTTTGTGAGTTGAAATTGTGCAAGCTTGAGAACAATTTGAGCTTACTAGAAGGGAACATTACAATCCTTAGTGGAAAACGCCATCTTGGAAGAGGTCGCAAATTTGCACAAGACATGGAAAAAATCGCAAATTCCACCTTCACAAGGAAAATGCGCTACTTGCATTCATCTACCTTGTATAAAACTTTGCCAACTCCATAAGAAAAAAATCACAATTTCAAGGGGCAAGTGGAAGATTGCATTCAAATCACTAAGGAAACCTTGAAGTTTTGTGAAGGAATAAGAAAATCAATGCAAAGGAAAATGAACATCATGAAAAAGTCGCAAAATCCAAAGGTATAAGGAAAATGCGCCAATCCAAGGGTGAGTAAAAATTGTGAAATCCTCAATAGCCATGAATTTGCAAAATCCAAGACCCACTAATAATTGCGACTTAGAGTTATCCTTGGCATCATCGAATTTGCAACTAAGAAATCAACGCCAAGGGAGTTTTAGAGTTTGAAAGAAGCAAAGACATCAAGTCATAAAATTCGCAAAATCCAAGCTAATGAGGAGATTGCGCCAAATTTTGGGAATTCCATGCTCATAAGGAAAGTGCGACACCTCCTAAATTTGCCTTATTTCCAACGAAATTCGCCAAACATTGACTCAAGTTGGCCTTAGGGAGTTTAGACAAAGCAAAAAAAATCATTATTTTAGTGAGGCTGACCTGCCTATAGGAAGTGGGGTGAAGGCGCTATAAATAGAGGTGTTGAGTGATCACTTTCATATCAAATCCAAATTAGAAAAAGCAGATTTTAAGAGCAGAAACAGCGCCTAAGGAGCAGAATTTCTTCATTAGCAAGAGTGAATTTAGTGGAAGGAAGAAGAATCAAAGTTCTATTTCATCATGCTTTTCCTTGCCTCATGATCTATTAGTTGATATTTTGTGAAATTCAATGAATAGCTTTCAATTTCTTCACATGCATTAATGAACTTGACTTAATGTTTTCAAGTACTATGACTTGTGAATTTTTATCTTGCAGATATTGGGGAATCCGGAGGCGAGCGATGCAAATGAGCATCTAGAGGATCAAAACATCATCAAGCTCATCATCTAGCATTCAAAGAAGGCTTCATGACCAGAACGAAGAAAGTTCTACTGCACTTCATCAAGTTCACCATCATCCTACTTCCAGAGGAGAACTTCATCCCCGGAGTGAGAAGTGTCTTCATCACCTTGCAAGCTCCATCATCTGAGTATCTAGAAGACCACTTCCACTTTCAAGAGCCTTCCACTTCAAGCACCAGAAGAAGATCAAGAGCAAACATCATGAGGTCTACTCCAAGAATTCACGCCCAAGTCATCTCTACTTCAACATCCAGAGTAAGAATCCTACACAAACATCACAAAAAAAGTTAGTCAAATGAGCAAGATTATCACGAAAATCCACAAATTACATCCAGAAATGTAAGGAATGCAAAGACAACGACAAAGTGAAGAACAAGGACAAGTTCCCAAATTCCACATTTGAGGAGAAAGTTCTAGAAGTGAAAAAATTCAAGTTCAAGACATTGCCAAGAAGGAAGATAAAATTTGAGAATAGCATCAAGAAATTGAAAAAATATTGAAAATCAAGCAAACTTGCTCAAGAAATGCTCAAGTGGCATCTATACATCATCAATCAATCAAAGCTCGCCATGTCAATTGTCCATGTTCAATGTACATGCAACAAAGTCCAAGAGAAAGAGGACGCCCTATCTAGAAGATTCCCAGAGATTCCAACATGTCATGCTTATCACCTTGGGAAGCGTGCCTTCATTGCCTTTGGGTTTTTATGTACACGGGTTGTGTCAACTTTTTCTTTTTACTAAAAATAGTTGGTTGTTGTAACTAATTGCTGATGTGGCAAAATCTCGGCCATCGGTTGCTCAATCAATCTTGGCCCTTAATTGTATTTTGAGGACTATAAAAAGGCTCATTCACCTCATTTGTAGGGAGGATACATTAGATAAGAGTTGATGTAGACAAGTAGAGTAGTAGAGTAGAGGAAGCTCTTCTAAGTTGTTGGAGAGAACTCATGAAATTATTGTGATCACTTCCAAGATTAATACATTTCTCATTGAAGCTTGGTGACAATTGTGTTGTTTTGAAACGTAGCATGGTTTCTTATTTCTCGAAGATGATTGAGATGTGTTTCTGAGTAGAGTAGAATAAGATTAGAAAGTTCATTGATATAGTGAATGCATTGTGAAGATATTTGATGAATTCATACGTTCATACTTTTTATGGTTTGTTGCTAGCAAGTCATTGTGCAAAGTTAGCCTAAACCTCAACTTATTGCAATAGTTCGATTGTTGATACTTGTTTGAGTTGTGCCAGCTATGGGTATTCAAATGTGTGTTTGCAATATGAAAATCCTTAGTCATCCTTGGGAGATTGCACTTGTTCTATGTAGTTGTTGAATTCATCATGGTGAAGTAGAGCTTGTTATGAAGGAATTCGTCTATCTTGGCATCGTCCATTGTCTCATTGTCCTTAGAAGTAAAGTAGATTATCTCTAAACCCTTGACCTTTTTGCATTTCTTTGTAGAGTGGAATTAAGAGGTTTCTTTCCATGAAAAGGAGTAATAAGTCAAGTGAGTGAAGAAGTAAATTCATCATAAGTCCCTTTGTGTTAACAGCATATCACATCATATATATACTGAGTCTATATCCAACGTATTGTCAAGACCTGACATCTGGAACCTTGGAGTTGTCTCACTGGATCACATAGTTTAGCCTTTGAGAAACTTTGTTCAAGAGAGGATAGAATACCTTGGTATTTTATTCTGAGTTTGCATTTGCATAAAAAACACATCAACAGGAGGCAGCAAATCTTTACACATGAAGAAAAGGTTAGGCAGGCTAAAAGGCAAGCCATGGAAAGCCATTCCCACGCTGCAACGACTGAATCTTATGCTCACAACCTCGCCAAAGCATAAGTGACCCTCTTCCCAGAGTGTCAAGGCCTCACGCGGTCCTCATTGTATTACTTAGTGCTCTTCCACGCATAGGCTGACTCTGGTATTGTGAGCTCCTGTAATACCACTCACATGATGATCGTTGGAGTTGAGAATATGCGACAAGGTGGCATGATTTGTTGCTACTGAGAGGCACGATTCATTGCAATCAAGAGGCAGTGTGAGTTGCTGCAGTCTAGAGGCAGCCTTTGTGAAGACCGTGGCAATCTTGTAGGCCACAATCTCATATTGATGTGATCTATTGAAGCATTTCAGATTGAAGGCCAATCTACATTCATGGAGGTCATTTGAAAGAAGGACCAAAGGGGATCTATTACAATAGCTAGCAACTATCATGATGAAGGCGGTAAATCATAAAACACAACAAAAATGAAACACAAAAAATAGAATATTTCTTTATTGATCTGGGCAACTCATTACATTACAGAAGCTCAATTACAATTAGAGGAATCAATCCTCCACAGGCTGCAACACACTACAGCTACACAACACCAGGCTCTGGAATCTTCTACCTTTTGTAACCCCAAATCAGCTAGGGTTTTTGTTTTTCCACCTCTTCTTGACTCTACTCTTTCCCCCTTAACTCTACTACCGCCCAGGGTCCCCAAAATAGTCATAAATAGCACTTTTTGGCAGCCTCCAGCTAAATTTCAAAATTTGCAACTCCCTCCAAAAGTAGGTCAACTTCCGGGAAGCATAACTTTTGATCCAGGTGTCTGATTGACGAACCATTTTAAGCACCGGAAAGCTCGCGATGTGAACTATCATGCCAGAACTCCATAAATGGATTTTCGTCAACTTTTTGGGATGTTATGGGATGTTTTAGTGCCTCATAGCTCGTTTCAAAAATTTTCAGGGGCTTTTTGGAAAACAAAAACTTTAATATCTTTCAGCTCACAAATGATCTTTGCCCGATTCCTTTGCCAAACGTCTTATATTTCTATTATGAAGCTTTCTGTAAGTTTTCACTTCAATCTATGCCCAAATGCAAACTTTCCTAAAATGGCAGGTAAACTTTCCAAAACTGGCAGTTTGTTATTTTTAGCAGTTTTGGAAAAACTAAAAGTCCTACATCATTATTCAAGAGATTATGGAACCAGAAATACTAATTATGGAAAGAAATGAAAACAACTATAATGATTTTGAAGCAACATCTTTTTGTGTGATGCAAGATTGTCCTTACACCACTAGATACTCTTGCATCAGACACCCAGGGTAATTTGAGAAGTGACTCGGTCACGTCTCATGTGTTTGTTTGAGGAAAACCCAAACGGTCAACCTCTACCTTAGATAACCAAGAAGAATTTTCAACAGGCCTTCCTTTCCATTTCACCAGATATTCTTCATATTGCCTGTTCCGAGTACTTCTTCCCACACGACTATCCAAGATCTCTTCTATCTCCTCCGTTGAAGTAGATGCCAGAATACTCCACTGTTCTTCTGTAGGTCCATCCTCTGTGCCATCCTCATGACATTTTGTTAAATCAGCAATGTTGAACACAAGGGAAATATTGATCCCACTTGGCAACTCTACCTCATATGCATTTCCTGAATCATTCTTCTTCAGGATTCTGCACGGTCCAAAGTTCTTCATTTTTAGCTTATTGTATGTTCCAATTGGGAACCTTTCTTTTCTCAAGTGAACCATGACTTCATCTCCTACGTGGAACTCCTTATATCTCCTCTTCTAATCTACCTTAGCCTTGTACTAAATATTCATCTTATTAATGTGCTTTTTCACCTCTTCATGCAAATTCTTCATGTGTTCTGCAAAGTCTTCAACCTCGACACTTGTCTTTTCTCCTTTGTCCAGCTTCCTTAACTCAGAAGCATTTCTTGGGCTATTTCCATATACAATCTGGAATGGTGATTTACCAGTACTCCTATTAACAGAATTGTTGTAAGAAAATTTTGCATATGGTAAAATCAAATCCCATCCCTTGGGCTTATCTCCTACTAAGCATCGTAGCAGGTTAACCAAACTCCTATTCACCACTTCCGTTTGTCCATCAGTCTGTGGATGGTGTGCAGAATTAAACTTCAAATCTGTCTTCAACTTCTTCCATAATGTCCTCCAAAAATAACCAGCAAACTTGGTATCTCGATCTGAAACTATGCTCTTTGGTAGACCGTGTAATCTCACCACCTCTTTGAAAAATAATTCAGCAACATGAACAGCATCATTAGTCTTCTTGCAAGGAATGAAATGTGCCATCTTCAAGAATCTATCCACCACCACAAAAATGGAATCATGCCCTCTCTGTGTCCTTGGTAAACCAAGAACAAAATCCATACTAATATCATCCCATGGCTTCTCCGGTACAAGTAATGGCTAATATAGACATGTATTCTGACTTACTCCTTTCTCCATTTGACATACTCTGCAACTCTACACAAATTTCCTCACATCCTGTTGCAACTGTGGCCAATAATAATTTTTACCAACAAAAGCAATGGTCTTATCTCGACCAAAGTGTCCTTCCAATCCTCCACTATGCTTCTCCTTAATCAGGTTCTCTCTCATGGAACTCCTTGGAATGCACAACTAGCTTCCTCTAAACAACATGCTATCTTGGATTATGAAATCCAACTGTTTTGTCCTATCCAAAGGAACAAGTTCCAAACAAGCTTTCCAGGCCTCTGCAAAATCTGGATCTTCAAGATACAAATTTTTGAGTTCATCGAATCCAACAACCTCTATCTTCATTTCTGTCAACAAATTTTGCCTTCTGCTCAAGGCATCTGCAACTCTGTTGGACTTCCCACTCCTGTGCTTCAAAACAAAAGTATAGCTTTGCAAAAACTCAACCCATTTTAAGTGCCTCTGGTTCAAATTTCCTTGACTATTAAGATACTGCAAAGCTTGATGATCAATATATAAAACAAATTCCTTTGGCAACAAATAATATCTCCATTTCTTCAAAGCTTGAACTCTTGCATAAAACTCCTGATCATGAACAGAATATTTTTTCTTGGCATCACTAAGCTTCTCACTAAAATAGGCAATGGGCTTACCTTCTCGGCTCAAAACAGCTCCTATAGCACTGCCACTAGCATCACAATCTACCTGAAATACCTTATTGAAATCTGGAAGTGCCAAAATAGGTTGCTCTGTGACTTTTTGCTTTAATGTATCAAAGCTTTTGTCTGCTCCCTTAGTCCATCTAAACTCTTTTCTATCCCCTCTCATCGTCTTCATTAGGGGTGCACAAATGCTACTAAAATTTCTGATAAACTTTCTGTAAAAACTTGCCAAACCATAAAAAGATCGTACCTCTATGGCACTCTTTGGCGTAGGCCATTCAAGGATAGCTCTCCCCTTCTCTAGGTCCATCTTAAGACCTTCCTCTAAGTAAACAAATCGCAGGTATACCAACTCCTTTGCAAAACTACATTGCTTCAAATTAATCAGCAACTTCTCCTCTCTCAGCTTCTCTAAAACTCTTATGATTTGCATCAAATGCTCATCCCAAGTTTTACTGAAAATTAAAATATCATCCAAATAAACAATAACAAAACTTCCCAAAAATTCTTTCAGTACCTCATTCATGATCCACATGAATGTGCTCGATACATTGGTTAGCCCAAATGGCATGACTAACCACTCATACAAACCTTCCTTTGTCTTGAAGGTTGTCTTCCATTCATCTCCTCTGATTCGGATCTAGTGATACCCGCTCTTCAGATCAATCTTCGTGAAGTACTTGGCTCCACTCAAACAATCCATTATGTCATCCATTCTTGGCAATGGAAATCTATACTTGATCGTAATCTTATTTATGGCTCGAGAATCTGCACACATTCTCCACTCTCCATCTTTCTTTGGTGCTAGTACTGCAGGTACTGCACATGGACTCAGGCTCTCCCTTATCAAACCCTTCTTTAACCACTCTTGAACTTGTATGTTCAGCTCTTCACTCTTTGCAGGAGTCATTCTGTAGGCTGCCTTTTTCGGCAAACTAGCTCCTGGTATCAAATCCATTTGGTGACTTATCTTTCTCACTGGTGGTAAACCATCTGGTACATTATCAGAGATAATATCTTGAAATTCTTCCAACATATCTGAGACTTCTGCTAGTACATCTTCACATTTATCTTGACTAATCTTAGGAATCAATGCAAAGCAATGACGCTCATGCTTCATACCCTCCAAAGATTTCCTACCATCTACCAAACAAATTCTGGCAATACTACATACCTTTTCTTCCAACTCCTTCAAGGGTTTCAACTTATGACAAACTCCATCCTTTATTAGAGAATATGTGTTTGCACGACCATCATGGACAGCACTTGGTGCAGGAGCACCCCTACAAGACAGGATATTGTCCGCATGACAGGACATTAGTCTATTTTTAGTATGTTTGATTTCATAATGTAATAAGGTCCATTGGACCAATGCATATGTATTAGATCAGTCTAGGAGAGTGTGCAGGTAGTTAGAGCTCGTGATCAGGTTGTCTGAGCTGTCTTCTCCCAGCCGCTTGGAAGCTCCCAGCCGCTGGGAATCGAGTTGGTAGTACTCGCAGGATATTGCTATAAATAACTCAGATCAGTTAGGGTTTGAGATCAGAGGTTAAGGAGAGTAGTAGTTGTGTTATGTTGTACTGGTGATTGAGTGAAATCCAGAGATCAGTCCAGACATTGTGAAACATTGTTCAGGACATTTGTGTTTCATCTGAATAAGATCTCATCAATTGCATTATCTGGTTTATCAGTTGTTTATGTTTTGATTTATGTTCTGATTACAGGTTAATGGACACTTTCAACCCTTCCACCGGTTGATTCTGTGAATCGGTGGAATGGTCATGTATGATAGTTTAGTTTGCATTTTAGTTTTCTGTTTATGCATTTCATTGTTTGAGAGATCAGTTGGTAGCATGCTATGAATCAACCTAGCATCCTCATGTGCTAGGTTTAGGAAGATAAACTGTTAAGTTTTGATCCGAAGGTGATCCGGCCCGATCATCATATTTTCTGTGTGAAATTGTGCGGTTCTGTGAGTTTGCATGCAGCTGACGGATATACAGGGATCTGCATGTGCTTTTCCAGTCGGAGTGAATCGCATCGTCATCTGTGAGTATATCGCTATCCGGATCGGGTTATGAAGCTGACGAAAATTGCATGTTTCAAGTGCATCAGGATGATATAGGTTGGATATATACTCAGTGTGTATATCATCGTCAGGATCATCTTTCGTGTGTACCCATCATCCGCATATCGCTATCGTATGCGGAAGTGAAAGTTCATTTTTTGGCTAAGGACCGGAAAGGTCATCATCAGGATATTGAAAAGATCACCCGATATTTCATTATCATGCTGCGGAGGATATAAGTGTCTTATATCCTGTTGACATCATCATCAGGTGCATTGACGTCATCATCAGGTGCATGTGACGTCATCGTCATCAGGATATTGCGAATATCACCCTATGCAAGTTTATCCTGCAGTCGCTAAGTGTTTTGACATCGGCGTAAGTCATCGGCATAAAGTTGGGTAACATCATCAGGATGTTTCAATATGACCGGATAAGTCATATCATGATGCTATTGTTTGAGTAGTCGGATATCGGGGTGACGTAAACATCGAAGGAAAGGTGCTTGAAGTTGTCGTCATCAGGATATATCGGAGCAACCGGATATTTTATATCCAGCTGATGAAGGTGATGCTAAACATCATGATGATGAAGATAGAGTTCGGCGGTAAGATGAACAGTAAACATCAGGAGGATGTTTGCGCTTGCCGAATATCATGATGCTGCTGACAGGCGAAAGGCGAAAGGCGATAAAGAAGTGAACAGTAGTTAGCAGGAGGATATTTCATGCTCGTTCGGAATATGATGATGCTGTCTGTGTTAGCAAGAAATATGATGATGCTGTTAAGCCGATAGGATTTTAACATGCTGGTTGTGTTAATGACTCCTCCTTCCCATTTGTAAGCTCCCGTTGCGTTTACCTCTACATCAGCACTCCTATCATACTGCAATGGCCTCCCCAACAGCATATGACATGCATCCATCGGTATGATATCACACAGCACCTCATCATGGTAGTCCCCAATTTTGAACTTCACTAAACACTGCTCATTCACCAAAGCCCTGTGTTCCTTCTGCAACCATGCAATCTGATATAGATGTGGATGCTTTCTTCTTGTTAACTTCAACTTGTCAACCATCTCCTCTAAAACAAGATTGTCAGTACTTCCACTGTCAATAATAATATCACAACACTTACCTTCACATTTACACCTTATGCGGAATAAACTCTTCCTCTGATTGGGTTCTTTCTTCTCATTCAACAAAATTCTTCTGACAACTAGGGTTTCTCCCCTTTCAGCATCTTCAGAATGCTCAGACTGTGCATCTTCATCTACATGTGCAACTCGTGCATTACCTTCAGGTCTTCTATTCGTTCTTCCTTGATGTTGCGGACACTCGTATGCTCGATGGCCTTCTCCACATTGAAACCAAGTTCCTCTGAAACCTCTTCTGGGTCCTTGCCCAGGTCTACCTCTTCCTCTTTGTTCGCCATTGTTCTGGTCACGAGGGTGGTAGGTATTATCTCCTCTCTGATTTCGACTGGTGCCAACTTTTTTACTTTTCTTTGAATCTTCATTTCGGCCTCCATAGGGTCTTCCACCAGTCCTTCCACCTTGACCTCTTCCCCTTTGCTTGTTGCCAAACCTTTTATTTAGCTTCTCTTCCACCTTCAGGGAAAACTGGTATGCATCTTCTATGGTGGTCATTCTGACCAGACTCAACTCCTCTTGAATACTCAGCCTCAACCCATTAATGTAACAGGCTACCTTCTACTTGTTGGGCTCTGCATGGCCTGTCCTGATAGTAATTTTATAAAACTCTTCTGTATACTCCTTTACAGACTTGTTACCTTGCTTCAATCCTTGCAGCTTCTTTAGCAGCTCCATCTCATAGTCCACAGGAATGAACTTCTTCTTCAGTTTCTCCACCATCTGATCCCATGTGGTGATCTTTCCTTTTCCTCTTTTGTTCCTCTCTAATTGGACCTCCTTCCACCAAATACTGGCATGGCCCTTCAACTTTGTTTTTGCAAACTTGACCCGATCTAGGTCCTCCACATCTTCATACTCGAAATACTCCTCCATGTCATTGATCCAATCAATAAGCTGTTCCGTATTCAAATCTCCAGAATAGGTAGAAACTTCGATCCTGGGCCTCTATCTAATCTTTGAAATGGCCCTCAACAACCTAACTTCTGCAGGATCTCCTGCAGCTTCTTGTTCTTCCTCGGATAGCTCTTCTTCAGCTTCATCCTCGCTTTCTTCTCTTGTTCTCAGATCAAACCCTCTTAGCAGCTCCTCTTGCAATGCATCGATTTGCCTTTGCAAGGCTCTAAAACCCTCTTCTGCCAAAGCATTCCTCCCAATACGATTTCTTCATGGAGGCATCTTGATCTCCGCAGCAAACGCGCAACCTCAAGTCCTGGTGCAAACTGCCTCACGGTCAGCGATCTGTCTACACACTCAGAAACCCTTGCTATGATACCACTTGATGAAGGGGGTAAATAATAAAACACACAACAATAAAAATGGAACACATAAAATAGAATATTTCTTTATTGATCTAGGCAACTCATTACATTAAAGAAGCTCAATTACAATTAGAGGAATCAATCCTCCATAGGCTGCAACACACTACAACTACACAACACCAGGCTCTGGAATCTTCTACCTTCTGTAACCCCAAATTAGCTAGGGTTTTTGTTTTTCCACCTCTTCTTGTCTCTACACTTTCCCCCTTAACTCTACTACTGCCCAGGGTCCCCAAAATAGTCATAAATAGCACTTTTTGGCAGCTTCCAACTAAATTTTAAAATTTGCAACTCCCTCCAAAAGTAGGTCAACTTCCGGGAAGCATAACATTTGATCCGAGTGTCCGATTGACGAACCATTTTAAGTGCCAAAAAGATCGCAATGTCAACTATCATGCCATAAATCTGTAAATGGATTTCCATCAACTTTTTGGAACATTATGGGATGTTTTAGTGCCTCATATCTTGTTTCAGAAATTTTCAAGGGCTTTTTGGAAAATAAAAACTTTAATATCTTTCAGCTCACAAATGATCTTTGTCTGATTCCTTCGCCGAAGGTCTTATATTTCTGTTATGAAGCTTTTTGTAAGTTTTCACTTCAATCTGTGCCCAAATGCAAACTTTCCTAAAATGGCAGGTAAACTTTCCAAAACTGGCAGTTTGCTATTTTTAGCAGTATTGGAAAAACTGAAAGTCCTGCATCATTATTCAAGAGATTATGGAACCAGAAATACTAATTATGGAAAGAAATGAAAACAACTGTAATGATTTTGAAGCAACATCTTTTTGGGTGATGCAAGATTGCCCTTACACCACTAGATGCTCCTGCATCAGACACCCAACGTAATTTGAGAAGTGACCCTGTCATGTCTCAGGGGTTTGTTTGAGGAAAACCCAAATGATCAACCTCTGCCTTAGACAACCAAGAAGAATCTTCAACAGGCCTTCCTTTCCATTTCACCAGATATTCTTCATATTGCCTGTTTTGAGTACTTTGTTGAAGTAGATGCTGGAATACTCCACTGTTCTTTTATTGGTCCATCCTCTGTGCCACCCTCATGATATTCTGTTAAATCAGCAATGTTGAACACAAGGGAAATATTGATCCCACTCGGTAGCTCTACCTCATATGCATTTCCTGAATCATGCTTCTTCAGGATTCTGCATGGTCCAAAGTTCTTCATTTTCAACTTATTGTATGTTCCAATTGGGAACCTTTCTTTTCTCAAGTGAACCATGAATTCATCTCCTATTTGGAACTCTTTATATCTCCTCTTCTGATATGCCTTAGCCTTGTACTGAATATTCATCTTATTAATATGCTTTTTCACCTCTTCATGCAAATTCATGTGTTCTACAAAGTCTTTAGCCTCGGCACTTGTCTTTTCTCCTTTGTCCAGCTTTCTTAACTCAGAAGCATTTCTTGGGCTATTTCCATATACAATTTGGAATAGTGATTTACCAGTACTCCTATTGACAGAATTGTTGTAAGGAAATTCTACCTGTGGTAAAATCAAATCCCATCCCTTGGGCTTATCTCCTACTAAGCATCATAGCAGGTTACCCAAACTCCTATTCACCACTTTCGTCTGTCCATCAGTCTGTGGATGGTGTGCAGAACTAAACATCAAATCTGTCTTCAACTTCTTGCACAATATTCTCCAGAAATAACCAACAAACTTGGTATCTCGATCTGAAACTATGCTCTTTGGTAGACCCTGTAATCTCACCACCTCTTTGAAAAATAATTCAGCAATATGAACAGCATCATTAGTCTTCTTGCAAGGAATGAAATGTGCTATCTTCGAGAATCTATCCACCACCACAAAAATGGAATCATGCCCTCTCTGTGTCCTTGGTAAACCAAGAACAAAATCCATACTAATATCATCCCATGACTTCTCTGGTACAAGTAATGGCTAATATAGACCTGTATTCTGACTTGCTCCTTTTGGCATCTGACATACTCTGCAACTCTACACAAATTTCCTCACATGCTGTTGCAATTGTGGCCAATAATAATTTTCACCAACAAAAGCAATGGTCTTATCTCGACCAAAGTGTCCGGCCAATCCTCCACTATGCTTCTCCTTAATCAGGTTCTCTCTCATGGAACTCCTTGGAATGCACAACTGGCTTCCTCTAAACAACATGCCATCTTGGATTATGAAATCCAACCATTTTCTCCTATCCAAAGTAACAAGTTCCAAACAAGCTTACCAAGCCTCTGCAAAATATGGATCTTCAGGATACAAACTTTTGAGCTCATCGAATCCAACAACCTCTATCTTCATTTCTGTCAACAAATTTTTCCTTCTGCTCAAGGCATCTGCAACTCTATTGGACTTCCCACTCCTGTGCTTCAAAACAAAAGTATAGCTCTGCAAAAACTCAACCCATTTTAAGTGCCTCTGGTTCAACTTTCCTTGACTATTAAGATACTGCAAAGCCTGATGATCAGTATATAAAACAAATTCCTTTGGCAACAAATAATGTCTCCATTTCTTCAAAGCCTAAACTATTGCATAAAACTCCTGATCATAAACATAATACTTTTTCTTTGCATCATTAAGCTTCTCACTAAAATAGGCAATGGGCTTACCTTCTTGGTTCAAAAGAACTCCTATAGCACTACCACTAGCATCACAATCTACCTGAAATACCTTATTGAAATCTGGAAGTGTCAAAACAAGTTGCTCTGTGACTTTCTGCTTCAATGTATCAAAGCTTTTGTTTGCTCCCTTAGTCCATCTAAACTCTTTTCTATCTCCTCTCATTGTCTCCGTTAGGGGTACACAAATGCTGCTAAAATTTCTAATAAACTTTCTGTAAAAACTTGCCAAACCATGAAAAGATCATACCTGTGTGGCACTCTTTGGCGTAGGCCATTCAAGGATAGCTCTCACCTTCTCTAGGTCCATTTAAGACCTTCCTCTGAGACAACAAATCATAGGTATACCAACTCCTTTGCAAAACTACATTTCTTCAGATTAATCAGCAACTTCTCCTCCCTCAGCTTCTCTAAAACTCTTCTGATTTGCATCAAATACTCATCCCAAGTTTTACTGAAAATTAAAATATCATCCAAATAAACAATAACAAAACTTCACAAAAATTCTTTCAGTACCTTGTTCATGAGCCGCATGAATGTGCTTGGTGCATTGGTTAGCCCAAATGGCACGACTAACCACTCATACAAACCGTCCTTTGTCTTGAAGGCTATCTTCCATTCATCTCCTTCTCTGATTTGGATCTGGTGATACCCACTCTTCAGATCAATCTTCGTGAAGTACTTGGCTCCACTCAAACAATCCATTATGTCATCCATTCTTGGCAATGGAAATCTATACTTGATCGTGATCTTATTTATGGCTCGAGAATCTGCACACATTCTCCACTCTCCATCTTTCTTCGGTGCTAGTACTGCAGGTACTGCACATGGACTCAAGCTCTCCCTTATCAGTCCCTTCCTTAACAGCTCTTGAACTTGTCTGTTCAGCTCTTCACTCTCTGCAGGAATCATTCTGTGTGCTGCCTTTTCGGAAAACTAGCTCCTGGTATCAAATCCATTTGGTGACTTATCTTTCTCACTGGTGGTAAACCTTCTGGTACATTAGTAGAGATAATATCCTAAAATTCTTCCAACATATCTGAGACTTCTACTGGTACATCTTCACATTTATCTTGACTAATCTTCAGAATTGCAAAGCGCTGACGCTCATGCTTCATACCCTCCAAAAATTTCCTACCATCTACCAAACAAATTCTAGCAATACTACATACCTTTTCTTCCACCTCCTTCAAGGGCTTCAACTTATGACGAACTCCATCCTTTGTTAGAGAATATGTGTTTGCACGACCATCATGGATAGCGCTCCTATCATACTGCCACGGCCTCCCCAACAGCATATGACATGCATCCATCGGTATGATATCACACAGCACCTCATCATGGTAGTCCCCAATTTTGAACTTCACTAAACACTGCTCATTGACCAAAGCTCTGTGGTCCTTCTGCAACCACACAATCTAATATGGATGTGGATGCTTTCTTCTTGTCAACTTCAACTTGTCAACCATCTCCTCTGAAACAAGATTGTCAGTACTTCCACTATCAATAATAATATCACAACACTTACCTTCACATTTACACCTTGTGCGGAATAAATTCTTCCTCTTATTGGGTTCTTTCTCCTCATCCAACAAAGTTCTTCTGACAACTAGGGTTTCTCCCCTTTCAGCATCTTCAAAACGCTCAAACTGTGCATCTTCATCTACATGTGCAACTCGTGCATTACCTTCAGGTCTTCTATTCGTCCTTCCTTGATGTTGCGGACACTCATATGCTCGATGGCCTTCTTCTCCACATTGAAAACAAGTTCCTCTGAAACCTCCTCTTCCGGGTCCTTGCCCAGGGCTACCTCTTCCTCTTCCTCTTTGTTGGCCATCATTCTGGTCATGAGGGTGGTATGTATTATCTCCTCTCTGATTTTGATTGTTGGCAGCTTCTTCACTTTTCTTTGAATCTTCATTTCGGCCTCCATAGGGTCTTCCACTAGTCCTTCCACCTTGACCTCTTCCCCTTTGCTTGTTGTCAAACCTTTTATTTAGCTTCTCTTCCACCTTCAGGAAAAACCGGTACACATCTTCTATGGTGGTCATTCTGACCTGACTCAATTCCTCTTGAATACTCGACCTCAACCCATTAATGTAACGGGCTAGCTTCTCCTTGTTGGGCTCTACATGGCCTGTCCTGATAGTAATTTTATAAAACTCTTTTGTATACACCTTAACAGACTTGTTACCTTGCTTCAGTCCTTGCAGCTTCTTCAGCAGCTCCATTTCAGTCCACAGGAATGAACTGCTTCTTCAGTTTCTCCACCATCCAATCCCATCTGGTAATCTTTCCTTTTCCTCTTCTATTCCTCTCTAATTGGACCTCCTTCCACCAAATACTGGCATGGCCCTTCAACTTTGTTTTTGCAAACTTGACCCAATCTGGGTCCTACACATGTCATTGATCCAATCAATAAGCTGTTCCAGATTCAAATCTCCAGAATAGGTAGAAACTTCGATCCTGGGCCTCTTTCTAATCTTCGAAATGGCCCTCAACAACCTAACTTATGCAAGATCTCCTGCAACTTCTTGTTCTTCCTTGAATAGCTCTTCTTCAACTTCATCCTCACTTTCTTCTCTTGTTCTCAGACCAAACCCTCTTCGCAGCTCCTCTTGCAATGCATTGTTTTGCCTTTGCAGGGCTCTAAAACCCTCTTCCGTCAAAGCATTCCTCCCAATACAATTTCTTCATGGAGGCATCTTGATCTCCGCAACAAACCCGCAACTTCAGGTCCTAGTGGAAACTGCCTCACGGTTTGCGATCTATCTACACACTCAGGAACCCTTGCTCTGATACTACTTGATGAAGGGGATAAATCATAAAACACACAACAAAAATGGAACATAGAAAATAGAATATTTCTTTATTGATCTGGGCAACTCATTACATTACAAAAGCTCAATTACAATCAAAGGAATCAATCCTCCACAAGTTGCAACACACTATAGCTACACAATACCAGGCTCTGGAATCTTCTGCCTTCTATAACCCCAAATCAGCTAGGGTTTCTATTTTTCCACCTCTTCTTGACTCTACACTTTCCCCTTTAACTCTACTACCATCCAGGGTCCCCAAAATAGTCATAAATAGCACTTTTTGGCAGCCTCCAGCTAAATTTCAAAATTTGCAACTCCCTCCAAAAGTAGGTCAACTTTCGGGAAGCATAACTTTTGATCCGGGTGTCCGATTGACGAACCGTTTTAAGCGCTGGAAAGCTGGCGATGTGATCTATCATGCCAGAAATCTGTAAACAAATTTCCATCAACTTTTTGGGACGTTATGGGATGTTTTAGTGCCTCATATCTCGTTTCAAAAATTTTCAGGGGCTTTTTGGAAAACAAAAACTTTAATATCTTTCAGCTCACAAATGATCTTTGCCTGATTCCTTCGCCAAAGGTTTTATATTTCCGTTATGAAGCTTTTTGTAATTTTTCACTTCAATCTGTGCCCAAATGCAAACTTTCCTAAAATGGCAGGTAAACTTTCCAAAACTGGCAGTTTGTTATTTTTAGCAGTTTTGGAAAAACTGAAAGTCCTACATCATTATTCAAGAGATTATGAAACCAGAAATACTAATTATGGAAAGAAACGAAAACAACTATAATGATTTTGAAGCAACATCTTTTTGGGTGATGAAAGATTGCCCTTACACCACTGGATGCCCCTGCATCATATCATTAAACTATTGGGAGCATTGCAGATTAACCGTGAGAGGAAGCGTCATAGGTGTGCGATAGGAAGAAGGTGATTTGTTTTTTTTATAGAAGAAAATATTTTGTTTTGTAGTCTAAAAATCAAATAAAATATTATATAAAATAAGTCAAAGTCAATTTGGATAGGGTATGTTTTTCAAGTCAAATCAAGTTATATTATTTCAAAATAGGCTCCATTTTTACAAGTCATTAGTGGTATTGTCATCTGTCAAAATTTTAAAAATGTCAAAAATAATTATTGTAATTGGATGCACTCTCACTTGTACGCAACATCCATTTTGTAGGGGGGGATTCTAAAATTGAACTTCAAAGTCAAATTTGCTAAGTAGCAAATCTATTGGAGGATGGAGGCACAAGAGGCTGGAGGATACTCAGCGACCTCTCGTCAGTCACTAGCGATGAGGCCACAAAATTGCACTAGTAACAAATATATTTGTGCCAAAATGACTAAAGCCAAGATTGGTTTCCAAGTGGCAATGGCAACCGTCTCATATGATTTGTGATCAGAGTGGCAATAATCTACAATGGTGGCTGCATATGTGACAATGAGGGCTTGGTGTTCAAGCTTTTATGTTGTGGTTTGATGTGTATGTCCCCAATCACATTTCTTGGTTGTATGTGAATGGACGTGTTTGTCCCCATTCACAAGATGGTGTAAGTGACTGGAAGTGTTTGTCCCCAGTCACATAAGTTGGTGATTATGATTGGATGTGTTTGTCCCCAATCATAATTGTTGTGAGCAGATGTGTGTGTCCCTATTCATGAGTGATGTTGGATAGATGTGTTTGTCCCTATCCAAACCTGACATAAGACCTTGGATAGATGTGTTAGTCCCTATCCTTGGTTCCATGGGTAGATGTGTTTGTCCCTATCCTTGGATGAAGGTATATTGAGCAGAGTGAGGCTAGTTCCACTATTGCTTGACATGAGTAGATGTGTATGTCCCTACTCTTATCTTATATTGTTTGGTGAGCTACTGTGTGTGGTCATCAAGTATTGTGATGTATTTTCACCCCATGTTCACACTAAGGGGGGGTGTTGGGAATTAGTGTTCTATAATGTCCCCTTTTAGGAAGTTCAAAATCTCTTTACCTTGCACACAATTTTGACTTGTAAAAGAGAACATTAGTAACCAATAAATCCTTATAACATCATAATATTGTAATTAGGGTTAGTAACCACATAATCAAAATCAATATCAAAGTTCATTAACATATATGAATTTCACATTTTCTCATTTCTATCATATAGAGATTCCATGATTTACCTCGGGAGAGTCTCTAGTGCCTGATCGTTAATCTACTCTACTTCACCCACCCCATATGAGTACGATTACGTTAGGGCGCTGGTATAACAAGACCCACTGTCATAGGCCCAAGGGTTTCATTGCTACATCTGGCAATTTTTCACCCCTTGGCTCAAGGGGCTTCATGCTATACATCCAGCGATACTTCACCCTCTTGAGAGTCACCTACCATTAAGCCATTATAATAATAATTAGGTCTACACAACCATAGGCCCAAGGGCTTCACGCTATGCAGCTGGCGATACTTCACCACTTGGCTCAAGGGGCTTCACGCTATGCAGCCGGCGATACTTCACCCACTTGAGAGTCACCTAGGTGCTAGATCCTAAACCTCCCTTCCCTAACTCACCACCATACTCGTAGGATGATAGATAGATTAACGGTGGGGCTACCTACTCTCATCCAAGTATACCATGATTAGAATTATGAATCATATCTTATAGGATTTTATCCTTACCATCTCGTGATCCCCATGGATCATGAGATAGTACATTTGGTCAAATTGTTCCTCTACAGGAACTCATCATTGTACCATCTCATGTGATGGTTAAGTATATATAAATATGGTGTTCATCATTATGATATCATGCATTTATTATTCCTTCATGGAGGCTTGGACCTTAGCTTCCTCAATTCTAAACATTCTTATTCTATTGTGTTATAAACATTCATTCTATTATGTTATAAACATTCTCATTCTATTATCTCATTCCATTACGATTAATCTTAGAGAGATCATTCATAGACCTTATTGGCACTTACATTTTTGCAAAATCCAAGTGCTTGAGCCATGTTGTAGATTGGGTTTTATTTTGTGCACATTAGGGTGTCTCCATCATTTCGGTCAAAATGTATCTCATATACATTTTTGATTGCATGTATCTTACATACAATGTCCTCCATGTACATCGGGTTTAACTCATGATTTTATGTTTGTATCTTAAGCTATCAAAGCAAAGATACAAGTCCGGACCCGATCGCTTTCCATGATGTACTTGATAATGGTACAAATCCGAATTTGTATTTGTATATTATAATGGTGTATTATATATACAAATACAAAATATGCATGGGTGGACCCAAAAGGAAATTTCAATTGGTTTTAGAAAGCGGAAGTGAATGTATGCATCTTTGTATGTATAATTGCTTATATCTAATGTGCAGATACAAATTCGGATGCAATTTGAAAATTAAACTTGGTGAACTACAGGTGGGGTCCACATTTATATACTGGGATGCATATGTTCGACATATAGAAAAAGCAAGATACAATCGCGGATGTGAACTCAAAATTAAAAAATGCAAAGTAAGGTGCATGTATATGAAATACAAAAAGGTGATACAAGTAGAACATATACAAACCGGATGCGGTCAAAAAGTTAAACATTGTGGATTTTTTTAGTGAGGCCCGTGTTTGTATGTTCGGCAATTGTATGAGATATGCACAGACATATACAAAGAATTAAATATGCAAAAAGCGAAAAGGTAAAGAAATTGCATAAGTACATAAAATGAACTTAACAGTATAAAGTGCATATATGGCATATGCATGTGATATGCAAAAGGTGTGATACAAAAGCATATACAAAACCGAATCTGATTTTAATTCCAATCTGTTTCATAAACACGATGGAATCTGTCTTTGTATGTTTGGCAAATGTATTCGATATACATTTGCATATGCAAAAGGATATATAAAAGGCATCATCGGCAACACTTTGGCATATCGGTATGACAAGTCTTGGAGTCTCCCCAACAGCCCGATAAAGGTTCTTTATCAGTCTATTTTGCAGTGGTGGGACCGAATAAGGCTTGACCGAGTGGGGAGCGTTGTTGGCCGATGTGGCTTGATGACGTGGCAGCAGATGCCAGCATGGTGAGCGAGAATAGGGCAAATTTGGGGGTTTTCTCGAACTCCTTTGAAACCATTTTGATTCTCATGAGTATTCAAACTAATGCTTCTCCCGCCTCTGTTGTTTCCAAGAAGATTGTCAGGCTGTTGTAACTAATTTGGCCACTACCTTGAGGGATGGCAAATTTTCAGCTATTTTGTTAAGCCAACTTTCCGATTCTCCATGTCTACAAACAGGCTCAAACTATAATTCGTTCCCTTAACAATATATTAGCCTATGGGAATGGATGATAGGCTAATCATCAACTCCATATGGAATCATTCCGGAAATGGGGACATGACAGCCAACATCTTCGCCTTCTTTGCTCATTGCAGCCAATCATCACACAAGTATTGAGCTCTTTTGACATCTTCCGTGGTATGGTGGATAAATTCAGGCTTGTTGTGACTTGCAACTTTCATACCTCCCTCATGCTTCATATCCAAATCACAAGTGTCCATCTTGGGAGCTTCTTCTACTATGTTTTCCTCATGTGAAGTAGCTGCTATGAAAGAAGTAAGACTGATGTCATGAATCAGAAAATCAGACTTGTTATCATACCTTATCAAGCTGTCCTCTAGCTCCTCCATCTCTTCCTCATCCTTCGCCGCAGGTCCTCCTACAAATGTAGATCCAAAAGGGGCTTCCAACTAAAAATCTCTTGCCTCTAATTTGAATCGAACCTCCATTCGTTAGGTGTGCTGCTGTTGATGGCCTTTAATATGATTTGCTTGCCATTCGAAGTGAACTCAAGCTCCATCTTGTTGAAGTCCTATATATATCTCCCAAGAGATATGAGCCATTGAATTTCCAAGACAATTTAAGTTTCTCCAATACCAACCACATAAAACTCATCCTCAAAAGTGTAGCCCTCCAATTGAATACTTAGCTAAGAAATCTTCTTTGTGCAGTTCATTTTGAATCCATCCGCCAATAGAACACTAAACCCTAGAAATTGCTCTACTTGCAATCCCTTCTTAACTATGAAGCCTTCATCAATGAAATTATGTGTGGCTCCACTATCCACCAAACAAGATACTCTTTTCCCTTTCACCACACCTCTAATCCTAAAAGGATAATGCTTTGGAACACCCGAAAGGAAAGCAATAGTACCTTGTGCATCATCAAGCTCCGTTTGTCATTCTTCCTGGTCTCCTTCCGAGCTAGTGTCAAGGACCTCTTCATCTCCGTCAAAAAAGACTTCAATGTAATATGCTTTGGCCTTGCCTTGACATCTATGCCCCGGTTCCTATGGCTCCTTGCATATAAAGCAAAGCTTCTTTCTCCATAGCTCATTCCTTGTTTCGAAATCCATTTTGGGCTTCCTTGGTCCATCCTTCGGAAAGTTCTTCTTCGAGTCTTTCTGAAATGGCTTCTTTGAAACTTCAGTTTGGATGGTGCTGAAAACTTCATTCCTTGAGCCCTCTTGATTGCTTCCCTCAGTGTTGGTAGATCTAATGCTCTAACCCATCCATGAACTAGCTTTTCGAGTCCCTCAATAAAGAGGAATGTCAACCATGTCTCCAAAACATTTGGCATAAACACGGCAAGCCTCTAAAGTTTTGTAATGTATGCATTCAATGACTCCTTTTGTTTGAGTTGTGCCAATTCCTTGAAGAATTGTTCCGGATTTGACTCATCAAATCTATCAATCAACCTTTGTGAGAACTCCAAATATGTAGTGATGAGGTCGTGGCCTTGAGTCACCATGCCATTGTACCACCAATCAAGAGCATCACCTTCTAAGTGTAGTGTAGCAAACTGTATGGCATCCTTCTCGAACATAGGGCTCAATGTGGAGTAGTTGTCCAACTTTTGAATCCAAGCTTATGCCGTGATTTTCCTTGAACCATCAAATAGAGTGATATTGACCTTCCCCAATGTAATGTCCCCTTGTCACAAATCAGAATTCCTTTTTCCTTGTCCACAAATTTCAACTTGCAACAAAAGAACATTAGTCTATTTTCATTTAAAGCCAATATATAAAATTCACACATAGAGCATTGCTTTATCATTTAGTTCAAAATTGATTTCTATCAATATGCATTGCTATGCTAATTATTATTCATCTATGATCATTTTCTTTGCATATCACTATTATGAACTCATAACTACTTTCAATGCAAATCATCATTGTTAATCTCATGATTGCTTTCAATGCTCTTTATAATTCACAAGTTAGTCTTATGATCATTATTCATATGCCTTGCATATCATTAACATTCCATATGTTACTTTCATGATCATCATTAATATGCCTTGCATATTCTTTTCATGATATTTCACATGATCTAGGATATTCATCAATACAAATTGCAATCTAATTGTCTATATGTTATTTACTAACATCCTATGGGAGATTGGAGGAGAGTTATCATTATCCACTATGGGGCTCCAACGTCTCTATACTTAGACTCAGTATGGTATCTGTTGATGGGGTTTTTGTGACTACAACAACATTAGAATAAAATACTAGGTATCCTATCCTCTCTTGAATAAAGCTTCTTAGACGCTGAACTACGTGATCGAATGAGACTGCTCCAAGGTTCCTTTTATGTCAAGTCTTGACGTGCACAGGGATAGACTCAGTCGAATGATGTGATTTGCTGGTAATCACGAGGGGGACTTACGTGGGCTTACTCCTTCATAGACATGGAATTCACTCCTGGGACTCGGACTTGGACTTGTGGGTGAATGAAATTCTTTCACAGATGGACAACTCGGAATTCTAAAGTTCCATTCTTGTAGAGGCGGATGATTTGGCGATGAGGCTCTGAAAAACTAATCCTAATGAAGATCTAAAAGAAAATGAAAAAAGATAAGGTAAGGGTTTAGGATTTTAACTAATCGATGGAAGAAGACTACTGCTGAGGATAGAAACCGAAACCAATCCTCTGCTTCGCCATGAGACAACAACTAGGCAGGGATGGTGTAATCTTCTGGGGTAGAATAAGGATTTTCAGACTGCTTCAGTAAGAGACATAGATTTGGTCGTCCGGAACAGTCGAAGTTAGATTTGGATTTAGTTTAGGCTAACCATGCACGATGACTTGCAGGCCACAGATCACCAATGGTATGAACAAACAGATTCAATCATTCAACAGTAATAATCTCCATCATTCTAACTAATAAAAACATGAAAATACAAGAAAGAACTTCAATATCTTTTAGATTTGCTCCAAGAAATCAATAAGACCATGCCAAAAATCCAAAGAAATATATGAACACCATTCTTCAATGCATATATTTTGGCTTCAAAAGTTTATATCACAACAATCCAACTGATTCTGGGAGTTTTAGCTCATAAAAGTCATGCAGAAATAAAGCTAGCTACTAAGGTGCTCTAAGAGCTTCAGAATGATTAAATTAGAAAAGGGGAGAGAGAGATACAATGAGGAATCCCTCAGCCTTTATATAGGCTCTCAAAAATATCCTAGGGCAAAAGGAAATCTGATTTCCTTGAAACATGTGCCCTGGGTTACAAATCCTAGGAAAGCAGGTGGGGGCGATAGAATGTTCATGCAGGAGACCACCACTTGTCTAGGTCGTCAGAATGTGTAAGGAAAACTTCCAGCTGTCCTGGGCGCCACCTGTCTAGGACTCCTGGATAGGACTGTCCTGTCTGTCTGGAACTTTCTCCTGTTCTTTTGTCTCTGCCTGTAGGAACCTGGTCAGGACAACTTCCAACTCCTCCATAGGAATACTAGGCAGGTTCTCAATCCGGAACTCCATGACGGATGCGGTGGTGGTGCAGGCGACAAGGACATTTTCCCAATCCACCCTCAGCTCCTGGATACTGTTAATGAGGATTAGAAACGAGGATGCATCCTCAAGATGGGATTCCTTAGTAGGATAAGTTGCTTTGAAGTATATGCTCCGCATCTTGCCTTTCAATTCTTCTAAGTCGATGATCCCATCTGGTGCCACATCCAGATCAAACTAGGTCTCCAATGATACAAGAATTTTGTCTTGGATCTCCTTCAACATAACGTGGGCCCGGGAAGTGTCACCTTCAATCTTCTCCAAGTTATCTCTCTTCATGAGCAAGGCGGAATACCAGCTGAGGAAGTCATATACTGAGCCTGCATGTATTACCTTGTTCTTGATCAAGTCTGGCTGCGGAGTGTTCATTAGTGCCTTCAGTCTAGGGATAGTTTCCTCCCAGACGACCATGAACTATTGACATGTATCCAGAATTGCCTGAGTTCTATCCATGAGTGCTGTAACTCTGCCATTCACATGGACGAGGTCCTCTATGAATCCATGGGCTCTATCCAAGACCTTCTCTACCCAGCCTTTTGTTGTGTGGCCGACTGTCCTCAAAACTTCAACCTCAGCTAAGGAATCCTTTGTTACGCTCAGAGGTTGGGACGTTGTTCCTTGGGCGGATTGCAATGGGCCCATGAGCTGCTGGATATGCTGCTGCAGTTGCTCATTCTCCTGTTTCAACTGGTTCTTCTTTTCTTCCTCCTTCCTTAATCTTTCTCGGATGACAGCTACGGAATCCTCCAGCTCTACCATCTCTTGATCCTTCGTGGTTGGCCCAAGGTCAACCTTCAAGATGTCAAAGTCATCAGGACTGATGTCTTCCTTTGCCTCGGTTATCCTAGGAATTACCACTTCTACTCGACGGGATCCGGACTCATCTCTGGTAATCTTGGAAAACTTCTTCACCTTCTTTGGAACTGCAGACTTCCCTATCCTGGCAAGAAAATCACCAAGTGCGGTGGAAGGATTATTCTTCCTGACTGTCTTCTTCCGCAACCTGTCCTGTAACCAGTTGGGCTTCGTGGATGGAATGGCTTCTTCCGATGCTTCCTGAGGTCCTTGACCAACTTGTGGCATGGAGGTCGGTACTTCTCCGTAATTGAACTCCTCATTGAGGAATTCCAAATCAGGATGATGGAGCATGTCCTCAAGATGGACCTCCCCTGGATTCCGTGGAGGGTTAGGCTGATTCCCCACTATGAGGCTGGGAGTCCGTTCCCGGGTGGAATCCATGGACTTATTATCCCCCTGATCATCTTGCTCATTCGGGACCACTTCCTCCTCCATGGGTCCCTTACCTTTAATTGTTTGCCTATCTCCAAAAAGATCCACCTCCCGGACGGAAGAAGTGCTAGCAGAGTGAGGTCTGGATGCATTTCGCTCCTCCTGGTTAGGCCTGCTGATAAGTTCCTTCTGAGCCTTTACTCTCTTTGCTGGTGGATCTTCCGCCATCCTATCCTTCACCTCCTGTCTTCATGTTCCTTGTTCCTTCATAGGAGTGTCCTCGGTCATATCCTCTTCGGAAGACTGAGAATCCAAGTCTCCCATTAAGTCGTAAGTTGGACGGATACCCATCTTATGCATTTTCTCCATCTGCTGACCTATCCACTTCTATGTTATCACTAGCACCCGTGCCATTAGATCGTCCAAGTGGGTGACCTCTGGATCAGACCAAACTAAGGGTGGAAGAGGCTTATCCTTTTCCTACTTGAAGAATGGCTAGACTAGCTTACCATCCTCGTTGACTTGGTCAGGGACTGGAAAGATCCCGGTGGCTCTGATGATGTCAACTGAAAGTCGGGAACACATCCTCCTTCGCACCTCGAAGTCATCCTCAGCATTTGCCCAATGGTCTTCTAGGTGTATCTTGTGTCTATGTTTCCTTCCGCATGCTATCCGAGTGGTGTTGAACAGGTCAAAGTTCTCCCATAAGGAATGAGTCACTAAGTTGTAGAACTGCAGCTCCTCCTCGGATCTTTCGGCGGCTAGGAGAGATGGGCATGACTCGACTTCATCTTCTGTCTAGATTGGATAAGTCACCCCGGCCTTCTTCTTCTTCTTCTGGACTTTGTCATACGCCGAGAGTTGCCTTGTTAATTCCAACAAGACCATTTTGTCCACGGATACCTTGGTAATCTGTATGGATAGCCGGAGAATCCTTGTACCCTGACATATGTGAACTTCAGGAACTGGATGACCCAGGAGCCATATGCCCTGATCAACTACTTGGCCTCGGGTGATAGCCTCTAGTGAATGCCTCCCTGGAGGGTCCTGGTAATATGCATGGCGAATGCGTCATTGAATGTCTAGAAATGGTTTATGTTCTGAAGATGAAGCTGAGGATAGCAATTGTAGACCATGACTTGTCCTTCTTGATTGCCGATACGTCCCTTCCATGACAGCCCTCGATATTTGTTGTTCCTTGCTAGCATGTAGATCACATAGGAACTCATGTAAAAGGTCTTCGATTCCTCTAGGTTTTGGAATTGTGCATCAATGCTGTCACTGAGGAGTCGAGCCCAATCAATCATCTTTGTTCCAGCGAGGACCTCTTCGATGTAGTAGAACATCCATGGCTCGAAGGTAGAGGACTGCTGACTTCCCATGATCCTGTTTAGCATGACGACGAGGTTTGCATGCTCTTTCTTGAAGTCGGACTTGAGGAGTGTCCTTGGCAACTTGGAACGGTGAGGCCTTTTCTTCTGCATCCATGTCTTGTTGACAACTCCGAAACAGGTTGCTGGATCGGCTTGGAACATTTCGGCTGACTCCTCCTGGCTCATGAATTCGATGGGACTATAGACAGGAATGTTGAAAGCTTCCGCAATCTTTTCCTTGGTGAAATAGGCTACTACTGTGTTGTTGCAATCGACAACCATCCTTCGCTCTGGATCATAGTGCATGAAACATTCCACGATCAGCTCGGGACAAGGAATGGCGGGTGGGAAGCATGCGACGGCGGCAACTCCATTCCAGACGATCTTGGCTGCGAGCAGGGATGGAGGATGTCCAGCCGTCCCATACATTCGTTTCCCAATTTCTTCCATGACTGAAGGATAGATGTTGGTGTCTCCGACGTTTGCCCATTTTGATTTGATTTTAGACTATGGGATCATTCCTTTGAAGGCGGCCTTCACCTGAGTTTGTCTCGAGGAACCCGCCTTGGCACTTGCCATTTACCTGTGAAATCAAGAAAAGAAAAGCAAAGTATGAGTTTTCCAAAGGGGCAAGGATAGAGGTAAGACAAGGATTTTATTCCCACACGTGGGAAGTTGGTACAACATTTTATGCATGTGGGACTAAATTTAGGAATTTTCAAGTACATAGGAAAGACAACAAGTATTTTTCTAAGTAAAAAGAATTTCTCCTATGCAGTGACATACCTCTCCTTGCACGAGGAACTTTTGACCTTCTATGGAATTTCTAATTTTTTTATGGATTTCTTGACCTACTAATGGATTTTCTAATTTTTCTGCAGAAATTTCTGAGTTTTAATGGGTGTTCCATCAAGAAATCTGCCTTAGGGATATTCAGAAATATGAGTTTTAGTGAAGAACTTACCTTGGAATGGAGGAGTTTTGTCTTGAAGAAGGAATTTCTGCCCTTGAAGGATGAATTTCTGCTCTTGGAAGGTTCAGAAATCTGCCTTAAACCTACAGAAATTTCTACCCTAATGAAGAATTTGCCTTTGGAAATGGTAAAATCTGTAATTTCCTTGGATAAAATTGTCCTTCTCTTGATGAAATCTGCCCTTGGAATGAATTTCTGCTCTTGAAAGGTAAATTTCTGATTTGGATTTGAATTAGAATGTTTTAGAAATGCCTTGAGCGCCCTCTATATATAGGCAACTTAACCTCCTTGTGACTTGGCCGACCTAGGTTAGAGGAAAAGAATTTCCTAACCGCCAAACTTTATCCCTGGCCGACTTGGTTTTTTGTCCTTTTCTGCTTTGTCGGTGGTCGGGGATTTATGAACGTCGGGGAATTTGCAATGTCGGGGAATTCCTGAGGTCTTGGATTTTGCGACGTCAGGGAATTCCTGAGGTCTTGGATTTTCTTCCTTAGCATGATCCTTGAACTTTTGTCAAAATCCAGCTAAATCTTGGAATATTTTCTCCTATGGAATCGTACTCAGATGGAAGGTTGTAATTTTGCACTTTGAACAGGAATATTTTCATGTCGTGTATTTCAAAGTGGATTGGATTTCTTGGAGCACAATTCCCTGAAGGTACTCGAATCCTAGGTCGCAGAATCCACCTGGAACAAGATCGTATGACCAAGACAAGAAAACTTCCCAGGCGCAGATTCCTATTGATCCTAGATTTTGTGCCATAGGACAAATTCCTTCCCAGGCGCAGATTCCTGTTGGTCCTGGATTTTGTGCCACAGGACAAATTCATGTTCAGTTTCCAAGATATTTGCTAAGAGTTTCATCACTCTGTTTTGGCAGGGATAGATTTTCTTATACTGGGATCAGAGACTCCATCATTTTAAAACCAGAAGTACCTTCTATCTCCTTTAGGGATTCCGGATTCCAAGGTGAGACTGATAACAAGCCAAGAATTTTCCCATGTAGGAACTTGCAAACTGGATTCCAAAATTTCATTATGTAGGTCCCATATACCAGACTGGGTCAGGAATCCTCAGGAGCGCAGAATCCAAGGAGTCAGGAATTTTGCGCTCAAGGACAAAATTTTGTCCTGGAGCGCAAAATCCTGAAGGTTAGGGATTTTGCGCCCAGGACAAAATTTGTCCTAGAGTGCACAATCCTAAAGGTACTGGATTTTGTGCCTGTTGGTTTTTCTTATGAATCAGCATTAGGGTTTGCTAGTTCTAATGTTAGGCAGATTCAGCCAACTAATACAGGAGGTTGTGTGAGCTCCTCCCCTTCACTTCTAGTTCTGCCACACCAAGGGGGTGTCCCTATAACTAAAGATGTGACTTTGACTTGCTCAATGACTGATAGATTTAACTTGACAACAACAGGCAAAATACTCTCATGTATGGACCAAGATCTGCATGACAAATCACAAGGTTGGCAACATTCTTAGACATATGTGTCTGGTTGGGTATGAGAGTATGCAAGGGGTTCCTAATCCTACTCCTACAACTAACAGGTGGAGATGATGAAATGGGTGGACATAATGTCCTGGATGCAAGACAAGGGGTTTTGGCTCATAACTACTAACCCAGGAGTAGACTGGTGCCTATCCATTGGGCAAGGAGTCAACTAGACGTATACAGCAGATGGTTTGCAACTTTCACTCAAGTTTCAGAGGGTTGAACTGATGCTTGCCTTACAAACATCACCCAAGAATGGGTATCTAACTGCCTCTACTTACAGATATCCCTGCTGACATGCAACCTTCTCCATACATTAACCTAAAATAGTTTAATCCACTCCTTGAATGGAAGTTACAGATCAAGCATGCAGTATAGATATCTATACCCTAGAATCTATGAAACCCTTAGCAACCAGATTCAAAAGAAGGAGAATAACATGCAGCAAATGGAGACAAGCAGATAGACACATGCAATAAGTATTTTTCATATAACATTAACATTGAAACTGAAAATATGTGCAAAATACACTCATGTTGCAACTCATAAACTCTAAAATGGGATAGAACAACCAGGATCATGCCCTGTTCTTTGTTATTTACACAAAAATGCCTCAAGCCTTCAACAACCTTCAAATGAGCAACACAGCCCTACTTATACAGCAAGGAGGTGCTCTGCCTTAACCACCAGGCAAACTCAAAATTCGCCAGATACAGTACATTAAGAAAACGGCGCTCATCGCATTGAATGCAGCAGGTAGGGGAGGAGACAGGAAGAAACCTCGAGCCTTGCGCCGCTGCCCATGGATGTACATCTTCAGTCGGGTGGTTGAAACGTCCACGCCATTGCCCATACCTCTGCAACAACCGCCATTAATGGCGTACCAACCCGCAGCCTTGGGAAAAACATCATACTGTGCATCGCAAACCTTTCCCGCCAAAATGTATCAACCTGATGATTCAAATCATGCAGGATCAAATTATCCCACATGCACCCCGCGGCAACCTCCTATTACTTTATATACTAGGTCGCGAGCATATATGATGTCGGTGCTTTTGCTCCCGACGACACTAGCATAAGCCTCGTCATCATCATCCTGTAGCATGATATCTGGATACTCAATATCACCCTGACGTCAGCACCATCATTTGCATGATAACCTTACCTTCATGTGAAACATCAACTTGATATTCACCTTCATTAGCACAACCTGATGCATCGAAGGAAGATCCTCCTGTTTAGCTGATACCAAATGTCTGGCCTATGAACATCCTGATGACATCACCGTCATATCCTGCTGACATCATCAGCATATCTGCCTATCGCGCACCTCCTCATATCTGGATGATGTCATTAGAATATTTGCATCAAGATGATAATCGGAAGATAACTGGATATTTGGAAATATCACCCTGATAGAAATATCGGGGTGCACTGTAGCTTCATTGTAACATCGGGGTGATGTTTGAATATGACTGATATTTAAAAATATCACCCCCTCCTTCAGAATATGATGAAGCCGACAGGTGGATATCACCCTGACGTCAGCATCATCATGATGCTGGAACAAACATAAGGTGATAAAATAACATCGGGGTGATCTTAACAAAGATCACCCGATATTCAAATATGATGACCCTGCAGAATATCGGGTCATACTTGAAACCTAGTAATAACAGCATCAGGATGATCTTAACTAAGATCACCCGATGTTAAAATATCACCCTGCGGGCAGAAGATCAGGTTGGTGTGAAATATGACCCTCGTAAGAAATATCAGGGTGACGTTTGGAAACATCATGATGATGACCTCCTCTGAAGAAAATATGATGCTGAAGTTGAAAATTGCTAAGGAGGCTCAAGACTTAGGACTTCTTTGGATTTTTAGGGAAGGTGCCTGCATGATACCCCAAACATAAATTATTACTAATAGTGCCCAGGGCAAAATTTGTCCTAGAGCACACAATCCAGGAGGTACTGGAATTTGTGCCACTTGACCTTGGAATTTAGTTTTCAGGGATTTTAAGTCAAGGACTTGCATTTTCTTCAGTTTTGGAGTGGGATTCCAGTCATGTGGCCGGTTCATTCTCCTAGCTATTCCACGGAGGCTCAATTGTCGATACGGGATCAGAAATACAGAGTTCATTTCTTTCATCTTCGTTTGTTCCATCCTCCAGGAGTCCATTATTTCCAAGGCGGGAGATGAAGTTCATTTGTTCCATCCTCCGTTTGTTCCATCCTCGCGGGATCTGTTATTTCCAAGGCGGGAGATGAAGTTCGTTTGTTCCATCCTCCGCTTGTTCCATCCTCGCGGGATCTGTTATTTCCAAGGCGGTAGACGAAGTTTTCAAACCAGACTGCGAAGTCCTTGATTCAAGCATCTGCCGAGGAATCAAGAAATGATTTTCAAGCCTCCAAATTGACTGGACAGGTCAGGAGGCTGAACTGGACAACTCCAGTCCTAGGGCGCAAAATCCAGTAGGTACTGGATTTTGCGACCAGGACAAAAAGTTGTCCTGGGTGCAAAATCCAGTAGGTGCTGGATTTTGCGACCAGGACAAAAAGTTGTCCTAGGCGCAAAATCCAGTAGATGTACTGGATTTTGTGAACAGGACAAAAATCTGTCCTGGGCGCATAATCCAGTACCAGCTAGATTATGCGACCAAGGATAAGTCTCCTATCGCAATTCCAGCCTACCGGAGGGGGATTCATTAAATGTTGATTGTCTCTTGAAATTGCCCTAAGTCTTCGATTTGCGAATCTTCCAAGCTATGAAATGAGGTTGAGTGCCAGATTGGAATCAGAAGGATGTCTCCCAGATTGATCTTCTAGGCTGGAGCTGTCGGGCCGAGAACTGACTTCTATGACTGAAGATGAACATGCCAAGAAACGAAAGTCTTAATTGAGTTCCGCCTTGGTTGGAAGAAAAAACCTAGATAGACTATGAAATGGGATTCCGAGCAGGAATTCCTTGAACGAGACATCCGAGATAGGCATTTCCGAACAGGACTCCGGTTTGGACCTCCGAGCTGGATTCCTAGACTGGAGTCCAGGAATGATTTCCTACAGCGGGACACGGAGTCTAGGAATAAGACTGGAATTGAGCTTTATGCCGGGAACGGAGTGGGTTTATTACCTAGGTGTGGAAAGATAAAATCCCATCCTTGAGGATGAAAAATAAAACTCTTCCCAGAGGATAGTCCGGACTGGGCAGTTTTAGGGTTCAAGGCCTATGCGGAGGGAAATCTATGCATTCACTTCTCTTTCACACTGACAAGCCAGCCTAAGCTCCTGACATTATCTGAGCCGCGAAAATATTGCCGGATCAGAGTATGGGATTAGAGCAAGGATCCAGACCAGTCAAAAAAAAGGGGGACCCAATTTGCAATTGGGGTTGATGTTGTAAAAGGTCACAACAGTATCCTTAATACCTTAGAGTCAAGGCCTCTTGAGACTCCTTGGTACCTTTATGATGCCTTACATCAAGTAACCAAGGCCTATACATCACTATCCTTGCACTATGGGTACCTTATACCTCATGTGACAAGGCCTCTATGTGATGATCATCCTTTGCATCATGGGTACCTTATACCTCATGTGACAAAGGCCATAATTTTACCCATCTGGCCTCTTGGTATTTACCCTACCTATCTCTCATATGAGGTTGGTAAATTACATTTTATTATGCACCATTGATACAAAGACACTTCATGAAATATTGCATATTGGATCCATGATCATTCTACATAACAGTCTACATATCCTATGTGAATGAAAATGACTTACAAATCTGATTACTAACATAGATGTATATATAAATGAAAGCTTCTTGCAAGTCTGATTACTATCATAGGAATTTATATATAACAATGACATAAACAAAGAGCACCATGTTGTTCGTACATGTACGGCGGTGATGAGAGATCAGCAATAATTGAAAATGATAAGAGACTTGCTGTGCAAATCCAATTTGCAGTCTTGGTATAAGCTTTGGTAAATATTGATGAGGGATTCCTTTGTGTCTGCTATCCTTGGAATATAAACTTAATAAATACTGTTGTCCTTATTGTCCTTGGTACGATTCCTTGTATTTCCTTCTGCCTGCCCTTCGAATGCTTTTTGGGTTCCTTTATACATAGAGTTGGCCAATGAAAAGCAGCGAATGAAACTTGATGTCTCTTCATAGAAACCAATTGTAAATAATGATATTTATTTAAGGTGATCGGTGGGCAAGAGTTATTCGAACCCTTATGGAGCTTGTCTTAATTCCTTTTATTAATATTATTTGTCTCTAGTGCCAAGTCATAACAATTTGTCTTATTCTAATTTTGTCTTATTCCTTTGATAAGATGTCCATCACCCAAATGGGGATCTGCCCCTATTGTGATTACTTTATATAATATATATATATATATATATATATATATATATATATATATATATATATATTATAGTTATTATTTATATTTATTTATATATAGTATATTATATTTATATTTGTCTTTTATAAATATAATATATTCTTGGTAATAAATATATTATTAAAATAATAATATTATTTAATATCTTTTATTAAATATTATATATTAATAATATATGTTTGTTTATAAAAACGCAATTATTTCTATCATTCAAATTGACTAAATGTTTAAATCTTTAATTTAAACATTGCCCTAATATCGGGACATGACACCCAACTTCTTTTGCAATTCATGATTTGTGTTATTGTTGCTCCTCCCTTCTCGAGGTCGATCCCTGTTCCAGTATTTGACTTGGTAGAAATCAGTCCATGGCAAGGATTCTTTGCATTCATCACTTAGTGCCAACCATTCTCTCCTATAATCATCAAAAGTCTCACCTGGAGCTTGTGGTTCATTCTCCACAGACCTTTGTTGATCTAAAAATGTAGGCATGAGAGGTCTAGCCACAGTTGTATGAGATGTATGCATTGGAGTACCACCTTGATTTCTAGAAGTGCTTGCATCATTGTGCCCATTGTTTTGATTGCCTCTATCACCTCCATTATTGTCGTCACCTCCATTGTTGCCAAGGTTTTGCCTCATAAACCTATTTAAGAGCTGAAGTAATTCATGTTGCCCTCATGCTAGGTCATTGATCATTTCCTTTGTGCTAGGTTCTTCATGACTTCGGTCACTCATATTGCCTTCTTCCAAATCGGACCCAACAACACGATGCCTTCTCCTGTAAGTGATGTATCTCGCATCTTTAAAACTCGGGAGCCAACATTAGATGACCACCACTTCACAATCTCCACATGAACCCTACAGGCTGGCAGGATCCAAGCTCTGATACCACTATAATATCCCAAAATGGGATATTTTGGACAATTTTGGATTTACGAACTTTCCAAATTTTCTAAATTAGATTTATGCCCAAACCCTAATTTCTGAAGTAAAAATCAGACTTGAACAAACAACTAGGGCAGCCCGCAAAACATCTCAAATCCACATATTATCATTGCAAACATAATAATCCATAATGTACTTGTATTCCACAATCATATGAGCAACAAATCCACTTAGATGATCCACCCAATTGACGGAAAATTAATGAAGAAGTCTGCTGCTATAAAACTAAATATATTGTGTTAGCGTTTAAATTCGCACCTTGCGGTGTGACACTAAACGGAACAGCATGTACAGTAGGACTGTTATTCAAATTAGGAGGGGAAGCTCCCTTAGACAAAGAAATTTAAAAAGACAATTACAATCTAACCTATCCTTTTGTTTCTCAGAGCACGAGCAAAAGGCATTTGAAGCTCTTCTGCAATGCTTCAAGACTTTTTCAGAATATTGCAAAAGAAAATAACTAAACTTTATCAAACACACTTCCAATTTCTTTAAGTAAATCCAGAGCATAAAGAAATTGAAGGAACAACTTGGAGATTTTAACACAAAGGAACAATGAAGATCTAACAACAATCATTCACACACACAGTCATGAACAATTCTTTCAACCTTCGACAACAAGAAAGACCTTAGAAACCATGATGCATATTCTCATTAGCAAAGTAATAAAAACATATAACACTGCTTTGAACAATAAAATGTGAGCAAAAAAATAGCCTCAGCATTTACCATTAAGAAGTTTAAGTGTGTAGAATACACTTATTTATACCCTAAAAAGCAAAGATGCAAGGAAACAAAAGGAAGAGTTAACTAACGCTCTTCACTCTAACTCTAATGCTGCATGGGAAGCATGCAAGCTTATTAGCAATTTAAAAATAAAAATATCTTTCATGCAATTTAGTTAACTGAACTTGCATGTTGTTACACATTGAGTTCTACTCAAAGAAAATTTGTATGATCTCCAAAAATAAATTTAACTCTAGACAGCAAAGTCAGTTCTCAAAATAGAAACTGCTTTGGAAATCTCTCCCACTGCCCAAAATAGATTCCTCCTACAGATAGTGAAAAATTGGCTAAGTCTGAGAATTGAGATTTCTTTCGAATTCATCAACTCTGGCCTCATCTGGTATACTGATAGAATCAAGATGAACCATCCTCATCTGCAGGTCGATGGCAGCATCTTCAGTGGTCTTTGCTAAATCTTCATATTCTTTTTCAGCCTTGTCGAATTTTGATGCAATATCAACCAAGAGATACATCTTGTCCATGTGGGGATCACCCCAAAACCTTCCACGGATCAACTGCATGAACTCATCCTGCAAATTATGAACAAGGCAATTTATGCCTTCATCACTGAAATACCTGCAAGGAATGTTTTGGACAAAATCAATAGCATACTTCTCAATGTTAAGAAGTTTTCCTTTCCACGTAGCCAACTCTGAGGCTATATCTTTCGAGATATAAATCAAGGAGTACTGATGAGTCCATAAGAAAACAATAGACTTCTGCTCTGCCGTTATAGGCCTCATGTTGAGTGCCTGTAATCTCACCAACAACCTATCGTAAACAGGCTCCATATCCATCATGCACTCAAACATGTTCTGAATTCCCAGGAGAATGTCCTTAGAATTGGACACTACTGCTGTTAACTTTGCTAGAAAGTCAACACTCTTTGCTATGAAATGCTCAACCCAATCCTTGGTGTGTTTGCCATATACCACCAGTTGGCTTAACTGTCTCTGATCATCAAGAGACTCCATCACCTGCGGCAAAAAGAGTGAAGGCGGTGAACGTGAATGTAGGAGTTGTGAAATTTACTGACGCAGCTGCTTATTTTTTGATTTGAGGGCAGCCTTGTCTTCTCCATCTTTCAACACTCTATTCCTCATGGTATCAGTAGCAACCTCCAAAATATTTACTGCCGCCTGTCGGGTACTATGAACCAAGCTAATCTTGATAATGTGATAATCATCAGGCTCAACATCCTTTATCGTTTTGTCCTGAGGAGGGATAGTGGGCTCTATGATCAACTTGCCTTCATTAGACTTCAAAATCCTTGACTGCTTTTTAAGCTTCTTTGTTGAAGGCTCTTTGAATGTCTTATCCAGAGCACTGAAATCCAACTGGTAAGATGGTCTTCTCTTTTTCTCACCAATCACTGTATGGAGCCAAGTAGGAGTAGATCTCTTAGATATTGGCTCTGGACAGTTTTCGCCCTCAACCTCTGGATTTGGCATGACTTCCACCTCAGGAGGTGCAAAATATGACTCCAACTCAGGATCAAACTCTAACACTGTGGTAGGCTCAAACCCTAGATCAACCTCCATTACTGTATCTGGTTCAACCCTCTGTTCTACTTCTGGGTCATCTACCTCCTCAACTCCTGATGACTTAAATAGTATTGAAGTGATATGTATGGGAGACTGATGAGGTTCAGGTATCCTCTATGATGTAGGTAAATTTTCCTCTTCTGAAGAAGATGAAGTAGAAGCTGAAATAGAAGTTGTTGGTGAACTCGGCTCAACTGGTGGCAATGAGACTGCCTTTGGTTGTTGTTGCATTGGGGCTTAGACTGAGTTCTCTTCTTCTGGGTCACCCTCAAGGGTTCTTCCTCGGTGATATTCAATTCTTTGGTCTTCCCACTCACTACCTTAGATTTTAGCCATGTGGTCAACTGAGTAGGTGAAGGTGGCGGCTCTGTTGTAGAAACCTTGTTCTTTGATGTTTTAGTCCTCCTTTGCCTTTGACTGTTAATGAACATCTAGCTTCGTTTCACTACCCCTTTGGTTCTTTCAGTGATAGAGGTTATCTCTTGGAGAGACCAATCAATTTGTGGCAGAGGCTGTGAATCAACTCCATCCTTGATGAATTTGGGAGATAGGACTGAATTGTTTTCGCGTAAGCCTTTGGGGTCCTCATCAAGAAAAGCCGGTATCTACTCCAAAGTGAAGTGCTGGAACTCCTCCGACGAACCTCATATTCATCCTCACAGTTAGCCCAAAAATCCTCCATAGTTGGCACATGGGCAAACTTGCCACTGAGTCTAGACTTCATTACCTCCTTGGGATCATAAGTGTGTTTTTCCTTGAAGGTCTTTAGGCCGAATTTTGACATCTCTTCTCCAATTACTTTTGCATCGGAAGCACTCTTGCATTTGAAGATGCCAAGCTGGATAGGGAAGCTCACTGCAATTTTATGTCTGTTGCGTAGGAAACTATGAACTTCTTCGCTTTGACGTAGGAACTCCATGAAGACCACTTCATCAGAAGGGTATCTTGGTAGCATATATGGATAGGATGTGAACCTGTACAATCGAATGTAGGAGAAAGTGGGAAACTGAATGTACCGGTCCGCGCAATCTGAGATTACCGCTCTAGCCTCTTCTGAAATCCTGACATGCATTAGGTTCCCCAAGTCACGCACAGTGAACATTAGAAATGTGTCATTGACATGGCGGAAATGCTTTTGGGACTCTGAAATCTCTAGCTGAGGATATAGCTTGGTGATTCTAGTATTTTGTAGACAGCCCACGAAATTCAACCCGGCAAAATGGTGCTACTTGGCCACCATGAATAGCAAGTAGGATGTCATCCTGAACTCGCGAGTTCGAGAAAACTCTCTAATCTGTCGGTGAATACAATTGCTTATGAGGGTAGACCACTCATAAGTTGCACTTCCATTGGCTACGGTGCTGATGACATAGAACATCCATGTCCTGAAACTTCTCCCCTCAGCTTGGCCCGTAATGCGGTTGAGTAATGTGATCATGATTGCATAATCGTCCTTGAACTGGCCTCTACCCATGTTCCTAGGGAGTGTATTTCTTCTTTCCTTTAGCCATTTGCAAGCTATCTTTTGACACTTATCAACACATGAGCTCCACATTGTTACTTTCTTCAAGGTCAAGGCTGAGTGATTCTTCGAATGGTGGGATGTCGAGGGCATACTCTATATCATCAAGCTTCAGGCTGGCAATCACCCTTCCATCCACTGCTCTGATTTCTCTAGATTCAGGATCATAGTGTTTTATGCATGAAAGCACAAATTCAAGACCGTGAGCGGCTATGGGAAATGAACCGGCTTGAGTGAACCAAGAATTCTTCAAGTTTCTCGTTGTCGTACTGCCTGAGCTTATCAAGGATTCCAAGTCAAAACCTTCGGGTGAAACCTGGCACAAATCTCTCTTTAACTTTGGAATATTCATGTTTGAGAGAAGATTTGGCCTCAATGGTGACCAAGGAATATTGCATGAGTCTTCCTTGACGTTGTCTTGCCTTGAAAATGGCCAATTTAGACCTTTGTTTGCTTGCTGTCCAAGAAAATCAGGCCTCTCTTCTCGCTGTCCAAATTCTGATTTTTGTGAAAAAATGTATTTTTTGACCTTGGAAAGTGAAAATATGAGGTTGAATCCTCAAAAAATTGTCGGATCTGAGCTCTAGACAGTCAAGAATGATGGAAAACGTCTTTTCCCGAGGTGGGTATGCGATAGAAATGAGAAAATTTGAACATAAAGGCCTTAAAAAGCACTTTTCCTTTGGCTGTAGGTGGTGATTTTAAGCTGGAACAGTCATAACCAGAAAAGAGAAAGCTTGAAAAATCTCCAAAAATGGCCTCCTACACTTGGGCGCTATCCTTTGAGCATGAAAATAGGCCTCGGGATGATGAAGCATGAAGAAAATGGTGCCTTAGAATGCAAGATCTGCCCCTTAGGTATATTGCTGGCCCAAAAGTGTCTTTAACCTGTCATGAAAAAGCTTGAAACCCTTGACAATGGCCACCAATGTGAAGAAATGCCCTCGTAGGGTGTTGACAAGTCTTTGAATGAAAGAAAGATGGACAAAATGATGCACTAAAGTGTTGTCTTGGCCTTCAAGGTGAAGTGTCTCTCCTCAAACCTCTCTAATCTGCCTTTGCAAGCTTCCAAACCTCCATCAATGGCTGCCTTTGTCTTGAACGCAACCTTTACTCCTTCAAGTTGCCTTTGGAAATGATAATAACAATGAAGAAGAATCTCCTTTATAGCCTGCCTTGACCTTTTAGGGTTTCCCATGTGTTTTACTCTACAAATAGAGTGCTTTTATTTTTAGCTCCATGCAACAAAGAAGAGTGAAGTAGAAGTGAATGGTAGACCTCTATTTATAGCCTTTGATCTTCTCTCTCCTGAGCACTCTCTCTCCTACAAGTTGGGCGCCAAAAATGGAGGCATATTGTTGTTTTTAGAATGCTCAAAAAGAGTGCAAATCCCTCAATTTGAGCGCCTTTTACTAAGGCCAAAAAGGCGTGTGAAAAGCCCAAAATGGGCGCCTTTTGGAAGAGCCAAAAAGGCGTGGGTTTAGGCAAAAAGGGGCGCTTTTTGGAAAGGTCAAAAAGGCATGGATTTTGGTGAATTTGAGCGTCTTTTTGGGGTGGCACAAAAGGCGTGCAAAATAGGCAAAATGAGCGCCTTTTTGGGGTGACCAAAAATGAGTGCAAAATGGGCAAAATAGGCGTTTTTTCCAAGACATAAAAAGGAGTGCTTTTTCCCCAAAATGAGCGCTTTTTCCAAGGTACCAAAAAGGCATGTGAAATGGCCAATATGAGCGCCTTTTGAGGTGGCCTTAAAGGAGTGCATTTTGCCCAATATAGGCGCCTTTTGGAGATGGCAGAAAGGAGTGCAATTTGTTCAATATCGGCGCCTTTTTGAGGTGGCCAAAAGGAGTGCAATATGGCCAATATAGGCGCCTTTTACCAAGGCACTTTGCCTTAAGCAATTTTCTCATACTCTGCCTTTGAAAACCTTGATCTTTTGCCTTGAGATTTTCATGAAAACCTCATGATTGATTCACCATTCTCCATGCTCTTTCATCATGGCTTTTGACCTTGGAAATTTTTAATTTTCCCTCAGCCCTTTTTGATGGAGACTGCTCGGATCAAAGTCATTTGTCTCTGCCTGCGGAGCTTCCTTTGCCGTAACTTCTTCATTCGACAACAGAAAGCCTTGAAGTTCGGAAATTAGACTCATAAGACTTGAAGCTCTTATTGAAGCCTCTTCTCTTTGAAGAACGCTCCAAGGTGGAGGGTGCTTTGCCGAAAAATGCTCCAAAATGCCTTAGAAAATTTTTTGAAATTTTTCAAATTTTCAAAATTGAATTTTGATTTGTTCGATGTGTTTGCATTGCTTTCCTTGGTTCCTTTATGTCATTTTGGTCCTCAATCCATCACTTTGGCCTCCGCTTCTAGATGATCTTCCACATCTCGAGGCCTGATTGGCTTGCCAGAATTTCCCTCCATTTGAGCCTTGGATCACTCTCTTTTGATATGGCTTGTACCTGCAAGGTTAGCGAAATAAATGACAAGGCTACATGGTGCCTGGGAGGTGTGTTTGGGCATCTTTTTAGGACGTTCATATGCATATACGAGAAATTTCATATGGGTACAACATTATGTCTTCAAATACAATCACAAATTAGGGCACACATGATAAACATGCCCAGCAAAGTTCTGCCCTAAATATGAATGTTGTACATACCATAAACAATGCAATTTGACATTACAAAATGATAGGAAAAGGCCTCTAATGCTGCTGTTCCAATTAGGGCATCAAACCCTAGATCTTCAAGGCTCAAATGCAATAGAAAAACCTCCTCAAGTGGTGTGCTCAGGTCTTTTATGCTGCTATAATTATTTCTGCCTTGCTCAAACCCTAAATCAGCAATACAAACTCCACGAAATGAACTTCCAATGGTGGCGCTCCAAGGTAGGGTTGGAACCCTAAGCAATCTTCTTCAACAAGGGCGAATTCTGGTCTACACTTCTACTGCTCCAATTTCTGCTCTTCTCTAACCCTAATCAGCAAAGATAATATCCAAAAATGCAAACAACCTTCCTCTAATGGGCAGCGCTCCAAGTCTAGGGTAAACCCTAGTTAGTCATGCATCAATCCACGCCAAGAGAGGTCTTCAAAAATGATCTTCCAATCTGATTTAGCAATCTGCTCTTCTTCGACAAATAACCATGAAGCACAAGTGAACTGTCACGGAATCCTCCAAAGGAAAACCTGGTTTTCGTCCAACTTCTCCCAAGAACTCAAGGTTTTTGTCTCAAGTCCTTCTCCAAGAGATAAACTCCAAATAATGAATGAATGAATACTTGATTGATGATTGAAATGCCACGAAATGATTTTGTATAAATACATGACTTAACCCATTTTTCCTCCTGGCTGACCTAGAGAGGAATATCATTTATTTTTAATAATCTTTTCCCTCCAAGAGGGCCAACCAGCACCAAGTTACTTGAGCGTCAATGAAAATTCAAATTAAAGATATGAATTTACTTTCCCACGCCATCTCCCTTCAAGTGCCAAGGAAAGGTATTAATTTATTATTTATTCTTCCTTCACAAGTTGTCCCAAATCGATAAGGTATAGAAAAAGATCTTCACAAGGTTGGTGCACACATGCATAGAATCCAAGCAATATTATTTGTCCCATCATCAAGGTGGCATCAAACATAGAATTTGCTACAACTTCATCTCTTGGTAAAAACTCCTCAACATGACAAGTCTCCACAGTCACAATCCCTCAACATGACAAATCTCCATACTTGCAACTCCTCCAAGTGATTCGCTCCCATGGCAAGAATATAATATTAAATGAAAGTCACATCAACATCATTAGAAAAATACATCAAGGCACCTTCAAACCTCAATTTGCCTTCCAAAATCCCCTTGAGTGTGAAAACAAGTCCTATCCTCCAGTGGTGATCACTCTGAAAATGGGGACATTACACATACAAATATTGTCTTTGAAATCATATTAATCTTGCTTGGGTGCCATTCTTTCAGATCCTTGGAGAGTATTTGCTGCAAATTAGAGACTTTCTGTTGACCGTATTGCTGGGGTTTGAAAGGACTACCTTCTTTGCAAATATTATCATTGAAATCCCATTTCCTTGCATAGACATCATATCTCATGTCATTTAGAGAGTTTTTGTTGTTGTTACAAGTGCCTTGTACCTGGTCGTACACCCTCATGGGTCGTACCAGTCCTTTGCTGGGTGAGTGGATATTATGATCCCATCGCTTTAGTTTGAACCTTGCAAATGTTCAATTTGGTGGCGCCTAATATGGGATTTGATGTGGCTGTGGGTTTGAAGGAGGATTGAGCACTAATGAAGCTACTATGAGCATGTTACCAAGGCTGTCATGAAAGAATATCAGACCTGCATCAGCAACAGAAATGTCTACAGGCCAGCCAATAGTACTTTCTTCCATGCTTCTCATGTTTGGTATATTCATAGTCACTTTATGATCTATTTGTGCGATTACAATCTTGACTTGATAGAGATATTTCTAAGCTACATTTGCTACAATAGTGACATGATTTTATCAGAGGCAATGCTCTAATATTGCAGGTGTTCTCATTGTAATACTTTCATTGATGCAAACTTTGTAATGGCTTCCCACTAAACAAGTGGATGTTCCAGTGAGATTAGATTGCTTATTTTCTTTATAATGGCTTCCCACTAAATAAGTGGATGTGCCTATTTCCTTTCCTACATTTCATGGCTCAGGTTCCCACTGAATAAGTGGTTGCCCACTGCATAAGTGGATGTTTACTTTCATGTTTCATTCCCACGATTGAGTGGATGCCCACTGTATAAATGGATGCCCACTGAATAAGTGGAAGATTGATTCTACTATTGTTTGGATTTTGAATGCTAACTTTGAAGCACTTGTATGCTATCACCTTGCCCACATCAGGATCTGGGTGATCAGAAGAGTGTGGAAGACATCATTGCTCTTAACATTTATTGTTGTGATCTATTTTCAAAAAAAAATTAGGGCAACCTATTACAGTGGTATCAGAGCTAGTCTTCCTACCAACCTGGTGGTCACTTCTTCATTGTGATCTTCTAGTGTTGAGATAAAAAAAATTTGCATGTGCTTTTGATGAATCCAAAAGAACCTAATTTCATTACTTACAAAAGAAGGTATCAGCTTGATCCAGGGATTGAAGAAGAGAACAATATGGGTGACAAACCCCACAAAACCCTAGTACCAGAGACATTTTGAACGATCTTGCTAGAGGACAGCAAGAGTTGGTGAGGAGTAATCAGCAGATGACAAGATTGTTGGCTCAGTTGGTGAATCAAAGTATGGGTGGTGAGGGCTTCCCGGAATAGAGGAAATAATGTGAACAATGGAAATGCCACCAACTCCAACAATGCAAGCGATCAGGCCAACAACACTAGAACCACTTGGGCCTCTACAGCTAGGCCTATGATGCTTGTTTTCTTGGGGCAGTAGTAGAACCAAAGTGGAGGGCAGCAATTTGTGGCTAAAAGTTCTGCTGATTACCAGCAAGAGTGGATATCCTTGGGTGAAGAGTTCCAGAATGCTGTCACTTCATGATTTTTACCAAATCAAGTACAAGAATAGGCCTAGGATCCAGAATCAGGACCTTCAACAGAAGCTTGGGAAAGTGCCAATACCAACTTTTGATGGGTCATCAAAATGCACTGCGAGGTCATGGGTGCAAAAGTTAGATAACTACCTGTGTTTGAACCCAATGTTGGAAGGAGATTCAATCAAGTTTGCCTCTGCACATCTTAATGGTGATGCTCATGACTAGTGGACTCATGGCATGATCACTCAAGGTAATAGCCTCATCACATCATATGAAGACTTCACTCAAAGACTCATCGATCGCTTTGACAAGCATGATCCGGAAAGTCATTTCAGGGAGCTGGCCCAAGTTCGGCAAAGAGACACGGTGGATGCCTACATTTCAGATTTCCAAAGAATAGCTATGATGGTGACTGATGTGTCTGAAGGGAGGTTTACTTACCTCTTTGTTGAGGGGTTGATGGAACCGTTGAGAGGTTGGGTGAAGGCTTTGGAGCCTAAGTCATTGCAAGAAGCCATCAAAAAGGCTAGGAACATGGAATTTACAGTTCCTAAGAGTAAATTTCAGACCAAGACATTCTTTGATAAGAAAAATGACAAGGAAGACAAGAAGTACTTACAGAAAGAACAAATGTAGCCTAAAACCAACGCACCTAAGATGGATGATGAGCTCTGAAATGAGCTAAGAAAAAAAATCATCTTTTACATGTAAAGAGCCTTGGGTTCCTAGACACAAGTGTTATGAAAGAGGCAAAGCTCATCAGTTAGAAGCCTATGTGACAATTGAATCAAAATCAAAAAATTTGGATTAGCACACTGATTCAAAGTCCAGTGATGAAGAAGAAGCTCTAGAAGGGTCTAACAAGAACAAAGTTAATGATGGTATCTTTGACAGAATATTTTGTCGACCTGAGAATGACCCTTTTAAGGTCTATGGTGTGTTGTGTGGACAACGAACCACTGCTCTAATCGATATTGGTGCCACACAATTTAATTAACGAAGGAGTGGTGGTGAGAAGAGGCTTTCAGACTAAGAAATTTGAGGGATTCAATGTTATAGTTGCTGATGGGTTTACTATCCAATGCACAAGAAGAATTCCAAACTTGAGTCTCCAATTGGGAAATTATGAGGTAAAGGATGTTTTCTATGTAGTTAGGATTGGAAATTTTGAGATAGTCTTGGGCATTCAGTGGTTAAAGTCAATGGAAGAGATATCTTTGAACCTTCAAACCATGGAACTCAAATTTCAAGCTGATGGTAAGACTATGGTTTTGAGGGGAATGACTAATGGTACATCTCGAGCTCCTATTGCAAAGAGAATGGAGAAAGAACCTTGTGCTGATGTGCATACCATATTTGATGAGCAAAATGATGAATCCCACAATAGTTTGCTTGAAAAGCCTCCAAAAGATGATTTTGAGCTTGCTAGAGTTTGCAGAACAGCAGTAAGAAAGTCAAATTTAGAACTTGTTTTGCATTCAAATGTGGTAAGTCAAAGATATAATTTTGATTTTCACTCATTTGTCAATCCACTCTATGATATAGGAGCTGATTTGACTCATCACAATCCTCTTTTTGAGTGGAATGGGGAGGCAATGATTGATAAAAAATCCTTGAACATTGATGATGATATAGTGAAGGTGCAAGAAGATAGAGAGAAAGTTGTTTCAGATTTTCAGAGGAAGCAAGAAGATGATTCAAATAATGATGCATTATTTCATAATGATAGCAAAAATTCTAATGCATCGGAAATTCCTTTTGTTGATAGTATCCAAATTAATGAGGAAAGTGAGCAGCACTGTAATGTCCCCTTTTCCGGGTCCTCTTGCAGCGCAATTGGAGCTAATTTTCTGGGTTGGTGACAGCCTGATCAGAGGAGTATTTCGATATCACCAATGTGTTCAGGTGATCCAGTGGAGCTGTATGACACTTTCGGAGAGATTTCGGACAACTTGTTCGTACTTACTATTTATAATAAGTTCTTGCATGGCGACAATCTTTCTGGGTTTTTCTGGGTTTGTTCTCTTTGGCCCTCGGAGAACACTGCTATTTATAGTAAGTGTTAGTCTGGCGTTGTTTTGGTGACTTGGCAGACCTCCATTGGCTATCTCAAATGTTGCATTGAGCTCAGTGATATCAGATGGTTTGCGGTGATGTCTTTCCAGGCGACTTTGGACTTTTGGGCCATACTTACTATTTTTAGTAAGTTAGGGTTTCTATCCGTTTCGGGAATCTCAGAGTTGGATGTGAAGCGTTTCGGCGAGACCTTTCCAACGGTCTATAGATCTCGGGATTTCGATGTGTTTTGAGCCTCCGTTTTAAAGTCCGTAAATTATTAATGTTTATTTAATATGGGACTTTATTATAAAGGGGATATAAGTGATTTTAAAGTATACTTTATAATATAAGTTAAAGTGTCATTTTAAAAGGGGAGATATAAGTGACTTTTAAAGTATACTTTATTTTATAAAGTTGTGCACCAAAATTGAAAAGAATGAAAGGTGGGAAATGAAAGTCAAATGCAAATTGAGAATTGTAAAAGGGCATTAAAGTTTATTTTATTCATTCTTGATATTACATTTTATGATTCTATTTACTCTGCATATGAGGGTTTGGAAGAAATATCCAGCCTTGGCTCTTGGTGACGGAAACCACCATTAGTTTCAGTCTTCCACAGGTGTGAAAGATCACCCAAAGGGACTCTTGGGCAGCCATACTCAATGGTTGTATTTGAGCTTCAGTTTGGTACCATTATTGATGGAGTTGGAGATAACAAGACATATCTTATTGCAGTTTTGTTTCAGCTAAGAGAAAGTATTAGTGACGGATTGTATTGCAGATTTGAGAGGGTTTGGATGTTTTATTTGCTGCTGTTCCTTTACCCAGGCCATACCAGCACCCAGTAGTGACGTGGGTCTTTGATAGCTACATCTTTGACGGAGTTTATGCATAGAGAACACTTGTGCGGTTTATTACTTGTATCTAGAGCAGCTGTATGCATTTCTATTGGTGAAAGAGATCAAGTTGTAACTTCATATTTGTTGTACCTTTCATTTTTAGACTTGCATTTTGTGAACAGCGAAGTGGGTATGTAAGATACTTCACTATTTTGGCTATCTATTTTTTTGGGTATTGATGTTTTAGATAATAGGGGATATTTTAGGAACTGGGTTGTCAATATTCTGTGAAAATACTGAGTATCTAAGCTGATATAAAAATCTGGAATTTTCAGCTATGTATTCCCTATGTAATGTTCAGTTTTGAGTTGAAAATTATTATATTGTTGTATCAAACATTGCAAAAATATCAGAGAAAACCAAAACAAACTAAAACAGACAAGTAGAAATCCAGAGAATTAAATATCTTATCAGGGGTGGGATATTACAAGCACATGCTGGACAGAGCTGCTCTATTACTTCTTAATCAGCAGAGAAGTCACCAACAAAGTATGTTGGAAGTTAATGGAGACTAGATAGATGTACCTTGGAGAGAAAAGGATCAAATTTTCAGTTCTAACTTGGCTGTTTTGTTGCAGGCCAGCCACTTCAAACTTGGGTTTGCCTTAATTCATGGGGTGTGGCCAAGTAATTCCAACTTGGGAAGGAGGACTTTTCAATTGGAAGATGTGTGGAAGTCATTTCCAGCCTTTCCTAAGATGGATTTGAGTATTCCAATGCTCACTTTTCAAAATCAAACATGAAGATTTGATTTGTGCAACTGCTGTCCTAATTCTAAAGCCATGATTTTGATAAAATCAGGTTATAAACTGCTGTTAATTCCCTTGGACAGCTGCATTTTGATCATAGTTTGGGCTCCCACACCTTGGGTGGATGATGAAGAGAGGTTTCAGATGTGGGAGAGCGATATTTCATCCTTCCTAGCATTAAATGGGGTATGGAAATTTCAATGGGATACCTTGAAATGTTCCAAGTGGTTATCCTTTGCTTTGTTAATAAGGAGGTTAACTCATGATGGCAATCTAATGAGAAGGTGCACTTGGTGGTATTGGATGATGATGTTTGGTCATCCTGTCTTGCAATTGCTTGAGGACAAGCAATTTCGAGAAGGAAGGACTGTAATATCCCCTTCTCAAGCCTAGTCAGCTGTGGGCCCAATAGCGTATTTCCTAGAGTCCCGAGAGGCTGTAGTATCGTAAGGGGTTACTCTTTGTGAAGATCTTTGGTTCAGTTGTTCTTGTTGGTTTCTGATGTTGGATTTGAGCTCGATGATGTTTCAGGATGGCTATGCAACTTTCGAAAGTTTGTTCGGTTTCTCGGATAGCTCTCCAAGATTCTTGGAGGAGCCGTCTGTTTTTAGAAAGTCACCTGGAAGGCATCATTATTCATCCCAAACCTTATGGAGTATGTTAGTATAGTTTATTTATCATTTTGGTGTGAAGTTTGGGATTTTCTGCAAAAGCAAGTATTTTTATGAGTTAACAGTTAATTATTTTGCACTTAGTCTTATAAAGTTGGAAATAATTATAAAGTGCAAGGGTATTATAGCTCATTGGAAAGGGGAAAAATCACTCTTTTATTTAGGCACATAAAAGTGAGCTAATGTGGTAAAAAAGGTGAAATATTGGAGTTTGAGTGGAAATGTCTATTTTTCTATTTTATAATTCATTTTATTGTGCAAACTCCTAAAAGTGCCTATATAAAGGGATTGAGAGCTCATTTTGTTTTTTATGCTTGAGTTTATACCGTTATACTATAGGAATGAACCTGTGAGATCTTCTTCCCTTCTTGAGGACGGAAATCCTCTTACAGAAGTTCAATTTCGGTGGTGAGATATCCACCCTAGCTGAAGAAGGTGACTTCAGTTCAGGAGTTGCATTGAGCTTCATGGAGTTTGATGTTGTAGTGTCCCCATTTTCATGAGCATCAGTTCGCAGAGGGTTTAGCATATTCCTGGCTCTCGTAGGCTAATACGGTTTGATTAGAGGGTCTTCTTGGCAGTTACCCGATCCGTGGTTGGCTTTCTTTCATGGATTTGGTGATTATATGGAGGTTCTACTATGTTATTACAAATGTTTTTAATTTGGGAAACCTCATGTTATGTTTTGACATTATGTTTTGCACTTTATATATTTTAATGTTATATTATAATATTATAATAAAGTGCAAATATAAAGTATATCTTTTATCCCACATTGACAAGAAAGTGTGTGAGCTTCCCCAAGAAAAGAATAAAAGGATCTTATGGGCTTATTCTTGGACATGAAGAATTGGATATTTGACTTAAGTTTGTTTGGTGGTGAGTCCAGCTAGGGTTCTGCCATTTTTCCAGCCATTGGGAATGAAAACTCCCAATTGGTTATGCAATTTTGAGGTTGTGAAATATCAGTTGAATTATTGCTTCATTGTGGGCTTCACTTCAGGGGTCCAATCTGTGCTACATTGGAGGATTTACATATTTTTAATTAGAGTTTATTTTCAGTCATTGGAAGGGTTTTCTGAGGTCTGCAATTTTACATCAGTTTGTTGTTATGGGGTTTGAATAGCCTATGTGAGACATGGATATTTGCTCATTGTGCACTGCTGAAGCATCAAATCATTCTGGGTATTTGAGCAATCAATTCCTTTTGCCGAGACAATTATTTCAAGGGCAAATTGGAGGAGGTTCAAAGCTGCAATTAATTAATTTTGAGGACTGATATACTACAACAAGGGTGTCATTGGCAAGACATTTTTGTTCATATCTCATCGTTGAAGCATCCTATGGTTCTGGGTACTATTGCATTTTGATCCTTTGGTCCTACCAATCATTTCAGGTGCCAAGAAGTGGAGTTTTATTGTTGCATTTATTTATCTAAAATATTGCCAGGCAAGGGTAGGGGTGACTTCACACATAGACGGGCTATTTCACTATTTTTAGTGGGGTTTTATCATCAACAAGTGTTGCTTCAATATCTCAGGCATATTGACTATGTGTATCAGGGTCCTTAATGTTTTGTTAGAGTATTGACATAGTTAAGTCAATTTGCATTAGGTGCTGCTGTAGATGAACATTTATATTAGATTGGCATTGTATTTGGATTTCATTGTAAGTCAAGAGTATTGGCTAGTTATATCAGCATTGTACTAGAGATTGCATTCAATTAAGAAGGGGAAATTTGTATGCCAATTATTTGATGTAATGCTTATATTGATTGAGCTCTAGATTATCATATGAGTATGCATGCCAAATGTTTGTGAAAATGCCTATTGGCTGAAGGTGGTTGTTTGTATAGTGATTTGCATATTTCGTCAAGAGCCTTTGCTTGCCAAGTGTTTGCATAAATGCCTAGTCGTTGTGGGTGTATATTGGCTATATTGGGATGCATGGAAAGTGTTTGTCTTAATGTCAACTAGCTGTACTAGTTACATACAGTCACTCATATGTATGCCAAAGGTCTGAAACAACTAGTATATCATTTCTATAACAGCCTTGCATTGTTAGAAGCATTCAATAACATCATTAGCAGCCTATGAACTCAAAGAAGACAATCAGAAAATTCGTAACATCAGGTTCAGACTTTGAATGCGAAGTGTTTGACAATATTCCTTAAGCTTTATATCAGCATATTGAGTTCAAAAGTGGCAAGGTATATTACAGATGTTTATTGATGGATTTTAGATTGAAAATAATTGTGTGTGGATTGTGTGGGTTTTGGAAGTGGTTTTGAAGTTAGAGTTTGAGTTTTTTTGAGTTTTGTTGTTGATGCATTGTTGGTCATACCCTCTTCTGGTCGTACCTATGCATGTATATGTTGGAGTTTTGTAAAGGGAACAAGGGTAGGATTGTTTGGAATGTCTTTGAATTAGTAATTGCCATGTGATAGCGCTCAGTTTTGGAGTAGATTTAAGAGCTTTGTGGTAGTGGATGTTGTTGTACCACTATTGTGCTATATTGTTTGGGTGTGCATTAACTTTGGTTAGGAAAGATTGTAACATACACCCCTGTTTGAAGAGTTTTTTGATGCCAATTTTTTTTGTTTGATTGTGATGCTCACTGTTGATGGGTTTATTTGCTTGTTTGCATTTTTCACATTCAATAGTGCAAAATAATAACGAAATACATAACATGCAATGATATCCAGAAGAGTGGAGTACATAAACAATTAAACTAACAATTACCCAGATGCTTAAATGGCATAAAACTTCAATTACATGACATACCCATTTGCAGATTTATAATGTTGCAGGTCTGATATACAAAACCAGCAACCAATAGCTATCAAATCTCACTCCCAGTATCAACAAATGTCATTTCTCCCTTCTACTACTGATGGACAGCAATATATGACTCCAAACGCCCTTGATAAAATAAGGAAAAGACCTCTAGCTGAAGCGTTTTAGCTCCTTGGAAGCTCACGCCCTCTTCATGGTGATGTATGGCCTATCCTATGAATGCTACAGCAGTAAAACACTTGAAACTTTGATGATATCTACCCCAAAATACTTTTGAAATGTCTATAGCAGCATACAAAACCCCCACACTCAAAAGTAAGTGATAAAACTCGAACCCAATGCACAAAACTGTTTCTGGCAATGGTACGGCCTCCTCTAGGGTGTACGGTCAGCAACCAGCAGTCACAGCAATTCAAAAAGCAATCAAATGCCTCCAATAATAACTCTAAAATTGTTTGCCAATGTTTGCTTATGAGATCTACATAAAAACCCTGTATAAAACCCTCATTCAACTATCAAACGAAGCACCAGCGTAATCCCTGTTTGAGATCACCAGCAACTCCCCGGATGGTGTCTTTCAACCGCATAGGAAGTGGTATCTACAGAGGTTTTCGTCTCTGCAAACCCTTGAGGCTAACCAACTCCTCCAAAAAGCCAAAGCTCATGAAATGAAAATGCACGACAATAGAATGAGAGAATGAGTTCTTTTTTTTATTTTATCTTCTTCCTTCCCAAACGCCCAAGAGAGTCTTTTTTTTCTTTTTAATATTTAATTACATATTATAACCCCTTATAACTTCCATGGATTGAGTGCCCCCTTCTTCTAGCACTTCATCTTTAAAACACACTTATATCCCCTTTTAAGTCACTTTATAAAATAAAGTAACTTATACATTTAAAATATTATAAGTTAAATATTTAATTTAACTTAAATACTTTCGACATTTAAAATAATATATTCTAGTCACTTTAGAATGCCGAGAAGCTCACCAGTCGCCCACCGATGTCATCAAGAAATAGAAGTGCCAACACCAACTCCGTCGGTGACCCCAACCGACTTACTAAAAATAGTAAGTCCTAGGAAACTCGTCCAAACTCACTCCGAACAGGGAGGATGTGCTCAAACAATTATCAGAACTCGATCAAGGCATCCCACACATGCCACAATCGCTGGTAACCTCCACCAAAGTTCCCTAACCATCCAACATTAGCCTACGAGAACCCTAGAATAGGCTAATTACATCAACTTGTCGAACCGGCTAGGAAGGAGAAATTAGAGTCCACCATCCATTAGTAATTTCTTCCATTTGACCAAATACTCTTTAATGATACTTCTCTTGAGAGTCCGCTCCCAAGAATCAATGATAGCCTATGGAATCAATATTAACTTCCCCTCCTCATCCAATGGTGGCAACTCAGATGAGGGAACTACATTGTGTCCAAGTGCCTTCTTGAGCCTAGATACATGAAAAACATTATTCTCTCAGCTGCTGGTTGGTAATCCGAGCTCATAGGCAACCTCTCCTACTCTCCTGGACACCCTGAATGGGCCATAAAACCTGGGTTTCAGCTTCTTTGATCCACTCCTTTTGAGAGTAGATTGTTTGTATGGTTGAAGCCTTAAGTAAAGCATGTCGCCAACCTCAAAATTGTGTTATACTCGATGTTGATCTGCATACAATTTTTGTTGATTTTGTGCTTGTTGCAGATTGTCCTTGAGTGCTTTCATGATGTCCTGAATTTCTTACAACCAATCCTTTGCTTTAGGCACTCTACTATCACCAACCAATAAATCCATGAAGCTAGGGGCATCATACCCATATAAAGCCATAAATGGTGACATCCTGATAGACATATGGTATGTAGTGTTATAACAATATTCCCCAAGATGCAACCATCAGATCCATGCTCTTTGCTGCCCAAAAACACAATTTCTGAGATATCCTTCCACCCATTTGTTCACTATTTCTGTTTGCCCATCTGTCTATGGGTGGTAACTAGTACTAGGAGTAAGTTCAGTGCCACACAATCTGAACAACTCCTGCCAAAAAAGACTTAGGAACTTGTTGTCCCTATCGCTCACAATTCCCCTTGGCACCCCATGCAACCTGAAGATCTCCTTGAAAAACAGATCAGCCACCTGCACTGCAGTGTATGTCACTGAGATAGCAAAGAAATATACAAATTTGGTCAATCTGTCGACCACTACAAATATACAATCCTTGCCTTGCATCTTAGGTAGCCCAGTAATGAAATGTAGGGTTTAACTAATATTGTTTTAGATATTTATTATATTTTGGTGTGAATGTGTGATTAAAAATAATTTTATTTGATGTTGAACCATGAAAGTTATTATTATTATTATTGATGAAACTAAATGTTTTATATAATTGATGGATATTTGACAATAAGTTTGGTTATCAAAATAAAAGATTTTGTGGTATGAATGAATTAAGTTAAAAGGGTTACATTGTGAAATGATTAGTTTATAATTTTGTGGGAAGATATAGTTTCTTTAAATATATTATTGTTTGTCTTTGAAAAGGAATATGAAGAGTTTTGGGAAAAGTTTAATAAAGGGGGGGTATGTGAGATATTTTAAAAGAGAGAATAGGGAGAAAAGAGTAGTAGTTGAGCAGGGAAGAAAAGTAATTGTATCTTGAAGGAAAGAGAGTTGTTGTTTGCTGGAGAGAGAAAGCATGGCAAGAGGGCTTTGGGGAATGGTTCTCGTATGCATATTCAAGGTATGTAATGAAACCTGATTTAATCTCTTTCAAATATAAAAGATGAAAAAAAAATGGGAATCTGTGATTAGAATGTAAAATTTGGAAAAGAAATGGATGTTGTGAAAGTTCTTGTGTAATTTGAATTTTGTTAGTGATTTAAATGTGGATGTTTAAACTTGGAAGTATGAGTGAAGGTGTAATGGGGCTTGCTGGTTTGATATCTGTTGGGGGTATGGTTTATTACAATATCCTTGATCATGAAAGCATGCTATCTATATTAAAGAGATCTCTGTTTTGATGATGCTGGGAGATGAAATTTTATGGGAGTGCTCGGAGTATTGTTTGGGAGGTCTGAAAATCTTATGGGAGTTTTGTTTGGGAGTAATGTTATGGGGTTTTGATTTGGGAGATTTGTGCTCTTGCATTAATTGAGAAAGGAATATAACGAGCTGATGTATTATTTTCTAAGAATAGACTGTTTTATTTTCTCTGTTATGATTTTTGCACATAACGGACAAGAATGTTTATATTTTAATGCTCGGGGGTGGAATACGACATTGGTTGATTCCTACAGTCGGGTGGAAGAGTGAAATTGTATTGTTATTGTTTGTGGTTGCAGGACAAATATAAAAAAAATCTGAGTAAGCAGACCTAGAGAACTGAAACTGAGTCGTGTTGTTATGGATAGAGTTGAGAGCGAAAGGATATCCTCAGAGAAAGAAATTAAAGGACAATGAGCAAGAGCTGAACTTAAATTCAAGTAACCATTTTTTCTATTTATCCTATGAATGAATTGATAGTATTGTTTTACATTATTTGTCGTATCGGTTGAAAAATAGCAGTCCGGTCAGATAATCTATTTTTATTGAATCTTAATACTTGATCGGCAGATGAATCCATGTAGTTAAAACTTAGAGATGAATTGGTTTTAATTGAGTTGTCGGTATGGAGTTTTGTACGCCGATTGTGGCATCTAGGCTATAGTCCCGCAAGAATGCAACAGTCAATATTAAACCTATTATGCATCACTAGAGAATGCTTGAATATGATATGAAGTAATTAAGCAAGGACGTCTACATATTTACTTTTCTGGAAACAAGAATTTTGGTAGATCACTAATTTTTGCAAATTTCACTCCTCGTAGGACTGGAGCAGTATCCTCAGGAAACATTGGATTGATATAACAGCCATTTGAAATTTCTAAGTCTCCAAGACGAGTCAGTTATACAAACCAACAGCAATATGAAGGTTCGTATGGTTCTCTAAGAGGTGATAAGGGAATCAAGTAGTTATATGAAGGATTTTCTTATTCATGGTTTAGTTTCTGCAAAACACTCAAAATATACACTAGATCTATTGCCTGTTTGACGTTTTCAATGAATTCCATGTTAGTTTAGTAATTGTAGATGAAATCTAATGCTTTTATAATGTGAAGATAGAAACAAATAAACTATTTAGGATACTTCCCTTGTAGAATGCGCCGAATGGGGCTGACAAAGATGCCCAGTTCGGCTGGGAAGTCGCTGTTCTGAATTAACTTGCAAGAAATTGTTCTTTTAGCGTGGCTCTTTGTAAATTATAAAAAAAACAAGAATGAAATTTAATGTTGCATGTCTTGTTCTACAAAGGTTAATTTTTATTTCATATTGTAGAATAATGTTTTCAGTGGTACTAAAATTAAATTTAGTGATATCTGATCTGTGTTTTTAAGTTCGGTAGGCTAGCCAGGAACCTTGATGGATAATAAGTAATACTATAATTTTTGCATTGTTATAGTATTGTTAGAGTTTCTTTTTAGTCTGCACATAAAGAAGGAATACTATTCTGTATTGAAGCGAATGTAGTGGGATTTCACGTTCCAATGTGGGCGATGTGGAGGTGAGATTTTTCTGCAAACAGTACATTAAGACTGTTACTAATAATGGTTCCTTATTCTTTTAGTTTGGAAAACGTATTTATCTTCTTGGCAGTTAAAAATACGTTTACTATTTCGAGCTCAAGTCTGTATTTAGGTAAGTAGGGAATCTGTTAAGGATTCATAGGAAAGAAAAAAAAATCTGATTACTTAGTAATGATACATTTAAGTATATTATATAGGTCGAAGATTAAAATCTATTAGAGTTAAAAAATAGAACAAAATATTTCTGCTTCGGAGTTTACATCTGTGATGTGATTTTTTTTTTAAGGTATTAAAGAATCATTTTTAAAGACTGGAGCAGAATGCTGAATAAGATTTGATGTTGACTTTCTCTTCCAAGGTGAAACTGCCAGCAAAAGTTGAAAAGAAACAAAATGTTGTTTGAAAGCAAAGATTATGAGTGTGGTTAGTTCTCAAGATGAGATTACGGCTCACAATATTGTTTTGGATGTATATTAGGATTCCAATTATCTTCTCCGAGTGTAGTAGAGAGTCGTGCTGTGGAACTACCTTAAAGAGGCTGCTTAATAAAAGTATTTTTTTTTTGTTAAATAAAACTATCTTCTTGTATATTCATTTATTTTGAGTATTTGTTCAGTTTGATAAATTATACAATCTAATCCAGATTTTCTTATACAGAACATTGGAGAGTTGAATCCTTCAACAATAATATTTATCCACATTTTTGCTCATCTTTTCTAATATTTGTTAATGTGTGTAATCAATTCTTTATTTAAGTTAATTTTATTTTACTATACCTTGAGTAGGCATTACATGAAATCCATGGAGACATATTCCCATTTCTGATTAGGAATGGGTAAGGGCTGAAGTAGTCTAGCTGGATAAGTGTGCTCGTTCTTATTTTGCTGGCAAGTAGGGCACTCTCTAATATACTTAAGGACCTCATTCTTGAGTCCTTTCCAAGTAAAACGTTGTAATGTCCCCTTCTTGATACATGGTTAGTCCATCATTGGGTTCCCGTGGACTAGCAGTTTGGTTAGGGAACCGTGGTTACTTTGGCCGTAGAGGTGTTTGTCGGCAATGGAGTTGTGGTTCGAGGTCAGTGGATCCAGTTGGCACCCTCTGAGTTGGCTCTATTTGCTCTTGGCCATTACTTACTATTTTTAGTAAGTTCAAATTTGGTGTTAGATTGGGATTTTCGGAGTGGGGTTGGATTCGTCTCGTCGAGGGCTTTCCAACAAGCTATAGATCATTGCATTCTAACACCGTCTTGGCATTTATTTTAAAGTCCGTAAGTTCAAGTGAAATATTAAAAGGGACTTTAATGTTAAATTATTGACTCATAAAATGAAATATTAAGAGGTCACTTATGCCTAGTGTGTGGGCGCCCATCCCTCGGAGGATAAAAACAATTTAAAAACATAAAAGTCCCTCCAAGAAAGCCAACACCCAACTTGAGGAGATAAAAGGTGAAACGGTGGAGTTCATTTTCTTATGCTATGTTATGTGTAATATCCCTGACCGGATATTTTCTAAAACACTTGTTATAGATAGAAATAGATGCTTCAAATTAAAGATTTGAAGAGTAATAATCAGATCTTGTATTTGCCAATCAGACTTGCAGTTACTTCAATCACATCAATGAACATGATTTTGGTTGACAAATACATAGTCAGAAAATTTACATACTATCCATAGATTAATACAATAGATTTATTGGGATTAGACCAACAAACTTATGATCAGATACAAAACAGTAGATATGACAATTACACAATGATTGTAGATGGTCTATCTTCTATAGCCTTGCTTTATATTATCTTTAACTATTTTAGATGGAAAGACTCAGACCTGTATATGGACCTGCTATTATACTCCTGGCAATTTACTCCACAGATGCTTTTAAAGAATGACAGTGTTTGAATCACTGGAGTGTACTCTCGATCACCTTCCAATCTGATTGTCTTCGAAATATGACAAAGTCTTTGATGTTCTCTATCAAGTGGATGTCTTCAGGCAAATACAATGATTTCCTACCCAAATCGATGTTGGGAATGATGAGGCACTTTGATAAACTGTAGTTACACACCGTTAGATGATGATTTGCTATTTTTTCCAACCTCCCGATCTCTTGTATTGAAATGTTATTCAGTTGAGTATGGGAAGTATTGGATTTAAGTGTTTGAAGTTATAATTATATTATGTGAGTATGCTGCATATCAGGAGACAAGTCTGACAGGCTTCTGCAGAGTTCATTTTAAATTAGATTATTTCAGCTCAGTGGATCGTGGGACCCAGCAAGCACTCTGATTTACATTTGTATGTATTGAGGTGATAATTTAATAAACATTTCATATACCAGCGAATGCAAATCACAGGTCCCATCTATATATTAATCATAGCCAACTCTTAGGTGAAGAGAAATCGTGGGAAGTTGGAAGCGATTGTCAAAGGTTCGTGGGCTTCGAGTAGAGTCATTTGTGCACAGATGTAAAGGGATTTGTAAGGTCTAAAGGCTGACGTGGAGGCAACACTTCCAGGTGGAAAACGTAGCAGGTAATTGAAGACAAATGAAGTCGTGGGCATCAGATATCCTCCAAATGCATATCAAATCTGAGCATCGTATTGGTATAAGGAAGAAGGACGTATATGCATCATAGTAGATCTGTGTATAACAGATGCATAGTGTGCCCCACATCATATCAGCGTAGGATTTTGGAGTGCTCATGTGCAAAGAAATAAGTCTGAGTTCTGCCGCATAAGGACAAATCCATGCCATATCTCCATTTCAAAAGAAATCGCATGAAGAGAATTGGAGCGTCAAATCAAGGATCGCATGCCATAAGGAGTTCTTTCTGAAGAATTTGTGAGGTGGTGGATCTTTTGTTAAACAGCTGACGGGCAATCTATTTTAATTATAATTTCCTTAGCCTTGCAGGTTGGATTACCATTTAGCGTTGATTCTCATAGTATTTGTAATCAGGCAGATAAGGATCAACTCAGCGAATTCATGATAAGGAATTTCACTTGTTAATGTTTGGCTATATCTGAGTTTTCATTGTGATATGATTTGAGGAAGCAATTGCCAAAGTTGAAAGTTTGTTATTCACTAAGTACCTCTGCCAGCGACTTCTCTCTCAGCCTTCAACATTGATTGTAGTAGTGATCAACATTATATGTATCTGATGAAATTAAAGTCTTTGAATGAGGAGCGCATACAGATCACAGCAGACTTCACCTGAGATATAGAGAGCACCAGGAGAATAAAAGATAATCAAATCTTTAATTTGATTATCATAATCTATCTTGGCTATCACTTTGGTAGTTTGAGAATTGATACTGTTGTTTGAAAACTGCAGTTGGTTATTTGGCATCATACAAGTCAGCCACTTCTGAGTCTGTATGCATTCATCCTGCCATCAACAAGTAAAAAAGGTCATTGAAAGGTGCTGTAAACGTTTGTATTTGACGAGCCTGTTATATTTCTAAGTTAGTTCCATAATCACTGATGTCATTGTATCTACAAATATTTGTTGTAAGAATCATTGAAGGTGTTTGATTGATTGGAATCAAATCTTTAATTTGAATTTGTAATGTCCCCTTCTTAGGTAACTTTCATGATGAGTAATTTAGCCTTTATCTCCCAAAGGCTAATTGACGAAATAAGGGAGATATTATTAAATTAATTATTTTATAAGGTTATTACTTAATTTTAAATCAAAAGGTAACCTTATATTTAATTAATTTAATATAATGACTTAAAATACACATTATATCATTAAAGTCACTAAAATAAAATAATAAGATTTTTCTAGAAGCTTCTTGATGTGGGATTAAAAAAAGTATAAAGGAAGGGGCAAGGCAAGCTTCCAGGCATCTGATTATTGTCATTTGCATTTGATGAGTCTTGTGGAGCCAAGGGTTTTTGCATATTGTCTACTTGGTCTTTGGGAACGAAAACTCCCATAGATTAGCATAACTGAGGTGGTGAAATATCCTTCGAAGGGTTGCAAATTGGAAGGGATACTTCAGTCCTTTCATTTGTGCTTAAATCTGAAGTATTAACCAAGGGTTTGGAGGTATTAATTTGTAGATCAAAAGTTTTGTTAGTTGCTACAGTGGCGTGAATAGTGCCACACTATAGTACCCGCGCTACAATACCCACGTGAATAGTAACCGCGCTACAGTGGTTAGCTACAGTGCTAGGTCATTATTAAGGGATTGAGGCATGATGTTTATACAGCTCCCTGGGCAGGATTGAAGCAAGGTTCATCATATATTAACCTGGACGAACTCATTTCCAGGTCTGAAACTTTTGTATCTGCTTTAGTATTGCTGTAGCATAAGTTTATGGTTGCAAGTCTGAGTCATAGCTGCATCTGTTTGGTGTTGTGCACTAAGAAAGAGCCATACCTACTGTTGTAGCATCATATTGCTGCATATCTTATGATTTTGAGTATAGGAAATAAGTGTCTATGCTGCTGTAGTTTCTCAGAGTCAATTTATATAATACTGCTGTAGGAAATCATTCGTTTCAGATTTGGGCTTTGTATTGAACATTTGTTATAAGCTAAGAGTCTTGGCACTTGATAGCATCTTTGTGTTGGGATTACATCTAATAAATGAGTTATCAGTTGCATGTCATATGTTTGGTGTAATGTCATCATTATAGCATCTCCTTATCAGCATGTTAGGTTGCATGCCAATTGTTTGTTATAATGCCAGTTGGCTGTAGGTGCATAATTTACATGTAGAAACCATATTTAAAGCAATGGAAAAGGCAAAAAGAAGTCATATATGCATTTATATTAATACTTAGACATTGAAGTTTTGATTTACAAGCATTTAGAGTACTCAGCGATCATTATCAAACAAAAATATCAGACTGAAAACACAGACCAGTAAACATTGAGTTTACATTAGAAGTGTTTGACAATATTCCTTGGGGACAAATTCATATCAGAACTAGCAAGGGATATTACAGAATCTATATCTACAACTTGCCTGTATATCAGAAAACTCAGTTTGTGATCAGTGTTGTAGCCAATATCCTTGAGAGGGATATTACAGTGGTATCAGAGCCATAGACCTCCCAGCCTGTTTGGGCTTTTCAATCATGGTTTCTAAATTTGTTGAAGAGATAATGGTTGCTCATGATAAATACATAGCACTTCTAGATAGAAACAAAAATTGTCTAGACTTTGAGCAATATTTGGAGCATCGAATGTTTATGAAGGAGCAAAGACAAATGACAAAGGAAAAGGTTTCAAAGAGGCCAGTTCATAGCTCATAGCAGTATGAAGATTCAAGGAAGTCTAATTCAAGAAGATCAACAGGTACAGGGTCAAGTTCATTCCAGAAGACTCCTAATGAAAGAGGTACACATTGGTATATGATGAATGATTTGAAAGAGCAAGAAGTCTATGCAAGTGGCATAAAAATTGTACTAGATGAGTTTGATGAGATGCCAAGAAATGAAGAATCTCATAGCAGCCATGAGACAATGGAAGAAAATCAGACTTTTGGGCCAGCAAAGGATGAAGAGTTCATGTCACTCCATGATGATTGCAAGATTGATGAAGAGGATGTGCAAGATGAAGATAAATCAGCTAAGGTAGATGAAGGTATGGTTTCTCAAGTTGAGACTAACATTGTTGTTTCATCTCTTCTTTATGTTGATAAGGAGACAAGTGATGTGAATGATTTGGAAAATGATAATGTTCATACATTTGAGAGCAAATCAGAGATTACAGTTTGTTATAAAAGGCATATTATTGATGTTCAATCATACATGAAAGGAGAGGACATAATGTTTGCTACAATGATCAGCCATGAAGTATGTGATTCGCATGAAGAAGACATAGGTGATGCATATGAAGTTCCTTGCTTTGGATCAACATTTGATGAAGAAAAATGGCATGATGTCATTGCTGATCATTCTAATGAGATGGCAGATTTTGATCATGGAGTTGAATGGCATGAAATAATCCCTGATTTGTTTGAGGGCAGCAGTCCTATTCCTTTGCAATCAGCCCTACTTGATGATTTTGAGGCAGCCAATGATGATATTTATGAACATGATAATGGAGTAGAAGAAGATTCAGTTTTGATTGATGCATTAGTTCCATCTGGTGAACTAAATCAGCCTACTCATGGTGTTGATGATGTTTGTTTGTTTGATTTGATAGTTTATTTTCCATGGGTTCATGATGTTGTTGATAACACTCTTAGTGGACCAGCCACTCAAGAGTTAAACTTTGGTGAGTATTGATGACAGCTACACTACACAATTGGGTGTATCAACTATTCCTCATGATATGGCAGCTGATTATCTCTTGATTGGTGACTTCATATTCATAGATTCATCATTGTTTAGTGACTGCCCTAGTTGGAATGACATTGCACCATTTAATTGTTCATGGCCTACATCAGCTATTCAATTGCTTGGGAGTGTGTGGAGGCATGTCTATTGGTTGGACATGGAGTATAAGATGAGTTTCTTTGGTTTGCATTGGTTAGGTGACTTTTTTGACATAACCTATATTGCTGTTCTGATTCATGACAGCAAGATGGATTCATTTTGGTGCTATAGCGGAAGCGGTTCCAGGATCTTCTACATTAGCAACTTGGAGGTGATGTGTTTGAGCATGATTGAGGAGCCTCGATGGATTTGGGATCCAGGGATTCATTGGCTTCATTTTTTCTTCCCATTGCTTGGGGACAAGCAATGTCGAGAAGGGAGGGCTATAATGTCCCCAATTTTTGCAAGTAACTTAAATGTGTCTAATTGTAAATTAATTTTATAAAGTATTTTAATTGCTTTATAAAATTCATATTTTATTAAGTTACTTGAAAAATACTTTATTAAATAAAGTACTATTGTACACACATTTAAAAAGGGTCATGTAAAAGAATTTAAAATTGTAAGGTGTGATTGTGTACATAAAAACTTTCATTTAATAAAATTAGGGCCTGTCCTAATTGATGAAAGTTTAAAAGGAGAGCTGAGTGTTAATAGAAGATATGTCTGTATGTTTTGGTTTTGTGTTTATGACTTTTGTCAAGTTGTATTCAGCTGTTGTCAAGGTGATGGCCCCTTGCATTTGCTAAGCCGAGGAGATGACCCCTTGCATTTGTTGAGCCAAGGAGATGAACCCTTGGTGAATTGTAGAGGTGAAATCATCTCAAATTTCACAACTGTACTTCAAGTGTCTTTGGTTTGATTGTTGGGTTTTCATCATTTGGTCAGAGACCGTTTTTGTACGCTTCATTGAGAATTTGTGTTTGAAGACATGATTGAATAAATTAAGTAATTTTCTGGGCATTATTTCATGCAGAAGATTTTCTTTGCAAATTTATTGATTTGTAAAATATAAATTTGCAAAAGGTTCGATATGTATGTTTGATTCAGATATGTGATCTCTTGTATTGAAATGTTATTCAGTTGAGTATGGAAAGTATTGGATTTAAGTGTTTGAAGTTATAATTATATTATGTGAGTATGCTACATATCAGGAGACAAGTCTAACAGGCTTCTGCAGAGTTCATTTTAAATTAGATTATTTTAGCTCAGTGGATCGTGGGACCCAGCAAGCACTCTGATTTACATTTGTATGTATTGAGGTTATAATTTAATAAACATTTCATATACCAGCGAATGCAAATCGTAGGTCCCATCTATATATTAATCATAGCCAACTCTTAGGTGAAGAGAAATCGTGGGAAGTTGGAAGCGATTATCAAAGGTTCGTGGGCTTCAGGTAGAGTCATTTATGTGCAGATGTAAAGGGATTTGTAAGGTCTAAAGGTTGACGTGGAGGCAATACTTCCAAGTGGAAAATGTAGCAGGTAATTGAAGACAAATGCAAGTCGTGGGCATCAGATATCCTCCAAACGCATATCAACTCTGAGCGTCGTATTGGTATAAGGAAGAAGGACGTATATGCATCATAGTAGATCTGTGTGATAACAGATGCATAGTGTGCACCACATCATATCAGGGTAGGATTTTGGAGTGCTCGTGTGCAAAGAAAGAAGTCTGAGTTTTGCCGCATAATGACAAATCCATGCCATATCTCCATTTCAAAAGAAATCGCATGAAGAGAATTGGAGCGTCAAATCAAGGATCGTGTGCCATAAGGAGTTCTTTCTAAAGAATTTGTGAGGTGGTGGATCTTTTGTTAAATAGCTGACAGGCAATCTATTTTAATTATAATTTCCTTAGCATTGTAGGTTGGATTACCATCTAGCGTCGATTGTCATAGTATTTGTAATTAGGCAAATAAGGATCAACTCAGCGAATTCATGATAAGGAATTTCACTTGTTAATGTTCGGCTATATCTGAGTTTTCATTGTGATACGATTTGAGGAAGCAATTGCCAAAGTTGAAAGCTTGTTATTCACTAAGTACCTCTGCCAGCGACTTCTCTCTCAGCCTTCAACATTGATTGTAGCAGTGATCAACATTATATGTATTTGATGAAATTAAAGTCTTTGAATGAGGAGCGCATACAGATCATAGCAAACTTCATCTGAGATATAGAGAGCACCAGGAGAATAAAAGATAATCAAATCTTTAATTTGATTATCATAATCTATCTTGGCTATCACTTTGGTAGTTTGAGAATTGATACTGTTGTTTGAAAACTGCAGTTGGTTATTTGGCATCATACAAGTCATCCACTTCTGAGTTTGTATGCATTCATCCTGCCATCAACAAGTAAAAAAGGTCATTGAAAGGTGCTGTATACGTTTGTATTTGACGAGCCTGTTATAATTTCTTAGTTCCATAATCATTGATGTCATTGTATCTACAAATATTGTTGTAACAATCATTGAAGGTGTTTGATTGATTGGATTCAAATCTTTAATTTGAGTCTATATCTACAACTTGCCTGTATATCAGAAAACTTAGTTTGTGATCAGAGTTGTAGCCAATATCCTTGAGAGGGATATTACATTATGATATTTTTCTCTTATTGAGCTCTGCTAGGGTTTGTTCTTGTGAAGGGTTTGAGGATTCGAACCAGAGGCTCTTGGAAACAAAAACCTCCTTGAGTAACGGCATTCTACAAGTGTACGAGATCACCCAAAGGTGCCATTAGAGGTGGATACACTCAGTGTTCACATATGTGCTTGCAATGGAGGTCTTCAAAGTTGGTTCTTGAGTTGATTGTTACATCTTCCGTCATTTATTTTGTATTCTGATATTGGAGGGATTAGAGGCAGATTTTGTTGTGGTTGAAGTGAGTTATTACTGCTGTGTAAAACCCTCTTGCTGGTCGTACATATCTGCATGAGGCCGTACCACAGTTGAAGGGTTTTTAGAGTGTTTGAGAGCAGAAAACTTCTTCATACTTGGTCGCCTAGCCTTGCTGACTGCAACCAGTTCCTTACAGCAATATTTCAGAGACTATTTGTCATTCTTGTTGCTGATATACTCTTCCAGCCATGGCCGTACACATCAAGGCATGACGTTGGGGGTTTTGGGCTTCATTTCTCTTTGTGGGCAGCTTCTATTCTGCATTATATGAGGCGTCTAGGGCCTCTTGTACTGTTGTTATCAATGTATGCATGATACCTCGTGTCTCTTGGTGATTTGGATGCAAATCTGTAATACCCAGTTGTTGGTCTGGCTATAGCATAAAATCGAAGTTGCAAATCTTGATATGGGTATTCATCTATAATTCAATTAGAGGTATTTCTTGATCTGGGTTGTTATTTTACTCTAAATCTTCGTAGCTTTTCTGGGTTTGCATTATATACTATCTATTGTATGCTCCAGCAACACACATCTATAGGAAAACTGAAACCCCTTATGCATCTTCTCTCTAGTCTAAAAGAACACCTTAAAAAAATTAAAAATAACACATTTAAAAGATCTTAAAAAAATACAAATAGGTACGGCACATTACAGTGGTATCAGAGCAGTGTATCCTGCCATCCTGTGAGGTCAGATTTAGACATGCAGAAGTGAAAATGAGACATACAACCGGGTACTAGCAGGTATTATCTCAGAAGGAATAGGTCAAGGCCCGATTTATAGGTTCCGCAGACATATCCCTTTGATACAGATACACAGGTTACAGCCACAGAGGAACAACCGGTGGTCATATACAATGAGGAAGACATTGAAGTACCGAGGTTAGATCCCTTTTCAGGTGTGGTTCCAGCACAATTAGAGGAGATGGGAGATCGAGATGTTGATGAACCTAGCTTGAGGGACATTCTCAACTCATTGGCGAGGGGACAGCAGAATATTGAGAGAGGACTCTTGCAGATAGATGAGACTTTCAAAGAGTCATAGGCAGAACTGAACCAAACCCTTGGCCGATTGGTACCTCTAGAGAATAGGAATAACAGGAACAATAATAATAACAATCGAGGGAATAGGAATAAGTTAATAACTTTGGGGATAGAAACAGAGCAGATAATGGTGGTGATAGGCGTGTGGATGATAGGAACAACGGAGACAGGCAGAATGGTGACAGGCACCATGCAGATAAACACAGAGATAGAGAGGATGAAGGAGAAGCCTCCGTCACTAATAGGAGAGCTACTCAGTTGACAGTTGGGGATAGACCAGTATTCCCATATTCATACCAAGGAACCATGTTCCTAAATAGGACGCCACACAAGCTAAGTTCCAAGACGAGATCCTGAGGGATTGGAGAGCATCCAATGTAGAGTTTAGGGCCGAGATGACATTTGCCGAGAACTCTAACATCAAGATGAGGAATAGACCCCGCAAGGGAAACAGACCACAAAATCAGGAGTTACAGAAAAAAGTTAGCAAGATGACACTCCCATATTTTGATGGTTCTGGTAAAATTTCAGCCAGAGCATGGGTCCAGAAATTGGACAGTTACCTATAGATCAGTCCCATGCCTGAAGAGGATGCTATTACTTATGCTGCTTTACATTTGGAGGGCAATGTGCATCAGTGGTGGAACAATGGCAAGGTCACTCTAGGACATGAGCAGATTACTTCTTATGTGGAGTTCACAGCCCGACTCATAGACAGATTTAACAAGAAGGATCCTGAAATGCACTTCAAAGAGTTGGCGCAGTTGAAACAGATGGGCTCGGTAGTGTTGTGACAAAATCACACATCGCCCCATTGCAAATGGGGACCCCCTTTTTTTGAGCTCTGATGTTTTGCATGAAGTTCTGATGATGCCTTAGGTTCATTTCCTCTGCCAATCCAATAAGTCTCTCTCCTAGAAGATTTTGCTTTATAACTGGAGGTCTTATCTGGAGGATGAACTTGCAGTGATGAAGATTCTTGATTGAATTCTATCCAAGTAATGAATAATGAGACCCTTCTTGATGTATGTTTGAGATCCTGAAAAGATTAAGTCTGGAGCCTGAAATCCTGAAAATCCTGAAAAAATGGCTAAGTCTGAAATCTGGTGAATCCTCCAAATTCTAAATTTTGCATGTTAAATCCGGTGGATTCGAGACCTATCTCAAACATCCTGAAAGGTATATTGAAAAATATTTAAAGTATAAGTTGAATTTCTTATACTTAAATATATTTTTCAATATACCTTTACCCTCGCGACCCTGAAAAACGCCTGACTCTTCCAGAGGATTCAAAAAGCTCATCTAGTGCGACGGGGCATCTAAGTGGCGCAAAATCGCAATGAAAGAGCGCTTTTCAATTACAAGATAAGATGAGGATTTCCACTTGATGAACCAATGCGCCCATCTAAAAAACATGAAGGGAGACGAAAATGTTAAAGGATTTCAAGCTTTGAAGTGATGCGATTTTAGAAGATTTTCATGCCTTTAAGTAATGCGAAAATTCTAGAGGAACTCGAAACCTTGAAGTAAAGCGAAAATTCTAGAGGAACTCGAAACCTTGAAGTAATGCGAAAATTCTAGAGGAACTCGAAACCTTGAAGTGATGCACCAATCCTAGAGGAAATCAAAAACCTTATCCAAAGCGCTCCTATTAGGAGGATTTCAAATCTTGATCTCTTGCACCAATTTCTAGAGGACCTCAAAATTGTGATCCAATGCGCCCAAGGATGAGATGATTCCTTTCAAGTTTTAAAGGCAAATTCAGGAAATTGAAGGAGAAATCAAGATACCTATCCAATGCGCCATCTAGGGGAAAGTGAAGGCAAATTCAAGAAGACATTCAAGAGGAATTCAAAACACTTAACCAAAGCGCCTCAATCCAAGAGGATCCTCTATACCCTATCTAATGCGCCACACAAGGAAGAAATCGAAGGTGTCAACCAATGCGAAAATCTTAGACCTCCAACCATTGCGATCACTTCAAAGAAAATCCAAGGTCAAGTCTTAGAGTCAATTTTAGAAGATTTCAAAGCTCTTATCCAAAGCGTCAACATCAAGGATGATTTCGAAGCCTTCATCCAAAGCACTAAAGGTGGAAGAAGGTAGGGGGATTCAAAAAACAAATCAAGTACACTAAATCCTAGAAGATTTCAAATACCTCATCTACTGCACCAAGGCAGATTTCAAGGGGAAATCAAATGTGTCAACTGCTGCGCCAAGGTGGAGGGGCAGGTTTTAAGCGTTTCATGAGGATCTTCAACACTCTATCCAATGCGCTCAAGCAAGGAGGAGGATTTGCCTTCAAGAAGAAGGAGATTTTAAAACCTTGAACTAGTGCTGATCCTTAGAGGATTCAAACTCCTGATCTGCTGCGCTAGAATGAAGAGTGAAAGAGTTTTATTCCAGTTTTTGATAAGAGTTTTAAGAAGAAATCAAGACTTCAATCTAATGCCCTATTTTGAGATGCTGACCCAAAGAAGATCTCTAACATCTCATCCATTGTGTTAACATCTAGAGGATCTCTAACACCTGATCTGCTGTGCCAAAAGACTGATTTGTAGAGGATTCCAAACTTTAATCCAATGCGACCACCTTTTAGAGGAAATCAAACACTTGATCCAATGCGCTCAATCTAGAAGATCTTGAAGACCTTAACCAATGCGCCAATGAAAGGGGTAATTAGTCTAGAAGAGGAAGATCCTTGATATTGGATCTAATGCGCCAAAAGTGAGGGAGAGGTTAAGTGAAAAGAAGATCCAATGACTTTGATCTAATGAGCTCAAGAAAGGAAGAGGACCTCTAACACCTGATTCAATGCGCCAATCCTAGGGGATTTGAAATCCTGATCTAAAGCACCCAAGTCATAAATCAAGTTTTAAGAAGAAGTTGTCATAGAGAATAAGAGGATTCAGATCTTGTAGACTGCTGCGCCACCTCAAGGTAAGGAGCTCAATGCAAGATGTAAGTGGAATGACTAAGTCTAGCAGCCAGCAATCTAGAAGATTCAAAGACCCTCATCTAATCCAGCAATCTAGAAGATTCAATATCCTTATCTAATCCACCACATGTAGAAGGAAGATCTCTTGATCCTAATCCAACGCGCTAGTCCAAGAAGAAGATCACAGACCCTCTATCTGCTGTGCCAAACTGAACAAGTATGTTGGAGTTTTGACAAGCTTTAAAGCAAACATCTGGAAGAAATCAAACCTTTGAACTAATGCGCCACTAGTGGAAGGTGGTCTAGTTTAAGATTTTTTGAGGCCAAACAAGAAGAATTCATAACCCTCAACCAATGCGCCAACCATATAGAGAATTCAGAATTCTGATCTGATGTGCTGAAGGGAATAAATGTTTGGAAGTCTATCGAAAAGATTTTAAAATCCTGAACTGATGCACCAAAGAGTCAAGAAGATCCCAAATCTCAATCTACTGTGCTAAAATTTTTGTGATTGCTTTTAAGAAATCAAGTAGTTTGGAAACCAATGCACTTAGCTTAGAAATACATAAACTGATTCTTATATGTTTTCGAAAGGGGATTGATGCTGTTTCTTTACTTGTGTTGCAGCAAAAAGGAGGAATCATCTAAAGATCAAGTGATAAGAACCTTTGACAAGCAAGGAATGAGAAAAGAGCAAGGCATCATGTAGCTGTTTCAAGGGTATCCTTCATCATCCTTATGTTGGAACTCTTCATCAAGTGGCATCATATTCAAAGGCATCTGTCCATCTAAGCTTCAAGTCAAGATCATCTTCAAGGAAGAGATATCATGTAGCAACTCTAAAGGAGCCTTCCACATTCATTCATGCTAGAAGCTTAAGATGGAAGCAATCACTCCTGAGGAAACATCACTTCAAGAGGTAGCTGTTCCAAGACGTCACAGCAAGATATATCTCAAGTCCTCTTCATCAATGACATCATGAAAGATCATGCTTCAAGATTCATCAAGCTTCCAAGTTTCTTCTAATCTAAGGAAGGTGTTATCATCAAGCAAGGGCATTCATTCATTCGACTTCAAGACTCTTTGATCCTCAAGTCTAAAGAGAGATCTCCTACTCCTACTCCGATTCGTGAAGCAAGCTTCATCATCTACTCTTACATGAAGGAAGTATACATCATCATCATCTACTCTATTACTCACTCTTCAAGAAGGAGCATCATCAAAGGAGATTATCATCATCATGTATCCTGCAAGAAGAAGAAACATTACAAAGTCAATCAAATGAGCTACAAGTATCATACATCCAATTGCAAGGAGATGTACAAGGCAAAGATCTATAAGATGTATTCCTAAACATACAAGTTCAAGCAATCACATTGAATACATCACACAAAGATGATACAATTTTCAAAGTATGCTGAGTTGGCATCTATGTGGCGAGTACACATCATTCAATTTTGATTAGCCGCATTATTTAATGCATTAAATGTATCATTTAATGAAAGAAGTCAAAGGGATTCCTATGTGGAAGATGTTTTTAAATGCTTTCGCCTTACCTTATCACATTGGAAAATGTGCCTTCATTGCCTCCCTCTTTTGTACTAAAAATAGCAAGTTGTTGTAACTACCTCTGAGGTGGCATGATCTGAGCCCTTGGCTATCAAATTGATCTTAGCCATTCAATGTATTCTGGGCACTATATAAAGGCTTTGTTGCCTCATTTGTAATTCAGTAGCTAAGTGGTAGGAGAAAGTAGAGTAGATCATTAGTAGTAGTAGAGAGTAGGTTTTAGGAGTAGAATAGAAGAGACTCTCGAAATTGTCTGAGAGAACTTGAAATTGTTGTAAATATTTTCAAGATTAATGCAAAGACATTGGAGCTACTTGTTTGGTGTTAAGTGTTATCTTGTGGAATCACATGATTTCTTGTATCTTAATGAAGTGGAGAGATGTTTTAAAGTAGATTAGAAGTAAATTAGAAGCTCGTTGTTGTAATGTATGTATGTATTGAATATTTGATCAACTCCTAGCTCATGCTTTTAACATTCATCGCTAGTGAATTGTTGTGTAAAGCTAGTCTGAGCCATATTTGTATAAGTTCGATTATGGATGCTTGTTTGAGCTGCGCCGTCTTATGGGTGCTCATATGAACCTTCATGATTTGAAAATCATTCGCATAACCTTAGGAGATTGCACCAACTTCATTTAGTTGTAGGCATCCTTGGCGAAGTGAAGTTAGGTTTACTTAGGGGTTTGTCTATTCAATACCTCATCATTGCTTCATTGACCTTAGATTAGCTTTCTGAACCCTTAACCCTTTTTCATTTTTTTTATCATTGAGACCCTGAATACATCATCCACACTGAAAGGAGGAATAAGCTAAACAAGTATGAAGAAGAATCTGCGTAAGTCCCTTTGTGATTATCAGCAAGATCACATGTAATCACTGAGTTAACCCATCATGAATCATAAAAGGAACCTTGGAGTTACTTCACTGGATCACATAGTTCAGCCTTTGAAGAGCTTTACTCAAGAGAGAGTGGGATACTCTAGTGTTTTACTCTACTGTTGACTTGTCTAAAAACAATCATCAACAGGTAGATTCTTACATATCGGAGTTCCAGGACCTTTCGGTGATGGTTTTTGACATTTCAGAGCGTAGATTGATCATGCTCTTCATTGATGGGTTGTCAGATCCACTTCGGGGCTGGATAAAGGGTTTAGACCCTACATCTTTACAGGAGGCCATGAAGAAGGCCTGAGACATGGAGTCTTCTGTTTGGAGAAATAAGTTCCAGTCAAAAAGATTTCAGCATAGGAGGGATAAGGAAAAGGACAGAAGACATTTCCATAGAGATTCTGAACAGTAGCACAAGACTTCTTCCAGATTGGACAATGACCAATTGAATGACCTCAAGAGGAAGAAGCTTTGTTTCCACTGCAGAGAGCCTTGGGATCCTAAGCACAAGTGTGCTGCCCAAGAAAAAGCCAAACAGTTAGAATATTTTTCAGCAGATGAGTCCGTTGAATCTAAGTCACATTTAGAGCAGCATTCAGAAGATAATGAGTCAGTTACAGATGTTGCATCTGCGGCATCGGATAAGGATGAGGAGACCGCCCTATCTACGACCCATATCTCAAGCATTCAGAGAGAAGGGTCATTCAGGATAAGAGGAGTACTAGGTGGACAGCGTTGCATTACACTACTTGACACAGGTGCCACTCATAACTTCATAGATGAGGGCTTGGTTGCGAAGAGGGGGTTGAAGACTGAAGAATTTGAAGGATTTAAGGTGAAGGTAGCAGACGGATTTATACTCACCTGTACCAGGAGGAGACCCAATCTAGCCATCCAACTGAATAACTATACTTGTCAGTCAGAGTTTTATGTTGTTAGCATGGGGGATATGGATGTTGTGTTGGGTATGAAGTGGTTGCATGATATCGGAGAGTTCACACTCAACTTGAGGACCATGGATATGAAGTTTGAGGTGAACAGAGTTTGGCATGTGCTCAGGGGTATTTCAAATGGTGGGTTGAGAGTCGTTTCTCTCAAGCGGATGGAGAGATTGATTCGTCGTGATCAGGTGTAGTGGGCAGCAGAGGTAATATTTATGCCTGCAGTTTCAGAATAGAAGAAGCAGGAGTATCCACCTGACATAAAGGCTCTCTTGACTAAACACACCAAAGTGTTTAGTGACATACCACCAAGCAAACCCCCTGATAGGGGTATTGAGCACGTGATTGAGTTGGAGGGTGGTGTGAAACCAGTGATTACTACACCATATAGGCATCCGAAGAGATACAAGGATGAAATCGAGAAGGCTATCAAAGAGCTTCTCGAGATGGGTCACATCAGGCCTAGCAAAAGCCCATTCGCATCATCAGTGGTCTTGGTGAAAAAGAAAGATGGAACTCTCAGAATGTGCAGCGATTATAGAGAGTTAAATAAGAAGACCATTAAGAACAGGTACCCTATACCCCGCATTGATGAGCTGATAGATGAGTTGCACGGGGCCTGTTACTTCTCCAAGATAGACTTGAGATCCAGATATCAATAGATTCGGGTCAAGGATGAGGATGTGGAGAAGACACCTTTCAGGTGCCATTATGGGCACTTTGAGCTTCTGGTCATGCCATTCAATTTGACCAATGCACCAGCCACCTTCCAATCCTGTATGAATGTGATGTTCCCTCAAAATGGCTATCGTGACCATAAGAAAGTCTAAGTCATTCATGACCAAACCAGTTCAAATGCAAAGAGATCTCAAATACATGACCCATTCTATATCATTGCACATATAATAACCAAGGCACAGATCCACGATAGAGAAGGACGTTTCCTATTCTATACATTCGTCAAGTTGAAGAAGGAACAAAGAGAAGTGATCTACAACTAACAAAATGATCGACCAAGTCTAGGCGCCGATCACTTTGAATAAGATAATAATTAATATTAATAAATGGCGCTTATAAGATGGAACACAAATAAGACAGGCAAACAACGATTGTCTAAAAGCGGCGTCATAAATAATGATAATCAAAATCACTACGAAGGGGCAAAACGATCCATTAAGGACGTGGCTATTCATGCAATGACAAAGATATAAAAGCAGCATGACATGGTTTCAAAGGTCACCGAATAGAAAGAGAAGAAGAATAGATACCGATTTGAAGCAGGCCAGCGATCCTTCCATATATCGATCCAAAACATCACAATATCTCAGTCAACAGAAATCATCATCCAATCAAATTGTGAGTTCATAGAAACAAGCAAAGCATTAACCACATCAGCAATATGTATTAGAGAAAATACAGTTCAACAATCAGCATTAAGAAATATAGCAAGTCACAACAGTCTAAACGAACAGCAAGGAAATACTAATCAAATTCAGTTAAGGCATTGAACCATCTAATAATTGTATTACTCATAGAATAGAGAGCAGCATATCCATTTTAATCTGTTCAGCATAATCAGACTTGGCAGTGAACCTATCAACAGGTAATAAAGGTAAATCTATCTCCTATGTTAATTATGCAATTCTAATAGATTAATACCATAATGAAATAGAATAATCATACATGGAAACAAAGGCATAAGATATATATATATATATATATATATATATGAAAAGCAGCATGTAGATTGCATGAGCATATGGATAGCATCAATTAAATCATATAGATAAGATGACATAGATTACAGCATGTGATAGTATATGAATAACATATAAATAGACTAATCACCTATGCTAAATGCATGAAATGAATAATATGATCATGGATGAATAACATGACTAATAGGACTAAGTCCAAACAAGGAATAACTATATTTGATTTCTAAAGGACTATAAGAATATAAAGGCAAAGTCCATAGAAATGAGCTCATGATATACTAGGGTCTAAGGTCTCAAGTTATAACATTAATCTATCTACTACCCGTGAGAGTATGGGTTACACTAGGGAAGAGCGAAATGTTATATAAGTCTCACACAGTAGGTGACTCTCAAGTTTAGCGAGGGACCACCGGGCGTGTGGCAAAGCTAATGGCGAGGGACCGCCGGGCGTGCAGTGAAGCCAACTTGAGCCAAACGGTGAGGGACCACCGGGCGTGTGGTGAAGCCTTTGGGCCTACAATAGTGGAGATAGGCTTTACTCAAGTGGGTGAGGGATCACCGGGCGTGTGAAGAAGCCCCTTGAGCCAAGTGGTGAGGGATCGCCAGGCGTGCGAAGAAACCCTTCAGCCAAATGTTACTAACCCACGCCCTATATCTATACTCCATCTCCACTAGGGTTTATGAATTATGAACAATCCCTAAGTATATCATGAGGCTCAAAGAATGATTGAGAATTGAGTTAAGAAAATGGATATTTGAATTATTGATTTATGATGATATTCATTATGCAGTTACTAACCCTAATTTGGTTATTTTAATATGATTTATTGATCTTATCTATTACTAATGTTTCTTTTAAGAAGTCATTCTTGTGTGCAAGGTTAAAAATAAGAATCTTCTTATAAAGGACACTACAAGTGGTATCAAAGCAGCTATCCTGCCATCCTGTGACATAAATTAATGCAAGCCTACTCTAGAAGGAACCAAAATTGCAACAACAACATGGAGGCACAAGACATGAGGACCTTCATGGAGATGACCACTAAAGCAATGATGGACCAAAATGAGAGAACCACTAAAGCTATGATGGAGCAAGGAGAAAAGACAACACAAATACTTATTGAAGCACTCCAAAAGGTGGGAAACACCGTGGACAACCTCAAGACTCATTCAACAAATGGGAAGGAGGTAGGCTCCAATCAAGCCGAGAATAGCAACACTTCGTCTAGCTCAAGGATTCCGAGACCATCTTTCCTACCCAATGAAGAAACTTCAAGGACGGAAGATGTTACTCCACAAGCCATGAGTACCGAAGACATTGCTAGGGCTTATGCAAGCCTAAAACCGGAAGTAAGAACAGTAGTATCCTTCAATGATTTTAGCCATTCAAAAAGGAATGAGTCAACAAGGAAGGAAAGGAGACCCATCAACAAAGACTTGAAGCATAAAGCCAACAAGGTGAACATTCCCAACTTTGATGGAACAAACAAGATCACCCCACATGCTTGGCTACAAAAGTTGAAAGACTACTTCCACCTTAGCCCAATGACAGAAAGGGATGCCCTCCAATTTGCCATTTTACACTTGGAAGGATTAGCCTATGAATGGTGGCATCATGGGAAGCATACTCAAGGTCATGAAGCCATCACATCTTATGAGGAATTCTCCAAAAGGTTCATTTAAAGATTTGATCGACGACATCCACAACAAGACTTCAAAGAGCTGACCCAAGTGAAGCAAAGAGGAACCGTGGATGAATATATAAGTGAGTTTGAGTTTGAGAAGATAGCCATCCGAGTTTCAGGAGTAGACGAAGATAGACTCACATATTTATTGAAGGATTAGATGAAGCACTACGAGGCTTAGTGGGAGCACTTAAACCCACAACGCTTGATGATGCCATTGAAATGGCAATTCAATTAGAGAAAACCAAACCCTCTCGCCCATACACCAAATCATTTCATAAAAAAGCGATGTTTGACAAATCATTCCACCTCAAGGATAAGAAAAGGGATAGAAGCCTATGCTACAAATGTAAGGAACCTTGGAAACCCGGTCATACTTGCCTAGATAGGGAACCCCGTGACAAAAACAAATGCTTTAAATGCAAGGAAAAGTGGGAACCTGGACATAGGTGTGAAAAGAGGAGTCAAGCCCACAACCTAGAAGTTCTATCCGATGAAGAAGTAGGAGATGAATTCCAAAACAAAAGAACCAAACATGATGATCAAGAACCAGGAGCCATAGCTGCCATATCCAAAATATCAAAACATTATCCCTTTAGGATTAGATGTGTTCTCAAAGGGAAAAAGGTAGCAGCCTTAGTGGATAGTGGGGCCACCCACAATTTTGTGGATGAATCATTGGCAAAAAGGATCAAACTAGAAACCAAAGACTTCGAAGGGTTTAAGGTAGCCTTAGCCGATGGGACAACCAGAAATTGTACCAAGAGACTACCACAATTAAACTTGACTATAGGTAAACACCCTATACAAGAAGACTTCTACGTGGTCAACATGGGTGAAATGGATGTGATTTTTGGAATGTCGTGGTTACACTCATTGGGACGCATCACTTTAGACCTTCCCAAGTTGGAACTCAGCTTTGAAAGTAAGGGAGAAAAAGTCACCTTACATGGGTTATCCAATGGATCACCAAGAGTGATCTCTAAACGAATGGAAAGAACCTTTAGACACAACCAAGTGGAATGGGCTGCACAAAAGTTTCATCCTAGATAAATCAACTCCATTAGGAAAATCCATACACAGACATCAAGTCGATCCTCAAGAAACATAAAAAGGTTTTTAATGAAATACCACCTGGCCTTCCCCCAAAATGAGGTTTTGAGCACATTATTGAAATGGAAAAGGATGCAAAACCCGTTATCACCACTCCATATAGGCATCCCCAAAAATTTAAAGAAGAAATAGAGAAAACAATCAATGAACTTTTGGAGATGGGTCATATACAACCAAGTTCCAGCCCATTTGCATCCTTCGTGGTATTAGTGAAGAAAAAATATGGTACCATGAGAATGTGCGTGGACTATAGAGCTTCAAATAAACAAACCATCAAGAATTGGTATCCTATACCAAGAGTGGATGAACTAATTGATGAGTTGCATGGGGCAAAATACTTTTCAAAGATCGATCTAAGATCGAGATACCATCAAATTAGAATGAGGGAAGAAGACATTCCAAAAACCGTGTTTAGATGTCACTATGGTCATTTTGAATTCTTGGTTCTGCCTTTCGGATTGACGAACGCTCCGGCCACATTTCAGTCATGTATGAACCACACCTTCCAAAAACAATTAAGGAGGTTCTTGCTGATATTCTTGGATGATATCTTGATCTATAGTAAAACATGGGAAGATCATCTCAAACACATTGATGAAGTATTGTCCATTCTCGAGCAAGAATCCTTATATGCAAAGGCATCCAAGTGTGAGTTTGGAATGGTGTAATGCCCCCTTTTTAGCGTGATCTTGTTTTATAATGTTTTAGCCTATCACTGGCCCTCGTAGGCTAACTCAGATGGTTAGAGGGTCCCTTTTGGCAGAGATCAGTGTGTTTTCTCCATCAGAGCTCAGTATGGGTTCAGGTTTGGCCTTCGTTGGACTTGGTTCTACACACTTACTATTTATAGTAAGTCATCTTTCCTAAGTTTCTATTTATAGTAGGGTATCTGGTCATGTGGTGATTTCAGTGTTGTTCCCCAGTTTCAACCAGTGATAAGGTTGTTTAGAGGCCTCTGGTCCCATATTGGAGGCTCTTGCTATTTTTAGCCGACAGAGGTTGATAGAGATGGACCCCTGCTGTTTTTGGTAAGATGGTTGGATGCATAGAGTGTGTCATGGTGAACCCCCAAGTTCAGACAGAATTGAGATATGATGTCTAATTATGGAGATAAGTGATTTTTCATTATTATTAAAGGTAATCTTTAATAATAATTAATTATTATTAAAAGGACATCATGGGGTTAATAGACCTTATATTATAAGGGGGTTATAATGGTATTTTTTAAAGGTGCATATAATAATGACTTATTTGACTTTATTAAAAGGGGGGTCATATAATGATATTAAAGTCAAATAATAAAGTCATGGATTAAAGCGCTCAAGTGAAGTTATATTATAAAGTTTTTGAAGTCACTTTATATTCAATGGGGCCATCACCCATCATTACAAAAACTTAAAGTACATTTAATATTTCATGGATTGGAGCACCTATTTATGAGACTTATAATAAAGTTTTTATTAAAAACCTAAAAAATGGACTTCAAAGGCAAATTAAATACACTTCATTTGGAGATGTTATAAGAGGGCATCAAAAAGCAAATCAACCTCATTATTGAATGATCACTTGAATTTGCTTTGTGGTTTTCTGGAGAAGACAAGGGTTTTTATTTATCAGCCATTGAAGAACGTTCAATCTTCAATGTATTTGCAATCTTGAGGCTGTGAAAGATCAGCTGAATCATTGCCAGAGTGTGGGCTTCAATCAGGTGTCCAATTTGTGCATAATGATGAAGTATTTCAAGGGTTTGATAGCAGATTGAAGATTATCATTGTTGAATATCTTATTTGCTAAGTTGTGCATACTTTCTTGGCACGTGGGAATCATATGGTACATTATTGAAGAGATTATCTACAGATTATTCAAGGGTTTGAGAAGATTCTTGATTGAAAATCAAATGCATATCTGCTGTTATGAATTAATTGCTGATTACACACTTTAAAGTCACGTTGTGGCAAAGACCAACATTTTAGTATTGTATCAATCCATCCTCTTGAAGAATCAAGGAGAATCAAAGTTATTGCTGCTGTTGCATTCATATCAGACCTGTACTTTTCATAACAGCAAACTGAGTATGTAAAAAATCTTCATATTTTGCAAATACAACTTTCTGGGTATTTGTGATTTAAATATTAGAGTATATTTTCTCAACTGGGTCTTTGTTATTTTATCAAAACATTGAATCTTTTAGAAGATATTAAAATCTGGAAATTTCAGCAGTTTATGCATATTTCGTATTTTCTATTATTCACAAAATATATCCATGCATGTGTGCTAGTAAATGCAAAAACATAAAACTCAGAAAAAACAATCAGAAAAAGTAGAACAGATATAAGGCAGAAAATTTGTTTGGCTATATTCCACCTAGGTGGGATATTACAAATGGAAGAAATCCTCTACCTAGGACATAAGATAAGTGCACAAGGAGTCCAAGTAGATGAAGAAAAGATCAAAGCTATTAAGGAGTGGCCAAGACCAAGAACGTTGACTCATCTCAAGGGGTTCTTAGGTTTGTGTAGCTATTATCGAAGATTCGTCAAGAACTTCTCCAAGATTGCAACTCCACTCATCAATTTGACCAAGAAGGGATCCTTCCTATGGGATGAGGAAGCACAAAAGGCATTTGAAATTTTGAAAGAGGCAATGAGCACTTGTCCAATACTTGCCATTCCAGACTTCTCACTCCCCTTCGAACTTGAATGTGATGCATCCGGGGAAGGCATCGGAGTTGTTCTAATGCAAGATAAACATCCTATTGCTTTCGAAAGTCGCAAGCTATCTCCCGCTAAAAAACTATATTCTACCTATGATAAAGAGATGTTGGCTATTATGCATGCATTGGCAAAGTTTAGGCAATATTTGGTTTGTGGAAAGTTCGTGGTTAAAACCGATCATAATAGTCTCCAATTCTTCTTAAAACAAAGGGATTTGAATGACCGTCAACAGAAATGGGTGAGTAGATTGCAAGCCTACAATTTTGACATTGCCTATGTGAAAGGGAAAAACAATGTGGTTGCTGATGCATTATCTAGAAGGCCATCATTATGCACCATGTCAAGTATTTCACCAGATTGGAGAAGCACTATTATAGCCGAGTATGTTAAAGATCCTCTCACCAATAACATACTTGAAGGAAATATACCAAATGAGGAATTTAGAGTAAGGGATGAAATTATCTTCTACAAGAATAGAGTGTATGTTGCATCAGGGTCCAAATTGAAGGAGAAAATCATTAGAGAATTTCATAATAATCCTTTAGCCGGGCACCAAGGATATTTTAAGACATACAAACAAGTTAGAGAGAAGTTTGCTTGGACGGTTTAAAAAGAGATGTACTCAAGCATGTTCAAGAATGTGATACATGTCAAAGAAACAAGATAGAACAAACCCATCCAGTCGGGTTACTCCAGCCTCTACCCATCCCCGAACAAAAGTGGAGTAGTATTTCCATGGATTTCATAACCGGCCTTCCTAAGGTGCAAGGAAGAGATTGCATCTATGTGGTGGTAGACAGACTTACAAAGTATGCACACTTCATGGCTATCTCATCCGAATACAAAGCCCCTCAAGTTGCTGAGTTATTCTTCAAGGAAATCTTTAGACTTCATGGGTTACCAAAGAACATAGTCAGTGATAGAGATAGTTGCTTTATGAGTTTATTTTGGCAAGAATTATTTCGATTGTTCGGGACAGAACTTACACCTAGTACAAGTTATCACCCTCAAACCGATGGACAAACAGAAATAGTGAATAAATGGATCGAGGGTTATCTAAGGAATTATGTAACGGGACAACAAAAGGCATGGATAAAATGGTTGCATCTTGGAGAGTATTGTTACAACACAACTCACCATATGTCCATTCAAAGCACTATATGGTTATGAGGCCGTTTCCTTTGGGAGTTTGATCCTCCAAGAAAGCCGAGTACCCAAGGCCGAGGATTTCATCCAACAAAACGAGGATATCATGAAAGCTCTCAAAGACAACCTACACCACGCTCAGAACCAGCAAAAGATATATGCCGATAGGAAGCATGTTGAGAGGACATTTGAAGTTGGAGACATGGTGTTCCAAAGATTGCAGCCTTAGAAACAATCTTCCATCAAAACTAGTGGTGCCAAGAAGCTCAAACCCCGGTTCTATGGACCTTATAAGGTGTCATGTCTTGATATTAGGACATTGTTTAAATTAAAGATTTAAACATCACGATAAGATAGAGAAGCCGCTTTGAATGATAACCACGTATATAATAATTATCAATATATAATAATATTAAATAATATTATTTTATATATATATTTTATACAATTAAAATATAATATATGTATGAAGAATAAATATAAATACAAATATAAATGTTGTCAATTTAAATGTTATTATAATTATAATAATTATAATATAATATATTATTAATATATATAATATATATACATATAAATATATTTATTAATAATATAGATACAAATATTAAACTAAATATTATTCTAATACTATAAACTAATATATTTACACTCATTAAAAGTGACCCCACTTCATATGAAGTGATATGATTAATAAAGCATATAAAGCACTAAAGTTAATAAAACATTAAAAGTAACCTTGTCTTATTATTATTTAAAGATACTTCTAAGCAGCGAATATAAGAGGAGGTGAAATTGGTATTGTGTTGAGATTATTATTAGTAAAAGGCAGCGATGGGAATAATTAACAAAGTCTGCAATTGATACGATAGAGGTGCAATTTGTTTAATTATGAAGTGGTGCAATTTTTAGAGTTGTCTCTTTAGTAAAAGACACATCCACTTATTGAAAATGCCTCCCTTGGAAGAATATAAAGTATGGGAGATGGTGTGGATAAGGGAAAAAAGGCAGAGTCAAAAACATATATATTTTTCTGAGGTATATTTCAGAATATTAGAAAGGAAATAATTTATGATAGAAGAAATCAAGAAGTGAATAAGAGTTTGAATTATACAGCAGAACAATCAATTCATCTATCGATAATCTCATCTCATTTCGCATTTGCAAATCAAACAAATTCAGTCCATTAGATATATATTTACAGCCATCAAATGAACAGTAGTAATCAGCATCTAAAACAGTCAATCAACTCAAAGGAACAAAGGCAATATCATACTATATCAGCAGTCCTAAATACAGATCTGCATTACATACTTATAAACAGCCATCAAGCCGAATAAGGTATGACTCTTACTTCATAAACAGTGTCTTATAGTTCCATCAAACTGATCATGATAGTATTTAGTACAAAAATAAAGATAGCATGATAGAATAGAATGCATAGGGATGAATATAACTTATCACTGCATAATGTTTTCATTACGGACTGTATGTTAAGCTTGCATATCGAATTTGCATAACATTGAAAATGCTATCTGCTAAACTAATGAATGGATCGAATATGAGCATCTATATATACTTGTTAAATTGTTAAGAGTCCCCTTGCATACATATGTCTTATTTAGAAACAAAGGTAATGGAATGTTGCATTTATATGTCTAATAGTTAGAAGCATAGAAAGCTTATGAATACCCATGATGAATTTATAAATGAATTGGAAAGTATTTCTGTTTTGAGTGTCTTACATAGATGCATCTATAAGGTAATAGTGTGTTGCCAATAACATATGAAGGTTTAATGTTATAGTCTCATATCATAAGTAGGATCATTATTGAGTAAGCATAATGGATTTGTTTGTGAACATTGTAAAATTGAATACAATGAAATGAAATAGAGATAAAATATATTATAATGATGATGGCAAACATGCTGCCAATAAGTAAATAACATGAAAAATGATCCAATAAGAATGACTTTATGATATGCTCAGAGCTGACTAGGACTCTATCATTAACCCCTCTATCACCATTCGAGTAGGACGTAGTTAGGAGTAGTTGGAATGAGCCTAGGTTACCCTCGACTGGACGAGGTACTCCGGATGCAAGTGAAGCCCCTCGAGCCAAGTGATGAGGTACCCCGGGTGTGGGTGAAATCCTTGGGCCTAGAAGTAACTTGCAAAGTTAATTGCTCTACAGAAGGTGACCTGTTGTGACCTAATCACACATCGCCCCATTGCAAATGGGGAACCCCTTTTTTTGAGCTCCAGTGTTGTTCTTGAGTCTTGGATGATGTCTTAGATTTATTTCATGATGAAGTCAGTGGTGTTGAGTCCTATAGTCCCCTGATGTCCTGATATCCTAATCCTGATGTTCTGAGATCCTGAAAAATGACTAAGTCTGGTATCTTGAAAATTGGCTAAGTCTGAAATCTGGTGGATCCCTCAAAATCTAGAATTTGCATGTTAAATCCGATGGATCCGAGACCTATCTCAAACATCCTGAAAGGTATATTGAAAAATATTTAAAGTATAAACTTATACTTAAATATATTTTTCAATATACCTTATTTCGGGGACTTTCATTTCTGGGCGCGAATTTGCTCTAGGATCTTAGGCACATTTTCCCACTTGTAGACACTCAAATGTGCACCTAGAAGAAAACGAGAGGCAAATCACTTCCGACTGTAGCACCTAGTGTTAGAACCTTCAAAATGACTAAATCTTACCAAAGGAAGTCTAGGCACCTATTATCACTTGGATCATCATGAATGAGTGCCTAAGTGGAAGGAGAATAAGCATCTTGTATGAAGGTGCACTTTTGTATCTAAATAACCTCATTTTGGTGCCTTGAAGGAAAATGTTCTAAATCCTAAGATCTAGCGCCTAAGTGTAGAATGATCTCCTATAGGTTTGAACAAGTGATTGAAGCCATCAAATTGCCAAGAAATAAGCTAAGTATACTAAGGCGCCATTTCCTACTTAAAACATCATAAATGTGCGCCTAGACAAAAGAAGCATAAAACCATAGAATTTGATATCATTTTGAAGTGAGGAGTCCTCTTAGCAACAATACACTTGCCTGAAACTATCTAAGTTGAAACATAAGTTCATCTTCAAGCCTAGGCGCAAATTTCCATTAGAATAATCACTTTCTAGCGCCTAGGAACTTATCCATATCAAGGCGCATTCTTTAGTCTCTATAACCTTAAATGGGCGCCTTGGGAGAAAATGCCTGAAATGACCTTTTGTGAGTAGGCACCTAGATAGGAGAGGTCACTTTAAGTCATCTTCTAATGATTGAAGGCATGAAAATGAGCAAGTAAAGTAAGGCGCACTTTCTATCAAAACCATCCCATTCTGGCGCCTTAGCATAAAAGGGACGTTTCAAACAATGACAAATTGCGCCTAAGCAAAAGGAGACATGAAAATGTGGAGTTTGATGTCATTTGAGGTAGAGAGTCTTCTAGATACCTTTGTGTTGCATTGAAACCTTCAAATTGAACTAGATTATCATCTTCAAGTCAAGGCGCCCTTTGCCTTCAAAATCACCCATTTTGGCGCCTTGATGGAAATCAACTTACAATTGCAAGTCTTGAGGGTTTTCCATATCAACTACAATGATTGAAAGTTAAGGTGAGTGAAAAGAACATCTCTTAAACCTTAGGCGCCTATACATGTTCAAGCCATCACCAATGTGCACCTAGATAAGGGGCTTAAGACTATCATTAAATGGGGTGCTTGTCTAAACTACCCATTTTGGCGCCTTCATATGATGTGAACTTCTAAGTCTTCTGGGCGCATTTCACTCTCTGTGCAATCACTTCTAAGCGCCTAGGGATGTCAACCATTTGAAGTCACCTAATCTAACCTTGTAATAGATATTTGAAGTCATGAAATGCTATTCAAAGAGTCCCTGAAACTAGGCGCAAGATCCCTCTTGTTTGAACTCAAATCAGCGCCTTAGGAGATATATATCAGCATCAACCTCAAAATGCGCTTTAAGAAAGATCAATATTCACTAAGTTGCAAGGCGCACTTCATGCACTTATCTATCAGTTTTAGCGCCTTAGAGAGAAATCAGGTCTGAATCAGCAAGTATTGAAGTTATTAAGTCAACAAGAACCCATATAAGTCAAGAGATCATGAAAATTGGAGGTAAACATCAATTCAAGGCAGGGCGCCATTTCCTGTGATTTTGATCATAATGAGCGTCTAGGAGGTGGGAGTAAGTTTTAGCGTCTAAGCAATGATTCATAGATTCATAAGGAGGTAAATCATCTAAGTTGGAAGCATTAGAATAAACCAAGTAATTTGGGATGGTTTGAAGTTTAAGAGACAAGTTCAAGAAGGTTAGGTGCACTTTTGTGTTGAAATGAGATCTTGTGTGAGCGCCTTGGAAGATAGTGATAAGATCATCTAAGAACATGTTGAAGGGAATTAAGTGCATTTCCTTGCCTATTCTGCCTAGTTTCAGTGCCTAAGCAAAACATACTTGATTTCATCAATTTTGAAGAAGCTTAAGTATTAAGACTCCTTTTTGAGCCCTCCTAATGACTTATGTCATTCAAACTTGATATTGGCACTCCCTTAAGCTCTAGGCGCACTTTTGTATCCGGATAACCTCATTTTGGCGCCTAAGGAAGAAATTGCATTGAAAGACACCTTTTGAATGAATCTCTTAAGGGAGATTGACCTTTTTAAGCTATTACAATTGTTTGAAATCATTTAAAATGACAAATATGGAACCAACTTGTGCTAGGCGCCCTTTGCTCCTCTTTTTACCTATATATGCGCCTAGATTTGAAGTAGGATTATTGCATGTTTAAAGTGATTCCTGTGTTATAAAGTGATTAATATTGTTTCTCTTGTCTTGTAGGAACATCAACGAAGCTGAGAAGATATTCAAGGAGCAAATACTTGGAACCACCAACAAGCGAGGAGTAAAGTGAAGTTGGAAGGCAATCACTACTAAGAAGAAGAAGACATCATGTTGCTGCTCTGGAGGATTGCATCAAGTGCAAGCATACTTCATCATCTACTACATCAAAGACATTCATCCATCTATCAAGCTTCAAGTTCTCACCATCTTTAAGTATCAAAAGAGTCTCCTACTCAATCAAGCATCATCATCTACTCTACTTCATGTTATCATCGATATCTACTCTCCAGGAAGTATCATCCAAGAAGATCATTCACATACCCTGCAAGAAAGTACATAGAGTTAGTCAAATGAGTTACAAGTATCATATATCATACTACTTACAATGAACAAGGTAAGATCAACAAGATACATCTCAAGTGTTCATCATCAAAATCGATCATATCGAAGACATCACACAAGATGATACAATTTGAGAATATGCCCACAGAGCAAAAATGAATAAACAATTGAAATCCATAAATATGCTGAGGTGGCACCTACATGGCAGATAGATATCATCATCTAATCACAGTTCACCACATCATATGACTACATTCAATGTATCTACAACAAGCAAGAAGACAAAGAGGATGTCCATGTGAAAGATGCTCTAAATGATTCCATCTTATCTTTATCTTCTTGGAAAACGTGCCTTCATTGCCTCTCCTATGTACTAAAAATAGCAATTTGTTGTAACTAACTACTGAGATGGCATGATCCTGGCCCTTGGCTACGTGAATTAATCCTAGCCCTTCATTGTATTTCTGGACCTCTATATAAAGCCCTTGTTACCTCATTTGTAAATCAGTAGTTAGTGGTAGGAGAAATTAGAGTAGAGTAGAATAGAAGAGACTCTCGAAATTCTCTGAGAGTACTTGAAGTTGTAAATATTTATCAAGATTAATGCAAAGGACATTGGAGTTCGCTTGGTGTTTAAGTGTTGTCTTGTAGAATGACATGGTTTCTTGTATCTTGATGAAGTGGAGAGATGTTTCAAAGTAGATTAGAAGTAGATTAGAAGCTCTTTGATGTAATACATGTTGTATTGGATATTTGATCAACTCCTAACTTGTGCTTTTAACATTCATCGCTGGTGAAGTGTTGTGTAAAGCTAGTCTGAGCCTCATCATTTGCTTAAGTTCAATTGTGGATGCTTGTTTGAGTTGCGCCATCCGATGGGTGCTTATATAAGCCTTCATGATTTGAAAACCATTCGTTTACCTTAGGAGATTGCACTAACTTCATGTAGTTGTAGGCATCCTTGACGAAGTGGAGTTAGGTTGATTAAGGAGTTTGTCTATCCATGCATCATCATTTCTTCATTGACCTTAGATTAGTTTCCCTAAACCCTATCTTTTTTCCTTTTTTTATCATTGATGCATTGTACATACTTCATCCACACTCAAGGGAGAAATAAACTGAATGAAAGAAGAAGAATCCAACGTAAGTCCCTTTGTGATAATCAGCAAGATCACATGTAATCACTGAGTTTATCCACCATAAGTTATAAAAAAGGAACCTTAAAGTTACTTCACTGGATCACATAGCTTAGCCTTTGAAGAGCTTTATTCAAGAGAGAGTTGGATACTCAGTATTTTACTCTATTGTTGACTTGTCTAAAAACAATCATCAACATGACCCTCGTCTGGATGAGGTACTCCGGATGTGAGTGAAATCCCACGAGCCAAATAGTGAGGTACTCCGGGTGTGAGTAAAACCTTTGGGCCTCCGTAAGAGATGGTTGGCCTATCTCCCTAATGAAGTCATACTCGGTGATCTAGAGCTGGTTAACGCTTGAGTCTAGCTTAAGTCCCCCCTGAGCCATATCAAGAACAAGTGATGAAAATGAATAACATATATGTGAATGTGTTTATGAATTAGGAATGTTATAATGCATGATGATGAAATGAATTATATGAAATATAATGTGAATATGGTCAAATGTGTTATAGTCTTAATGATTGTATAAAATGATAAGTAGATTACTAATGTTCTCTTTTACCAAGTTGAAATTGTGCAAGGTTGTGAAAATTTTTGGCTTACTAGAATGGGACATTACATAAGGTACTAAGGAAAGTTGGGGAAGTAGCATATGAACTAGACTTGCCCATCAATAGAAAAATCAACAATCTATTCCACGTCTCCCGGCTTAAAAAAGTGCTTGGTCAAACAATCACTCCATGTGAAGAACTACCTCCTCTCGATGATGAAGGACAATTAGTCCTAGAACTTGAAAAGATATTAAGCAAGAGAGAAACAAAGTTAAGAAGTAGAACTATCGTGGAATATCTCATCAAGTGGAAAGGATTACCCATAGATGATGCCACATGGGAAGGAGATGAAATCAGGATCATCCAAACTTGAATATTGTTTGAGGACAAGCAATCCTTGAGTGGGGAGGACTGTGATGTTCCATCCTCAAAATGGCTATCGAGACCATAAGAAAGTCTCAGTCATTCATGACCAAACCAGTTCAAATGCAAAGAGATCTCAAATACATGACCCATTCTATATCATTGCACATATAATAACCGGCACAAATCCACGATAGAGAAGGACGTTTCCTATTCTATGCATTCGTCAAGTTGAAGACGGAATAAAGAGAAGTGATCTACAACTAACAAGATGATCGACCAAGTCTAGGCGCCGATCACTTTGAATAAGATAATAATTAATATTAATAAATGGCGCTTATAAGACGAAACACAAATAAGACAGGCAAACAATGATTGTCTAAAAGCGGCGTCATAAAAAATGATAATCAAAATCACTACGAAGGGGCAGAACGATCCATTAAGGACGTGGCTATTCATGCAATGACAAAGATATAAAAGCAGTGTGACATGGTTTCAAAGGTCAGCAAATAGAAAGAGAAGAAGAATAGATACCGATGTGAAGCAGGCCAGCAATCCTTCCATATATCGATCCAAAACATCACAATATCTCAGTCAACAGAAATCACCATCCAATCAATTGAGTTCATAGAAGAAAGCAAAGCATTAACCACATCAGCAATATGTATTAGAGAAAATACAGTTCAACAACCAGCATTAAGAAATATAGCAAGTCACAACAGTCTAAACGAACAGCAAGGAAATACTAATCAAATTCAGTTAAGGCATTGAAACATCTAATAATTGTATTACTCATAGAATAGAGAGCAGCATATCCATTTTAATCTGTTTAGCATACTCAAACTTGGCAGTGGACCTATCAACAGGTAATAAAGGTAAATCTATCTCCTATGTTAATTATGCAATTCTAATAGATTAATACCATAATGAAATAGAATAATCATACATGGAAACAAAGGCATAAGATATATATATATATATATATATATATATGAAAAGCAGCATGTAGATTGCATGAGCATATGGATAGCATCAATTAAATCATATAGATAAGATGACATAGATTATAGCAAGTGATAGTATATGAATAACATATAAATAGACTAATCACCTATGCTAAATGCATGAAATGAATAATATGATCATGGATGAATAACATGACTAATAGGACTAAGTCCAAAAAAGGAAGAACTATATTTGATTTCTAAAGGACTATAAGAATATAAAGGCAAAGTCCATAGAAATGAGCTCATGATATACTAGGGTCTAAGGTCTCAAGTTATAACATTAATCTATCTACTACCCGTGAGAGTATGGGTTAGACTAGGGAAGAGTGGAATGTTATATAAGTCTCACACGGTAGGTGACTCTCAAGTTTAACGAGGGACCACCGGGCGTGTGGTAAAGCTAATGGCGAGGGACCGCCGAGTTTGCGGCAAAACCAACTTGAGCCAAACAATGAGGGACCACCGGGCGTGTGGCGAAGCCTTTGGGCCTACGATAGTGGAGATAGGCTTTACTCAAGTGGGTGAGGGATCACCGGGCATGTGAAGAAGCCCCTTGAGCCAAGTGGTGAGGGATTGTCGGGCGTGCGAAGAAACCCTTGGGCCAAATGTTACTAACCCGCGCCCTATATCTATACTCCATCTCCACTAGGATTTATGAATTATGAACAATCCCTAAGTATATCATGAGGCACAAAAGAATGATTGAGAATTGAGTTAAGAAAATGGATATTTGAATTACTGATTTATGATGATATTGATTATGCAGTTACTAACCCTAATTTGTTGAGTTGTTTGTAGCTTCGATCAGATAACATAATAATAAATATGAATATATAAGTAATATTAAATATTACTTAATATATAAGGTATGTTAAGATAAATATCAATATAGCATGATCGAATGATATATAACCAAAGCATAAACATCTTCTGCATTCTAAACGGTGATTAGTAACTGTTAACATCAGTGAAACCGATTATAATACAAACGGTGACAAAGTCACACCTGTGATAGGCGTGACTCCTTGAGGAGTCACGTCTATCACAGATGTGACTCCTACCGTCACTCACATATTTATATCAATGTCTTTGCCCTGCAATACCACAGATTGACACAAAAATCGGAAGTGTATGAGAATTGGAAATTGCATCTGAAATACAAAAGAAAGTAATAAGTTAAGTCTGCTATATAAATATCCAACTTTCAGAAAATATCCAAGTCAGAGATTATAAGTTCGATTTGAATTTACATGGTATCAGAGCCAAGTTAAGCAGAATCCGGGCAGAAAATCGAACTTGAGAAATTCAGATTTAATACATCTCATTTCTCAAATGGCAGCAGCAATCCGATTCAAAGACATTGGAAGGAAAGAACAGCAAAAAGAAAAGGGTGTAAAGAAAATCAAGATGCGTAAATCGTTATCTTCATAACAGCGATCCATGAGTATAAGGAGCAGCAATCTATGTTAGGAGGACAGATCTGATTAAAGATAGCAGCAATCATGAGCAAATAATATATGAAAAGATTTGTAATGATTGGTGAAGTTGCATCCCTCAAAGGGAAATAAAAGGAGTCAATGAAGAAGATCGATAGGCATCAAGGAAGGAATCAATCGATCTGCAATTAAATCAGCAAAGGTCTGGAATCTCTATTATATATTGAACTTATAAATGTCTTAAGGCAATTTCTGAAGATATGCATATTCATATTGCAATAAGTAATATATAGTTGCAAATGCATTACTCAATGATACATTGGTAAATGATAGAAATGAATGACATGAAGTAAGATATGATTAGCTTATAGGAATGCATTACATTATATTGACTAGAATAGCAATCAAATGAAATTAGTCATATAATTGACATAGGATATTTATGTACATTATCATCATGAATATGGAATCTTGATTACATATAATGGATGAACAAATGAATGTCATTATAAATGAATATACAAGGAAGAATGAATTAATATGATAAATGTGTATATATAGAATGAACATGATCAATAATGATAATGGAAAGTGATCAAACATTAGATCATATGTGATGGGCCATATGATATGAGGCCAAAATGATAAGTCATCCTATGAAATATCAACAAAGACTTAGAAATCATAGGATTGTGCTATATCCAAGAAAAGGATTAGCCTCATCATTAATCGTCTCGTTATCCTAGGTGTATGGGTAAGTTAGGAGATTGTATGTTGGACCCAGGTAACCCTCAAGTGGATGAAGAACACTGTGTGGGTGTGAAGTCCCTTGAGCCAAGAGACGAAGAACACTGTGTGGGTGTGAAGTCCTTGGGCCTATGGTAATGATGAGCTCATCAATGTTAAATGTGCCTGACGTGAGGTGACTCTTGGTGGGATGAAGAATGTTGTGTGGACATGAAGTTCCATCAAGCCATATGGTGAAGAACTCTGTGTGGGAGTGAAGCCTTTGGGCCTCCGTATGGGATGGTTAATGGCTCCTCAATGAATCATACCTATGGAGCTAGAGATGGATTAATGATAGGGCAACACATGATCCTCTCAAGGGTAGAGCATAAGGCCTTTGATCATGAATATGAATATGGATATAAATATGAATATGAAAGTGAATATAAATGATTATGAATATGAAAATGGGATTAAGAGGGAGTTCACTGTACCTTATAATCCTCAACAAATGGAGTTGCAGAAAGAAAAAAATAAAACCATTGTAGAAGCTGCTAGGGCTATGTTACTTGATCAGAATATAGACACTTCACTTTGGGCAGAAGCATCTAGTACTGCTGTCTATATACAGAACAGATGTCCTCACTCTCATATTGATGACAAAACTCCTGAAGAAGCCTTCACTGGCACAAAACCAGACATTAGTCATTTAAGGATATTTGGTTGTCCTGTTTACATTCATGTGCCCAAAGAGAAAAGAACTAAGCTAGAACCTTCGAGGAGAAAAGGCATCTTTGTAGGCTATAGTGAAACATCAAAAGCTTATAGAATATATATACCTAGTCAAAGACAGATTGAACTAAGCAGAGATGTGATTTTTGAGGAAGACATAGCTTTCAAAAGAGCCAGAAACGATATTGAGTTAGAAATTCAAACTTCCAACTCAAGCATAGAAGAGGATCGTACACCTGAGTTTCAGAGGGAGTATCCTGAGGAAGAGGTAAACCATGAACAAATCACATCACTAGAAAATCCCAAGAAAAGACCACTCTGGGCCACCAAAACAATGGAAGAAGCTAAAAATTATGCCGCTCCATCAGGGACTTTTAGGGAAAGCACAAGACCTAAGAGATTCTCTAGTTATGTAGCTTTAATGAGTGAATTCATTAAATCAGAACCTTCTAGTGCTATAGAAGCTCTTAAGCACCAAGTATGGAAGGAGGCCATGACAGAGGAGTATCAATCCATCTTGAAGAATGATGTGTGGGATATAGTACCTAGACCAAAAGGGAAATCTGTTGTTTCTTCAAAATGGCTATTTAAAATCAAACATGCTGCAGATGGTAGTATAGGGAAATACAAAGCAAGATTTGTAGCCAGAGGATTTTCACAAAAGGAAGGAATTGATTATGACGAAACCTTTGCTCCAGTTGCTCGATATACATCAGTCAGGGCAGTTCTAGCTATTGCAGCAGCCAAAGGGTGGAAAGTCCATCAAATGGACGTAAAAACTACTTTCTTAAATGGAACCATTGAAGAAGAGGTTTACTTAGAGCAACCCGAAGGATTTGAGATTCACTATGCAGGATCCCATGTATGTAAATTAAAGAAACCTCTATATGGACTTAAAAGGCCCCCAGAGCCTGGTATGAAAGAATTGACAGTTATCTCTTGAGATTAGGCTTCTCAAAGAATGATGCAGATCCAAATCTCTACTTCAAACAAAGCAAAGGTGATATGTTAATATTGATATTATTTGTTGATGATCAATTGATTACAGGAGAAAATTACCTTATTGATCAGTGTAAGAAAGATCTAGCTTCAAAATTTGACATGAAGGACTTAAGTCTATTACACTACTTCCTTGGACAGGAAGTATGGCAGAAATCAGACTGTATTATTCTAAACCAAGGGAAGTACACAATTGATATATTAAAAGGTTTGCTATGATGGAATGCAGACCTATGTCTTCCCCCATGGAAACAAATCTTCATAAATTGAAGGAAGCAGCAGCAGCAGATTCTCCGTTGGCAGATCCCACTCTATACAGACAGATAATTGGATCCTTGATGTATTTGGTCAATACCAGACCTAATATCTGTTATGCTGTAAATGCCTTAAGTTAGTTTATGTGTGAGCCCAAGGAGATACATCTTGTGGCTATGAAACATATAATGAGATACCTTCAAGGTACTCTAAATTATGGCTTAAAATATGAAAAGGTTGACTTAGATCTACATGGATTCACAAATTCAGATTGGGCTGGAAGTGTAATTGACCAAAAGAGCGCCTCCGGATGTTGTTTCAGTTTAGGGTCAGCAATGATATCGTGGATCAGCAGAAAACAGTCTTCAGTTGCTTAGAGTTCTATTGCAGTTTCTATGGCTGCTAGAGAGGCAGTATGGCTTAGAAAACTACTTGTGGGATTATTTGGTAAACCTCTGAAACCAACTATCATCCACTGCGACAATCAAAGCTGTATTAAGCTACCCGTGAATCCAGTATTCCATGATAGATCTAAACATATTGAGATTCCTCATCATTATGTGCGTGATATGGTTGAAAGGAATGTGATTCAGTTGGAGTATATCAGTACAGGAGATCAAACTACAGATATTCTTACTAAACCACTCCTCAAGGTAAAAGTTGAATACTTCAGAAAAAATCTTGGTATGATTGAAATGTAAAATTCTAATTGATTTGTACTAATATATTAAAGATGTTTAATGTGTAAACATCTTGTGTCATATGTGTGACTCTATGACATTATGGGCCTACCCATTCTATGTTTATTTCCAAAAGGTGACGATTTTTTGGATAATCTACACTTGTACCTAACATTATAAGGTGACGATCTTATAATGTTCATTAGACTAATATCATGTGACTTGATATTGGTATGAATCATGGAGTTATCATGATTAAGTTATGGTAGACATTATGTGACTTAATGTCAGTGCACATACCATAACTAGGATATATATAAGGAGAATGTAATGTTCTCGAGTATAGTATATCCTTTAGTATCACGAGGTAGGTGATGCTACGTATCACGAGATAGGTGATACTATATATCATGAGTTATGTGATTAAATTACTTTGAGTAATTCATTATAGATCAGATAATTGATATTCACAGAGATTATTGTGATATTGTTATCTTCCCGAGCTAATAGGGAGTGTTGAGTTGTTTGTAGCTTCGATCAGATAACATAATAATAAATATGAATATATAAGTACTATTAAATATTACTTATATATTCATACTTAATATATAAGGTATGTTAAGATAAATATCGATATAGCATGATCGAATGATATATAACCAAAGCATAAACATCTTCTGCATTCTAAACGGTGATTAGTAACTGTTAACATCAGTGAAACCGATTATAATACAAACGGTGACAAAGTCACACCTGTGATAGGCGTGACTCCTTGAGGAGTCACATCTATCACAGATGTGACTCCTGCCGTCACTCACATATTTATATCAATGTCTTTGCCCTGCAATACCACGGATTGACACAAAAATCGGAAGTGTATGAGAAGTGGAAATTGCATCTGAAATACAAAAGAAAGTAATAAGTTAAGTCTGCTATATAAATATACAACTTTCAGAAAATATCCAAGTCAGAGATTATAAGTTCGATTTGAATTTACATAATTTGGTTATTTTAATATGATTTATTGATCTTATTTATTACTAATGTTTCTTTTAAGAAGTCATTCTTGTGTGCAAGGTTAAAAATAAGAATCTTCTTATAAGGGACACTACAATGAACGGGGTGTTCAGAGAGCAACTGAGGAGATTTGTGCAGATATTCTTTGATGATATATTGATTTATAGCAGGACATGGGAGGAACATCTTAAACACATTGACATTGTTCTAAGCATCTTAGAGAGGGAGTCATTGTATGCAAAAATGTCAAAGTGTGAGTTCGGAATGACCGAGTTGTACTTGTGTCATATCATCAATGCTGGTAGTGTGAAGGTAGACCCAGAGAAGATTCGGGCAATTGTGGACTAGCCACCACCAAAGAATCTCTCACATCTTAAGGGATTCCTTGGCCTTTGTGGGTATTACTACCAATTTGTGAAGGGGTTTTATCAGTTAGCTGCCCCCCTCACATATTTGACTCGGAAGGATGCTTTTAGTTGGTCGAGTAGTGCACAGGAGTGCTTTGACAGGTTCAAGGAAATTATGAGTACATGTCTTGTGTTAGCTATTCCAAACTTTAGTAAACCCTTTGAGTTACAATGTGATGCCTCAGGGGAAGGCATTGGTGCGGTAATCATGCGGGATAAACACCCCATAGCATTTGAGAGCAGGAAGTTGAGGGGTGTAGAACTCAGCTACAATATATATGACAAAGAGATGTTAGCCATCATGCATGCATTGGCTAAATTCAGACAATATCTAGTGGGCAGCAAATTTGTAGTAAAGACAGATCACAACAGTCTGAAACATTTCCTTGGCCAGAAAGACATGAATGAGAGGCAGCAGAAGTGGGGTCAGCAAGCTTCAGGCCTACGACTTTGACATTGTTTATGTCAAAGGTAAGAAAAATATTGTTGCTGACGCCTTATCCAGGAGGCCCCATTTGTGTGCACTAGGTGCTATCTCAGATGACTGGAGAGATATGATATCGGCAAAATATGCCAAAGATAAATGGGCTATTGGAATAATAGATGGCACTATTAAGGATGACAGGTACACAGTAGTAAATGATTTAATCATTTATAAGAACGGGATTTTCTTAGTGCCAGGATCAGAGATGAAGCAGAAGGTTTTGAGGGCATTCCATGACTTGCCTATGGCAAGGCATTCCATGACTTGTCGATGGCAGGGCATCCAAGGTACTTCAAAACTTACAAGCACGTCAGAGAGAGGTTCACTTGGACGGGCCTCAAAATAGAAGTTATGCAGTATGTGAGAGAGTGTCCGATATGCCAGCAGAACAAACAGGAGCACTCTTTCCCAGGAGGATTATTGAAGCCCCTGCCCATTCCTAAGAGAAAGTGGGATAGCATTTCTATGGACTTTATCACAGCCTACCAAAAGTCCAAGGCAGGGATTGTATCTATGTGGTAGTGGATAGATTGATGAAGTATGCACACTTCTTTGCCATTCCTACCACCTTCACTGTAGCTCAGGTTGCAGAGTTGTTCTTTCGTGAGGTATTCCGTCTTCATGGGTTGCCACGAAGCATTGTCAGTGATAGGGACAGAGGTTAGTAATTTTTGGCAGGGGCTCTTCAGGTTGACAGGGACAGAGCTCACCCCCAGCACGAGCTACCACCCACAGACAAATGACCAAACAGAGATTGTCAATAAATGGGTGGAAGGATACCTCTAGAATTATGTTTCAAAGCAGCAAAAGGCATGGATTAAGTGGCTTCACATGGGAGAGTACTGCTATAATTCCACTTATCACATGTCCATTTAGATGTCACCCTTCATGGCTTTGTATGGGTATGAGGCACCGAGCTTTGTTGATTTGTTGTTTGGTGATAGTAGAGTGCCTAAGGCCAAAGACCTTCAAGAGAGTCAGGATATCATGAGGTCTTTGAAGGAGAACATACAGAAGGCTCAGAATCAGCAAAAGCAATATGCAGATCAGCATAGGACTGAGCGATCATTTGAGGTCAGTAATATGGTATATTTAATGCTGCATCCCTATAGGCAATCCACTCTAAAGAAGAGTGGCGCAGAGAAGCTTAAGCCATGGTACTATGGACCTTTCAAGATCTCCAAGAAAATTGGAGAGGTGGCTTATGAGTTGGAATTGCTAGCAGGTAGCAGGGTACACAATGTATTTCACGTGTCACATCTTAAGAAGGCTTTGGGACATAATGTGATAGCATCAGTAGAATTACCTCCTCTCGATGAAGAGGGGAAGTTGATTTTGGTACCTGAGGCAATAATTGACACCAAAGAACGTAGTTTGAGGACTATCAGAGAGTACTTGCTAAAATGGAAGAACCTGTCAGTGGAGGATGCTACTTGGAAAAATGAGCAGATATTGAAGCATCCTAATCTGAGATTGCTTGAGGCAAGCAATCTTAGGCAGGGCGGACTGTAATGTCCCCTTCTTGATACATGGTTAGTCCATCATTGGGTTCCCATGGACTAGCAGTTTGGTTAGGGAACCATGGTTAGTTTGGCCGTGGAAGTGTTTGTCGGTGATGGAGTTGTGGTTCGAGGTTAGTGGATCCAGTTGGCACCCTCTGAGTTGGCTCTGTTTGCTCTTGGCCATTACTTACTATTTTTAGTAAGTTCAGGTTTGGTGTTGGATCGGGATTTTTGGAGTGGGGTTGGATTCGTCTCATCGAGGGCTTTCCAATGAGCTATAGATCATTGCATTCCGACATCGTCTTGGCATTTATTTTAAAGTTCGTAAGTTCAAGTGAAATATTAAAAGCGACTTTAATGTTAAATTATTGACTCATAAAATGAAATATTAAGAGGTCACTTATGCCTAGTGTGTGGGCGCTCATCCCTAGGGGGGATAAAAACAATTTAAAAACATAAAAGTCCCTCCAAGAAAGCCAATGCCCAACTTGAGGAGATAAAAGGTGAAACGGTGGAGTTCATTTTCTTATGCTATGTTATGATATTTTTCTCTTATTGAGCTCTACTAGGGTTTGTTCTTGTGAAGGGTTTGAGGATTCAAACTAGAGGCTCTTGGAGATGAAAACCTCCCTAAGTAACGGCATTCTACAGGTGTGCGAGATCACCCAAAGGTGCCATTAGAGGTGGATACACTCAGTGTTCACATATGTGCTTGCAATGGAATTCTTCGAAGTTGGTTCTTGAGCTGATTGTTACATCTTTCGTCATTTATTTTGTATTCTAATATTGGAGGGATTAGAGGCAGATTTTTTTGTGGTTGAAGTGAGTTATTGCTGATGTGTAAAACCCTCTTGCTGGTCGTACATATCTGCATGAGGCCGTACCACAATTGAAGGGTTTTTGGAGTGTTTGGGAGCAGCAAACTTCTTCATACTTGGTCGCCTAGCCTTGCAGACTGCAATCAGTTCCTTACAGAGGCTATTTGTCATTCTTGTTGCTGATATACTCTTCTAGCCATGGTCGTACTCATCTAGGCATGACGTTGGGGGTTTTGGGCTTCATTTCTCTTTGTGGGCAGCTTCTATTCTGCATTGTATGAGGCATCTAGGGCCTCTTGTACTACCGTTATCAATGTATGCATGATACCTCATGTCTCTTGGTGATTTGGATGCAAATCTGTAATACCCAGAGGTATTTCTCAATCTGGGATGTTATTTTACTCTAAATCTTTGTATCTTTTCTGGGTTTGCATTATATATTATCTATTGTATGCTCCAGCAACACACATCTGCAGGAAAACTAAAACCCCTTCTGCATCTTCTCTCTAGTCTGAAAGAACACCTTAAAAAATATAAAATAACACATAAAAGATCTTAAAAAAATACAAACAGGTACGGCACATTACAAATGCTCTTGTATCTGCCTATAAGTCTTAAAGAACTCAAGGTGACCAGCCATGGGTGTATCATGAAAGGTCCTCAGTATCTTCCCCTTAAACTGAGAAATAGGTACCAAGAATATCCTCTCCTTATAAATGATCAAGTCATTAACCACAGAGTACCTATCATCATGTATTGTGCCCTCTACGATTCTTGTTGCCCAAGAATTCTTAGCATACTCTGTTGAAATTAACTCCCTCCAATCAGCAGAAATCTCCCCTAACAAACACAAGTGGGGCCTCCTGGGAAGTGCTTCCGCTACTTTTTTGGCACATTGATTTTTGTGCTCATTATGCTTGTTCCTAAGTCCTTGGAGGCTATCCAACATGTTTGATAAACTCCAAAGTTCTTGGAGTGCTCTGGTTCAATTGCATTATGGATATCAAATGTTGGTTTTGAGCTCTGTATTGCGTCAGGATGCCTATGCAACTTTCTGATATGGATTCGGCTTCTTGGATTACTCTCCAAGATTCTTGGAGGAGCCGTCTATTTTCGGAAAGTTCCCCAGAAGACATCATTTTGCATCCCTAACCCCTCTGAGTGTGTTGGCACAGTTTATTTAGTGTTTGAATGCAGTTTGCAACTTTCCGCAAAAAGTAATATTTAATGAGCTATTTTAATTATTATTTTCACTTATGTTCCTAAGGTGAAAATAATTAAAAAGGTTATTAAGTGTTATAGCTCATTAAAAAGGGGAAAACATATTCTTTCATCTAGGCACTTAAAAGTGAGCACTTTAGTGGAGTTAAAATGGATTTATTATAAGTTGAGAGAAAAAAGTATTATTTCCAAGAAAGAATTAATTTCTTGTGTAACTCTCCAAGTGCCTATAAAAGAGATGTGAGAGCTCATTGTGAGGGGATGCTTGATTTATGATAATGTTATGCTGCTAGGATTGAACCAGATGATTATTGTACCTTCTTGTGGACGAAAACCCACTTGAGGATGATCAGTTTCGGTGGTGGAATATATCCACCCTAGCTGATATTGGTGGTTTTCACACAGAAAATCACATGGAGCTTAATGGAGATAAGAGATTTCTATGAAGTTTTTGGTGTTGTGTTTCAGTTAGAGTTGATTTTAATAAGATTTTGATGCATTTTGTTGTGTTATGGGAGTTCTTTTTGTAATTTGATGTTTTTCAGCAATGACCGTACTCTGCAGAGCCATACCAGCTGCAAGTATGAATTGGAGTTAGAAATAAATGTTCTTATTCTTGAGATCAATACATTTGGTGATTACAATGTATGCCTTGACTGCTTCATTCAAGTCTGTTTATTGAGGTTTTGATGCATGTTTAGAACTGCTGAGAGGCATTGCCGTACTACCATGTCCGTACAGCTGGATGTGAATCAATTGTGATAAGAAATTGCTATTGAGTTCTTTGTATTCTTTAATGATTGCAGACTGACTGAGGATTGATTATAGGCGACGATTTAAAGACTGTTCTGCAGTTGTTTGAATGTGTTTTGAATGAGCAACAAGAACTTCCGTACTTATTGCAGTCCGTACCTTTGCATGGTACGATTTGTTCAGGGAGTTTCCATTGTTAGTTCTTTGGGCAATTTAATGAATGTTACATCTTTGTATTACCTTGACACTTCATTTCAGTCAGATTTCAGTGGGTTTTGTGCTGAATTTTGAAAGCTGTGTGGAATCCATACATTCCAGGATCGTATGGCCCTGGAGGTGGTCAAGTTACATTTTCCAAATGAAGTCTATTTATTGAAGTCTTCTATGGTGTTTATGTGGAGTGAAATGAAATATGATTGATGGTGTATAGAGCTTGTCAAGAATTATTCTCCATTTGATATGTTTGTGATTCTATATCAGATTTTATGATGTCGTACAACAATTAGCTGACCACTAAAAAAACAAGTTTGTCATGCTGTAGTATTTTATAAGCAGTATGGGCATATATGTAGTGTATTTTGGGCTGCAATAACTGTTATGTGTTTGGAGTTGATCTTCTAGTGTTGGTTGCCATTATACCTTGACAAGGCCATCCATACAAAGATATAAGGTAGAGATTGCAGTGTTTAATCTTCATCAACTGTTTTCAGATTATAATCAGCTGGATTATCAGATGTTGTTCATGGATGTAACTTACATGGTTTATATTGCAGGTGCCACCATGATATAAGTCTTCAATCTTTTGCTCATAGGGCCTAGTTGATAATATCTGATTTCTGAGTTGTTCTTTATGAACATTGTAATTACTTTGTATACGCAAACTCATTAATAACCCTTGGATGGTTCAACCGCCAGTGTGGGCAAAAGAACTCTTATCTTTCTTGTTTACCTCACCCACTGAATAAGTGGAGTATTCCCACTGAATAAGTGGATGGCTATGTAATCTTTATTTCTTGTTCTTTTACCCACTGAAAGTGGTGAATCCCCACGATACGTGGATGCCTGCCGCAGCGGATGAATTGAATATTCTTGTTGCATTGTTGTTCATTGTAAGCCAACATCACTGTATGCTCTCACCTTGCCCATCTTGGGATCTGGGTGATCAGAAAGTGTGAGGCAACTAGTTGGTTATGCTTTTGAGCTAACACTGACAAATCTTTGTATATCATTTTGAAAAAAAAATTCTAGGGTAGCATCTTACACTCTTGGTGATTTGGATGCAAATCTGTAATACCCAGTTGTTGGTCCGACTATAGCATAAAATCGAAGTTGCAAATCTTGATATGGGTATTCATCTATAATTCAATTAGAGATATTTCTTGATCTGGGATGTTATTTTACTCTAAATCTTTGTATCTTTTCTGGGTTTGCATTATATACTATCTATTGTATGCTCCGGCAACACACATCTGCAAGAAAACTGAAACCCCTTCTGCATCTTCTCTCTAGTCTGAAAGAACACCTTAAAAAATAAAAAATAACACATAAAAGATCTTAAAAAAATACAAATAGGTACGGCACATTACAAACGCTTTCGGATCTGCCTGTAAGTCTTAAAGAACTCAGGGTGACCAGCCATGGGTGTATCATGAAAGGTCCTCAGTATCTTCCCCTTAAACTGAGAAATAGGTACCAAGAATATCCTCTCCTTATAAATGATCAAGTTATTAACCACAAAGTACCTGTCATCATGTATTGTGCCCTCTACGATTCTTGTTGCCCAAGAATTCTTAACATACTCTGTTGAAATTAACTCCTTCCAATCAGCAGAAATCTCCCCTAACAAACACAAGTGGGGCCTCCTGGAAAGTGCATCTGCTACTACGTTTTTCTTCCCTTTGACATATTATATGTCAAATTTATATGCCTGCAATTTTCTCACCCACTTTTGTTGTCGATCATTAAGGTCCTTCTAATTCATGAAGTACTTAATGTTGTTGTGATTTGTTTTAATAATAAACTTGCCCCCAACTAGATATGGTCTGAATTTGGCCAATGCATGCATTATGGCTAACTTCTCCCTGTCATAAACTGAATAGCTCTTCTCCACACCTCTAAGCTTCCTGCTCTCAAATGCTATGGGGTGTTTCTCCTGCATCAACACTGCCCCAATCCCCTCTCCTGAAGCATCACACTCCAACTCAAAAGGTTTGGAGAAATCTAGAATTGCTAACACAGGGCAAGAAGACATCAACTATTTGAAGTGTTCAAAACACTCTTGTGCTAAATTCGATCATATAAAAGCTCCTTTCTTGGTCAAGTCTGTAAGTGGGGCTGCAGTCTATGAGAAGCCCTTGACGAACATCCTATAAAAACCACACAATCCAAAGAATCCCTTGAGCTGAGAGACATTTGTAGGTGTAGGTCATTCTATAATAGCCCTTATCTTTTTCGGATCAACTCTTACCCCCTCTACACTGATAATATGACCAAGGTATAGTTCAGTCATGCCGAAGTCGCACTTGGACTCCTTAGCATACAAGGACTCACTCTCTAGTATGCTCAACACCTCCTTAAGATGCCTCATGTGTTACTCCCAAGTCCTACTAAAGATCAAGATATCGTCAAAGAAGATTAACACAAATCTCCTCAACTGCTTCCTGAAGTTCTGATTCATACAACTTTGGAAAGTAGCCGGTGCATTAGTCAATCCAAATGGCATCACCAAAAACTCGAAATGATCGTAGTGGCACCTGAAGGCGGTCTTCTCTACATCCTCCTCCCTCATCCTAATCTGATGATAACCTAACCTCAAGTCAATTTTGGAAAAATAACAAGCTCCGTGTAGCTCATCGATCAGCTCATCAATTCTAGGAATGGGTTATCTGTTTTTTATGGTCTTTTTATTTAGTGCACGGTAGTCAATGCACGTGTATGGTCCCATCCTTCTTTTTGACTAGAACAAATGTAGAAGCAAATGGGCTCTTGCTAGGTATAATGTGCCCCATCTCTAGTAACTCCTTAATGGTTTTCTCTATCTCATCCTTGAGCCTCTTAGGATGCCGATAAGGTGTGGTAATCACCAATTTTGCACCATCCTCCAACTCTATAACGTGCTCTATCTCTCTATCAGGTGGCACTCCAGGTGGTATACTCCCAAACACCTTGCTGTGCTTCGTTAGCAATTTTTGAATAGCTAGATGGTGGTTGTTCTACTGTTGTTCTGGAACTACAAGCATGATTAGGCACTCTGCTGCCCACTCAACCTGATCATGTCTAAGCATCCTTTCCATCCTCTTGAGAGATACTACTTGGGGACCTCCATCTGATAACACTCTGAGCACAATCTTTACATTGGAATCGAACTTCATCTCCATGTTATGCAAGTTCATAGTAAACTCTCCAAGGGTCATTATCCAATGCATGCCTAAAATCACATCAGTGTCACCAATGCCAATTACATAATAGTCATCCTTGAGCTTGTATTCACCCAGCCGAATACTCAAACCAAAAATCTTCCTAGTGCAAGTGAGTTTGAAACCATCTACAACCATCACCTTGAACCCTTCAAACTCCTTTGTTTTGAGTCCTCTTTTGGCAACAAGCCCCTCATCAATAAAATTATGTGTAGCACCAGTGTTGATGAGAGTAACTATTCCCTGCCCACAAAGAACCCCTCTAACTCTGAAAGAACCAATTTTTTTAAAGCTAGATAGTTGTGCCATCAATCCTTCACCATCATTGTGCCCTTTTGACGAGTTTTCCTCTTTGTTATCCTCTATATCAAATTGTTGATCTAATTTTTCTGAGTTAGTTTCTTCAGCTGAAAAATATTCAATTTGTTTGGCCTTTGCATTGTTAAGGCATCTATGAGATGGGTCCCAAGGTTCCCTACAATGGAAGCATAACTTCTTCCTCCGATATTCATTCAACTGCTCATTACTCATCTGATTTGTTTCCCTCTTTGGCTGGTTAACATCACGTTGAAAATGTTTTTTATCCTTATCTTTCTTATGTAGAAAACCCTTAGATTGAAATTTGCTTCTAGAAGTAGAGGACTCCATATCTCTAGCCTTCTTCATTGCTTCTTGTAATGAAAGTGGATTAAGCCCCTTAATCCAACTCCTCAACGGATCTGTAAGTCCATCTATGAAAAGAACCACTAATCTCCACTCTGAAATATCAATGACTATCACGTATAGCTTATGGAACTCTAAGATATAACTGTCCACTAAACCCCATTGTTTCAGTTGTGCTAACTCCTTAAACTGCAATTCTGGATCCTTCTTATTAAACCTGTCTATCAGCGTCTCCGTGAACTTTGCATATGAAGTAATCTAGTCATGGCCAAGTGTAATCATACCGTGGTGCCCCCACCCATGGGCACTACCATCAAGGTGCAAGGTAGCATAAGCAACAGCCTCCTCCTCTGGCATAGGGCTAAGATGAAGATAGTTATCCATCCGTTGTACCCAAGCTCTCGGAGTAGTCTTCCCTGACCCATCGAAGTACAGAATGGACAATTTACTTACTTTTTCCTGTAACTCGTGATTATGTTGTCTGTTACCCCTGTTGGGTCTATGCCTCATCCTCAGATCCACATAATCTCTAAAAGACATTTCAGCTTGGAACTGCACCCCTGAAGCCCTCCAGTCTCTCATAATCATGTCCTGTAACTCATGTTGAGTTGGCTCCATAACCTCAGGTGGGTTATCTCATAGTTTGAAAACTCCCCCAAAACTCGCCAAAACTCGCTAGACTCGCGAGTCCTATGGCAAGCCGAGTCGACTCGCCATGGACTCGCGAGTCGAATCCTGGAGAGTCTTGGGTCGGGACTCGAGAGTCCTACCCTGGGACTCGAGCGAGTCCCAGGGTCGGACTCCCAAGTGCCGACCTAGGACTCTCGGGTCGCCTGTTAGACGCCCAGCCAAGTTAAAAAGTCAGTTTTTTTTGTTTTTTTTTTCATTTTAACACTAGTTGAAGCACAAAACAAGTCTGCATAGTGGATTAGAGGCTGGAGAAGAGGAGATTATGAGCTAAAAACTATGAGCAGTAGAAGCAGAAGCAGCAGAATTGGGTGAAATGGAGGACGACGAAGATAGTTTTGATTTTGAAGAACAAGAAACAATTGTAGCACCTTCTAGTTCGAGGCCTCAAAAATTGAGTTACATTAGGAGAGGAAAGAGGAAGATGTAGATTTTATTTGGTTGTTTTTCTCATTTTGACATCATTATATGTAAACATTTATAAACTTATGATGCTGTTATACATTTGAAAGTTTGAAACTATGAGTATGAATTGTATGATTATGGTTCATGAATGATGAAATTTCAAATATTGAGTGTTTGAAGATCATATGACATGTGTAATGTTTGAATTATGGCTCTTATGTTCTCTAAATGCATTAATTTCTTTTTTTTTTTTTGTAAAACTACGGTTTTCTTCTTTGCCGAGTCCTAGCCGAGTTTTTTGCCGAGTCCCGAGTCCGAGTCCTATTTTGGGCTGCCGAGTCCGCGGCGAGTCCGAGTTTTCAAACTATGGGTTATCTCATGGGGGAAAGGTGGGCATGTGTGGTCTAGTATTAGTTGTCCCAAGCATTGTACACTAGTTAACTATCTTGTTATTAACAGATCCATCCCCATCATTTCTCCTGTCCCCATTGCCTTCATTACCGTTTCCGTTCATGTTATCATTGTTGTTGTTGTTATTATTCTCCTCAACTTGTCTAGCTAGTAGTGCACAAATCTGGTTTAAGTTTTGTTGTAGCTCATGTTGTCCCCTGGCCAAATCATTTAAAATGTCCTTGGTGCTTGGTTCACCATGATCTCTCACCCATCTCAACCTCTACCGTGTCAACACCTACAAATGGGTCTATGTGCGGTGGTACTTCGAGGTTTGGTTGTGACCTGTTTCTCCTTAAGTAGTATTGGTGTGTGTTGGGCTGCATTATTCACTGAAAACTTTGTATGTTTTTCCCAAATAACCTCACAGGATGGCAAGAAGAGCAAAGCTCTGATACCATTGTAACATACACCCCTATTTGAAGAGTTTTCTAATACCAATTTTTTTTTGTTTGTTTGTGATGCTCACTGCTGATGGGTTTATTTGCTTGTTTGCATTTTTCACATTCAATAGTGCAAAATAATAACAAAATACATAACATGCAATGTTATCCAGAAGAGTGGAGTACATAAACAATTAAACTAACAATTACCCAGATGCTTATGTAATGTCCCCTTTCTCTAGACAGAGTTAGTCTATCATTGGGTTCCCGTAGACTGACTATCTTGGTTAGGGAACCATGATTCATTGATCTTGGATGAGTTCTTCAATGGTGTAGATGTTTGGGTTCAGTGGGATCCAGTTGGCAGTTCTTGAGGTGGCTTGCTTGCTATTGCCCATACTTGCTATCTTTAGTAAATTCAAGAATGGTGTCGTTTCGGGATTTTCATACTTGTAGTGGATGCGTCTCGTCGAGACCTTTCCGGCAAGCTATAGAACTCTGGATTTCGAGTTCATCTTGGCATTTATTTTAAAGTCCGAAGGATATTAATATTTATTTGTCGGGGACTTTATAAATATTAAGGCAAGTGACATATATTGAAGTTATATTTTAAAAGGTCACTTAGAGGACTTGGGCGCCCATCTCTAGGAAAAGATGAAGTGTTTTTAAATGTAATATTCCCTCTCAAAAAGGAACGTCCCTCTTGGAGAACAAATAAAAAGATGAAAAAGTGAGTTTCATTCTTATGCTTAAATATTATGAAAATTGTTGCTTTGGCTCTGCTAGAGTTTTCAAGAGGGTTTGAAGAGATTTGAACCTTGGTGGCTTTTGGAGACGAAAACCTCCATTAGTGACAACATTCTACAGGCGTGAAAACCGTCCAAAGGTGCTTGATTGCAAATGCATACAATGTTTGCATCCTGTGCTTCAATGGAGTTCGTTTGATGGGATTTTGGGGCATATTATTCATATCATTTGCAGATTGTTGATGTTCATCTGATATCAAAGGACTAAGGACAGATTTTAGAAGTTGAAGGAGAGTTTAGTGCAGTCGTACCTCCATACATGCTGGCCATACCTCCCTTAGAGCAGTCGCATTGTTCCTTGGGGCAGATTTTGGGTTGTTTATTTGTGTTTGGACACTCATACTTGGGCGTTGAGGAGGAAAAACGGTCTGCAGCTCAAACAGAGATATTTCGAAGAGATTGCTGCTGGTTTTGTTGAGTTTACATCAGCCAGGCCATACCACATTGCCTAGGGAGGACGTTGGGTCCTTGGGACTCATTTCTATTTGTTTATAGTCAGTCTATTTCTCATTTTGGGGGCGTCTAGGGCCTCTTTGATCATTGTATTCCTCTGTATGCACAATACTATCTTTCCTTGGTGATTTGGAGGTGATCTACACTACTCGTTTGTTGGTCCAGCTATAGCAGTTGTACGACGTTGCATATTTCCATATGTGATAGTAATTCATTATATGGTATTTTATGATCTGGGTATCTGTTATTTCATTCATATCTATTGTATCTTTTCTGGGTTTTCAATATATGCTCAATATTGCACTACCTCTGGCAAATACACTTCAAGAAAACTGAAACCCTTTCTGCATCTTCTATCTAGTCTGAAAGAACACATTAAAAAATAAAAATAACACTATTAAGATCTTTAAAAAGAACCAACAGGTACGGCACATTACAGCGTAAATGGCATAAAACTTTAATTAAATGACATACCCATTTGCAGATTTATAATGTTGTAGGTCTGATATACAAAACCAGCAACCAATAGCTATCAAATCTCTCTCAATATCAACAAATGTCATTTCTCCCTTCTACTACTGATGGACAGCAATATATGACTCCAAACGCCCTTGATACAATAAGGAAAAGACCTCTAGCTGAAGCGTTTTAGCTCCCTAGAGGCTCACACCCTCTTCATGGTGATGTACGGCCTGTCCTATGAATGCTATAGCAGTAAAACACTTGAAATTTTGACGATATCTGCCCCAAAATACTTATGAAATGTCTATAGCAGCATACCAAACCCCCACGCTCAGAAGTAAGTGATAAAACTCGAACCCAATGCACAAAACTGCTTCTAGCAATGGTACGGCCTCCTTGTCATATCCCTCAATGACCGACTCCAACTAAAGATTGGAATAATATAATAATAATCAGCATGATATCATAATCCAGTCCAAAATGATAAAGGGAACAATCAATATGCCTAACAAGATCCAGAGATAGAATATTGTCATTACATGTTCATCGAATGAGTAATACAAATAACACATCGAATTACCTCATGTGTTTGGCATCGATCCATAATGAAGACACCCTCTGTCGATTAGAAGAAGCAAGTAATAACAAAGATGAATTAAGAAGAAGAGACAAAGGCACTAAAGACAAATTGCTAAAGATATAACTATAATAATAATTGATTAAAGCCAGTGCTGATCCTTATGGGTGTGTCTAGACTGAAGAGTCATGACTCATCGAAAAATGATGATATTTAAAGAAGCTCGACGGGGTCTCATTGGCATGGCAGAAAAACAAAAAGGAAATCACAATTAAAAAGAAGTCTAAATCTACATCAAACATCTCAGAAATCAATACTCAACCTCCAAACAAATACAGTCAATCATCAAGGCGATCGTGGACAGAGATCGCTGTCTCCATTGAGTAAAGACATAACTTATAATGTATTCTCTAAGTTGACAGCTAACGTCAGATAAGAACAGCCATTGAAAGAACTCAGAAGCATTATCAAGTATTAAAGGAACAGCAGAGGTATGAATCGAATCCTATTCTCATATATCATTATATCATTCGCTGTCAATCTAGTAGAATAAGAATCTAACAATCTCACAATAAGGAATTAAATCAGCTATAACATATATGTAATTCAAACTAACTAAAGAGGATAGTTGGCAAATTACAGCAATAGCGATGTATAATCTTTTAATTACATAATGATGCATATGTCATACTAATCATAGGATTAGATATCATAATGAATAAAAGCATAAAATAGATTGATATTGTTATCCTAAATTACATAGGCAACATGTAAGAATAAGAATGTATTATCTAAGTATATGACCATATGAAGGGACCATCATAAAATGAATGAATTGATAATTAAGGTTATCGTAACAAAATGTCATAGCCTCAGATACTAAGGCATTGCTTATATATTGTCAATGACTAGAATGAGTTCTTAAGATAATCATGAAGAATAAGGGATGAGAAGTAGAGGCTCATGGTCAATCAACCAACACCCATATATCGAGACAAAGGGGTAAGGGTAAGCAATATGGTGTAATCATGCTTGATTCCCGAGTTGGTCAAGAGCACCTTCCGGGCTAAAGACTAACAAATCCTTATCTCAAGTTGGTCTAGAGTACCCCTTTGAGATAAGTGCCCATTGTCTCGTGTTGGTCAAAAGGACCCCACTGGGACAATGGATAGGCCCTTGTCTCGTGTTGGTCTAGAAGACCCCACCGGGACAAGGGATGGGCCTTCGACTCGAGTTGGTCTAGAGTACCCCTCCGGGTCAAGGAATGGAATATGGAACCTATGATTGCTCCCTTATAAGCCCTCTCTCATGGGAAAGTGGTTTAATGAACATGTAGACCCAAGTATGCCTCTCCCAAAGAATTCATGAGATATGCATAGTAGATATAGTGAAAGTATAATGCATATGGATTATGATTATAAGGTTTGATTTAAGATATCTTATGGTTGAAATAGAAGAATTGAATTCTAATGTACTCTTTTATGAGTTAAAATTGTTTACAAGGTTGCAAAAATTTTGGCTTGCTAGAAGGGGACATTGCACTCCTCTAGGGTGTACGGCTAGCAACCAGCAGTCACAATAGTCCAAAAAGCAATCAGAGCCCTCCAATAATAACTCTGAAATTGTTTGCCAATGTTTGCTTATGAATTCTACATAAAAACCCTGTATAAAACCTTCATTCAACAATGAAGAACCAGCGTAATCCCTGTTTGAGATCACCAGCAACTCCCCAAATGGTGTCTTTCAACCACGTAGGAAGTGGTATCTGTAGAGATTTTCATCTCTACAAACCCTTGAGGCTAACCAACTCGTCCAAAAAGCCAAAACTCACGAAATGAAAATGCACGACAATAGAATGAGAGAATGAGTTCTCTTTTTTATCTCTTCTTCCTTCCCAAACACCCAAGAGAGTCTTTTTTCTCTTTTTAATATTTAATTTCATATTATAACCCCTTATAATTCCCATGGGTTGAGTGCTCCCTTCTTCTAGCACTTCATCTTTAAAACACACTTATAAAATAAAGTAACTTATACATTTAAAATATTATAAGTTAAATATTTAATTTAACTTAAATACTTTCGACATTTAAAATAATATATTTTAGTCACTTTAGAATGCCGAGAACGCCAATCGTCCACTAATGCCATCAAGAAATAGAAGTGCCAACACCAACTCCGCCGGTGACCCCAGCCGACTTACTAAAAATAGTAAGTCCTAGGAAACTCGTCCAAAGTCACTCCGGAAAGGGAAGATGTGCTCAAACAATTATCAGAACTCAATCAAGGCATCCCACACGTGCCACAACCACTGGTAACCTCCAACAAAATTCCCCAACCATCCAACATTAGCCTATGGGAACCCTAGAATAGGCTAATTGCATCAACATGTCGAACCGGCTAGGAAGGGGACCTTACAAAGATTGTCTTCATACAAATATTGTCTTTGAAATCATATTAATCTTGCTCGGGTGCCATAGTTTTAGATACTTGGAGAGTGTTTGCTGCAGATTAGAGAGATTTTTTGCTGGTCGTACTGCTAGGGTCGTAACAGTCATGGAATGCATCATCTGGGGTTTGAAAGGACTGCCTTCTTTGCAAATATTATCATTGAAATCCCATTTCCTTGCCTAGACGCCATATCTCATGTCATTTAGAGAGTTTTTGCTGCTGTTATAAATGCCTTGTACCTGGCCGTAAACCCTCATGGGCCATAAACCCTCGATGAGAAAACGCTGGAAATGGTGTGTATTATGTTGGGGAGGGTTTTCCTGACCTACAGAGCAAAAAAGAGAGGCATTTGTAATTTTTATGGCCCTTTCTTGACACACAGGGCCTTTTTTGCTGACACGGGCGAGTTTTTGCCACAAACTCATTGAGTATTTGGCAAAAACCCACCAAAAAATTGGTGAGTTTTTGCACCCAAACCAATACCACGATTGGTAACTTAGCATGTAGCCATTAGATTGATGAAGCTCAAAAGTAGAAATACATGGGAAACTACTTGAAGCATCAAAAAGACATGCACTAATTGAACAAACTTAGCCAACCAGATCAACTCTTTTGCTTCTAGCACAACATGTGGGTTTCCCAAAGAGAATGTCAAACATTGGCTACGCACTGCTGTTATAAAATAACTGTTGACGAACGGCACTCTTCCAAGGTACCCTATGCACACCTTGCCATTCAATATGTAACAGGATTTCCTATCATTTGCAGGGAAGTAACTTGCAGTTTGATATCCCTTCTAATCTCACACACACGTGATATACATCTTACTGAACATCCAGACATAAAATTGTCATGGAAATCCATTGAAGTCTATTACTGTCTATTGAAGCTTGTTTTTATTCTCTATCAAGTCTTAGAAAGCTGGTTCATGCAAGAAGAAGTCTATTATTGTCTATTGAAGCTTGTTTTTCTTCTCTATCGAGGCTTAGAAAGTTGTTTCATGCAAGAAGACTGAAAGCTTTAGCATAGCCACATAAAATAAAGATCAATACATATAATTTCAAGATAAGCATGAACAAAATGTTCAGTATTTCCATTGGCATCAAAAGATATTCAATAATGTCTACTGCTTTGAAATTATTTTAGTAATTCTTCAATGTGAGGAAAGTAGAAACACTCAACAATTAAGTGAAGGAATAGTTTGAGAAACAACAAAACTGCCATATTCTCAGTAATGCAGAAACATTAGTAGTGCAAGAGGAGTAACAACAGTGAGCAAAACAATATAAATAATAATGCATTTGATAATGAACACAGATAGGAGAGTGCAGAAAATGGCATAGAATAATCATGCACGATTATGTGTTTTTCTAGTTCAAAACCTGCAAAAATCCCAAATGTTGTGGCATGTTTAGTCCAGCACAGTGCCTTCACGAAGTTCTTAACGACTTTGTTGCAAGCCAACTCCCTCAAACATTAAGAGGTAAAAGCTAAGTTGTAGGGTTCGCCTGCCCCCTAGCCGGATCCGGGTGCGATTCGCACCAAGTGCGGGATGCGATCCGGTACCTCTGCGAATGCGGATAGGGTGCTGCAAAATGGAGATGGGTGCGTCCCGGAAGCACCCAGGTTGTCCGAGTTCAAACCCGGGGTGCAAAAATAGCAACCGCGACGAACCCACGAGGCACCCGGCGTTAAAAACGCCAAAAAAGAAATATTTTTTATTTTTTTAAACATTTAAGTCACTTTTATGATTTTTTATTTCTTCTAAAAGGTAAAACTAACCCTAAAAACACATTATAAACACAAAAGCTTTGCCATTTCAACTCATTTCTTTCCAAAACACAAAAGCTCTCCATTGTGGCTGAACTCAAAAATTTCCTTGTGATTGAATAATGAAGCTTGAAGATTGAATCTTGAATCTTGAAGGTTGGAAATCTATTGCACCACCATTCCTACTCATTTCCTACTCATTCTTACTTTTTCAGCGAGTGCCGCAAGTGACAGTGGTGTTGGTTGTGGTTCTTCAAATGATCCTGCTAATGTCCAAGATGATGATGATGATGTGGAGGATTTAGCAAATCTATATGATGATTGACATTTGTCATTTGACATTGAAACAATGAAAATTGATTGTTGAACATGATATTATTATTTTGAATCTTGTTATTGAACTTGAAGTTCGAGTTTTATGTTTTATGATATTCAAGTTGATGGTGGTTTTGTTGATTATATGATGCTATGTGGTGTTCTACACTTTATTCTTGCATTTCTACACTTAATTCTTGCTTCTATGCTTAATTTTTTTGCATATACATATATATATATATATAAAAAAAGAACCCAACCCCCAAAAAAAATTTTGGCCGAACCCGTGAACCTGAACCCGAACCCACACCAGAACTGGCAACTCAGGGTAAAAGCAATTTTCAGACCTGAAATGGTCATATATGGTGCAAAATTGAGAACCTAATGAATCCTAAAAAGAAATTCCACTAGCAGGAATAGTCTAACTAGATAAATGATGTGTCTCTGAGAAAATCACTCCGGTTCAAGTATGTCCCAAGATTTCTACAAACAAGTCAGAAAGGGACTAGAAATTGATAACTCTAATCAAAATCAAATATTAATTTTAGTGTGCCAAAACTATCTTTTAATATCCCATACGTGCAATTTTAATAAAATACTAGGAATTTATAACTCTAACCAAAATTAAATGTAGATTGATCTACACATCACAGCTAACACAATTAAACCGTTGGTACCTTGAAATAGATATGAAAGAAAGATAACTGAAAATTTTCTCTAACACAGATTTACATGACTAACACAGTTAACCCATTGGTACCATGATATTGATATGAAAGAAGGGTATTTCAAATTTCTATGACAAAGATTTTCATCCAAACTAAGTGTTATAGATATGGTAGATTCACTTAGTAGGCTTGGGGTAAATTTGCAAAGGAAAATAATTCTAATAAAGTATGAACACACATCTTAGCGTAGTAAAAGATATATCTATCTCACCAGATCTTTTGTAACTTAAATATCAATCAAATAGCAGTAGTAGAGGAAAAGAACCAAAAACCAAGCAGTTTCAGAAATGTTGAATAAAGAAAAGGCAAGTAAATATTATCAAAACAACAAAACTGATGACATAAAGCCCGTGTACCTTTGGACACATATGCCATGTCCCTTTTCTAGAGCAGATTTTGCCTTTACCCTTAATATGTTTATATATATTAATTAAATATAAATAATATAATATTAAATAATCAATTTAAATATATTAATTTTAAATCTTTTAATTTAATAATAATATTATTAAATATTTCAAATTTTAATTTGGCGCCTTGGCTGACTTAGGTCAAAGATAAATAGTTAAAGACTGACTTAAATTAAGAATAAACAAGTATTAAAGGAGGAGATTTCTACCATTGAAGGCATCGGATTTCATATCCAATTGCATGTATTATGAGCTTGCGTTTGCAATCTAACTGTTGACTGGGATGAAAACCGCTGCATCAACACAGAGGTATTTGAATGAAACCTCAAATATTTCTCCTTAGCAACTTCACTTCAGAAGGGGCAGGTTGAACTAAATCACTGAATCTGTATTGCAAGAGAAGGAGGATGAAGTTGAAAAGATTGGTCAAGCACTGAATACATAACTTCGCATAAATCACCCTTGTGAGGCCGAAGACTATACAGACCATAAGGAGGAAGCACAGAGTATATCAGCAAAGGAAGTCGTGGGTCTAAAACGTTAGAGTTCCAGTGGAAACTAACGCCCAAGAAAGTAGGGATTAAGGTGTCAAAGACACCACTCTCTTTGATATCCATTAATCGAGGTTCCACACCACATCAAGCACACGATACATACTCCAGAAAGGTGGAAGTTGGCGTAATAGGTCAGATTGTGCCCAACTAACAAACATAATCATCACCAAATACTACTCGGAGCAAGTATTACCGTAGGGCTGCAAATAATCATCATTTGTGGGATCAACATCTGCTGTGTGGTGCACATAATCTCCAATGTCGAGGGTGAAAATATCCTCTCGGGACCTTATTACGTGAGCAACCCGAGCGATAAGGGTGTTTTCAACATAGCGATGATATTTGGAGTGCAGTGGGAGAACTATCGAATCTTGTTCCAGAGCGATCTCAATTCCTTGTCCAATTGTGATGTCCCCTTCTAGTAAGCTCAAACTGTTCACAACCTTGCACAATTTCAACTTACAAAAAGGAAACATTAGTACTCCAAATTTTTCTCTTTTCATATCATAATTAATATAGATCCATATTCTTTCCACATTTATCCTAAAACTTATAATTCCATAGTCACATAATTCATATTCATATTCATATTCTTGTTCATATTCATACGCCTCAAGTGCTATCTTCGGAAGGATCATATGTCGCCCTATCATTAATCCATCTCTAACTCCATAGGCATGGTTCGTTAAGGAGACACAACCATCCCATATGAAGGCCCGATGGCTTCCCACCTCACCAATCGGTTCCAAAGACTTCCCACCTCATCTATTGGAGAGTCACCTACCGTAGGGCACAAATTACATTGATGAGCTCATCATACCATAGGCCCAAGGCTTCACCTCACACCTAGAGGTACTTCGACACTTGGCCCAAGAGACTTCGCCTCACACCCGGAGGTACTTCATCTTCTTGGGGTTACCTAGGTCCAATAACATTCTCCTAACTTACCCATACACTTAGGATGGCGAGATGATTAATGATGAGGCTAATCCTCTTCTCGGATATGGCACAATCCTATGATTTCTAAGTCCTTATTAACTTTTCACACATGATGCCTTATAAATAGGTCATCTTGGCCTTATATCATAATTGGCCAATAATATATATCACATGATCATATTCCATTCTCATCATCATTGATTTCTTATGCATAATCATATTCATTTATCATATCAATCTATTCTTTCTATGCATGTTCATGATCACATACCTCAGATTAGTTTATTGTTCTATGTTCATTCAATTCATGTCTAATAGCAATCATTAAGCCTAAACACAATTATTTATTCTATTTCTAATGCATATAAGAATAGATATTAGTTATTACAGTTAGCAACAAATATTTCTTTATCCCTTAGAATTCAGCATAAGTTAGTATAATAAGTACATCAGATTTCAAGATTATAAGAGGAATGAGCATGAATAAATACCTTTAATGGTGGTCACAATGTAATCGATCTGCTTGTAGGAATTGTCTTATGTGCTGACGCTGGAAATGAGGTTGAAGGAATTCTTCCTGATATTCGATGATGTCTGGCTGATGCTAATCTGTATGATGCTTATATGATCATGGGGCGATCAATGTATATTTTGATTATTTCTTTCCAATCTGATCAATTGTTACTATATCTATCCTCTAAACTGCTCAAAGCTCAGAGATAAATCCTTTGATGCTGGAATTAATCTTGCAGATGTTCGATGGATTCCTGGTGATGACAGGCGGCTGTTATCTTGCTGATTGTTTATGATTCCTTGTTCTCATGCCCCGATCTGGAATTATCCTTGTGAATATTTGAATATTTCTATGTATGCTTATTTGCTAAGGCTTTTTTGTTTCTGATTTTTTGATGCCTCCTTCGTATGGTGCCCGACCCTTATAAAGGCCTTGACGGGATGTAAAGAGTGGAGAGATGTATTGTTTCATGACTGATGACGATTTGTTTAATCATTAATTTTATTTCTTATGGGAATGGCGCGCCATTAGAGGGATCAGGGTCCCTTAACTCATCATCTTATTTTATTTTTGTTTTATTCAACAAGTCTTCTTTTTTGTCTTTATATGAAATTTGGCTAAGTATACAAGGAGAGTCTCTATTTAATCATCGAGTCATTACACCAATGCTTTAATGGAATACTAAATTCTAGCCAATATTAGGCTGCAGGCCACTAAATTGGTGAGAGAGTGATTGTGAGAAGTATAATCAGCTGTAAGACATATCAATATAAGAATGGAGGAGCAATCAGAGTAGACCGAGCCAATATTCTATTTGTGGTGTGTGATCTTGTGACAGGTGCTAGAGCACCCTGTATCTGGGAGTTCTTTACTGTCCTGTGCGTGGTGATCCTACAGACCTGCACACTGAGTTTAGCATGTAAGCAAGATTTTCTGTATGTGAATTCATCTGAGACCCGAGAGGTCATTTGTAACCGCTAGATTAACTTTGGAAATTCAAATCAGTAAGATATTTACTCAGATCTGCTATTGTACTTTGTGGTTTCGATAAGTTACTGTAGGGAGATCTGTTTCACGCATTCTGTTGCTGAAAGTTATTGTGAGAGATACATATTTGCAAGATATATTGTACCAGCACAACTTAGAGCTCTGTATCTATGCATTGATTAATAAAACTGTACAAGGATAACTACTTTACCCGTTAAGGGACATCACATGACTTAACAATATTATTATAATTAAAATAAAATGTGTTCTTAAACACTAGATACTTAAAATAAAAATTAAATTAAATTAAAATTAAAAAATATATATTTTTAAATATTTGGAGAGAAATTTAGGACCCAAGGGCCCAACTTGAAAAGGTATATCAAGGAGGCGCCTATCTTCATTTGATCATTAAGAATTCATTTGGCATTTTCTTCATTGTTAGCATCGTGTTCAATTTGCCCTCCAAGGACGAAAACCCTTGACTTGTATGAGAATTCAGGAGGATGAAAACCCTCTTGGGTCCCTTTCCAGAGGTGAGGACAAAAACTCTCAATTTCCGGCATTGGCAAATCCACCAAGGATTTGCCCTAGGATCACACGACTTAACAATATTATTATAATTAAAATAAAATGTGTTCTTAAACACTAGATACTTAAAATAAAAATTAAATTAAATTAAAATTAAAAAATATATATTTTTAAATATTTGGAGAGAAATTTAGGACCCAAGGGGCCCAACTTGAAAAGGTATATCAAGGAGGCGCCTATCTTCATTTGATCATTAAGAATTCATTTGGCATTTTCTTCATTGTTAGCATCGTGTTCAATTTGCCCTCCAAGGACGAAAACCCTTGACTTGTATGAGAATTCAGGAGGACGAAAACCCTCTTGGGTCCCTTTCCAAAGGTGAGGACAAAAACTCTCAATTTCCAGCATTGGCAAATCCACCTAGGATTTGCATGTTGAGTTGAATTAGAGATTTGTGCTTATTTTCAGGTTTGAAAATCAAGATTTGCAAGCAAAGATTGGGTGATCATCAAAGGACTACAATCGCTGCATTTTTAGAGCTATTTCATTTCTGATTTCCATCTAATCATTGGAGCGCTAGCCCTCTGAATGGAACTGCACCATAACTAAGGGCAATTTATTGAGTGCAGTGACTAGAGTTCGTGGAAGCTGTGTAACCCTTGCTTCTTTCCTACCAATCTGCCACTCCAGTTGGAACTATCCACAGCCTCAAAAGAGTCCGCAGCTGAGGTTTAAGTCAATTTTGTTCTAGCAAGTCAATTCGTCCTCTTGGGATAAGCATAAGGATCACAGGATTTCAGCATTTATCCCATCCAAGACAAGGTTTGAATCCACAGCGCGGCATCATACATAGGCAGCCAAGCCACATATGAATCTGCTGTTGATTTAAGGTCTTCAGGTCTGATCACTGGCTGCGAGCACTCCACTGCATGAATTATTGGGGTTTGAATCACCAAAGCTCAGTAGCTATCATTTCAAACAAACAGCCTACATTTAATTTACAGTATGTTGTTAGCATATATGTATCGTTACTGATATATGTCCAGCTCAATACAGAAATATTGTAAGTTGAATTTATTAGAGAAGTTTGAAGGATTGGTGTCACGTGTTTCTACTGTCAAGAAGTGTTATTAACAGCAGCGAACATTATTTTCTGATTTATGAATAACTCCAATCAGCTGATTATCTGTTCAAGTGATCAAATTTGTGTTCTTTGAATGCTGTGGCTATTTAATTTCCAGTATCTAGTAATCTATCCTTCAATTCAAATTGCAGAGGTTTGATTCTCTTTTCAAGTTTTGGAAAAATACAAAAAGAAAAGAAGAAAATTCAGAAAACTATTAAAAAATATCATCTGGGACATTACAGCATAACACAGATAGAGCGATGTCTTGCCCTTCCATCTTCCTTAATCAAAAAATGTAGTTAACATGCCATGAAGTACTCAGAAATTTATGATCTATGTTCAATATGATGTGTGAATCCCAAAATTCCCTTGACACACTCTCATCAGAAAAATATGTTAAGGAAAAATGAAGTACACATGAATTGCTTTTGATTAGAAATAGTGTCTTTATATTACAGAACTAGTGAGATTGATTTAACTGAATTTTTACATATTCAGTTATCCCACAAGATTCCCAGTGAAGATGAAACTCACCAGTCAAAACATCTGCTAGCCGAAGCACAGACTCAAGAATATCCATCAGTTTTGATCACAGTAAGTTCTCAGATTTCTGCAAGTGTTCGGTGTGCCAACAGCTTATGGACTTCTTGAAAACTTCCACATAAGTTGCCTCCATTCAGGGTTTGGAAGAAGCTTCAAGTATAGGGGCAATGATACATTTTGAAACTGCAGACTATCCAATTGCACAGCATTGCCGTCTTTAGCCACCTTATTAACAGAAAGTATAGAATTGAAAGAGTATGTATGCAGCATGCTTTCTTCATTGCACTGTATAGTTTTGAGCCTCTTATGGTGTAATCCCATCACATTGATCTGCAAGGGAGCTATTTTACCTGGTTTTTTGTAAGTTAAATGATGTTGAGTATGAATGTACTCTCTGTTTTAAGCCACTGTCAGTAATTGTTATTAATGAGTACTTGTCGCTTTTGACCAAACGCTCTTATTTATTGTATGCTGATATTTGCTTCTATTTAGTGACATAGTTTTTAATAGAAAGAATAAAGACTAGGCTCCATGATCTAAGAATGACATGTTGCTTCGTACAAAGATTAACTTAGGACCAAATGAAAGGCTGGATTTTTATTTGCTGGATGTCCAAGAAGATGAAGAATAACTCGTCACTTGCAACCATTGACAAACTCAGAACATGCATAGACTTATCATGATTCAGCATTTGTTTATGGCTTAATTCATCTGAACCACCAATAGCCTCCACAAGAACATTGCATATTTTTTAAATGACGGAATCAAGCAGCACCCCTCACAACAATTTCTTGTTTAACAATATTTGAGATGTACTTAGTAGCAGAGTGACAATCAATGACTAGTTTCTCGCATTGATAATTGAGAAAATGCTCTTTCTGCTTCCCCACATCATGGAGAACATTGTTTGAGTCTGTGACATACCCAACTGATAATATGCATAAGGTTTGCATAATCCAATATTATTTTATTGCTTAACTAAGTCTAAATCAATAATAGTCTCCACAAGAACATTGGCCATCTTTGAAATGATGGAAGCGGATAGCATCCCTCACAACAATTTCTCGCTCAACAATTTTGGAGATGAACTTAATGGCAGAGTGGCAGTCACCACATATTCTAAGGTTCTTGAAAATCCGGATGAGTGTCCCAGGGGATGTGTTAATAAGCCCAAATGCAATGGCTAGTTTCTCACTGTGATAATTGAGAAACCGCTCCTTCTGCTCTTCCTCCACGTCATGGAGGACAAAGTTTGTGTCTGAATCATACCTGACCTCCTTCATTTGTCTAGCCAACTTGTCCAACATTGCATAAATTTTATCAGTTTGTGGATGTGATCTGTCTCCAACAAGAAAATTGTGCGCCTTGTTATTGAGATCAATCCAACTACATCCAAGCATCTTTTTCACCTTCCGGTCTAGCATCATTTTCCTCACTTTTTCACAATCTTCCCTCCTGCCAGATGTTGCATATATGTTTGACAGCAGCACAGAGTCGGCAGAATTCTTAGTGTCGAACTCAAAAAGCCGTCCTGCCGCAAACTGTCCTAGTTGCATATTGGTATAAACTCTACATGCACCAAGAAAAGAACGCCAAATAGCAGCATCAGGTCTAAATGGCATTTTGTTGATGAAGTCTACCACCTCGTCCAAGCGCCCAGCTCTACCTAGAAGATCCACGATGGAGCAATAGTGCTCTGTCAGAGGCGTGACATCATATTCTTGAGTCATGCGATGAAAATACTGCCAACCCTCAACAACTAAGCCTGCATGGCAGCATGCAGACAAAACACCAACAAATGTACCACTGTCTGGTTTAATATTGGCAAATTCCATTTGATTAAAAAGTCGAGTGGCCTCCTTGCCACACCCATGCATAGCATATCCTGTAATCATCGCATTCCATGAAACAACATCTTGTGCAGGCAATTTGTCAAATACACAGCGTGCTGCTTCTATTCTCCCACATTTGGCATACATGTCTATGAGAGCACTACCCACAAATGCATTAGATTGAAATCCACTTCGAAGTATTTCTTTGTGGACCTCCTTGCCCTTTTGAATAACCCCCACGTAGGCATATGCTGGGAGAACACTTGCAAATGTAACAGAGTCTGGCTTCATACCTGTTTCCGCATTTCCCTGAAGAGCATCAAGGTTTCCTCAAAACATCCACTTTGTGCATATCCTGAAATCATTATATTACAAGAGACAACACCTCTTTGAGGCATTTCTTCAAAGAGCATCAAGGCCTCATCAAGCTGTCCACTCTGTGCATATCCAGCAATCACTGTGTTCCATGAAACCAAGTCCCGTCTGGGCATATTATCAAAGAGTTTCCGGGCATCATCAACGTGTTGATTTTGAGCATATGCTGCAATCAATCGATTCCACGAAACCAGGTTCTTTTCAGGCATCTGGTCAAACACACTTTGAGCTTTATCAACCTGACCATTCCGAGCATATGCCCCAATCATCGCATTCCATACAACCAGATCTCTTTCAGGCATTTTGTCAAACAGCTCCTCTGCCTTCTCAAGTTGCCCATTCTGTGCATACCCCTCAATCATTGCAGTCCAGGAAAACTTATTTTTCTCAGGCATTCTATCAAACAGTTCCATGGCCTCCTCAACCATCCCATTCTGCACACACGCCATAACCATAGCAGTCCACAACCCAACATTCCTCTCCGGCATATTCTCAAACAGTTTTCTCGCTTTCCCAATCAGTCCATTCTGCAAATACCCCGCAATCATGGTATTCCATGAAGTCAAATCCTGTCCAGGTATCTTCCCAAAAAGCTCTTCCGCCTCATCCAAACACCCATCCTGTAAACACCCAACAATCATTGTAGTCCAAGACACCACATTCCGTTCAGGCATTTCCTCGAACACCTTGCGTGCATCCTCAACACGCCTGCATTTCACATACATATCAACAAGGGAGCTCCCCACAACAATATCACAACAAAACCCCCTCACAAGTACACTTCCATGGATCACTCTACCATATTCCACAGCCCTAATATGACCACAAGCTGGCAAAACACTTGCAAGAGTAAACTGATCAGCCATTATCCCCCTCCTCTGCATTTGATGAAAAAATCCCAAGGCCTCCTCACGAAACCCCTGCCTAGCATAATTAGCAATCAGTGAACTCCATGCAACTACATTCTGTTCGGACATTTGCTCCATAAACTTTTGTGCATCTCCCATACTACTGCATTTTGCATACATTATAACAAATTTGTTTTCTAATTTCGTATTTGCCTTAAACCCTGTTTGTACAATGTGGGCATGGGCTAATTTGCCTTCTGCTAGTGCCTTCCTATTAATGCAGGCCTGCAGTAAAGGTACATACGAAGAATAGTCTACCCAAATGCCTTGTATGTCCATAACATGTAAAATATTCAATGCTCTATTCAAATCTCCCTGCTCGCAGAAGTTTTTTAGATCCCAAATTAGTGTTTGAAAAGAGGGTTTAACATTCGATTGTGGAATGTGTGTTATAGACTGAACTGTAAAATTCATTTGACTCCATTTAATTTTCCTTTTAAACCTAAACAGGAAATTCATGTTTATAAAATATGGTATAACTTAATGTATGTTTGCAGGTTAAATTACTAGGGTTTGTGGCGCAATAGCATCAATTTCTTTGTAATGAAAGAATATGGTTTCGGATTTATGGCATACGTCTAGCCCTCCACATTTTGGTGTAGAATTGCATTTAAGTTGATGCTTTTATAGAAAATTTGAGGCATTTTTGTGCAAAAATGGCTCTGTTGCCATGAACATAATCTCACGTTTCTTTATCGACTTCACCACATCTGAACCGTCAAGTAGCTGATAAACGCATATAGAAATAGTCTTATGGCCAAGCACAGTAAATTTATCAAATACAAATAGTCTTATTTCCAAGGCCAAGCTTTTTAAAAGCTTTTTCCTGTTGTGCTTGGTTATAGGACTCGAAGCCTAAATTTGACGGTCGACCCTCCGTGTCAAGCAATTTTTTTAATGACGGTTATCCATTCAAAGGTGCCTTTAAAATTATGACATATCTTAGAGAGCGGTCCCATGAAGCTGCTAGAGGATCTATTTTTTGGGAGCAAAGGGTCTCATGGAACTCAAACAAGTCTGCTAATGCTTAAAACAGAATCTTCTACTCAAAAATAGGAGCAGCTATTGTTTAGGTGTTTGTTTTTCAGCTGGTGCAGATGGGGTGGCGCTGAAACTTTCCCCCACCTGCTTAGGGATTTAACTGACAGTCTTCTCATTCTTGCCATTTAATTTAGGGGAAAATTTGGAGGGAATTTTCCCAGTTTTTATTTTTATTTCCTTGGCTTCCTGCTAAATTATTTAACATAAATTATTGTTTAAAAAACTTCATGAGACCACCCACTTCCGTAAAATTCGGAGCTTAAAATTTTAAGCATACCACAAATACAAAATTCATGAGACCACCTGCTGTAAAATGCTCCTAAAAAATCTCAGCAGCACCGCTGAGATAATTTAGGAAGCCCCTCCCGTGGGACCACTTCCTTAGTATAAGTAAAATTATATATAAACCAAATATATATTATCATAAATCTATATAAATTTTGACAGTTTATCCAAAATCTTTCCTTTCATATGATACAATTTTTTAAAATTTTTTATTGTATTTTACGGTAAAAATGGCTAAATACAGTCCTGATATTAGGACTATTTATATATGTTCCTATCTTCTATTTGATAGCACCTTCCATAGGGAAATTGATAGGGTCTATAAATATTTGGAAGTTTGGAAGTTTGAATGAGTGGTTGAAATTAGATAAACTTCAATGAATATAATATGTAATATGTAAACTAATTTATTATTTAATACAAATGATATGGGTTGAATTGGCTCCATTCCTAAACCTGACCAGACCATTCCTTAAACTATGTGTGTTTGTTCTTTTTGAGTTTTTATATTATTTTTTATTGCATAAAGTTTGACATCTTTTTTTAGATTTTTTAATTTCATTCATTCTTTTTGAGTTTTAATATTATTTTTTATTGCATAAAAGTTGACATTTTTTTTTAGTTTTTAGTTTTTTTTAAATTTCATCACGTTAAATGACATGAAGTGGTGTGTTGTAATTATCAAGTATCACATTATTCCTTAACCACAATGCTATCTTTAACATTGTCATAATTAGTGTTGTATTATTAGTAAGTTGCAATTTAAAAATGTTTATTTAGTGTGTTTTACTTTGGAATCTATTTATTATTCATAACTTTGGCATTCATGTTAATTTGATATACTTATTGTTTGTGTGAAGTATGGGTTTAAACTTTGGGGTTGACATATATTTGTTTGACTTTGTATGTTTAAAATTGAATTCACTTTGTCACTCTAATTTTATATACTTATTCTTTGTGTGAAGCATGGGTTTGAACTTTGGTATTGACTTATATGTGTTTTATTTTGTATGTTTAAAATTAAAATCACTTTGTTTGCATTTATGGTTTGTATAAACTGTGTGTTTGTGATTTGGCATTTACTTTGTGTGTCTGTTTTGACATCCATTGATTATTTATTTGGAGTGTCTTTGAACTTTGTTTGTTTAGTGTGTTTCACTTTGGCATCCACTAATTGTTTGTTTGAAGTGTGTTTGAACTTTAGGCATTACTTTGTGTGCACTTATTGTTTGAACTTTTGGCATTCACTTTTTGTCTGTTTGAACTTTGACATCCACTTATTATTTGTGTATTGACATCCACTTTGCTTATGTGAAGTATATGGTTGAACGTTGGCAACCCCTTAATTTGTTTGAGTTAATTGTGGATTCATTTTTGTGTGTGAAATGTCAGCAAACTACCTTTCTCATTCACTTATTTGATCTATTTACTATTGATGAAGGGGGTATATCATAAAACACACAACAACAAAAATTGCATACAGAAAATAGAATATTCTTTTATTGATTTGGACAACTTGTTACATTACAAAAGCTCAAATACAGTCAGAAGATGAATCCTCCATAGGCTGCAACATATTACAACTCTCTATCTCAAGACTCTAGAATCTTCTGCCTTCTGTAACCCCAAATCAGATAGGATTTATGTTTTCCCACCTATTCTTGACTCTACACTTTCCCCTTTATCCCTACTACTATCAAGGGTTCCTAAAAATGGTTATTAATAGCCTTTTTGGCAGCCTCCAGCTAAATTTTGAATTTTGCATCTCCCTCCAAAAATAGGTCAACTTTCGGGAGCCATAACTTTTGATCCGAGTGTCCAATTGACAAACTGTTTGAAGTGTCAGAAAGCTCGCAGAGTGCTCTACATGCTAAGAACTTATTTTGTTAGTTCCACCCATTTTTGGGCCCGTACGGGGCCGTTTAGTGTCTCAACCCTGAATTTGAATAATTTTCAAGCATTTTTCGAGAAATAAAAACTTTAATAACTTTCAACTCTCAAATGATCTTTGTGTGATTCCTTTGCCAAAGGTCTTATTTTTTATTTACGAAACTTCCTATAAATTTTTGCTTCAATCTGTGCCCAAATACAAACTTTTCAAAAATAACAGTTTGTTATTTTTAGCAGTTTGGAAAAACTAAAGGTTCTACATCATTATTCAAGTGATTATGGAACCAGAAATACTAATTTTGAAAAGAAATGGAAACAACATCAATGATTTTGAATCATCATCTTTTTTTGGGTGATGCAAGATTGCTCTTACACCAATAGATGCTCCTGCATCAGACACCCAGGGTAATTTTGAGAATTGACCTTGTCACATCTCAGGTGTTTGAGGAAAACCCCAAATGGTCCACTTATGCCTTAGATAACTAGGAAAAATCTTTAACTAGTCTTCCTTTCCACTTCACCAGGTATTCTTCATATTGTCTATTCCAAGTATTTCTTCCCACACGGCTATCCAAGATCTCTTCTATCTCGTCCTTTGAAGTAGATGCCGGAATACTCCACTATTGTTCTATTGGTCCATCCTCCGTTCCAGCTTCATGATATTCTGTTAAATCAACAATGTTGAACACAAGAGAAATTTTGATCCCACTGGGTAGCTCTACCTCATATACATTTCCCGAGTCATGCTTTTTCAAGATTTTGCATGGTCCAAATTTCTTCATTTTCAACTTATTATATGTTCCAACTGGAAACCTCTCTTTTCTCAAGTGAACCATGACTTCATCTCCTACCTAAAATTCCTTATATCTCCTCTTCTAATCTACCTTAGCCTTGTATTGAATATTCATCTTATTAATATGCTTTCTCATATCTTCATGCAAATTCTACAAGTACTCTGCAAAGTCTTCAACTTTGGCACTTGTCTTTTCTCCCTTGTCCAGCTTCCTTAACTCTAAAGCATTTCTTGGACTACTTCCATATACAATCTAGAATGGTGATTTACCTGAACTCCTATTGACATAATTGTTGTAAGCAAATTTTGCCTGTGGTAAAATCATATCCCATCCCTTGGGCTTATCTCCTACTAAGCATCGTAACAGGTTACCCAAACTCCTACTCATCACTTCCGTCTGTCCATCATTTTATGGATGGTGTATAGAACTAAACTTCAAATCTGGCTTCAACTTCTTCCACAATGTCCCCCAGAAATACCCAACAAACTTGGTATCTCGATCTGAAACCATGCTATTAGGTAAACCATGTAGTCTCACCACCTCCTTGAAAAATAACTCTACAATATGAACAACATCATTAGTCTTCTTACAAGGAATGAAATGTGCCATCTTTGAGAATCTATCCACCACCACAAAAATGGAATCATGTCCTCTTTGTGTCCTCGTTAAACCAATAACAAAATTCATACTAATATCATCCCATGACCTCTCTGGTACAGGTAATGGCTGATATAGCCCTATATTCTGACTTGTTCATTTTGCCATTTGACACACTCTGCAACTCCACAAATTTCCTCACATTCTGTTGCAACTATGGCCAATAATAATGCACACCAATAATAGTGATGGTCTTATCTCGAACAAAGTGTCCAGCTAATCCCCCACTATGCTTCTCCTTAATCAGGTTCTCTCTCATGGAACTCCTCAGAATGCACAACTGGCTTCCTCTAAACAACATGCTATCTTGGATTATGAAATCCAACCATTTTGTTATGTTTAAAGTAACATGTTCTAAACAAGATTTCCAAGCCTATACAAAATCTAGATCTTCAGGATACAAACTTTTGAACTCATCGAACCCAACAACCTCTATCTTCATTTCTGTCAACAAATTTTGCCTTCTGCTTAAGGCATCTGCAACTCTATTGGACTTCCCACTCCCATGCTTCAAAACAAAAGTATAACTCTGCAAAAACTCAAACCATTTTAAGTGCCTCTGGTTTAACTTCCCTTGACTATTAAGATATTGTAAAGCCTGACGATCAGTACATAAAACAAACTCTTTTGGCAACAAATAATGTCTCCATTTCTTCAAAGCTTGAACTATTGCATAAAACTCCTGATCATAAATAAAATACTTTTTCTTGGAATCATTAAGCTTCTCACTAAAATAGGCAATGGGCTTACTTTTGACTCAAAATAGCTCCTATAGCACTGCCACTAGCTTCACAATCTACCTGAAATACCTTATTGAAATATGGAAGTGCCAAAATAGGTTGCTCGATGACTTTCTACTTCAATGTATCAAAGCTCTTGTTTGCCCCTGTAGTCCATTTAAACTCTTTTCTATCCCCTCTCATTGTCTCAGTTAAGGGTGCACAAATGTTACTAAAATTCTTAATAAACTTTTTGTAAAAACTTGTCAAACCATGAAAAGATCATACCTCTGTAGTACTCCTTGGCATAGGCCATTCAATGATAGCCCTTACTTTTTCTGGGTCCATCTTAAGACCTTCCTCTGAGACAACAAATCCCATGTATGCCAACTCCTTCTTTGCAAAACTACATTTCTTCAAATTAATCAACAACTTCTCCTCCCTCAGCTTCTCTAAAACTCTTCTGATATGCATTAGATGCTCATCCCAAGTCTTACTAAAAATCAAAATGTCATATAAATAAATAATAACAAAACTTCTCAAAAACTCTTTCAATACCTCATTCATGAGCTACATGAATGTGTTCAGTGCATTGGTTAGCCCAAATGGCATGACTAACCACTCATACAAACCTTCATTTGTCTTGAAGGCAGTCCTCCATTCAGCTCCTTCTCTGATTCAGATCTGGTGACACCTACTCTTCAATTCAATTTTTGTTTAGTACTTGGCTCCACTCAAACAATCCATTATGTCATCCATTTTGGGCTATAGAAATCTATACTTGATCATGATCTTGTTGATGGCTTGGGAATCTATACACATTCTCCACTCTTTATATTTCTTTGGTGCTAGTATTGCAGGTACCACACGTGGACTTAGGCTTTCCCTTATCAGTCCCTTCCTCAACAACTCCTGAACTTGTCTATTCAGCTCTTCATTCTCTGCAGGGGTCATTCTATGGGCTGCCTTATTGGTAAACTAGCTCCTAGTATCAAATCCATTTTATGACTTATCTTCCTCACCGGTGGTAAACCTTTTGGAACATTATCAGAGACAATATCCTGAAATTCTTCCAACAGATCTGAGACTTCTGCTAGTACATCTTCACATTTCTCTTGACTAATCTTAGGAATCAATGCAAAGCAATAACGCTCATGCTTCATCCCTCGAAAAATTTCCTACCATCTACCAAGCAAATCCTGGCAGTACTACATACCTTTTCTTCCACCTCTTTTAAGGGCTTCAACTTATTACGAACTCCATCCTTTATTAGGGAATAGGTGTTTGCATGGCCATCATGGACAGTGCACCTATCATACTATTGTGGCCTCCCTAATAGCATATGACATGCATCCATTGATATGATGTCACACAACACCTCATCGTGGTAGTCCCCAATCTTGAACTTGACTAAACATTGCTCACTGACCAAAGCTTTGTGGTCCTTCTGCAACCATGTAATCTAGTATGGATGTGGATGCTTTCTTCTTGTCAACTTCAATTTGTTCACCATCTCCTCTGAAGTAAGATTGTCAGTGCTTCCACTATCCATAATAATATCACAACACTTACCTTCACATTTGCACCTTTTGTAGAATAAACTCTTCCTCTGATTTGGTTCTTTCTCCTCATTCAACAAAATTCTTCTGACAACTAGGGTTTCTCCCCTTTCAACATCTTCAGAATGCTCAGATTGTGCATCTTCATCTACATGTGCAACTCATGAATTACCTTCAGGTCTTTTGTTTGTCCTTCCTTGATGTTGTGGACACTCATATGCTTGATGTCCTTCTTCTCCACATTGGAATTAGGTTCCTTTGAAACCTCAACTTCCAGGTCCTTGCCCAGATATGTTTCTTCCTCTTCCTCTTGACTCACCATTGTTCTGGTCACAAGGGTGGTAGGCATTATCTCCTCTCTGATTTCGACTGGTACCATCTTCTTCACTTTTCTTTTGATCTTCATTACGGCCTCCATAGGATCTTCCACCAATCCTTCTACCTTGACCTCTTCCCCTTTACTTGTTTTTGAATCTTTTATTCAGCTTCAATTCCACCTTTAGGGAAAACTGGTATGCATCTTCTTTGTTGGTCATTCTGACCAGGCTCAGCTCTTCTTGAATACTTGGCCTTAACCCATTAATGTAACGGGCTACCTTCTCCCTGTTGGCCTCTACATGGCCTATCCTAATAGTAATCTTATAAAAATATTCTATATACTCCTTGACAAACTTGTTATCTTGCTTCAATCCTTACAACTTCTTCAGCAACTCCATCTCATAGTCCACAGGAATGAACTACTTCTTCAATTTATCCACCATCTGATCCCATCTGGTGATTTTTTATTTTCCTCTTCTATTTCTCTCGAACTGGACCTCCATCCACCAAATACTGGCATGGCCCTTCAACTTTGTTTTTGCAAACTTGACTTGATCTGGGTCCTCCACATCTTCATACTCGAAATATTCCTCCATGTCATTGATCCAATCAATAAGTTGTTTTGGATTCAAATCTCTAGAATAGGTAGAAACTTCGATCCTGGGCCTCTTTCTGATCTTCGAAATGGCCCTCAACAACCTAACTTCTGTAGGATCTCCTGTAACTTCTTGTTCTTCCTCAGATAGATCTTCTTTAGCTTCATCTTCACTTTCTTCTCTTGTTCTCGGCTCAAACCCTCTTCGCAGCTCCTCTTGCAATGCATTGATTTGCCTTTGTAGGGCTCTAAAACCCTCTTCCGTCAAAGTATTTCTTCTAACATAGTTTCTTCATGGAGGCATCTTGATCTCCACAACAAACCCACAACCTCAGGTCCTAGTGCAAACTACCTCACAATCGACGATCTATCTACACACTCAGGAACCCTTGCTTTAATACCACTTGATGAAGGGGGTAAATCAAAAAACACACAACAACAAAAATTACACACAGAAAATAGAATGTTCTTTTATTGATTTGGACAACTCATTACATTATAGAAGCTCAAATACAGTCAGAGGATGAATCCTCCATTGGCTGCAACATATTACAGTTCCCTATCTCAAGACTCTAGAATCTTTTGCCTTTTATAACCCCAAATCAGCTTGGTTTTTTGTTTTCCTGCCTATTCTTGACTCTACACTTTCCCCCTTATTCCTACTACTGCCAAGGGTTCCCAAAAATGGTTATTAGTAGCCTTTTTGGTGGCCTCCAACCAAATTTCAAATTTTACATCTCCCTCTAAAAATAGGTCAACTTCCAGGAGCCATAACTTTTGATCTGGGTGTTCGATTGATGAACCATTTGAAGCTCTAAAAATCTCACGAAGTGCTCTACGCGCTAGAAACTAGATTTGCTAGTTCCACCCATTTTTAGACCTATATGGGGTCGTTTAGTGCCTCAAACCTAAATTTGAATAATTATCAACCATTTTTCAGGAAACAAAAACTTTAATATCTTTCAGCTCACAAATGATCTTTGATGATTCCTTCACCAAAGGTCTTATTTTTCATTTATGAAGCTTCCTGTAAATTTTTGCTTCAATCTGTGCCCAATTGCAAACTTTCTAAAAATGGCAATTTAGAAAAACTAAAGGTTCTACATCATTATTCAAGCGATTATGGAATCAGAAATACTAATTTTGAAAAGAACTGAAAACAACATCAATGATTTTAAAGCATCATATTTTTTGGGTGATGCAAGATTTCCCTTACACTACTGGATGCTCCTCCATCAACTATTTGTGTGTTTAGGTAAGTTTGAAATTTCACATTCACTTAGTGTGAATTGAAAATTGGCATGTTGAATTATGTTTACTTGTGTGTGTGTGAAGTGTGTGTTTGAACTTTAGCATTCACTTTTTGTGTGTGTGAGTGTTTGAACTTTGGCATTCACTTTGTATGAAGTGTGCTTCAATTTTACCTTTCACTTAGATTTGATCCCCATTGTGTGTCTGTGTGTGTGAACTTTCACATTCAATGTGTAAAGAGTGTACTAACTTTGGCATTCACTACATGTTTGAACTTTGGTATGTTTGAAATTTAGTGTTGTGTGTTTTTAAACAAAGTATGTGTGAAATGATTGAGCTAACTTTGTGTGAAGACTATATTTTTGTTGAACACAATGAGGTGCTGAGAGGAGAGGGGTGAATCAACACATACTAAAACTTAACCAAATATCAACAAATAAAATTGAATAACATATAGAACATAAAGGAAATCATGCAACACTAGAATCAACACATGACACCAGTATTTTTACCAATAAAACCCTAAGACATGGAAAAACCATGGCGAGTGTTAGATCACAATATAATATGCTCACTGCAAAAATGTTACAACTTTATTTTAGGGCTTCAACCTAAGGAAGATACTACTCCCTATATTACAACTTTGATTTAGGGTTACCAACCAAGGAAGATACTACTCCCTAAGTATCTACTCACTGCAATAGGTTTTACAAAGGTAGTACAAATGTATGGACTACTATAAAGAACACATATGACTTATGCTAATAATGCAATCTGCTTTTTCTGCTCAATATATATCCTCAAACTGATTTCACACACTTCATATCTTTCCCTCTGCTCTATTATGTTCACCTTCACCTTATGGATTTAAAAATGAAATTTATCTTCTATAAATATGCTCTGCATCATGTCAAAACACTGATTAGGTCAGCATCAAAAGATCATTAGATGAAACATGTACCTCTTCACAAGATGACCTCAAAACATACAATATGATAAGAAAAACATGTTATGGACCTCAGGGATTCATTACAGAGATCAATGCACATCTCTCTATACATTCAAAGATAAGGGAACTAATCAGGGTCCTCCACACATTTTAGATACTTAACTAGTCAGCTCAAACTACTCAACACTACTAATTGTTCATCTTCATACAACTGGGGAGAAGCCAAAAACTCTATGTTAACCAAGAATTCATATCACATGAACTCAACAACCTTCATACTCCTTACTGTTGAAGTATCAAACCAATCTATGTATCCGCAAGATAGGAAACATGACTATCTGAAAGAAACAGGGCATTCCGGACCACATGTGATACTTCACATCTCAATACATGATGTTGTGGTGCAATACAAGGCCTGAAAACTTTTGGATGAGATAAACATCATCATATGTTCCTCATTAGGTTTGTACACCTTTATCTAATGATTCTGAAGGAATTCAAGAGTTTGGCATGGATAACCAGGAGTCCGGAGGACAGTTATGCTCAACACTTTACTTGCCAACATAATAACTTGATGCGATACCAAAAAATAAAATTTGTTTGCATGCGGATCATACTTGATATCCCTTGGAACATTTAGTGTCTCCACACACCCTCTAATGGCTGATATATACATGTTTCATCCTCCAAAAAACTCAAACTTGTGTATTCAGGCTCCAAAATAGACAATATTGCCTCTATCTAATTGATGGTCGATACTTTGTCTGTTGTAACTCCTTATGCAGATGATTGAGGACTTGGAAACTTAGATTTATCATTTCAATACCTTAGTAAAGTTGTCTTTAGAACTACAAGATAAATATTGCTTTACGGAGAAGTGCAGACCAACTCAAGATGACTCTGCCTTAGGATGTGCACTATGAATGCCTTAGTCAGATTTCTGCTTCTTACCATTAAGTGTGGTACTCCCAACTGATGGGATATATATGTGTGGATACCGGGAACATGCAATGACATGAGTGTTTACCTCTGCATCATGCACAAACCCAAAACTAATCATCTCCCCATACTTAGACTATTTTCTCTTCTTTTGGACTAGTTTAGCTTGACCATATTGACTCTTCCTCTATACAAGTATGTCTATACATTTCCATCTATTATGTTGACATCAATATATACTATGTTGACATTGTATACGCCTAAAAATGACACGATTCACATTCTTCTAAGTTAATTAAATATCGAAATATTTAATTGTCTCTTCTAAAGTCAAAATTAAATAAATTCCTTTATTTAATTTAATTCCTCCAAACAATTAAATAATTCTTAATTATTTAATTAAATCAAATCATTCTTCCAAATTTGAATAAATCAAATCAAATTTATTTAAATCCTCTCTATCTCTAAAAAAAAATATAATCAAATATTTTATTTATTCTTCCAAATCATGCACAACAATTAAATAAATTTATTTATTTAATTTGCTTTCTTATCTTCTAAATTAAATAATTCCAATTATTTAATTGTTTCTTCCAATAATATCTTCTCTAAATTTAAATAAATCAAATATTTATTTAGATTATTTTTTCTTCTAAATTGAGTTATCTCTAAATATAATTCAATCTTTTTGCACATGTAATTAAATATTCCTTATATTCAATAAAGCAAAATATCTTCTTATTCTCATGCAAGTCTATTCTTCTTGTTTTAAATCACTTAACTGAGTGTTATATTCTTTTAATTAATTTATCTCTTCAGTTAACTCATTCTTCTATTCTTGATAACTCCTCTCATGCAAAACAAAGCAAGACACATGTCTTCTTCTTATTCGTTGCACGTTCCTCAACTATTCTCAACCGTTGATCTTCTCATTCTTTCTATACCGTTGATCTTATTTCTCTCAAGTCTATAAAAGCAACCCTATTTTGCCATTCTATTTATCTAAGCTTTAAGTATTGTTACTCTGCAGGAATTACAGCGCGCCTTTGGCACCAAATTCCTTTATTGCTTGTAATCACGTTTTTGTTACTACGCACTACCATCATTGTGAAGCTTCTCTTCATTGCGACATTACCACAACCATTCATAATCGACATTCTTGACAAAGTAAAGAAGTGCACTCTCTGAGGGCCTATTTCATACACACAAGGACAATTTTTGATAGGCAACAATGGAAGTTTCGATCTAAGGAAGGTTTGCTTTGGTTTATTCATTGCTTATTTGGTTTGATCTTCTTAGTTCACTATTCTATTGAGTTTATGGTATTTGATATTGTTTATCATTGCATATTCATTGTTGAACCAAATTTCCCCTAACAGACATCAATGACAATACATATTGCCAACAATTTTAACTTTGACACTCATTTTGTGTGTGTGAACTTTCACATTCACTTTGTGTGAAGAGTGTACTAACATTGACATTCACTTTATGTGTATGTTTGAACTTTATCGTTTATGTATGGAGTGCATGTTTGAACAAAGTATGTGTGAAGTGATTGAATTAATTTTGTGTGAAGAGTGTGTTTTAACTTTGCATTCATTTTATGTGTGTCTATACTTTGGCATATTTGAGATTGAGTGTTTACATCATGTGTGGTTGAACTAAATTTGTGCATGAAACATGTTTGAACTTTGACAAGTGTTCACTTTCTGTGTGTGAAGTGTGTTTTAATTTTGATATTCATTTTGTGTGAATTGTGTGTCTAAAATTTAATTTTGGCATTCACTTTATGTGGTGTGTGTTTTCACTTTATCATCTTTTATAACTTTGGCACTCACTTTATGTGTGTGTGTTTGTACTTTGGAATGTTTGAAATAAGTGTCCATGCATGTTTGTACTAGCTTTGCATGAATGATTATGTTTGAACATTGGCATATCCACTTTTTGTTATGTAAATCAAGTGTGTGTGTGTGGAAAAGTTAATTTAGGCATTCACTTTGTGTGTGTTTGTTGGAAAATTAATTTAGGCATTCACTTTGTGTGTGTGCATGTGTGTGTGTGTGTGTGTTTAAAATTTAATTTTGATATTCTCTTTGTGTGGTATGTGTGTTTGAACTAACTCTGACATTTGTTGTGTGTGTGAACTTTGACAAAAAAATTTGTCTATGAATGAACTTCAACTATCACTTTTTGTGTTGTGTATTTAAAAACTTTGATGTTCACTTTGTGTGGAATGTAATTGAAAGATTTGACATTCATTTTCTTTTGTGTGTTCAAATGAACCTTGTCTATAATTTTGTGTGGAGTGTATAAATGAACTTTGATGGTCACTTTATGTGGAATGTGCTTAAAAGAACTAACATTCTTTTTCTTGTGTGTGCACAAATGACCTTAGCAATCATTTTGTGTGGTGTATGAATAAACTTTGATTTTCACTTTGTGTAGAATTTGTGTACAAACAAACTTGAATGATGTTTATTGTGTGTCTTTGTGTGTTTGAATGAAATTTAGCTTTCATTGTCTATGTGTGTGCACATTTGAAATTATTTTGGCATTCACAATGTGTACATATGTGTGTGAATGAACTTTGGCATTCATTGTGTGTGTGTGCACACATGTATGTGTGTGTGAATAAAATTTTGCATTATTGTGTGCATGTTTGAAAGTTAACTTTGACATTCACTTCATGTGAACTATGTGTGTGTATGTGTGGATGGGTTTGAAAGTTAGCTTTGACATTCTTCGTGTGTGCACATGTGTGTGAGAGAATGAATTTTGGCATTCACTTTGTGTGTGTGTGTGTGCATATGTGTGTGAATGAACTTTGGCATTCACTCTATGTGTGTACAATAATATTTTGAAGTTCACTTTGTATGAAGTATATGTGTGGGTGTGTGTCAAGTCGATGTTTTCTTGAGGGAAAGTAAGTTTTGACATTTTATAGATGTTGAAGAGTTAAAAGGTTGAATTTCATGTAAAAGTATCACAAGCAAGGAAGTTTTGGAAAGTATGTTGTCTCCCAACATGGTTCTCACAACCCCATTGAAAGCTAACAAGGTTCTTATAATCACAACAAGTCTTGAACTTAAAGACTTTTCTCAAGCTTAGTTATTCATCAAACGACTCAATTGGTCATTCTCAGAACCCTGTCAAAATCTAAAATAGTTTTGAGAACTATTAAAACCTCTAACAAAACTTAAAAGGGTGGGAGGTTATAAAAGAATCCTAAGTTCATTTTTGAAGCACAAAAGCCAACAAGTTACGAAGAACCTCCCACACCCTCTACATTTTGAAGCTTGCCATTTCACCCAAGATCTCTCACATTCAACTACTTACATCTAACACTCTCAAGTCATGTGATAAAGTAAGCCTGATACTCCTAAAACGTAATCCACTCATCTTTCTACTAAAACCATAAAATATTCCATTTCCACGTGCTCTAATATTTGGATAACCCTACAATTCCACACCATTTCATGAAAACTGCTTAAAATTATCCTTGCTCACATGAACCAAAGCTCCTTCCAGAGTTAGCATACTCAAAACAATTTAAAACCCTAACTTGCACCTTGTTCCTATTTTTAAAACCTCCCAAAATGAAATATGAGTATCATGGGTACGAGTACATGACCTCGTATTCGAGACCAACCTTCTATAGTTTGGGGATACTAAATTAGGGCATATGAACCTACCCAAGTTTTGGGACTTAGCTCATACAATTAGATTCCCAATTATAGTACAATGCATTGACCTTGCGTTGGCATGTGTAAAACATTACAAACTAGATACCCGTGAGATCAAAACTATGGATGATACATCCATTGCTAAAATGGATGGTCCATCTCTTGGAATCACCTTCAAGTTACCACAGAGAGAAGAATATGTAGAAATGAGTAAGGAAATTAGAGACCAATTTTTTCAAGAGAAAAAGGATACCTGCCTTACTAACATAGTGAAATATTGGATGAAAGTACCTAAGAAAAGAAAATCCCAATTACTTAAGAGCTTATATAGGTCCCATTTTAATGAGGATATCTTGGATATGGTCACCCTACTTAATAGAATAATGGGGCATGAAGATACTAATTCCTTTCATTACTAGATGTATCATTTCATCACGGTGATTTGCTATGGCTAGCAATTCATTAATTGAGGAAAAATTATAAGTGATAATCTACACAATCAATTAGTCTATTTCCAAATAAAACAGAGCTTCTATATGTCTTCTTATTTGTTTTGTATCAATGGAAGCATGAAGCCTAGCCATGAATAAAAACACAAGGAGTGTATGATGCCACCATGCAGATTTATGATTTTTGCCCACAACTACAACAAAAAGTCAGTAACATGAGTTTCAAGAGAGTAAATGATGCCTTTACAATGTTGACAGTCAAGGAGTTGGATGGAAATGTCAGGGTAAGAATGTCATCCAAGGCAACAAACCTTGTCATAAAGTATGGGAGTTACTTTATCTAGTTTCCAAGGTTCACTTATATCAGAATTAGAGAATTTGAAGATGCCTCATATAAACTTCCTCGTTAGGTAAGTGACAAACTCATTCTCATTGAAGTTTGTAGGCATATAGGAGTAATAAATAAAAGTGCAAGGAAAGGAAAAAGGTAGGTATCTCTTTCCCTATTGGCCTTAACTATTATACATGTAGAACCTCTATTGGTGCTCAAAATATTGAAAGATTTGTTTCAAAATTGACCATGTACTTCTAGGGAGCAAGGTTCCCATTTGACAGAAAAAATTATGTCAAAGATAATTTGATGCTCAAACCTGGATATAGTCATGTTCCTCATTTGGAGGATTTTTGAGAAGATTATGAAGATGATTTCAAAGTCAGGAGAAGGGATTGGATGAGATTGATTCTAGATCAGGTGGAAGCCTTTAATTTAAACTAGAATATGGAAGGAATTAAATAAGATGGTACTAATATGATAGACCTAATCTTCACCTCCACCATCCAAGTACAACCAATCCCTCCCATCAATTGGGTTAATAAAGAAGTTAAGGATATCCATGAGAGGATGCTCTTTGTAATATAAAATACAAAGAGATGGCTTGATGTGAAGATTGTCAAGTGTACAACTACAAGGTCACCTACCAAAGATCACACTCCTAAGATGTAAAGACCACTCCAATCAGTTAAGATATAATAATGTTAGTCTAATAAAATAATGCGAAAAATAAAATAAAATTCAAAAATATTACAATGCATGAAAATAAATTTCATCAATATAATCAAATGAGATACAATACATCAGCTAATCAAATAGCTTAATAAAAAGGACTATACCTTTACAATATTTAGCCATATAGGCTTATCAAAAGATCATTGCACCATACAATGTCTTTGATACCATACCATATCTTTGAAACTATATTTGGTGGAGAGAGCATCATCAAGGCGATTTACCGCCTAGCCACGAGGCTCATGCCTCCCCGATCTTACTCTTGAATGGAGAAGCCCGACCCTTCGCTAGGGGTCTAGCAAACTAAAGCTGACATGTGTGAAGGAATCTAGTGTAGCATGATATATATATCATCTCTATATCATGTGTCAAATGCATATATTGATCTAATATCATGATATGGCAGAGAGAGAAATAAAACATCAAATAGTAACTATTACTAATTTGACTGACAAGCTTTGGCCAAAGCATCTTTTTCAGTCATGTTTGGCTAGATAGGTTCAAGAAGGAAGCTACCCTTTTCTGTTGCTCCATATTTGACACCCATCCATGCTCTTTCTTTATCTCATCATGCATAAATACAGAAATAGAATATGTATTCACAACAAAACATACAACATCTAATGATGCATACAAGGTCTCAAGAAAGGCAACTTACTTATGTAGTATATCATACATCTTCACAAGGAATCAATCTAACATACTTAATTTAATGAACATTTATCTCCAATACATTCATTTGGAAGACAAGTCTTCAACAAACATAATAGGCAGGATATAGATGCAAGCAGTCATACTTCATACAATTGCAAACATTCATTTAACATTCAAAAGGTGCATTCATTAACAAGATTTTTCAAACCATTAAAGAGGCAATCATGAAGCTTTATAACAAGACAGACATTTAGACCAATCATGAAGCTTTTGAAAGCATATGAGTCAATAGCTAAAAAAATTTACATCATATCAAACCTATTCTCTAGTTACGCTAAGAAATATAAATCCTATGCATTTCTTCTAAGACTCTAATCACCAATACTGGTAATTTTCTATTCTTAGACTTAAGTCACAATTTCTCCCTAACTAGGAGGAGGCAAAAATATGAAGTCTAACATATCATACTTAGGTTTACACAAGACTTCATAGAACTTAGGCAGAAGAAGATATCGACAAATTTAGTTTAATACTATTAATGCAATGTAATGACAAGTTCCTAAGAAGATAATATTCTCCAAGAAAGGTGAGTTCGATTCTAGTTATGAGATTCAAAATATTATAGATCTAATCTGCTAAACAATTATGCAATAAGTCTTCCATTGATAATATGATAGATTGCATAAAGATAAATGATTAATACATCTACAAGATAGTCCTAATTATGTCTTAGTGACTGGTACCTTCTAACAAAGATCTAAGCAACTTCTCATAAGCTCTTATGAATGAAGACTATTATATTGTGTTTGTTTTAAATTTATTCTAAGTTTGTTTTAAGTACCCTATTCTTGATAAGAGATCTCTTATATGTAAACTTTCATACCCAAAGCTATATGAGAAGATAGTTTGTTATAATAAGATTTCAAACATACTAAGCAAGCTCATCATAATTTTGATATGCATCAATATATTAATACTACCAGGATAGTGTTAAATCCTTATTAATTATCAACTACACTTTTAATCTTCTATCCAAAAATATTATTTTAAGACATCCTTACTTAAATAAGGAAAGTAGCTAAATAAACTATTTTAAAATATTAAAGACTAAAATATTTATTTAAGACATCTTTACTTAGATAAGGAAAGAAAAAAAATACTTTAAAATCTTAAAGATAAATCGATTCCTTTCTAATTAAAATATCTATACATATATTTTTTTGTTTTAAGATCTAACAATATTCTTTCTAAATCTAAAATTAAGAAATGAAGATTTTAAAGTCTCTTAAAATAGCAACCAAGCCGATTTATGGAGGATTCTATAAAATCCATGGATACATAACATAGAATTCATATCTATTGTATTCCATATAAAAACTACTAAGATTCTTTTATGAATATACGCAAATTGATTTGAGAGGAAGAAATCTAAATGAAAACTCAATATAATTAAAAGCTATGAAGATCTGAAACAAGATAAAGAAAAGACATTCAACTAGACATTGAGATTGGGTGAAAAGAACCATTTCCATCATTATAAACAGAAACATCTCATGAGGAGATTATTGGTGATATTTGTAGACACCTAAAATTGTCCACTATTTAATTCATCCCTAGTTCATTCCTACCATCACTAAACATCCCTAATTCATCCCTATTCATCACTAACTATTCATATTCATCCCTAAACATCTCCAAACCATATGTAGACACCCCTAAACTGACATTTATCCACAATTAACTGAATAAACACATGTTTAGATGGTTAACTGATAAAATCCCCTTCAATCCATGATTTTACAATATTTTATTGTTAAAATCACTATTCACGTACTATTCACTATTCAGATGTACCTGTATTGGTACCTACATCAGTACCTAGCCCTAGCCAAAATGATTTATTAATCTTTTATTCACCCTTGCCTATAGTCCAAACATTAGATAAATTTAATTTATATATTGGATGGTTAGGATTTGATTTGGAGATCCAAGCATTATGTTGCATGAAGAAGTTATGTGATTTGTGAAGGGGTGAGCTCTAATTTGTAGATTTTTGGAGGCTCAATTGGATGGTTAGGATTTGTTTTGGAGATCTCCAAATCAAATCCTCTTCATTCCTCATTGATCCAAGGACATCTCCTCTCATCCAATATCATCATGAAACTTGTCAATCTCTCCTTGCTTGAGAGCTCTCAAGAATCCTCCACCATTGATCTCCAAATCAAATCCTAACGATCCAATTGAGCCTCCAAAAATCTAAAAATTGGAGCTCATCCCTTCACAAATCACATAACTTCTTCACACAACATAATGTTGCCATTTCTACTCCAAGACTCCATAAAAAGCAAGGTCATGTTGCCTATTTGAGGATACATCCACATCAACACCATGAAGGAGCACATCACAAAATCAAGGTTTGCATATAGTTAGTTTGTTTAACTTGATATGTTGCATTCCTTTTGCTCAATCCAAGGTATCTTAGATTTTGAGTGAAATAGGTTAGTGTTTTGACTCATTTCCTTTGCTAAATTTCTATGTTATCAAATCCTCCACCATTGATCTCCAAATAAAATCCTAACCATCCAATTAAGCCTCCAAAAATCTATAAATTGGAGCTCACCCCTTCACAAATCACATAACTTCTTCATGCAACATAATGCTACCATTTCCACTCCAAGATTCCATGAGAAGCAAGGTCATGCTGCCCATTTGAGGATGCATCGACATCAACACCATCAAGGATCACATCACAAAATCAAGGTTTTCATGTATTTAGTTTTTTTAACTTCATATGTTGCATTCCTTTTGCTCAATCTGAGGTAGCTTAGATTTTGAGTGAAATAGGTTAGTGTTTTGACTTGTTTCCTTTGCTCAATTTTTATGTTATCAAATCCTCCACCATTGATCTCCAAATCAAATCATAACCATCCAATTGAGCCAAGGACATCTCCTCTCATCCAATGTCACCATGAACTTGTCAAGCTCTCCCTGCTTGAGAGCTCTCAAGAATCCTCCACCATTGATATCCAAATCAAATCCTAACCATCCAATTGAGCCTCCAAAAACCTATAAATTAGAGCTCACCCCTTCACAAATCACATAACTTCTTCATGAAACATAATATGCAAACCTTGATTTTGTGATGTGCTCCTTGATGGCGTTGATGTGGATGGATCCTTAAATGGGCATCATGACCTTTCTTCTCATGGAGTCTTGGAGTGGAAATGGCAGCATTATGTTACATGAAGAAGTTATGTGATTTATGAAGGGGTGAGCTCCAATTTATAGATTTTTGAAGGCTCAATTGGATGGTTAGGGTTTGATTTGGAGATCAATGGTGGAGGATTAGATAACATATAAATTGAACAAAGGAAACAAGTCAAAACACTAACCTATTTGTTGCAAGTATGGGCCTATACAGTGTTGTCATTGATTTCAACATACTCATGTTGCATTAATGAGAAGGATTAGATGAGCTGTGTGCTGAGGATATTGAGAAAATGAGTCTTAATCAGGAACAGTGATGAACAGTGATGACAGGAAGGTAAAAGTCCTCAATAGGTTGAGGATCAGAGGATGCAGTTTAAAGGGTTTGTAGATATAAGTCTTGAGATACTTCAGTCAAGTTTTTAGAGGTCCACATGAAGATCTGAAGAAGTTATGGTCGGTCAAGTAGAACCAGTTCCAACAGGTGTTCAGAGGTGACAGAGTGCCACAGATAGGTCCGGTGAGATCCAAAATTTCATTATCCCGTTCTGCGGATTTGAGGGAGTGTTGAGGACGTTCCTATGAAGTATCAACTAGATTGGTTCATGGGTTGAAGGTCTGGAAGAGCCTATTCATTTGTGACAGTGATGACAGACTGTGTTCTTGAAGCTCTGAATGAAGGAGAGAAGAATTCCAGTAGGATGATGAAGTGCGGATGTTCCTGGTGATTCAGGGAAGGTTATGATGATTGTTGGATCATGTCCAGTTCATGTTAGTGGTCCGCATTGAAGTTAGGGTTTGCATTTGAAGAATAACCACGGATATTGGTGTTCTTCTTGAGACTGGCCGACTGGATGTATTACACGTCTTACAGATGTTCTTGTAGGTGTTTGCCGACTTAGATGATTGTTCCTAAGTCGATGCCTTGTATAAATAAGGGATTGTGAAGTCATTTTGAAGTGTGTCTGGAGGTGATGAGTGTGTGGTAGCGAAGAGAAGTGTGAAAGGCAGAGCAAAAGTATTGGGCTTAAATGGAACTGATTCAAGCATGCTGAAGATGCTATTCTCTAGTTCATAAAGGTGATACTAATTCCTTTGTAGATAGTGTGTCTCTTGTAGGTAGTGAGCCTCTTGTGAGCAGTGTGCTTGGGCAGTGAGCCCTAATTGGCATGTGCCATTTTGTTCCTTCTATTCTTCTAACAGAGAATACATTCTTGGGTTAATCACCCCATGGTTTTTCACTTAACCAAGTTTTCCACATCAAAATCTTGGTGTCATATGTATTGATATGTTTCTGCTTTTGATTTAAATGCATTATGGTTCGTGATTAATATTATGCTAATCACTAAAGAAGATTCAAGTGTTTAAATAGAGAAAGTTTCACACAACTGATTCACCCCCCCTCTTAGTTGTATGCCCTAAGTCTAACAATTGGTATCAGAGCTAAGTTCCTCTAAAAGGAGCTTAACCGCTTGAGGAGATCTAGGATGTCGTCATACAAGAAGGATAGTCCGAAGTTTGATGGAACCAACTTTTCTCTTTGGAAAGGTCGCATGAAATGTCACTTGCAGTGTATGGGAAAGGCGTACTGGTCCATGGTCACAAAAGCGTATGTACCTCCATAGGGTGGTCCGACAACCCTAAATGAAATCACAGATGCTGAAAATAATCTGCGGACCAAAGAGGCTCTTCTAAGCGCATTAACTGACTCAGAGCTCTCAAATGTTATTGACCTACCAATTGCCTATGAGATCTGGATTAAACTGGAACTTCTGCATGAAGGAGATGAGTATGTTAAATGTGCAAGGTTATAGAGTCTAAAAGGGAAATTTGAAAAACTGAAGATAAGAGATGATGAAAATATTACCACTTTTATGCCAAGAGTGAATGAGTTGGTTTGTGGAATTAGAAATTCTGGTGGAGTCTTGGATGAAAATGAGATTGTTGGTAAGATTCTCAGATCCCTTCCTGCCTCTTACAAAATCAAGGTTGCTGCCATTGATGAATTCAGAGCCCATACAATTGTCACAAGAGACCAATTGGCTGGCAAACTGACTGCTTTTGAAGTGACCAAATTTGGAGATGATCCACCCAAAACTAAATCTGCATTCAAAGCCAGTGCCTCTATGAAAGGTAAACAAGGATTTGATCCGGGAGAGAACTCATCAAGGAAATTGTCATGGTATGGAAAAGCAAGAAAAGACCTGGAAGAAGAAGTAGAAACTGCTCAAATTGAATCCCTCATTGCAAAGAGACTGCCAAGAGGATCTGATAACTATGAAGGAAAGTTGCCTTTTAAGTGTTTTAACTACAATAAGATTGGTCATTTTGCCTCAAAATGTCTGGAAAGATTTTCAAAGCCAAATCCTAATAGATCAAGGTTCCAAAAGAATTGTTACTATGTTCATGAAGAAGATGATAATGAAGGAGTAACAGATGATGAATCAGAGACAGGAAACAAATCCAGAAGTGAATGGGTGTTTATTGCCATCAAGGAAGAAGAACCAATATCCTCTGTATCTATCAATCATAAAGTTGTAGAAAGAGCTCTGGCTGCCCAAGTTGAAGAAAAGAATGATTGGGTCATTGACAGTGGTTGCTCTCACCACATGACAGGTGACAAGAATAAGTTCATAGATTTGGAAAGGTATGAAGGAGGAGTGGTGAAGTTTGGTGATAATTCTGCTGGTAGAATTAGAGGAAGAGGAAATATTTCTTTTGATGGAAGAAACAAAACTGGTAATGTACTGTATGTTGAAGGTTTGAAGCACAATCTTCTCAGTGTTGGACAGTTGGTGGACAAAGGCTATGATCTCCGATTCAAGGATGGAAAATGCAAAATCTTTGAAAGATCCAGAACAGAGATTGCATCCAGTACTCAAACTAAAGGTAATATCTTCCACTTGGTTGGTACTGGAAAAAGATGCTTATTTCTTCAAGTTGATCAGAGTTGGTTATGGCATAGAAGGATGTGTCATGTGAATTTTGATAATATCATCAAGATAAGCAATACTCAGGCTGTAAGAGATCTTCCAAAATTGGTGAAACCTACTAACAGCTTGTGCAAGGAATGTCAGTTGGGTAAGATGAGCAGAGTCACATTCAAAAGCAAGGAACTGTCTTCTACCAGACTATTGGACTTAGTGCACACTGATCTTTGTGGTCCGGCAAGAACCAGAAGTATTCAAGGTGATAGATACTTCATGCTGCTAATAGATGACTATTCCTGGATGATGTGGGTAACCTTTCTAAAGGAGAAATCAGAAGCTCTTGAGAAATTCAAAATATTCAAGGCTATGGTAGAGAATGAAACTAGATTAAAGTTGAAATGTCTGAGGTCTGATAGAGGTGGAGAATTCACATCCGGTGAGTTTATAGAATTCTATGAGAAACATGGAATTAAGAGACAATTGTCTGCTCTGAGGACTCCACAGCAGAATGGAGTAGTGGAGAGAAAGAACCGGACCATCTAGGAAGCATCTAGGACTATGATGATGGAAGCAAATGTTCCTCAGATCTATTGGAGAGAAACTATCAGCACTGCAGTCTATACTCTTAATCGAGTTCAAATCAGAAGCAATACCAGTAATACCCCTTATGAACTCTGGTTTGGCATTACTCCTACTGTAAGATATTTCAGAGTCTTTGGTAGCAAATGTTACATCAAAAGAGATGAAGATTTAGGCAAGTTTAATGCTAGAAGTGATGAAGGAATATTCTTGGGTTACTTTACTCAAAACAAGCATACTGGTGTTATAACAAGAGACTAAGAAAGATGATAGAAAACACAAATGTAAAGGTTGATGAGGAAATAGAGAAACCCTCAAGGTTTTATGAATATGATGAAGATGATCAGAATGGTGTTCTAGTTCAAGGAGCTCAATCCTCTTCTGAAAATCAGATTCAGACTGATCCGGTAAATCAAGAAGAAGAGATAGGTTTGAATGAGCCTGATCAAGAAGCAAAAGTGCAAGAAACTCCCAAAGTTCCAAGGTATGTAAGACTGAACCACTCTAAAGATCAGATCATAGGTGACAAAAGCAAACGTGTGCAAACCAGAAGGAAAATTGCTCAAAATTCAGATGAATATTGTCTGATTTCAAATAATGAACCTAAGACAATAAATGAAGCCTGCAATGATGAAAACTGGACCAAAGCAATGGAGGAAGAATTGATGCAAATTGAGAAAAATCACACTTGGGATCTTGTTCCCAGACCTAGAAACAAGAATCTGATTTTAACCAAATGGGTCTTCCGGAACAAACTAAATGAAGTTGGTGAAGTAATCAGAAATAAAGCCATATTGGTCTACAAAGGCTACTCTCAAATAGAAGGAATTGATTTTGAAGAAACTTTTGCTCCGGTGGCAAGAATTGAAGCAGTCAGATTATATCTTGCATTTGCTACCTTCAAGGATTTCAAGGTGTATCAGATAGATGTTAAATCTACTTTCCTGAATGGTGACTTAGAAGAAGTGTACATTGAACAATCGGATGGATTTCAGTTATCTGAGCATGGTGATTTGGTCTGCAAATTAAAGAAGGCACTATATGGACTAAAGAAAGCCCCAAGAGCATGGTATGAAAGACTGGACAAACATCTTTTGAAGATTGGTTTCAACAAAGGTACTACTGATAGTAACCTATATTTCAAAATTGATCATGAAAACATCTTGATTGTTGAAGTATTTGTTGATGATATCATCTTTGGAGGAAGAGACAGTATGTGTATAACCTTTGCAATTCAAATGAAAAGTGAGTTTGAGATGTCAATGCTCGGTGAAATGAATTTCTTCTTGGGTCTGCAAATTACTCAGACAAAGAAAGAAATCTTTATTTCTCAAACCAAATGTGTGAAAGAACTGTTGAGGAAATTTGGAATGGAAGATTCAAAGCCAATGAACACTCCCATGGCAACCGGATGTAAGTTGAGCAAAGATGATGACTCTCCTAAGGCAGATCAGACAAAGTATAGATCAATGATTGGAGGATTATTGTATCTTACTCAAACTAGACCAAATATAATGCAGGCTATTGGTCTTGTGGCGAGATTCCAGGCTGATTCCAGAGAATCTCATGTTATGGCAATCAAAAGAATTTTTAGGTACCTAAAAAGAACAGTTGAGTATGGTCTGTGATATCCTAGAGATCTTAATTTTTCTCTTCATGCATATACAGATGCAGATTGGGCAGGAGATGTGGAAGACAGGAAGAGTACCAGTGGAGGAGCATTCCTTTTGGGAAAAAGATTAGTTTAGTGGCTAAGCAAGAAACAAGAGGCAATATCCCTGTCCACAACTGAAGCAGAATACATTGCTGCAGCAGGTAGTTGCACTCAAGTTTTGTGGATGAAGCAGATGCTAAGAGATATTAAAGTAGAATATGAGGAGCCTATCACAATTTTCTGTGATAATTCAAGTGCAATAAATATTTTTAAGAATCCGGTGTTGCATTCTAAGACTAAGAATATATCTATCAAGTTTCACTTTCTGAGAGAGCAAGTGAACAAGGATGAAGTCAGATTGTAGTATGTGCCCTCCAAGGATCAGATTGCATATATTTTTACTAAACCTCTTCCCAAGGACTCTTTTGAGTATCTCAGGGAGAAGTTAGGGGTTATTGCCCCTCCAGTGATGAACTAGGATGCATTGATGTGCATCAATCCGGTGGCTATCATAGTCATATCTTGTGATCCGGATTGATGATAAGGGAGCTACTACTCAGGGGGAGTAGCTGGTATGTTATGAAGTAATGAAGTTGCAAGTATGAGCCCTTTGCCATTGATGTCAAAGGGGGAGAGAATACATGTGAAAAACAAGTGGTTGCTGATAAAAGGGGGAGCAATAAAGGAAGAAAAGACATGTGAATAGTTGTTGCTATTAGGGGGAATTGTGACAACAAGGAGAAGTTCTTGTCTTGATGGTTTTTCACATCATATGTTGCCATCAATGACAAAGGGGGAGATTGTTGCAAGTATGGGCCTAAACAATGTTGTCATTGATGTCAACATACTCATGTTGCATTAATGAGAAGGATTAGATGAGCTGTGTGCTAAGGATATTGAGAAAATGAGTCTCAATCAGGAACAGTGATGAACAATGATGACAGGAAGGTAAAAGTCCTCAATAGGTTGAGGATCAGAGGATGTGGTTTAAAGGGTTTGTAGATATAAGTCTTGAGATGCTCCAGTCAAGTTTTTAGAGGTCCGAATGAAGATCTGAAGAAGTTATGGTCGCTCAAGTAGAACCGGTTCCAGCAGGTGTTTAGAGGTGACAGTGCCACAGATAGGTTCGATGAGATCCAGAATTTCATTATCCCATTCTGCGGATTTGAGGGAGTGTTGAGGACGTTCCTGTGAAGTATCAACTAGATTGGTTCATGGGTTGAAGGTCTGGAAGAGCCTATTCATTTGTGACAGTGATGACAGACTGTGTTCTTGAAGCTCTGGATGAAGGAGAGAAGAATTCCAGTAGGATGATGAAGTGCGGATGTTCCTTGTGATTCAGGGAAGGTTATTGTTGTGATTTTCACAACACGCCCCATTTTGCTCCTTAGCAAAATGAGGACCCCTGCTGTGGCTTTGCTTTTTTTGCTTTTGTGTGTTTTGTTTTGCTTGGTGGTAAAGGGAAAAAGAGGGGTTAAAGTTGCAAACTTTGTTAAAAATAGAGAAAAAATGCATTTTCAGTACCAGTGCATGATATGGTTGGATTCCTTGTGAAAAATGAGCTAGGGTTGCTTTTTGAACCATCTTAAAATTTGCCATAATTTGCAAGCTATGACCATTTTGGTAAAATGTGCATTCAGGTTTGTATATTGCTTTGCATATACAGGGTCATTTTTATATGTAAAGGGTTTTGTTTTTGTACTTAGTTGCTTTTGCATTCGGGTTAATATACAAGGCCGCTTGTATGTCTTTTTCCTTGTATGCATTTTAATAAAGGTTTATGCACACATACAAGGTGGACCCGAAATGGTTTTAAAGTTAAAATGAATTGATGTTTAAGATCTACTTTGTATCTTTCGTTTGTAAGTTTGGCAGGTAGAATATACAGGGCACTTCATACATGGCGGACCCGAAAAGGTTATTAAACAGTGTTAAATCATTGTACATTTCAGGTTTGTATATTTGTGCATACGTTTGGACCATACAACGTCAATATGCAAATCGCGGACCCGACGGACTTATTAAAACAAATTAAGTCGTTGAATATTTGACGCTTGTGTTTTGACATACAAGTGGAACATACAAGGCACTGTTCACATGCAGGCCGGATTCAAAATAAGGGTCCAAAATAGAAAATTCCTTGTATATCAGAAAATACATACAAACGGAGCATGCAAGTCAATATACGATGCCAATATACATAGCGGACCCGAAAAAGTCATTAAACATTGTTAAATCGATGTACATTCGGTGCTTGTATATTTGGACATACAAAGTAAAATATACAATGGCGGACATGAAGTGGGTTTTAAATATGGAAAATTCATTGTATATTTCGGACTTGTATATTTATACATACATTTGCAACGTACAAAGCCCAATATACAACGTGGACCCGACGGATTTATTAAAATGAATAAATTCCTTGTATATTTGCACCTTGTATATTGTTACAAACAATTCGGAATATACAATGGCAGACTTAAAAGAGTTATCAAACGATGTTAAATCATTGTATATTTGGTGCAATGTATATTTCGTACATACATTATAACATACAATGAAATATGCATCGCGCGGAATCCAAAAAGTTATAAACCAGAACGAAGTCGTTGTATCGCATCCGACTTGTATATTATCAAACATACATCGCTGAATACAAGCCAGAATCCAAAAAAGATTAGAATCCGATTGAGCCAATGTATCACGTCCAAAATGTATATCGAAATATACATTGCTCAGCGTACATCGAGGTATACATTGCAGACCTAAGGTAGTTGTTAAAGGAAGTTAATTCATTGTATATTTCCGTGTTTGTATGTATGTTCTGAAACATACATTGAGTAGCAGACAATGCGGAACTCAAGGTAAATTGAAATGCGACATATATAAGGCTTCACGTCCAAAATGTATATCGAAAGATACAAGTGTTTTATACATTGCCTGGAATCGAAATTTCATAAAGAGGAGTTAATTCAATGTATATTTTGCACTTGTATATTCTTATATACAAGCCGATATACATTGCGCTTATACAGGGCAGAATCAAAGAGAAAATCAAAACCGATTTAATGCTTGTATCAAACCCAAGTGTATATTGAAAGATACAAGCACTACATACAACACGGAATCGAAAGGAGGATCAGAATCTGATTAAATGGATGTATTACGTCTGACTTGTATATTGAGTATACAAGGATTTAAACAGAGGAATGAGCGGGAAAAGACGGAGTGATAGGATTTTGATGTTATTTTTGAAGCCCCAATACATATTTTCGGTCAACGATGGTTGACCCAACTATTTTGGGATGCTGTATATGCATTTTTGGATGTGATTTTCATGGATTCAGGGCCCGATTGATGCGTTCACACAATCACGACTAGATTTGGCAGTTCTTTTTTCTTCTTGCAGTTTTATTAATCGATGATACTTATTGCTGGTCTATTTTTTTGCAGGTTTGCAGTTGAAGAGGGAGCTAAAACTTAATGGCGGTGACATCACGGAGGAGGAAATCTAATCTCAGGAGTAGAGGAAGATAAGGATGAAGGGCGAGGAAGTCAAGGGTCTTCATTGATGAAGACAAAATGCAGCTGAAGACATTATTACAGTAGACCACAGAAGTTAATATTAAGCTGCTAGGGTTTCTAGAAAGGCATATTTTGCCCAAATTTGATGTATACTCAGAGATATTTTTGGAGACTGGTTCACCAACATTTATTGTTGTAACCAGAGGTTTGAACCAGGGTTTAAATTAGGGTTTTGAGTTGTATTGAGGACAATCAGAAAGTCTATATATGGTGCCTCTATACACTCTAAAACTTTACACAGGGGCTACAGAGGGATTTTTTTAGAATAGAGGGACCTTTTAGTTTAGGAGTAGAAGGAGGTCGCCTGTGTCTACAATAAGGAATGCGTGGAACATCTGGCTTCCTTACTGTATCTGTAAAGCTTGTAAGTTTTCTGTAGTTTGATCATTGAAGCTAAGAGTCATTTAGACATTGTAAATCTTATATGACTGTCTGTTTCTAATACAATTGAATCTGGAATTCTGCATCTATCTTCTGAGTGTTTTCTTGCTCTTCATTGTGCTTGAAACATTTCTCTTAGAGCTTGCAATTTTAAGTGTATGTTTGTGAAAATGCTCAGAATATACATTTAAGGTTTTGTCCGTGGATTTGATCAAGTTACTGTATAATTTATAAAGTGCATAATAGAACAATTAGATCCTTCAAATAGAGTGAATGAAGTGTAGATTAGATTTTTCTAACTTTTCCCAACCCATCTGAAAATACTTAGCTTAAAACGTAGAAATTTGAAGGAAATTTGTCTCATATTTGAAAAGAGCATGCATAACTAAAGTTGAAAGTAGACAGTTTCATAATATTAAAGAGAAGAAAGCTTGCTATAATTTAAATCATTTAAAGCTTTGAAATACAGTAGCACTTTTATGCAAAAGAGGATGAACAACATACTGATATTTATGACCTTTTGCATAGTTTGAGTCCAGTTAATCATTAAGAAACCCTAAATCACGTAACGCCCCTTGAACATTACAGCTTCACATTGACCAACTAAATTTGCCCAATAGGTCAAGACCTGACTATATTAAACTTGGGATTAAGTGAATCTTAACCGATTCCTTCATATCTTTCAAGTCAGTTTTGGTTCATTTTATGTGAATTTTAACTAATTGTTATGATTGCATCAAAACAATCACCAACAATTTCTTTGGCGCTAGAAGGAGGGCCTGATAGGATTTAGGGTTGATTTTAAATGCTTTATTCTAAGATATGTTAGATCTCATAAAATTTCAAAAGCCTAAAAGGTTGAAATCAAGGTCCCATTTTCAATGGACTCATATGGGGACAATTTTCAAGTTAGCCTTCCTTCATTTCAGGAAGCTATGAATGGATAGCTTTATCCTCAGGGTTTATCTAACTTTGGTTTATCTAGTTGTTGCAGGATACACTAGTCTATGGAACACAGTGAAATTAATTGTTTAACTTTCCTCACCAGGATAGATTTGTATTTGAAAGGACTAATTCTTTTCTTAGATGTGTTCAGGGCTGAAGTCTGGCAGAAGAATGAAGAAATTCTGGAGCAACAGGTAGATACAACACTAGAACTTATCAGTTGGTTAGACAATACAATAGCTAAATCAGTTCTAGAAGGAAATAGTAGCAAAACATCTTTCCTTATATCATGTTATGGTGGGATTGATAGTAGTTCTCTACTTCCTAATACAGGTAAAGGGGAGCACAGGTATAAATCTTTCAAAACTTGTAGAGAGGAAACCATTTGTCAGGATGAAATCTTTGATGCTGATCCTAATACTTTTGATAGGGATAGAAAAACATCTTTCCTTGAGTCATTTTATGGTAAAGAGAAAGGTGGACAAATGGAAGAATTAAAGTGCACTAAAATTGAAGAGGTTCCCATGACAGTTACTAATGAAGTCATAGAAAGAAAGTAAATCCTAATTTCATGGCTGACTTCTTTGAGTTAAATGATCAAGTTCAAGATTGTTGCAGGTCAATAGAATCAGACTCCACACTGGATGATAAATATGAGTCATCTGATGAACAATTCTTGACCATGGAAGGTACAGAGGATCATGCTATTGCTGTGCAAAATCAGACATCACCCCAGCATTATTTTGAAAGTGAAACATGGGAGTATTCCTATCAATCAAAAGATGTTGTTCCATCTTTAATCTCAAGTGATCTAGAAATGATTAATTTCTGTATATCAGATTATGATTATAAATATACTCACTTAAGTGCTGATGTGCAGGGAACTGATGAGAACATTGAGAAGTTTGTTGAATTTGAGGATAAACTGAGCATCTGGAATGAAGGAACAAAGCTAGATAAAGATGAAGAAATGATACATCTAGAGTCTTTCACCTTTCAATTTGAAGAAAGACCGGACATGGAGCTGGGCCATGAAAGTATAAGGTTAAATGGAGAACCAGCTGTCAATAAACAAGCATGTCCAACAGAGCTAAAAATACATCAGGGTGTCTCTTTCCTTTCCTTAATAAATAATGTTGAATGCTTTTTTGATTATGGAAATTTAAGAGATAGGACATGCATATGGATTACTCATGAACGGGATGGGCTGCCTCAATTGCTGATAATTAGAGATCATCCTGTTAAACACAGTGAAGGTAGAATAAAAGAGCATTTTTCAGAATTCAAAGATAAATTTGCTAAGTTAAGAACCATAACCAGTACCCTGTTACTCCTGCACAATCTAAAGAAATATGCAAGTAGGGGTGTTCTTGGGTCCTTCCCTGGGTTTTGTTTGCCTTGTGGGGGGGGGGTTTGTGTATAGTTTGGTAGGTTAGTTGTTTGTATAGTTTTGTTTTTTGTTTCTTTCTGTTTGTTGTTTTGTTTCTGTTCTTTTGTTTGTACAGTCTTCTTTTGCTTTGTTTTTGTTTTTCTTGTACAGTCTGCTGTTTGGTTTGTTGTTTTCTCCTCAGCAAGGATCTTCATTTTTCCTTTAGAGTGTTAAGGAGCAAACTAACAACCATTCAAAATAGTATAAAATTCAGAATATTCAGGTTGATTATTTGCAATTTATACATAACTTGTTGTGACTGTCATGAATGTAGAGAGTTGTTTACCTTCTGAAATTTTGTATTAATAAATGTGATTGAGAATTCAAGGAAGGTTTCTCACAATGACACACCTAAAATCCTTGGGTTTGTTGAACCTACCAGTATAGATATTAAGTGAAAAATCTGAGGTCACCCTTGCTACCATTACAATTCTCAGTTTAATTTTAGCATGTGTTCACTCCTTGCATCATGAAGTTACAACTGCAATATCTTGTGAAATATCTACCAAGCATCAAAATCAATAAAATATAAAAAATAAATAAATAAATAAAATGGATTATACTAAAAATCCAGATTAAGCCATCTAAGTAACTCTATCGGGGCTATGGACGCTCGCTGGCAGTGGGGCTCTACTTAGGAGAATTGTAACGATAACCTTGCCAGGGATATAGACGCTCGCTATCAGCAAGGCTCTATCCAGTCGGCTATGAGGGAATATCTTCAACTACATAGGCTAATGTCAGTCACTGGTTTGTTCAACTGATCTTCAAGATGAGGATAATTAATCACGTGCACATACTTAAACTAAAAATAAAAATTCATGCACCCTTATTGAATACCTTAGGTCTCAAGTTGAAGAATAATTTGCTGAAAGGATAGTTGGAAGTTATGGATTTATTTCATTTAGTTTTTTTTGAAAACTTTGAATTTAATTGTTTTGTTTGGTTGCTAGTTGTTGTGATGTTCACAACACGCCCCATTTTGCTCCTTAGCAAAATGAGGACCCCTGTTGTGGTTTTGCTTTTTTTGCTTTTGTGTGTTTTGTTTTGCTTGGTGGTAAAGGGAAAAAGAGGGGTTAAAGTTGCAAACTTTGTTAAAAATAGAGAAAAAATGCATTTTCAGTACCAGTGCATGATATGGTTGGATTTCTTGTGAAAAATGAGCTAGGGTTGCTTTTTGAACCATCTTAAAATTTGCCATATTTTGCAAGTTATAATCATTTTGGTAAAATGTACATTCAGGTTTGTATATCGCTTTGCATATACATGGTCGTTTGTATATGCAAAGGGTTTTGTTTTTGTACTTAGTCACTTTTGCATTTGGGTTAATATACAAGGCCGCTTGTATGTCTTTTTCCTTGTATGCATTTTAATAAAGGTTTATGCACACATACAAGGTGGACCCGAAATGGTTTTAAAGTTAGAATGAATTGATGTTTAAGATCTGCTTTGTATCTTTCATTTGTATGTTTGGCAGGTAGAATATATAGGGCACTTCATACATGGCAGACCCAAAAAGGTTATTAAACAGTCTTAAATCATTGTACATTTAGGGTTTGTATATTTGTGCATATGTTTGGACCATACAACGTCAATATGCAAATCGCGGACCCGACGGACTTATTAAAACAAATTAAGTTGTTGAATATTCAGCACTTGTATGTTTTGACATACAAGCGGAACATACAAGGCACTGTTCACATGCAGGCCGGATTCGAAATAAGGTTCCAAAATAGAAAATTCCTTGTATATCAGAAAATACATACAAATGGAGCATGCAAGTCAATATACAATGCCAATATACATAGCGGACCTAAAAAAGTCATTAAACATTGTTAAATCGATGTACATTCGGTGCTTGTATATTTGGACATACAAAGTAAAATATACAACGGCGGACATGAAGTGGGTTTTAAATATGAAAAATTCGTTGTACATTTTGGACTTGTATATTTATACATACATTTGCAATGTACAAAGCCCAATATACAATGCGGACCTGACATATTTATTAAAATGAATAAATTCCTTGTATATTCGCACCTTGTATATTGTTACAAACAATTTAGAATATACAATGGCAGACTTAAAAGACTTATCAAACGATGTTAAATCATTGTATATTTGGCGCAATGTATATTTCATACATACATTATAACATACAACGAAATATGCATCGCGTAGAATCCAAAAAGTTATAAACCATAACGAAGTCGTTGTATTGCATCCGACTTGTATATTATCAAACATACATCATTGAATACAAGCCAGAATCCAAAAAAGATTAGAATCCGATTGAGCCAATGTATCACGTCCAAAATGTATATCAAATAAACATTGCTCAGCGTACATCGAGGTATACATTGCGGACCTGAGGCAGTTGTTAAAGGAAGTTAATTCGTTGTATATTTCCGCGTTTGTATGTATGTTCTGAAACATACATTGAGTAGCAGACAACGCAGAACTCAAGGTAAATCGAAATGCGACATATATAAGGCTTCACATCCAAAATGTATATCGAAAGATACAAGTGTTTTATACATTGCCCAGAACCGAAATTTCATAGAGGAATTAATTCAATGTATATTTTGCACTTGTATATTCTTATATACAAGCCGATATACATTGTGCTTATATAGGGCATAATCAAAGAGAAAATCAAAACTGATTTAATGCTTGTATCAAACCCAAGTGTATATCAGAAGATACAAGCGCTACATACAACACGGAATCGAAAGGAGGATTGGAATCCAATTAAATGGATGTATTACATCTGACTTGTATATTGAGTATACAAGGATTTAAATAGAGGAATGAGTGGGAAAAGATGGAGCGATAGGATTTTGACGTTATTTTTGAAGCCCGAATACATATTTTCGGTCAACGATGGTTGACCCAACTATTTTGGGACACTGTATATGCATTTTTGGATGCGATTTTCATAGATTCAGGGCTCGATTGATGCGTTCACACAATCACGACTAGATTTGGCAGTTCTTTTTTCTTCTTGCAGTTTTATTAATCGATGATACTTATTGCTGGTCTATTTTTTTGCAGGTTTGCAGTTGAAGAGGGAGCTGAAACTTAATGGCGGTGACATCATAGAGGAGGAAATCCAATCTCAGGAGTAGAGGAAGATAAGGATGAAGGGCAAGGAAGTCAAGGGTCTTCATTGATGAAGACAAAATGCAGCTGAAGACATTATTGCGGAAGACCACAAAAGTTAATATTAAGCTGCTAGGGTTTCTAGAAAGGCATATTTCACCCAGATTTGATGTATACTTAGAGATATTTTTGGAGACTGGTTCACCAGCATTTATTGTTGTAACCAGAGGTTTGAACCAGGGTTTAAATTAGGGTTTTGAGTTGTATTGAGGACAATCAGAAAGTCTATATATGGTGCCTCTATACACTGTAAAACTTTACACAGGGGCTACACAAGGATTTTTTTAGAATAGAGAGACCTTTTAGTTTAGGAGTAGAAGGAGGTTGCCTGTGTCTGCAATAAGGAATGCGTGGAACATCTGGCTTCCTTACTGTATCTGTAAAGCTTGTAAGTTTTCTGTAGTTTGATCATTGAAGCTAAGAGTCATTCAGACATTGTAATTATATGACTGTCTATTTCTAATACAATTGAATCTGGAATTCTGCATCTATCTTCTGAGTGTTTTCTTGCTCTTCATTGTGTTTGAAACATTTTCTCTTAGAGCTTGCAATTTTAAGTGTATGTTTGTGAAAATGCTCAGAATATACATTTAAGGTTTTGTCTGTGGATTTGATCAAGTTACTGTATAATTTATAAAGTGCATAACAGAACAATTAGATCCTTCGAATAGAGTGAATGAAGTGTAGATTAGATCTTTCTAACTTTTCCCAACCCATCTAAAAATACTTAGCTTAAAACGTAGAAATTTGAAGGAAATTTGTCTCATATTTGAAAAGAGCATGCATAACTAAAGTTGAAAGTAGACAGTTTTCATAATATTAAAGAGAAGAAAGCTTGCTATAATTTAAATCATTTAAAGCTTTGAAATACAGTAGCACTTTTATGCAAAAGAGGATGAACAACATACTGATATTTATGACCTTTTGCATAGTTTGAGTCTAGTTAATCATTAAGAAACCCTAAATCACGTAAGGCCCCTTGAACATTATAGCTTCACATTGACCAACTGAATTTGCCCAACAGGTCAAGACCTGACCATATTAAACTTGGGATTAAGTGAATCTTAACCGATTCCTTCATATCTTTCAAGTCAGTTTTGGTTCATTTTATGTGAATTTTAACTAATTGTTATGATTGCATCAAAACAATCACCAACAGTTATGATGATCGCTAGATCATGTCTAGTTCATGTTAGTGGTCCACATTGAAGTTAGAGTTTGCATTTGAAGAATAACCACAGATATTGGTGTTCTTATTGAGACTGGCCGACCGGATGTATTACATGTCTTGCGGATGTTCTTGTAGGTGTTTGCCGACTTAGATGATTGTTCCTAAGTCGATGCCTTGTATAAATAAGGGATTGTGAAGTCATTTTGAAGTGTGTCTGGAGGTGATGAGTGTGTGGTAGCGAAGAGAAGTGCGAAAGGTAGAGCAGAAGTATTGGGCTTAAATGGAACTGATTCAAGCATACTGAAGATGCTATTCTCCAGTTCATAAAGGTGATACTAATTCCTTTGTAGACAGTGTGTCTCTTGTAGGCAGTGAGCCTCTTGTGAGCAGTGTGCTCGGGTAGTGAGCCCTAATTGGCATGTGCCATTTTTTTCCTTCTATTCTTCTAACAGAGAATACATTCTTGGGTTAATCACCTCATGGTTTTTCCCTTAACCGGGTTTTCCACGTCAAAATCTTGGTGTCATATGTGTTGATATGTTTCTGCTTTTGATTTAAATGCATTATGGTTCATGATTAATATTATGCTAATCACTAAAGAAGATTCAAGTGTTTAAATAGAGAAAGTTTCGCACAACTGATTCACCCCCCCTCTCAGTTGTATGCCCTAAGTCTAACACTATTTCACCCAAAATCTAAGCTACCTCGAATTGAGAAAAAGGAATGCAACATATGAAGTCAAACAAACTAACTACATGCAAACCTTGATTTTGTGATGTGATCCTTGATGGTGTTGATGTGGATGGCTCCTCAAATGGGCAGCATGACCTTGCTTCTCATGGAGTCTTGGAGTGGAAATGGCAACATTATGTTGCATGAAGAAGTTATGTGATTTGTGAAGGGATGAGCTCCAATTTATAGATTTTTGGAGACTCAATTGGATGGTTAGGATTTTTTTTGGAGATCAATGGTGGAGGATTCTTGAGAGATCTCAAGAAGGAGAGCTTAACAAGTGTCATGATGAGATTGGATGAGAGGAGATGTCCTTGGATTATCGAGGAATGAAGAGGATTTGATTTGGAGATCTCCAACTCAAATCCTAACCATCCAATTGAGCCTCCAAAAATCTATAAATTAGATCTCACCCCTTCACAAATCACATAACTTCTTCATGCAACATAATGCTTGGATCTCCAAATCAAATCCTAACTATCCAATAGATAAATTAAATTTATCTAATGTTTGGACTATAGGTAGGGATGAATAAATGATTAATAAATCATTTTGGCTAGGGCTAGGTACCGATACAGGTACCAATACGGGTACATTTGAATAGTGAATAGTACATGAATAGTGATTTTAACAATAAAATATTGTAAAATCATGGATTGAAGGGGAATTGATCAATTAACCATCTAAACATGTGTTTATTCAGTTAATTATGGAGAAATGGTGGTTTATGAGTGTCTAGATATTGTTTGGAGATGTTTAGGGATGAATAGTGATATTTAGTGAAGAATAGGGATGAATTAGGGATGTTTAGGGATGAATTAGGGATGTTTAGTGATGGTTAGGAATAAATTAGGGATGAATTGAATAGTGGACAATTTTAGGTGTCTACATTTTTCCGCTCTTTGAGATGGTGTTGTGAAATAGCATCATTTCAAAGAAAGATAAAACATAGTGCTAGGTGGGATAGAAGATGGTGATAGGTTGAGGGATAAAGATGCCCCAACAACTCAAAGAAATAGTGACAAGGAGGAATGTGTAGGAAACAATGCAGATAACTGAGAGGGGGAGGTGAATCAATTATATTATAACTTTTCTATTTTTCTCTTCTTTTCTTAACTTAACATTTAATGTTATACCAAAGCAAGGCAATCATAAGATCTGAAAAGAAATTAACACATAACACAAGGATTTTTACATGGAAACCTTGTTAAGGGAAAAACCACGGGGTGACTAAACCAAGATTGTATTCTCTGTTAAAAGAATAAAGAGTACAAATTTGGCACTTGCCAATTAGGGCTCACTGCCCGAGCACACTGCTCACAAAAGGCCCATTGCCTACAAGAGACTTATAGTCTACAAATGCTTACAAATGATACCAAGGTGTTTGAATGGATGAACAACATCTATTCATGTAGGATTTCAATTCTGGTTAGGTACAGTATACTGATCTAGCATATTTCATTCTTCCTCTGCTCAATATTACTTTCCTGTCACATTCTGGACTTGAATTACTATCTTCGTACTTGCCTCTACTTTTCTTCGCACTTCACCATTCATATAATCAAATTCAATCACTTACAAGATTGAATCCATCAGGTATATATATCCGCATCAAGGATTTCCAACACTTTCTTAGTCAGCAACAAGAACACCTGAGATATTTGCAAGTTGTTGATCTGTTAGCTGAATCCATGCTAGTTTAGTGATGCGCGTCAAAACATAGGCATAGAAGTCATTAATCATGTTGGCTAACAATGTATGATATCATAGATTGCTTGATCAGTACCTTTTACACATTCAGATTGAAGTCTGATACTCTATCGCTTAGTTCTTCCTCTATCTGCTCTGCTAGACTAGAACCCAACACTTAGATGCTCATATCTTTTACACGCTTTACCACCGGAGGCTAAATATCTGGAATACACTAGGCATATGACCCCTCTTGACTTATCCAAGTCCGTAGCTTACTGAGTTACACCACCTGAGAGATCCGAACCTGATTGTCAAATCATGTAGCATGTTGTGTTCTGGTCTACTAGACCATCTTGACTTCAATCTGACTTTCGGTATGAATGAATTATCAACTGCGGATGTCCAAGATACACTTTGTTGTCATCAATGACAACACTTAAATGACCTAGCAGTGTCTCTTGCCAACAATCTCCCCCTTTGGCATTAATGGCAACACTTAGTGAAAAATGACTAAGTGTCGTAGCAACTCCCCATTTGCATATGCTCCAACTAAGCTGGTATTCTTTTGATGTGGGATTCTTCATTTTTCACTAAACTTCACTCCCCCTTTGACATCAATGGCAAACGGTGGGACCCGTAAACCAAAATTGTACAAAAAATTTCTACATAAGGCTGCATATGTACATATAATTCATATGATAAACTTACATATACTTGAGTATGTCTGCAAAAGTAGTCTTCAGCTGTACAAACTCTGTGGCCCAACTCCTCTTCATCCTATCCAAAATGGAGATGTGAACACTCAACAAAAATACATAAGCTTCTACCCTTTTTAAATCTACTGGATCACTAGTCCGGACCATGGTCTGAGCATCTGTTAAGGCCTCATGCATTACCTCTAACTTAGGGATAATTATCCCTCTGAGTTCACCCATTCTGTTCATTATGTTCTTCTTTTCTTTGCCCAGTCTCTTTATTTCATTTATTATAACAATAGCCTGGCATTCTTGATTCATTAGAGAGGAGGAAAGTGGGTCAAAATTATGAACTAGGCTTGGCAGTTTTTCTTCTTGTTCTTTTACTTTCTCCTCAATTGCTTTTGTCACTTTAGGCCAAGTCAGACAAAATTTGAATAGGTCCCCACCATCTTTGAGAGCATTTTCAAGGCTCTTTATTCCAATATCTAGGGTTCTCCTATCATTTTCAATAGGCCCTTGCACCTCAGTGAATCTTTTCCCCAGAAACTTCTTCGAGACCTTTACTTCTGCTAATTTCTCTAGAGATTCAAAATGAGTGTTAACAAAATTTACTAAGTTTTTCAAGTTACCAGATGGTGAGGCCAAAGGATCCTTTTGATAGGATGGCATGATCTTTTCCAATATCCCAAATGCACTTTCCAATAGCTCACAATTCTCCATATGTGATTTCAAGAGTTTCTCTTTTGCTTTGGCTTGAGAAAAAGATGCTATTTTCATTGTCTAAACTAGCAAGAGAGAGTCAAAATTTAGTGGCCCTTGAAATAACTTAGGCTCATCCAGCTCCATCATTTCTCTATTTAAGAAGTTCTTCACTGTCTCTGTAGTGTCTCTTGCTGGCGATTAAGACTTCTTCCCTTTTGAGATATTAGGACTGACTGGTTTTGATAAGTCATCATTAATCTTTTCTGCTTGTTCTTCTTTTCCCTTATCCTCTTTTTCTTGATTCTTCTTTTCTTCTCTTCTACCTTCCCCTTCAGCTTCAGTGTCTAAAACGTTTGTCATGGATGTAGTGGGATCCAGAGGAGAAATATCACATGTGTTTGCTACTTCATGAACTTCCTCTACCGGAACAGAGGAGTCTAAGTCCTCAAATATTTCTTCATTTATTTTCTTTAATCCTTCGATATCCTTGTTAGAAGGTTCTTCATTGATATCATTTAATCCTTCAACATCCATGGTAGAAGGTTCTTCATCTATTTCCTCTACAATAGGAAGATTAAATCTCTTCAAGGCATTCTAGAGGATATCTTTTGTTTCACTTGCTACTTGGTCAGTTTCTCCAAGCATAAGTTCATTCATTCTCGCCTTGCTCCAGAACTCATCCTTACAATACTTGAAAATCATACTCATTTATTTTGGAGTGATGGAAGGATATAGCTGAATTGCTATCTTCTCCAGAATCTTTAAGTCTTTCGCCTTTGCATTCTCTTTTCTCAGCTCAAGTATCTTTTCTAGGCTCTTAGGAATCAATGATATAATTTCAATGAAATCTTTATTATAAATGTTCAAGTACCTGACAATAGCCTCTTCAAGTAATCTTTTATCAGCCTCATTTTACTCATCATAAAATTCTGTCACTGGTTGCAGGTTTCCATCTATAGTGATGCCTTTAATTATATCATCAATTGATAAAGTGGGTTTTTCAACAAATTCCTCTGATTTTTCTTCCTCATTTCTGTTACCAGAGGACTTCTTGGATGTTCTTTGCTTCCTGATTTCTTTGTCTAATTTAGTCTCTTCATCATCCTTTTGGCTCTTATAGGTTCTTGATGCTTTGGTCTTCATTCTTTTTTCACCTTTGCCGGATGGCCTGACTTCCAGTTTGGTAGTTTTTGAGCTTTTAGGGGTGATAGGAGAAGAGCTCTTGGAAGATCTACTCTAGGAGGAGGTTTGCACCGGAACACTTTCTTTCTTTACATCCTCTTTTTCTTTCTCAATCTTCTCTTATCTTTCTCTGTTTGCAGTGACATCTTCTCTGGTAATGCCAAATTCCTCTGCCAGCTTTTCAACTTCTTTCCTCACCTTTCTTTTTGTCTCAAGCCTTCTTAATTCAACATGCAGTTTTATGTTCAATTCCTCAAAAGTGCCAAATATCTCTGCCTTGGGGTCCTTGGGTTGACTCAACAAATGTTGAATATGAGCCTCCAATATGTTTCCATCAACCTCATAGCCCATGGGCATTATCCATACTGTCCTTGGCTCAACTCCCTCTATTAGGCATTGATCAGTATCTACCATAAAGTGGACTGTGTCTTTGTACTTCTCCACTATTGATTTGGGAATTCTCTCTCTTGCTTGCATCAAGCTCTGGAAGTTCTTGAAGTAACCCCAGAGAGATATCTTTTGGGCTTGAGCATTACCAAGTCCATACAGATAGTCCTTGATTTGAATGGCAATTGGTTTATCATTTGATCAGATTAGACCTCTTGATCCGTGTAGCTCATTCATGAAGTAGAAGAATAAACACAATATCAGACTGCCATATTTGAAGGTGTTTTTTTGTCTTTCTTGATTTTCTCTAGATTTTTCATTAGTTGGTTCAACAGGAGCTCACACAGATCATAGTCTATATTATCTCTCAACATTTGATATGCAACATAAATTGTGGTGTCGGATATAGAGTTCTCCCTGCTGGAGTGGTAAATTTTGTAGCCAATTATGATTGATGCAAACTTCACATCCAGATCAATGATATCATCTATGGTCATTGCCCTCCTGTCATATTTTGAACCGGTGGCTTCGATTACCATTTGATTGTTCACAGCTTTGAGAGCAGGGAACCCACCAATTAAGTGTAATTCAGTTACAGCCCTGATGGCATCTTTAGATATTTTGAATGGGCTCATCAACCACATAAAATTATCATGTATCCTGCTCAGGATACATCATACCCATTCATCTTCTCCACATGACGGGAAATGTATGTAGTGCGCAAAGTGTTTGTCCCTTAGGGCTTTGAATTCCATCTTAAGCTCAAAATTCTCATCACTTAGTTGTTTACGATACAGCTCTATCAATTCTAGGTCTCCCAATTCCTTGAGGTTTGTGTGAATGTAAACCCTAATATCCTCTACATGAAGAACGCCATGCGGAATATGGGAAAATGCACCTAGGGGATCAACTTCTAGAGGCTTGAAAAGATGTTTCTTGAAAACTGGCCTTGGTCTCTCAGAAACATTGACAACCATAGGAGTAGCCATTATAAACAACAAAAATTGGAGAGATTTGCACAAAGAAATACCTCTTCACGCCTTAGGGTTTGGAGTGACTGCCGGAAAAGATTGCGCTTGGATTCGATCTTCAACTGAGTTTGAATGGTCTGCTGGATTTCTTTTCAGAGATCTTCTCTCTTCTTCGTGAGTGCAAAGTGTTGCAAGTGATGGATAAGAAGCCTTTTAACCTTGCCCAAAAACCTAATTTCCTTTTGTAATAGGTGTACAACTTAAGTTATCTAGTTGCCCTGTTTTGAGAGAGATTTTCTTGAACCACTGTACGAAACTTAGAATCACTGTCTGTGAGGATTGACAACATATCTTCTCTTCTTCAATCATGCCATGGGTTCGTAGATCAAAGCATTTCAATTTTGAATCATACCGAAGCTGTCTGTGAAATTTTGCTTTACCGGATAGCTGCCAGAACTGGATTAACTTGAGCGGTTATAAATCTTGCAAAACTCCATGTGGACCTTTCACATTTTGATTGAAGGTTATTTGGAGGATTTTCTGAGAACCCTTTAATCTGTAGCGTCAGATGTGATGGAGTCAGGTTGTCACTGATGTCAAAAAGGTGTCCTCAGTTTGTTTGATGTCATCAGGACTTGGTTGATCAGGTTTGGCCTTCAATGTGTTTTCTTATGTTCTTTGGTAAGTGAAGTCACAAGGTGATTTGTTTAGGGTTGTCAAGTGTTGACAAATGTTCATCATTCATGTTTGGACAAATGTTCATCATTCATGTGTGCTCATCTATGTTTGGACAAAGTTGTGATTCATTTCATACTTGATGAAGTGCATATCATGTGTGGTTATGCAGTGTAGAGATACATACTTGTTAAAGGATCAGGAGGAGCAAAGAGTTCACATCATCCTGTGTAGAGTTTATATCATCTAATATGTTATATTGATTACATCATCTTGTGTGTTGTTTTTTGTCATGATCTTTACAGATGACTTGTAGTGGTAGTGACTTGGTAATTTGATCTCAGTAGCCTTCATCATGTTGTCTGACTTTCTCTACTATAAGGATTGGTTTCATTTTGTGTGGCATACTCTATATCAAGGATTGATAGAAGTGATCATAGGAGTTGTCATACCACTGAGTTTACAGATGCAGATATCAGTTGGATTTCATGCAAGTTTCTTCAAGGTGATGTCATCAGGTACTATGTGCTCTGATATAAGTTATGATGTGAAAAAATCAAAGGTTAGACAAGAGAATCTCAATTGGATCTTAGTTGAACAATATTTGATGTTATTTGATGTCATAATTATTAGTGATGTGTTGAGGATAGTCTTGTGCTTCAAATGTTGATCATATAGGAATCCAATGTCTCATATTACGTAGAAGTTCTAATGATCTTGCTTAAAGTTGTCATCATCACCAGGGATCTTCATCAAGAGGATAGATGTTGTGCATTGCATATGGCAGAGGTGTTAAGTTTTGTATTACAAATGGCAGATGGCAGAGCACTTCATATGGTTGCGTTAGATTTTGATTTATATAAAATTCAAAACAATAAATCTCTCAAAGTTTTCACAAGGTTCAAGTTTATGCATAGTTTTTGGGAGTTGAATGTTAATTTTTATACTGTTGATCTGTATGGTTATGTGTTTGATTGGACATAAGTTTTCAATAGCCAAAAGGTCTCTATTATTAGCTATATTCAGTGGCAGAGGTTTTGTACATATCAAGGCAAACTCAAAGGATATTAATGTGGCCTAAAATTTTTGAAACATATTTCAAAGCATCTATTTTTAGACGTCATGCACTTTATGTCATGTTTCTATGGTGACTTGAAGCACAGGTTAAGGATGACTTAAGTCATCACTTGAGGGTATCGACATCATACGCAAACCGGCCCTCCTTCCCTATTGCTACCGACTGAGTCGGTCCATCCTCCGGTGCTCGGGCGGTAAAATGCAATCTAAGGTTGAGTTTAAACATACAACGGCCGTGCAAACTTGATCCAATGGTTATAATTTAAACCTTGGAGCCCGACTATCACATTCATGTTTGATGTTCCCATGAACATTTTTTTTTGTCTGCAGTGAACTATGATTTTAGAATGTTTCCTTCAAGATGGAGTTTAAACCCGAATACAAAGGGGTTTTGTGGAGATGTTATTAGAGGTTTTCCTTTTTGGAGTTTAGTTATTTTTGAAGAATTTCTTTTCTTTTTAAACTCTCTCTTCCGGGTTTTTGAAGTTGTAAAAAGATTTTTTTTAATAAGGAGATTTTCATTGTTTTTTCTAAATGAGAAAAATCTTTATGAAGAAATTTTTGAGGATATTGGAAGTAAAGAGATAAATATCAAAATTTCTTGAGGAGATTTTTTTAAGAAAAATTGGTGAATTTTTGAAGGATATGAAAGGTCATTGGTTTTTCAGATTGAAAGAAATTTGATGCAGAGATGGAAGATGAAGTTGCTCAGATACTTTACAGGGCATTGAAAGAGAAGATCAAGAGATTTTTTGAGAAGAGGATCTGGAGATATTTTGTGTTTTGGAGAATATGAAACATCATGCAGAGGTTGTAGATATGAGCAGAGAATATGAAGAGTTTTCAATAGGGTTTGATATTATATGATCCTATTTTTAGATGGTTTTATGCAGGTGATAATATAAGATGCATTATTTTTGAAGAAATTAAAAAGAGAAGATGAAAGGACAAAATGATCTTCAGTGAGAGCAAATGACTGTGCAAAATGTGAAAGGTGAAAAGACATCCAATTTACATATAATAGTTTTTTCAGGTGCATTGATGGTATGACTTGTGAGACAGAGATGAAACATACAGAGAAGTGAAGTGTAGTTGAGTATATCTGGATGTAGGATTGTTTGAATAGAATGGACACTTAAAAGACACAAGAAAGAGAAGAAATGTTTTGTATTGAAACAGAGAAACCCTCTGAATTCTAGTTTTCAATTTGTTCTATATTAGGGGTTGGTGCTTCTTGAAGCTGGTGCTTCTAAACAGTATGCCAATGAGGCTTGTAGGTCAGTAAGACCTCTCAATTGTCAGTGAGACATAATATTCATTCAGTGAGGCTTTGTAAGATGTTTTCAAAGTTAAGCCAGTGAGGCACTTCATGAGTGGTTTTTCTACCCCTGAGGGTTTTCCACTCAGTAAAAAGGTTGTGTTTTGATTTCTTCTATGTGCGTGCATATTATTGGTTTGATCATGTTTTGTTTACATCTGTTATTGTAAGTCTTGTGCATATAAACTCAACAAATCATTAATGTATTCCTTTCTATCTGTTCTGTAAGAGAAAGCTTGCAAAAAGTTGTAAAATGTTTGAAAACTAATACAACACTGATTCACCCCCCCTCTCAGTGTTGTCCAGACTCCTACAAGATGTTTACCCAATGTGCTGAATTTAGGCACTAGCTGACTAGCTGGGGGAAATTGAGTTTCTCTATGACTCCCCCTGAGTTAGAGCTTACTTTTTAGTTTTCGGAAGGAATATTAGCACTAGATTCTGATGTGGATGCATCTCCAATAGTCATTGTGTTTTTCTTAACCCAAATATTACTCATCTCCTTTTGAACTTCTTCTGAATTAATTTTGCCTTTGTCTTTGTCTTGATTCTGATCAGGTTTTACCGGACCCTTTTCATCATGATTTTTGCTTCTATAGAATCTGGCTATGTGACCGGATTTAGCAATTGTAACACACAACATTTCTTTGCTTATTTGAATGATATCCTCTAGATCTACACTCATTAGCCATATGTCCAATTCTATTGCAGACAAAGCATTTACCATTGAAAGATTTGTTAATTTGGATATTTCTGCATTCATGAGATTTGTGACCATACCTTTTGCAACTGAAACATTGACCAGAGAAGGATGGATTGAATTGATTCATTCTGTTTCTGCATTGGATTGCTTTGTGACCGAACTTGTTGGAATTGAAGTAGTATCCATTGAAGGATGGATATCTTTGAGCATTTGGTCAAGCCTTACCGGAGGTCTTCTAGGCCTGTTTCTTTGATTTCCTGATCCAGAGTTCTTTTGACTAGATCCAGAGCTTTCACCTTTCTCATATACCAGGCCACACTTATCATCTACCCTCTTTTGGCTTTCAAGAAGAACTTCAAGTTGGGCTGAGATTATCTTGAACTTTTCTTTGTATTCATTTGCAGTTTGAAGATCTTGTTTAAGAGTGTCTATCTGATTCTCAAGTTGTTCTTCATTGTCTCTAGCTTCTTCAAGATCAGATTCAAGATGCTTGATTATTCTATCTATTTTGTGGCAGTCCTATGTTTTCTCCTTGAGGGATTATTTTAGATTATCTTCAATATTTCTCTTTTCTTCAATTTGTTGGGTGAATCTCATAACCCCTGATTCCATTTCATGCTTTAACATAATGACTTCTTTTGACAGCTTCTCGCATAGCTTATTTTTTTCATTCAGATCTTCATTAGTATCATTGACTTCACTCTGATTGGCTAATTTTTGGAGTAGTTCCTTTCTCTTTTTCACAGAAATACTAAGTTTTTCTTTTAGCTCATTTATGAAATCATCAGCTTGTTTGAGTCTTTCTCTCAAATTACTGACTTCAAAGTGGGATTGTTCAAGATCATCTAGGGCAGAATGAAGTTGTTCCTTCATACCATATGCATCCATTAAGATTCCCAGATCTTCCTCAAGCTATTAGGCTTTGTTCAGAGGAACTTAGTTCTGATACCAATTGTAGGAAACAATGCAGATAACTGAGAGGGGGGGTGAATCAGTTATCTTATAACTTTTCTATTTTTCTTTTCTTTTCTTAACTTAACATTTAGTGTTATATCAAAGCAAGGCAATCATAAGAGATGAAAAGAAATTAACACATAACACAAGGATTTTTACGTGGAAACCCTGTTAAGGGAAAAACCACGGGGTGACTAACCCAAGATTGTATTCTCTATTAAAAGAATAAAGAGTACAAATTTGGCACTTGCCAATTAGGGCTCACTGCCCGAGCACACTGCTCACAAAAGGCCCACTGCCTACAAGAGACTTATAGTCTACAAATGCTTACAAATGATACCAAGGTGTTTGAACTGATGAACAACATCTATGCATGCAAGATTTTAGTTTTGGTTAGGTATAGTATACTGATCTGGCACATTTCATTCTTCCTCTGCTCAATATTACTTTCCTGTCACATTCCAAACTTGAATTACTGTCTTCGTACTTGCCTCTTCTTTTCTTCGCACTTCACCATTCATATAATCAAATTCACACACTTACAAGATTGGATCCATTGGGTATATATATCTGCATCAATGATTTCCAACACTTTCTTAGTCAGCAACAAGAACACTTGAGATATTTGCAAGTTGTTGATCTATCGGCTGAATCCATGCTAGATTAGTGATGCACGTCAAAACATAGGCATAGAAGTCATTAATCATGTCGGCTAACAATGTCTGATATCACAGATTGCTTGATCAACACCTTTTACACATCCGGATTGAAGTTTGATACTATGTCACTCAGTTCTTCCTCTATCTGCTCTGCTGGACTGGAACCCAACACTTAGATGCTCATATCTTTTACATGCTTTACCACCGGAGGCTAAATCTCTGGAATACACTAGTCATATGACCCCTCTTGACTTATCCAAGTCCACAGCTTATTGAGTTACACCATCTGAGAGATCTAGACCTGATTGTCAGATCATGTAGCATGCTATGTTCTTGTCTATCGGACCATCTTGACTTCAATCTAACTTCCGGTATGAATGAATTACTGGCTGCAGATATCTGAGATACACTTTGTTGCCATTAATGACAACACTTAAATGACCTAGTAGTGTCTCTTACCAATATAATGATGGTAGGGATGATGCCCCCTCGAGAGGGTAGGTGGGTTTGAAGAGCATGGGTGCGCTCTCGAAAGGATGAAGAGGGTTGGATTAAAAAGTAGAGAGGAGAATTTGAAAGATCACATGGATTGGGTGGATAGAGTAGATTTAGAGGAAGGGGGTTGGAGGAAAAGGATAGGGGTCAATGATGATAGGATAAATGATGAGAAAAATGTTGGCGATATGTGTTGTCATTGATGTCAACATAATATGTGTCAACCTAAGGTCAGAAATGGGTGAAGTTGATGGACAATGGAAGATTTGAGAGAGACATAGAATTGACATGCTTAAAGGAAGTCATTCCGGAAGACTTAACAAATAGAGAAAGATTGTCCAAGTATAAGAATGGTAATCTTCCTGATGTCTAAATGTGTTGTGGAGGTGTGTAAACCTATTATAACATGTTTCCTATATATCTACAATGATATCCTATCAATTTGATGTACCACACTTAGATAAAGTTGTAGAAGGTTGATTAAGGCTCTCACTGTGTATATCCTAAGGCAAAGTTATAGTATTTTGGTCTGCATTCCTCCGCAGTGCAAGATTTAGTCTTGCAGTTCAATAATTAAGTTGATATTGATATTAATGTGCTATATCCAAGATTTCAGGTCTTCACTCTTTCGACAAAGAAAGTTATCAGCAACAGAGTTCCAAACTGTGACTTGACAATGTAAAGCAATGGTGTAGACCTGTTGGCATGCTCTACATTTCTTTGGAAGAGAAATGGTGCCCATGTGATTTTGGGAGTATGTTTGGAGATGTGTAATGCACATTACCTTGTTGTATCAGGTATTCTTATGGTTTGCAAGGTCAAAATTCAAGTGAGAGAAGTAACACAAACAGTTCTAGATGTAGAAATACTCTATAGAACATATGGTTGAGCACTTGCAGAAGATGGAAAGTATACAAATCAACTATAGGAGATCATGTGGAGATTCTACATGCCTTAATGTATTTCAAGTTTGAACCGCATGCAAATCTTTCTGATATCTTGCTCCGCATAAGGCATTTAAGTTAGTTAGTGAAGAATTGAATATGACTGTCCTCTGGACTACATTATACTTGAGTCAAGTTTTGATTCTCTCTGGAAGTAATAAATGAGGATGTGCGGATCTAGGAATATATACATAATGATGTATGAGTTCTTACTAAGAAGTTTCAAATGGTTTGGTGGTCCGCAATGCAATATTCTAAGTTGTGATGTGTTACGATATGCCCAGAATGCTCTATTTTCACCAGTTCAGTATGTCTCTTATTGTGTGGATGCATAGAATGATCAAATACTTTAGGATAATGGTGTATGGATGTTGTCAAGAAGATGCATTGTTGAAACACTAGCTTGCATGATGTTTTTGGCTTCTCCCCAATGGTGTGAAGATGAATAGTTAGCAGTGTTTGTGTAGGTTAAGCCAACAGTTTGGTTTCTGTTATGTGTGGTGGATCTTGATCAATTGTTTTGATATTGGAACGATGTGTTATGATGTAATTAACTTTGTTATGCCATGTGCGGTGATTTGCAACTCAAAATGTGTTTGTTCCAAGCTAACCCATACAAAATTACATGTTTCATCTTAAGGTCTTTCTGGTGCTAACCTAATTATGGTTTCAAGTGGTTACGAAGGATATAAATAGAAGAACAAGTTCATTTGTGACATAGATAAAGGAGTACGAATGTGATAGAGCAGAATGAGAAGTATGAAGTGTGCAAAATTAGTATGATGGAGTAATTATGTAAAAAAGAAGAATGCAATTTTAACATAAGTCGGATGCTTTTTCATAGTAGTCCATAATTTTGTTTATCATTATAAATCTTTGTAGCAGTGATCTTTCTTCAAGGAGTAGTAGCTTCCTTGGGTTGTAGCCCTAAAACAATGTTGTAAACTTTTATATAGAAGTGAGCATTATATTGTGAGTTAACACTCACCATGGTTTTTCCTAGTTTTGAGTTTTCCACATAAAAATTCTAGTGTCATTGTGTTGATGAATGTGTTGCATGTTTTAATTTTTATTCTTTAAGTAAATGAATCTAATTTGTAAATGAAGATGTTAAGTTTTAGTATATGTTGATTCACCCTCCCCTCTCAACATCTTTGTGTGTTCAACAAAAGAAGGATGGGATGAACGGATTAAGGAGGAAAATCGATGGATTCAACTTCTACATGCCCAACATAATACAACGTTGTCTATACGTGTGAGGAAGAAAAATTAGAGCATAGTCCTTAGTGCATAGAAGGTATTGAATGGCCTTAGATGCAAAATGACATTTGATATGCAAAAAGTTGTTCCTATCATTCCCACATTTCCCATGTGGTCACAACACACAACACACGTGTCATGTTCACATTTATCATGTGGTCATGACATGAAATATCAAAAACTTTTCTATGTATCCCTAGAAACCCCCTCACACTCGTCAGCGTGCCCGGTGGCAATACACATAAGGCATAAACATGTCAATCAAATTTCAGGGTAATGCGAATACCTTTCGCAACCCCTACGAGAGGATAACCTACTAAGGGGGTTTATGTGATGCAAGTAGCATCGCCAATAGGCTTAGGTTCTATTTGAGTCTAACCCTAAGCTTCCTAAATGAAGTGATGTGATTTTGACATGTGTCAAAATCAAAACCTAAGAATTAGAGTTAAAATAATTAATTTAGTCACATCTAGGTCATGAAAATAACACTAATGTATAATTAAAATATTTATTTAACTCCACTAGGAATTCAGAAAAATCTGACAGCATAACGCCTCTTGGGTGTACATGGGAATTATTTTTAAAATTAACAATTCCTACTTGAAGTCTTTACCAACAAAAAAATATTTTAAAAGAATTATAAATATAAAAATATGCTTGATTAATTAATCATTTCCCCATTAACATCTATGAATAAATACCTAGGTTAAATAGAATAATAGAATTAAACTACACCAAGGAAGCCATTAAATTAAAATTACAAAATCTAACACCTAAATTATTTTCCTAAAAGCACTAATTTAATTTCCCCATAAAAAAATTTCCTCAATAAATAATAAACCACTAGTTAAAATGGAAAAAGCTCCAAAAAAATATCCTAGCCATTTATAAAGGCAAAAAAAACATGAGGAGAAAGGAATAAAAGTAAAATTTTCCTTAAAGCATTCTAAATAAAAATCCCCACCAAACCTTTCATTTAAAAATTATACCCCACAAATAAGGGAGTTTGGCTTTTTTTTTTAAATCAACATTCACCCTCATAAAATATAACCCCAAAAAAATAACATAGAATAATATTAGCATTAAAATCAAATTAATAAAAGAGGATGAGAGAAAAAAATCACTTGCAAAGAAAAAAATTAAAAGAAATTACATCTATTTCATATTCTTTTCTCCTCCACATTTTCCTCTCAACCCTAAAAGTTTTCTATTATTTTATTTTATACCCAAGCCCTAACCCTATTTTGTTTCTTATTCTTTTCTCACAAACTCTCCTTTCCTTCCTCTTCTCTCTCTTCTGCTTTTTTCTTTCATTCTCTCCATTTTTGTGTTGCAGGTTCCTTTTGTTGTTGCCATGGAGGCTTCTTTTATACAGGTTTATAATACAAAATTTTGTTTGATGCATGAAATGCCCTTTTTGTTTTCTAAAACTTCTTTCAAAACCCTATTTCCCTCTTCTCATTTTCCTATTCTATTTCTTTCTACAGATTATCAAAAATGGTAGCCATGGAAGAATCTTACAGAGGTTTATGCAATAAGTTTTTCTTTTATCAATACAAAAATGCATTCATTTTTTTTCTTAAAATGGGTAAAGCCTAGATGGGGAGATCTCTGTGTATCTGAAATACACCAAAGAGTAGGGTTATATATATATATATATATATATATATATATATATATATATATTTGTTTGTTTTATATAAGAGATTAAATACAGGTCAAAGGGATAAACCACAGTACAGTGGTGCCGTTGAGTTATATATTTCTTTTTGTGACTGTATAAACAACAAAAAAAATAGCAAAAAGTGCCGAATGGTGGGGAGTGGGTGGGGGGGTTCGTCCCCCACCCCCTCTCTAAAAAAATCGTAGCAGGAAGACAGGCGCAACGCTGCTGCCCCATCCATAGTATTTTTTTTGTTTTATTTACCTTCAACAAAAAAAACAAAAGGAAGCTTTGATCGCCTAGCACTTAAGCTTCTATAATAAAAAAAAACTCAGTTACTATTCCCTTTTTTTAATATTATATTCAGATATTATGGAGTTAAAAATTGGTAATGTTTAGCATTATATATATATATATATATATATATATATATATATATATATATATATATATATATATGCACCACAATTAGTATACACTGCTTCAGCAGTCTGCCCACTAATAAGAAATTAAAGATGTGAAGTGTAAATATATTTTTATATATATAACTTGTATACTTATTGTGGTATATATATATATATATATATATATATATATATATATATATATATATACACACACACACTCAATATATAAAGGACTCAGGTTACCTAAATGTATTTATATACAGATATATATATATATATATATATACATTTACATATATATACCTATATATATACATGTATATATATCTTTCTATATTTATTTTTTAAAACAAAACTATCCTTTCTGAACTAAATATAAGGAGTTAATCCAGTAATCTATTTGAAATACAAAAGTTTACAAAAACGTAAGTACCAGAATTAACCCATTTTTTTTCATGCACTCACATAATAACTTTATTTGAGTAAATACAACAAGCAATTAATTTGTACTACCCTATTTAAAAAAAAAGAACAACAATATAAACTTTCCTTTTACACAGTCAAATATGGACAACAACTCAATGATTTTTATTTTCCTCAATAGGCATCATGAAATAAAATAAGTAATCTCTTTTCTTTCTAGCAACCAAATATTCATTTCTAAAACAAATAACAAAGGGTGGTGAGAGAGGATTTTTCATTTATTCATAATACACTTTCTCAACTCCATAAAGAATTAAAAACAACCAAATATGTATAGAGCAATTTGAATACACATGGAAATTCTTTTCTTTATTATACAAAGGATCTCACAATAAGAGTTCCATAAAACTACTACAACTCTAACAAGGCACAGGCTAAGGCATCCAAATGCCATACAATAACAAAACCCTCAAGAATCCAATAACTCCTCCAAGCTCCTATAGCTCCAACCTACCATAAAAGAAAGAATAAACAAGCTCCAAGCCACCAAAATGCTTTCCACCCTTCCATAGACTTGCAAGTGGGTCACTCCTAAGTTTGGAGGTCGATCTTCACATTGGTACACTCCACAATACACAACAAGAAGCAAGCACACAACAAGAAGAACACCCATCAAGGCTAAACAACACAAAATCCATAAAAATGGATTTGAGGGGGTAGGAGAGTTGACTCTCTCTACTCAAGAGGTTCACTCCAACCAAATTTCATGAATCCAAGATAAGGCCTCAAGCCTAAAATACTCAATGATAAATATAATACATCATGACATTCATGCCATCAAATGTGATCACCATTTACTTTTCTCAAATGTCCTCAAGGCCACAATATACCAATGCAAAGAGGGTGACCTCGAGGAGGTTCACTCCTCTCCCACCCCTCACATGAATGGACACACCAAGAATGGTAGTCTCATTCAATACAACCATAAAAACCAACACAACAATAATGCAAAAATACACAAAACCATTCACACAAGAAAATAAAAATACATGAGGAAGGCTCAATGCCTTAAGGCTTACCTTAAAAAGCCCAATAATGGAAGAGGGTTGTAGAAGAGCAATCCACTTTCACCTTCAAGCCACTTCCCAAGAACTCCAACTCTCTCACCCAAAATCCTCCAAAGATAGCCAAAAACAAGAAAAAGAAAGAACCCCTTTCCTCTCACAAAGAGGAAATAATATAGGCTTCATTCCAAAGCCTTGAGGAATGAGAAGGTGACACATCACCTTCTCCTTCCTCTTCCCAAGCCACTTGCAAGGAATATGGAATTTGGGGGTGACATGTGTCACTCTCCCGTCCATTCCAACCTCACCCTCTCCACCTTTTCTCTCACACATGTGTGAGAGAAAAGGTGGAGAGGTGACATCTCTCAAAATGGGCTCCAAGAGGATAAGGAATGACACATGTCATCACCTTGTTCTCTAAAGGAAGCCCATACATGAGAGCATTGGAGGATGGTTCCACATACGTGGGGGTCTTGAAGACTCCCCAAGTCTTTAAGGTGATGGGAATCCATGCCTTGGAAAGGGGAATGGGTCATGTTCCAAGGCATGACTCATCTCCCACTCCAATTCAATTTTGAATTTCTTCACTTTACTTTAGGCTGAAGTTCAAGTGATTAGACAGAGGTAACCCTAGGGTTTGGCATGTTCAAATGGGCCCTAGACCCTAGGGGTACTACCTAGGATTAATTTTAGCCCATAATAAACACTTTAGGAGTTAGAAAATCACATAAAATGGCCATTAAAAATAAAAGACACCAAGTGGTGTAAATTAAAACACATATTTTTACAACACTTCAATTAAATAATACAAAAGGGTGAAATATAAGCCAAATAATAAAATGCAGACATTTATGAAAGCGTCATACAAATTCACACATGATCTTGGTCCCCTGGGACTAGATCGGTCTAACATGGGAAACACATTAGGTGTGAGGTTGATCTCTAATTTTCTGTGGCCTAGAAAATCCCCTGCACACTTGAAAACACATATTAACCAACATATATATATCATAGCCGAAGCAAGGAAATGCATACACTCATGCCATCCCATAATCATTTAAAACATTATTAAAATCACATCATAAATAAGATTTATAACTGCATTTCTATATACTATCTCAAGATCAAAATTGCATAGCAAATCCATATAATAATTTCACAACTAGTACCTCTAATAGCACCAAAATGCATATCACATGTCTATCATCATCAGTGAATCAAAATCAGGATATAGTCACATCACAACATACTAAACATAGCTAACCAAAATAAAAGAATATAGTCTAGAGAATCTGCATATCGGGATCAACAATCCCCAAATGTCGAAATGTCATCAACTGTAAATATGAAATAAGCAAAAAAAGGGAGTGAAATAAATAGGCCTCACAGTTCCAACACATACAAGATATGAATATTAGTTGGAGTAATGACAGTTATTGACCCCATGGATTATGCATTATGATGCACTGATAAATGAAAGCCATCCTTATTTAATATGGCATGAGACGTTATGCACCATGGTATAAGGAACCAGGGTGAAAATGTGTCCCATGCGTAAAAGGCAACTGATAAGGTTACAAGCAACCCTATGCTGTATAGCACCATGAAATGGAAGACCATGATACCGATGCGGCAGGTAAGTTACAGGGACCCATAATGATGCAAGATAAAAGATAATGCACATACACAAGCAAATACACATCCACAAAAAATGATACAAAGACAAACATGATGTTTCCCCTGGTCAAGATGAAAAGCCAAAGATTGATGGATTGATGATGTTGAATTGTGTTGTTGATGATAAGAATGGCATGAGGATTGGGAATGATATATCCCAATGATGATGAATGATTGATTTGGATCAAAGGCTGGGAACAAGACTATGGATGAGATTGGATGATTTTGATTATGATGCTTAGCTTGAGATGTGCATTGATAAAGATTGTCTTGTAATTTTGGATTTTAGGGGGATTTGGATATTATGGGATTTGGATTGTTAGAAGGTGTTGTCACATAGATTTGTCCCCAGTGTTGAAGGCTTTAGGGCTCAAACAATCTAGTGAAACATTGAGACGACCTCTAGGTGTGGGACCCTACAGGGAGGCCGAATATCCAGAGAGAGGCTTGTTCCTTTGCTGAATGAGAGATTTAGTGATCCTAAGACTAAACCTAATCTATCCACTCGTTATGGAAAGAGAAAGAGGGAGTAAAATTGAAATTTAAAGGAGGTAATACACCAGGTTCAAATATAAGAGCCCTCACAGAACTGAGAAGATGCACAAAATGACCAGATACAACTAACAAACATACATAGATCAAACTGATTTTAATAGAGGCGAGGAACAAGAAATGATTAGAAAGGAATTAAGCATTCACAGACATAATTCATAGTTCACACATGGTTATAACTAGCATATATTCAATCAGAAGGCAAGATTATAGTAGAGGAGTGCTCTATTTGGAATAAATAAGCATCAGACTAACTATTTTCCAACCTTTTTTACATCTTATATTCATACATATATAGCATCTAATTCCAAATGACCTAATTTAGTTACAATAAATTACCCCATGGGCTCTGTCAAAAAATATCTATGTCAGAAGGGATGTCTATCTACAAGAATTAACTGTAGAAAATATCTGAAGACCTAGATAGATGAAAGATATTTCCTTTCAATGCGAACAACTGATTTATCACCTGCAACCATAAATGCTACAAATATCTGATAAGGGGCAGCAGAGAAGATTGGATCTATTTTGATGGTAGAAGAGACAAAAACCCTAAGCAAAGCTTTTACAACACTTTAAAAATTGAACCCTTGAGTCTTTGTGTCCTCATCGGCTCTACATTCTTTGAAAAATTGGTCTCTGCAACAACCTGACTGAATTCGTGGATCTTCCCGCCTTCGGGATGCTATCACAAAATTTACAAATCACCTGGAGTCTTCTGACGACTTCCATGTAGGATATGAGCTTCTACAAAACACCAATGAGCTCCTTGAAGTGCCACATGGACTGCCACATTGAAGTCAATGGTCCTCTATCTCCTAAAACCTTGCGTTGATGCCAACTAGGACTTTACCATAGTCCCACACACCATATATGTTGCTATGTAAACCCATCGCATGGATGTAGCTACATTTTATGCCTTATTAACCTTCTACCACCATCCTACAACAATCCCTCAAGACCCCCGTGGGGCTGTGGCTAGCAATCACATTATACTGTAGACTCCGCAAGCCCACTCACATCTTTATTGGTAGCCGTAAGAGTGTGATGAACCCTTTAATGGCTCCACTCACACCTTTACTGCCAACCTGCACGGCGGAGAGAAGACCCCCGTGGGGCTACGGTAAGATTTACTTCACGCCTTGGGCTCTTGCAAGCTTGCGCACACATTTTCTAACCGTTGCGGCAACGTGGTAAACACTTCACATTTTACCTTTAATCCCATCGCTATCTTGCAAATTGTTCTATTAACTATCACGGCAATGTGGCGACGGTTAATCTTTTACTGCTAACCCGTAGAGTAGAGAAAAGACTCCTGCGGGGCCGTGGGAAACATCTTATACCCAGCTCAAGACTTACCTCAAGCCCACATGCCTTTCTGATGATCTCTGTGGGACCGTAGTGAACACATTACTTCTCACCGCTATCCCGTGGGTTGTTCTAATAACTACCACGTGGCAATACGGTGACAATTAATCTTTTACTACTGGCCTGCCATGCTTCATACAAACTGTTGCGGTATTGTGATAAGTCTTTCAGACCACTTCTTTTTTACTCCCACAAGCCCATAGACCTCTTTTTTTTACAATCGTGGTAATGCAGTTGTAGATTAGATTATCAAATAAGGTAAGAATACAAACTAATATGCAATAAATCACAAGAGTTATACCTCACTTGAAGACCCAATCTCATCAAGGGAGAAGAACCATGCACCCAAAACAAGTTCCTAAGACAAAATTACCCCTAGATAATGGATTCTAATGTGAAATGCTATTCAAATTGTGCAACTCACTATCCTAGCTCAAAAGTGATTTTGGCATTATGACTTTGTATAGACTTGGATGATCATAATGGCTTGGGAGAGGTTTTATTTATAGATTTTTGGAAGGGATTTTGATCCAAGGGTGGAGATTGATTTGAGAGATCAATAGTGGAGAATAAAAGTGATGTGGAGGGCCTAGATTTAATCTTGAATGAATGGAGGGCTAGGAGTAAAAGTGATTTTTTTATTCATTTTGGGAAAAAGGGGTTATTTAATGAGCATGGGGGTGAAGGATTATTTTGGAATAAAAGATTCATATGGGGGAATGTAAATGAATTAAAAATTCATTTGGGGAAGAGAGGAATAAATGAGTATGGGGTTGTAAGGAGAATTAAATATGATGTGGGATGTTTTTAAATAAAAAATTGACTTATGTGAATTTAATTCAATTTTTTATTTGAAGGATGTGGGGAAGGGTGTTAAACAAGGTTTGACCACCCAAATGAAGGGGTTAGGATAAATTAAACAGAGGTTTTATTTAATTAATCCTAGGACTAGGATGAGGTAGGGTAGGGTAGGCAATTAAAAAATAGCTATTTAATTGTCTAGGGTAGGGATAGGTTAATTATAGGCTGAATTAATTAGTTAACATGGTTTTAACTAATTAATTGGATTTAGTGAAAAAGGGGAAATTGATTTAATAAATATTGCATATTTATTAAATTAATTGGCTAAGGTTTGGACTATGAAATTAATTCAATTTTGGGGATAAAATGGTGTGGATTTGGAAAGCGAAAGGGGTAATTAATTAAATAAAAATTCAATTAATTAGTTAGAAGGGAAATTGGTGTGTTTAGGGTTGTCGGAAGTCAGTTTGATGGTAGAAGACATTTTTAGGTGTCTACATTTGCCTCTCTTTGACGTGGCATTTGGACCTAGGAGGGAAGTGGCATCAGGTCGAAGAAAAATATGCCCCAGCTGTCAGGTAGGTATGAGATGGATAAGGGATGCCCCTTCGAGAGGTTGGTGAGAAAATAAAATTTTTTTAGGTGAGATCTTGAAAGGATGTGATAGAAGTGAATGATTGGATAGGGGATGGACGTAGGAGATGGTAGGAAGAAAAATGAAGAAAAAAAGACTGTGATCTACACCCTGGAGGAAGAAAAAAAGGGGGTGGAAGGATGACATGGCCCACTATATTAGGCAAAGTGGGCTCTAAGAGTGCCACATTTGCACACTTTTGACTTTAGAGAAGAAAGGAGCGAAGGAGAGATGGCTGACCGTAACCCCCAGTTCCCACGACTTCGACACATCTCCAAGCGGTTTCGAGAGTTTGGCCGGTCACCCGACGCTGGACCTCAGGTAGGGCCTAACCTGGACTTTGTGATTTTTTTCGTTTAACGTGCATTTTTGGGGTTTTGGGATTTGGGGTTGGAGCGCGTAGTGCCAACGATAAGCTGGATTGGCACCATCCACTGGATTGGTGCCATCTGCAAGGGTAGGGTAGGGCAGTTTTGTCACCATTTGGAAAGGATTTTAGCGCTATCGTCTAGATTAACGCGATTCCCTAGAAGAATATGGGCTAGAGTTTGTAACACCAAACATGGGCTAGATTAGCACTATCCTCTGTAATGGCACTAAACGGTTAATTGGCATCATTCATTTGAACGACGCTAAATGGTGTTTTGGTGCCATGTTTCAAAATGATGCCAAAGGTAGTGCGTAGTGGCGCTATCCTTAGATTTAGCGTGAAAGGGGGGATTGATTGACATGATTATCTGAAATGGCGCTAAGGGTTGTCTGTTTTAGCGCTAATGATGTTGGCTTTAGACAGTAGAAGAAAAAGGGGAATTTTTAGAAAAAGATAGGTTAATGTCTAACCAGAAAGTTATGGATGTAGGATATGCATCGATTCATATTGCAGTCATGGGAGTGACTAGTGCCATTCGTGATGGCACTGTTCAATGATTTTGATGACGCTATGTGGGCTCAACTGGCGAGGTTGGGGCTTATGATGGTGGTGTCGATGCTAGTTCTACGAGCTCATAGAGCTCTGATGACGGCCATGGTGGAGCGATACTGCACTGAGACTTGCAGCTTTCTGTTGCCGACAGGAGAGATTACCATCACACTTGAAGATGTTTATCGCATCCTCAAGCTAGTTATCCGAGGCTGACATGTTAGATATGACACGAAGAGAGGGCGGAGTGCACTAGTCAGAGTGTTTGGAGTGGGTCACCTTGTTCTCTCTCTGGATGGGAGGGAGATGGACTATGAGGGGACACTAGCTGCAGGTGCAGATCCATTTGCCTTGTTCCTTTACACATTGATTGGAGGTGTGGTGATGCTTGATAGGTGAGGCAGGGGTTTTCCGGTTGGTAAGGGAGGGGTGATAGAGGGGATGGTGAGTTACGAGATCGTCTATGCCTGGGGGCCAGTGATGCTAGCGCAGTTGCACCATGAGATGCACACAGTCGCCTATCTGCATGATAGAGCTTTGTCCGCTGGAGTTACTCTGCTACATGTATGGATTTGGGAGCACATCCCTGTCACTCGGCTGACATGTGGGTACTATCGGCGGCCTTTTGAGGCCTTTGTGTTTTTGTATCGGGATGCAGAGTACACCTATATAGGCCGGGTGTGATATTGGCAGAGGATGCTGGATGACGTGATTAGCGTGGTTTGGCGACCATACATTAGTGTAGAGGAGTGGCCAGATGATGTTATTCATCTTCCATTTACCTTTCAGCAGAGATACCTTATGGGTCAAGGAGACTGTACCATACAGATGTATCTACCCTCGCGGTTTATGCAGCAGTTTGGTTTGGTACAGGACACCCCTCAGCAGATGGCGATATACGGCGGACCCCGTGAGATGGACCCTACTGGCCTGCAGCCCTACAGCCACAGGTTGCTCTGAGTGATTTTGCAGTGCTTTAGCCAATACAGTGGGATTGGAGGAGCATGGTTAGAGATGTAGGTACTACGGCTAGATACGATATATGGTGGCATATGCATCGGCCCACTCGGTTGACAAATCTAGCAGAGGAGGCAGCAGGGGCAGAGGGGGGTGATTCAAGTGGAGATGGAGACGACCTTGATGGGGATGGAGATGAGCTTATTGAGGACTACCTTGTGGAGGTGGGAGATGATGGAGAGGAGAGATTGGTTGGGAGGGATGGCCAGCCAATGGATGTGTTGGAAGTAGCGGCAGTAGGACAGGGACAGTTGGCGCAGCAGGTTCCTGCGCAGTAGGTACAGGTTGGAGCAGCGCGACAACCTAGAGGACCTCGGCGGCACGAGGGACAGCCAAGGGGAGATGAGGGTGACTTACCTCCACCACAGGTGGGGTAGCGGTGGGTTGGCAGGCATGATGCAGAGGCAGGGACCTCGGGGATAGCTTTGGGGGCAGAGGTTGAGAGGTTGACACCTTGTCGGCGACGATGGGATGAGGAGGAGGAGATGGAGACCTTACGGGCACAGTTGGCCAGCTTGCAGGAGGCCTTGGAGGGCCATGAGGCAGAGCTAGCACAGGCTCGGGGTGACATAGTCACTCTGACAGGGGAGCAAGATGCAACACTCACTAGGGCACAGCAGGCAGAGACTTCATTGAGTAGTCTACAGGCATCAGGTGGTGGTCTTGCCCTAGTTTTGGAAGTGATGCAGACACAGTTATCGCAGGCTCTGTCATAGTGCTTTCAGCTGCAGGGACAGTTGAGCCAGGTACAAGGGGAGTTGACAGAGAGTAGCAAGCGAATGGAGTACTATAGGGGCCTGTATTATGTGGTCATGCCAGCAGCGTAGCGGGCACTGAGTTACAGCTAGGTTAGTAGATCGGGGGCGTCGAGATCACATAGATCAAGATCTATTCAGTTGGTTTAGCAGACGATGCCTCCTCCTTCACACGTGCCCCAACAGGCTCCACAGGTGCAGGTACAGCCATAGCCACAGGCACCAACAGGGTCACAGGCTCGACCAGTGTCAGGGTCTCCCACTCCATCAGAGAGGGGATCTTCTATGTGATAGCCATATCATGATAGCCCGTGGAGGCATTCTGTATCAGGACATTTTATTTTTTTGATGTATATATGAGCGATGTATATTTGTTGCAGTGTTTTTATATGATGTGTTGCATTCTGGTGGTTTATGATGCTATGATTATGATGCTCTATTATGATGATGCCTATGTGATGGATGCGGTATTTCTTTATAGATTTTATATGCTATGGATGTGTTATGTGTATGCAATGATGTTTTTGATTTTATGGATGATGGATATATGATATCTAATGTAAATGAATGTGTCAGAAATATTTATTATGGAAATGTAAAATGTTTATATGACGATGTATTGTGACTAAGTGGTTTATGTATAATGTGTAAAATGAATCTAATTATTATGCAAACTATGGATTAAAATGAACCTATATGATATGCAAAAGGATAAAAATGAACCTAAATGATATGCAAATTATGGATTAAAATGAACCTAAATGTCATGCAAATTATGGATTAAAATGAACCTAAAATGACATGCAAATTATGCAAAAATGAACCTAAATGATATGCAAAAGGATAAAACTGAACCTAAATGATATGCAAATTATGGATTAAAATGAACCTAAATGTCATGCAAATTATGGATTAAAATGAACCTAAAAGGATATGCAAATTGGATGGATTAAAATGCACCTAAATGACATGACTAAGAGCGAGACAAAAAGATAAAAATCAATAAGCAAAAAGACCAACGAAAAGATACAAATAGCCTTTGTGTGCTCTTGCCAAGAGACGTGATGATAGAATGATAGATTTTTGTCCATTGTAGGAAAGATATATCCTAGGACGTAGATCCGTTGGTGTTGATTAGAGAATTTTTGGAAGATGGGCAAAAGAATAGTCTAACCATGTGTAGGATTATGGTTGGTATGTTGATTGATGATTTTTGCATTGGGGGACCTATTTGGAGTGTATACGTAGTGTGTGTATCATTTATGAGATCCAGAAAGCTCCGTGAATGGGGACCATCCAAACGGGTTGGATGGGTGCATCTTATATACTTGAGTACTGGAAACATTCTTCGTATTCCAGACTGCCTACATACCCTGTGTCCACGGGATCAAGGTACTTTTAAGATGCGGGCAAAATGAATGTGTAGTTCTGGCAAGACTTGATGATGTGGGAATGGTTCGGGATGGGTGTGATGTGATAAAGATTGATGTGTGTTTGATGATTGTGATGAGATGTGTTATTTTTTGGGTTTTCTGTATTTTCTATTGTTTTTGTATTTTATGATTTTGTGATGTTTTTGGATTTTTTGATTCTGTATGTACAAAGGGAGCTTACAAAGATCCTCATTCCATGAGTTGGCCTTGGGATGGGATAGGATGGGTTGGGCGATAGGACTTGATGTTTCAGAATTCCAAGCCATGGGATGCGTGAAATATGGAGTGATGTGACAGAAAGAGGACTTCTTAGATGGTAGAATCGGCCACTACGCATGGCGCCTGAAACAAGTTTTCACCATGGTACTTATCCAAGGCGTCACTGGAGTGATTTTCACCATTGGAAGTTTTTATTACACTGATTTTTCTTGATTTTCTAATTTTTTTTTTGGTGTTTTTGATTTTTTTGATTTTTTGACTTGGGGTACCAGATGGGTTATGCATAGAATTTTTTGAGATGCAGGATGTTCATCAACTCATCTAGAGGCTGCCCCTCAGGTGTTGCAAGCTGATAGGCTCTTGACCCATAATCGGCCGTGACGACATAAGGTCCTAGCCAATTGGGTTCAAACTTTCCTTGCTTCGAACACTCTTGCAGGTTCTTCTGATTTTCCATTAGGACAAGGTCACCTACCTCAAATTTTCTGTTTCTGATCTTTTTGTTGTAGCTTCTTCTGAGGCGGTTTTGGTATGCCTATAGATGATTCAATGCATTCAGGCATTTCTCATCCAGTAGTTCCAGTTGATGCAATCTTGTGACGCGGTAGTCCTCATCAGAGATAATGTTTTGCAAGGACACTCGGAGAGATGGGAGCTTGACCTCTATAGGTAAAATGGCTTTAGATCCGAATACTAGTGAGAATGGGGTGGCTCCTGTAGGAGTGCGGATGCTTGTGCGGTAGGCCCATAGGGCGGGGTTGAGTTGGAGGTGCCAGTCACGACCAGCTTCATTGACTGTCTTCTTGAGAATGTGGAGGATGGTTTTGTTAGAAGCCTCTGCTTGACCGTTTCCTTAAGGGTAATATGGTGTGGAGAAGTGGTGTTTGATGTCAAATTTTTCGTACAAGGTACAAACTTCTTGGTTTTTGAAGGGCTTTCCATTGTCAGTGATGATGGAATGGGCGATACCATATTGGCAGATGATATAGTGGAGGATGAATTTTGAGATTTGGATACTTGTGGTGAAGGTGAGTGGTATTGCTTCCACCAACTTTGTGAAGTATTTGGTAGCAGTGATAATGAACTTATGGCCATTGGAGGATGGAGGATGTATTTTTCCTACGAGGTTGAGTCCCCACTATGAGAAAGGCCATGGCATTGTGATCAGTTGCAGTTCCTATGCTGGTGCATGGATGAGATTGCCATGCTGTTGGCATGGGAGGCATTTCTTGATAAACTTGTGGGAATCTTGTTCCATTGTGGGCCAGTAATATCTGGTCCTGAGGATCTTTTCAGAAAGAGTGGGTCCACTTGAATGCGCCCCACAGATGCATGCGTGTACCTCTTCCAAGGCTACTTCAGCTACCCTAGAGTCTAAACATCGTAGAAGCGTACCATCAAGACTCCTTTTGTATAATGTATTGCCTACAAGGATGAAATGGGAGGCTCGACGTGTTAGTGCCTGAATTGACTGACAGTTTTTGAGCAATTTTCATGCAGGCACTTTCCCTAAGTATCCAAAAAATGTTCTAAGTGTTGGACCTCCTCAGCATTTTTCAGCTGCAGCATCATATTTTCCTGAGGAGGAGGTCATCATCATCATATTTTCTTCAATGGTGGTCAGCATCATCATGTTCTCTGTCGACTGGTTTCTCATCAGGATCATCATATTTCAATATCGGGTGATGTCTGGATATCATCCTGATCCTGCTGATGAGCTACAGTGCGCCCTGATTTGCTTGCGAGGGTGATTTTTCAAGTTTCCGGTGATCTTCCAATTATCACCTTGCCCAAACATGATGATGATGTTGCCCCGATATTCTGAAGGGGTTATTCTTTGAGTGGTTCGACCTGACTTGTTCTTTCTTAAGGGTTGTCATCATCATCATCATATTTCCAGTTATCACCGTGTTGCTTGCGGGGGGCATCATATTTTCTGCCTTCATGATATTTCGCCGGGGTGATATTTTTATCATCGGGTGATCTTGGTTATGATCATCCTGATGATGTTGTTGAAGAGTTCTAAGTGTGACCCGATATTCACTGGGGGTCATCATATTTTGAACGTCAGGATGATCTTAGTCAATATCATCCTGATGATGTTGTATCACTTCATGTTCGTTGTTTTATCATCCTGATGATGCTGACGTCATTCTTATGACAGGGTGATATCTATCTCTGCCTATCTGCATCATGATATTTCCGAAGGAGGGGGTGATATTTTCATTTTTGAATATCACCCGGATGTATGTTTGTTCCAGTGTCATGATGATGCTGATATCAAGGAGATATCTGCCTGCCGGCTTCGTGCATTATCTAGTGGGGGGTGATCTTTTCAAGCATCATCATATTCATCTATCGCCCCGATCTTATTGTAAAGCTACAGTGCAACCTGATATTTGTGCATCAGGATGATATTTCCAAATATCCGGTTATCTTCCGAATATCATCCTGATGTCGATATGATGATGACGTCATCAAGGTCCAGGGGGGTCATATTTCTAACACTGATCATCTTGTGGAGATCTCCCGATATTTGCAAACATGATGATGACGTCATTCAGATATGAGGAGGTGCGCAGTAGGCAGATATGATGATGACGTCAGCAGGATATGATGATGACGTCATCAGGATGTTCATCGGCCAGACTTTTGGTATAGGCTCAGCAGGAGGATGTTCCTCCGATGGATCAGGTTGTGCCGATGAAGGTGATTATCATGCAGGTTATATTGCAATATGATGCTGACATCAGGGTGATATTTCAAGCGACAGGACATCATGCTGCTGGAGGATGATGATGATGAAGTCATATACTAGTGTCGTCAGGAGCAAAAGCACCGACATCATATGTGCTCATGACCTAGTATATAAAGTGTTAAAGAGGTCATCGCGGGGTGCATGTGGGATAATTGTATCCTGCATATTTTCAAATATCATGATGATGAATCTCGGCGGGAAATGGTTGCGATGCTGAATTGACGTTTTCCCGAGGCCGCGGGTTGGTGCGCCATTAATGGCAAAGGTTGCAGAGGTATGGGCGGATCTGGTACCCGATTGAAGGTGTACATCAGCGGACAGTGGCGCAGGGCTCGAGATATCTTCCTGTCTCCTCCCCTACCTGCTGCATTCATGTTTGGGTGCCAATCTGGTAATGCGTTGAGCGCCATTTTGCTGATACTGTGTATCTGGCGGGATTTTTTTGGTCAACCCTGTAATTAATTGCTGTGGTACACTACCTGGCTGTTATAAGCAGGAAGTGTTACTCATTTGTGGTTGTTGAAAGTTGAAGATTTTTGGCTCTGTAATTCAAAACAAGCTGATCTAGTTGCTCTATACAGCTTAACCTGTGAGTTTATGTATCTCTTGTTGTATGTTTTTGGCATGAACCCACTGATTTCATGATTAATCTTATATGAGAAATGCTATCTTAGCATGTGTTGTGTTAATTCTGTCTCCAGTATTGCATGTATTCTTCTTATGAATCTGGATATTTGGGTAATGTTTAGATTCTAGAGCATAGAATTCCTATGTTAAATGTCTGATCTTTTAACTTCTGCTCAAGGGGTAGATTAAACTGTTTTCAGGTTGAACATTGGGAAGGGTATACTGCAGTAGGGATGCCATAAGTAGAGATAACTTAACACTCTGTATTGGGAGATATCTGTAAGGCAGATATCACATATATCCCCCTGAAATCCAGTTTTAGCTGTTCATGCTGATCATTCACAGGTGTATGTCTACTGACTCCAGGCCCTGGATAGGCACCAATCTTGCTTTGTTTTTGTGTTACAACCATGTCCAGCTTTGCATCCAAAATTCAAACTAAACCATTTCATACTTCCACCTGTTAGTTGTAGGAGTAGGATTAGGAACCCCCTGCATGCTCTCATACCCAACCAGACATCATGTCCAAGAATGTTGCTAGCCTTGTGATCTATCATACAGATCTTGGTCCATACATGAGAGTATTCTGCCTGTTGTTATCAAGTTAGATCTTTCTATCTTTGAGCTGGTCAAGGTTACATCTTGAGTTATAGGGATACCCCCCTTGGTGCGGCAGAACCAGAAGTGAAGGGGAGGCAGCTCACGCAACCTCTTGTATTTAGTTGGCTGAATCTGCCTGTGCATTAGAAGTGGCAAACCCTAATGCTGATTCAGAAGAAAAACCAACAAATTGGCGACTCTGCTGGGGAGAAAATTGATGAAAAAGTGTTATATCTTGTGGCCTATCTGAGTCAGCAACAAAATGATGCTCTGCTGGTGGAATGAACCTGGAAAAGTAGTTTTCAGCTATTGAAAATTTTGTCCTCTTTGGAGAGGTGGCGACTCTGCAAAAAAGATCCAAATGCACATGAAGGATGGATGTATGTGATGTGACAAAAATGTGTTGTTCATTTTTCTGCATCTGTATGAGAAAAGGTACCTTGTTCCTTCCCCTTTATTTGCTGTTTTACTGCATAGGTTAGATGCCAGGGGAAGCCTTAGGTCTTAGACAGACAAACGATGTCTAAGAGTAAGATTTTTATGAATCCAAGTATGAATTATCCCATACTCAGTGGTGAAATGTTGAATAAAGGAATAGAAGAGATAAGAAATAGGTTGATATTCTTAGAGGCTAAGCAGGCCCAGTTAAAAAGCAGTAACCCTGTTGTGTCTGCCAGTCAGAAGGCTAAACCTCCTGTCAACCCTTTTGATCCTTTGCATGACCAACTGGATTTGTCATGGGTGGATTATAAAGTAGAAACTATGCCTGCTAGGATATATTGTTAGATGCCTAGATTTAGTGGTCACAATGTTTGTGATGGGAATGCACATATCCAAACTTTTCACAGTTTTATGGGAAAATATTCATTCAGAGATGAGGATATGTGGATGAGGTTTTTTGTTAGGTCCTTTGATGCAAAAGCAAAAGACTAGTATTTGAGCTTTCCAAAGAAATCCTTTGCCTGTTGGGATGAGCTTGCTGACTGTTTCAAGGAAGAATTTGCAAAAGAACCGGCTGATCTTGTTGCAGAATTGATGAGAATCAGAAAACAAGATGAAGAGCCATGTGTTGATTTCAGTCATAGGTTTGCAATAGCCCTTTCACAGATCCCAGAAGTCTTCAGACCTGATATTTCAGCCTGTGTTGGCATATTCTTTGAAGCTTTTGAGGAGGGCTATAGTGCAATACTGAGGGATTTCAAGGTGACAAGTATGCAGATGGCATACAGATTCATAGAAAAGATAGAAAAAATCAGAAATGTGTACCTGCTGAAACCCCTGTCCCCAGGCCTTGGTGTGAGAAATGGTTATGAAGCTGCAAATGACCAAACGATTATGGCATCATGTGCAGATAAAAATGAAAATAAAAGCAGGTTGAGACTGCTGTGTTTGAACATAATGCTAACAATACTGCTCAACTGGATTGTTCACCAGTTGAGGATGCCAGTGAAAGGACTAATGAGGATTCCCATTGCAATGATGAGGCAGCTGACCATGAAAACAATAACGAGGTTGTGGACAGCAATGAGCAATTTTTGGAATGGACCTGTGGAGACAATTGTGAGTATTGTACTCAAGACAGAGAAGATATAAGCAAACAGAGAAGCAGTCCTATGTGTGACCCATTGCCTACCTTTCAAACACATGGAGATCATGAAGAGCAGTCAGAAATTGAAATAAGTGCTAGTTCAGAGCATGCTTGTTTTTCATTTGATGGCTGTTCTGCTTATGACACACAGGCTGATACTCCTCCACAGAGTGAATCCATTGGTGATGAAGATGTGTGCTCTGCTGCCCATGAACAAATGGCATACTATGATGAAACTGATGCACCTGGGTCACCCATTTATGACACATATGGTGATGAGGATCTGTCTGAGTATGGTGAGGATCTAGACATTATTATTGGCTTGGATTCTGTTTCTCATCCTGATGAAAGAGGAAACAACATACAGGTAAGTGACTGTGAAAATGTGCCTGATTTGAAAGAGATGCCAGAGCTTGATCTTTTCCAGCCTGGTGCTGCTGATTGTTGTGTACATGATGTGCACAATTGTGATTTTGAAAGCTTTTCTTTTGATGTGCCAGCATATAATACAATGAGCCCTGATCTTCCTAGTTGTGTGGTGGACTCTGAGTGTTTCCTATTTGCAGTCCAGCTAGGAGATCATGTTGCAATGCATGATGATGATACAGATGATAACCTGTGTTCTATACCATTTGAGTATGCATTGCCTGATATATTCTACACCCACATGTCACATGATGCTGAAGGTTATCTGCACAGGTTTGACAATGACAAGCTAAATCAGAGGGTTGAGTGTGCAGATGACAAGGTTTATTTATGGGTGGATCCTGACAGTATCTCCAGGCTTGACCCAGTGCATGCAGATGAAAACAAGATATTTGACAAAGGGAGATACATGTTTTTCTTTTCTTGGTGGCCTTAGGCCATCAAGTGTGTTTGGTGATGCAGGTCGGTGCAGTATTTGACTCTGTGCCCAATGGATGAGGGACTGGTCTGCATCCCAGAGATCTGGGGTTCTCGCTGCAGTCTTGCACCTGCACGTCCCCAGACAGAGCCAGTGTTAGTGCCTGAATTGACTGACAGTTTTTGAGCAATTTTCATGCAGGCACTTTCCCTAAGTATCCAAAAAATGTTCTAAGTGTTGGACCTCCTCAGCATTTTTCAGCTGCAGCATCATATTTTCCTGAGGAGGAGGTCATCATCATCATATTTTCTTCAATGGTGGTCAGCATCATCATGTTCTCTATCGACCGGTTTCTCATCAGGATCATCATATTTCAATATCGGGTGATGTCTAGATATCATCCTGATCCTGCTGATGAGCTACAGTGCGCCCTGATTTGCTTGCGGGGGTGATTTTTCAAGTTTCTGGTGATCTTCCAATTATCACCTTGCCCAAACATGATGATGATGTTGCCCCGATATTCTGAAGGGGTTATTCTTTGAGTGGTTCGACCTGACTTGTTCTTTCTTAAGGGTCGTCATCATCATCATCATATTTCCAGTTATCACCGTGTTGCTTGCGGGGGGCATCAATTTTCTGCCTTCATGATATTTCGCCGGGGTGATATTTTTATCATCGGGTGATCTTGGTTATGATCATCCTGATGATGTTGTTGAAGAGTTCTAAGTGTGACCCGATATTCACTGGGGGTCATCATATTTTGAACGTCAGGATGATCTTAGTCAATATCATCCTGATGATGTTGTATCACTTCATGTTCGTTGTTTTATCATCCTGATGATGCTGACGTCATTCTTATGACAGGGTGATATCTATCTCTGCCTATCTGCATCATGATATTTTCGAAGGAGGGGGTGATATTTTCATTTTTGAATATCACCCAGATGTATGTTTGTTCCAGCGTCATGATGATGCTGATATCAAGGAGATATCCGCCTGTCGGCTTCGTGCATTATCTAGTGGGGGGTGATCTTTTCAAGCATCATCATATTCATCTATCGCCCTGATCTTATTGTAAAGCTACAGTGCAACCTGATATTTGTGCATCAGGATGATATTTCCAAATATCCGGTTATCTTCCGAATATCATCCTGATGTCGATATGATGATGACGTCATCAAGGTCCGGGGGGGTCATATTTCTAACACTGATCATCTTGTGGAGATCTCCCGATATTTGCAAACATGATGATGACGTCATCCGGATATGAGGAGGTGCGCAGTAGGCAGATATGATGATGACGTCAGCAGGATATGATGATGACGTCATCAGGATGTTCATCGGCCAGACTTTTGGTATAGGCTCAGCAGGAGGATGTTCCTCCGATGGATCAGGTTGTGCCGATGAAGGCGATTATCATGCAGGTTATATTGCAATATGATGCTGACGTCAGGGTGATATTTCAAGCGACAGGATATCATGCTGCTGGAGGATGATGATGATGAAGTCTTATACTAGTGTCGTCAGGAGCAAAAGCACCGACATCATATGTGCTCATGACCTAGTATATAAAGTGTTAAAGAGGTCATCGCGGGGTGCATGTGGGATAATTGTATCCTGCATATTTTCAAATATCATGATGATGAATCTCGGCGGGAAATGGTTGCGATGCTGAATTGACGTTTTCCCGAGGCCGCGGGTTGGTGCGCCATTAATGGCGAAGGTTGCAGAGGTATGGGCGGATCTGGTACCTGATTGAAGGTGTACATCAGCGGACAGTGGCACAGGGCTCGAGATATCTTCCTGTCTCCTCCCCTACCTGCTACATTCATGTTTGGGCGCCAATCTGGTAATGCGTTGAGCGCCATTTTGCTGATACTGTGTATCTGGCAAGATTTTTTTGGTCAACCCTGTAATTAATTGCTGTGGTACACTACCTGGATGTTATAAGCAGGAAGTGTTACTCATTTGTGGTTGTTGAAAGTTGAAGATTTTTGGCTCTGTAATTCAAAACAAGCTGATCTGGTTGCTCTATACAACTTAACCTGTGAGTTTATGTGTCTCTTGTTGTATGTTTTTGGCATGAACCCACTGATTTCATGATTAATCTTATATGAGAAATGCTATCTTAGCATGTGTTGTGTTAATTCTGTCTCCAGTATTGCATGTATTCTTCTTATGAATCTGGATATTTGGGTAATGTTTAGATTCTAGAGCATAGAATTCCTATGTTAAATGTCTGATCTTTTAACTTCTGCTCAAGGGGTAGATTAAACTGTTTTCAGGTTGAACATTGGGAAGGGTATACTGCAGTAGGGATGCCATAAGTAGAGATAACTTAACACTCTGTATTGGGAGATATCTGTAAGGCAGATATCACATATATCCCCCTGAAATCTAGTTTTAGCTGTTCATGCTGATCATTCACAGGTGTATGTCTACTGACTCCAGGCCCTGGATAGGCACCAATCTTGCTTTGTTTTTGTGTTACAACCATGTCCAGCTTTGCATCCAAAATTCAAACTAAACCATTTCATACTTCCACCTGTTAGTTGTAGGAGTAGGATTAGGAAACCCCTGCATGCTCTCATACCCAACCAGACATCATGTCCAAGAATGTTGCCAGCCTTGTGATCTATCATACAGATCTTGGTCCATACATGAGAGTATTCTGCCTGTTGTTGTCAAGTTAGATCTTTCTATCTTTGAGCTGGTCAAGGTTACATCTTGAGTTATAGGGATACCCCCCTTGGTGCGGCAGAACCAGAAGTGAAGGGGAGGTAGCTCACGCAACCTCCTGTATTTAGTTGGCTGAATCTGCCTGTGCATTAGAAGTGGCAAACCCTAATGCTGATTCAGAAGAAAAACCAACACGACGGATGAATGATTTTCTTTGTGAGGTGGACAGATTAGGGGGGAGGATGTTGTCGTGGAGGTATAGATATGTTTCTTGGTACCACAGGGATAAGGTGTTGTGATGTTCACAACATGCCCCATTTTACTCCTTAGCAAAATGAGGACCCCTGCTATGGCTTTTTTGCTTTTTGCTTGTGTGTGTCGTTTTGCTTGGTGGTAAAGGGAAAAGGGGGTTAAAATTGCAAACTTTGTTAAAAATGGAGAAGAGATGCATTTTAGTATCAGTGCATAGTATGGTTGGATTCCTTGTCAAAAATGAGCTAGGGTTGCTTTTTGAACCATGTTAAAATTCGCCATATTTTGCAAGTTATGATCATTTTGGTAAAATGTACATTCAGGTTTGTATATCGCTTTGCATATACAGGGTCGTTTGTATATGCAAAGGGTTTTGTTTTTGTACTTAGTCACTTTTGCATTCGGGTTCATATACAAAGTCAATTGTATGTCTTTTTGCCTTGTATGCATTTGTTAATGTTATATTTGTACATACAAGGTGGACCTGAAATGGTTAAGAGTTGAAATGAATAAATGTTTAAATCCGTTGCATGTATCTCACGTCTGTATGTTTGGCAGGTCGTAACATACAATGCATTTATACAAGGGCCGAAACTGAAAAGTTATTAAGCAAAGTTAATTCATTGTATATTTCGGGCTTGTATATTTAAACATACATTTGATATATACATTTGCAATGTGTAGGCCGCGGACCCGAAGAGAAAATTAAAAGGGGTTAAGTCCTTGTATATTTCGTGCTTTGTATGTTTCGACATACAAAGCCGATATGCAATGACTTTTACAAGTGGTGGACCCGAAAAGGTTATCAGAATTAGTTAAATTGTTGTATAACTCCGCAATGTATATTACGAAATATACATTGTGTTATATACAAACAATGGAACCCAAATGTTATAGATTGAAGTAAAATGCTTGTATGTTCCCCACAATGTATAATTCGTAACATACATTGCATTTTATACATTGCCAACATGCAAGCGCGGATTTGAAATGTTTTAAAGCAGAGTTAATTCAATGTATATCAGGCTTGTATATTCTCATATACAAGCCGATATACATTGCGTGCATACAACCGCTGGAATCGAAGATGTTATGGAAAGGAGTTAATTCGTTGTATATTTCCGGCTTGTATATCAAAGATGCATTGTTATACATACACGCCAGATTCAAAATGGAAGTTAAAAATAGAGAGTTCTTTGTATGCATATGCCTTTGTATGTTGCGATATGCAAACCGATATGCATTGTGGATATACAAGCCGGAATTCAAAAAGATTGAAATCCGATTGAACCAATGTATCACGTCCACAATGTATATCACAATATACATTGCTCAGCATACAATGAAATATACATTGCAGAACTTGGAGGCAAATTAAAAGCGATTAATTCATTGTATCACGTCCAGATTGTATATTGGGTATACAAAGATTTAAACAGGTAAAAGGGGTGAGAAAGCCAGCGATGGAAATTTTGAAGCTTCTTTGGGTGCCCAATGCATGTTTTTAGTCAACGATGGTTGACCTGACTAGTTTTAACGCTGTATATGCATTTTTGATGCCCGTTTTCCATGGTTTTTGAGCCCGATGGCTGTGTTTGTGCATTTGGAGCCTATTTTAATGCAGATGTTCATTTTTCTTGCTGATTTATTAAACGATGGTGCTAATTCTTGCTTGTTTATTGCAGATTGTTGGAGTAGCTGGGAAGAAGCAGAGTTGCCGACACAGTAACGGCGTGCAGGTGAACGCAAAGGTGGGGTTTTAAATGACGATGATGTCCCAGGCGGTGGGCTAGATCCTGAGAAGCCAAACACACCAGAAGGAGACGAAGCTTTCAATGTGGGGGAGTTTGCAGATGGAAACATTATTAAAGGAGCGACGCATTGTCTGGGTATGCTGCTCAAATTCTTGGCGGGATTCATTTCTCACCGTTGGATGCTACATTTCAAGATGCTGACCGTTGATCTCCTAGGGTTTTTAGGTGCCAGATTGGGGAAAAAAACTAGAGATATATATATTGAGCCCCTGTACTGTACAAAAAAGGGAAGGAGGTCAATAATACACAAAAAATTAGACCTGTAATAGTTTTTAGGAAGAGATCAGATTACTGAGACTAGTGAGGGCTGGATTGTTGAAATAATCAAGGTCCTTTCCTCAGATCATTGTAAATGTGCCTGTTTTATGAACATACTGTATGGAGATGAAGCTTCAGACTATACCCTGATTGTAAACCTTAAGTAGTCTTCGAGTTGATTTCTGGATATGTACTGGTGAATGCTGTGTTCTATAGAAGCGCTTTCATTTCATTGCATGTTGTTGTCAACTTTTCCCTTGAAGATTTGCACTGAATCATGCGGATTTGTGGACTGTCTTGGTGAAGTATGATTTTAATTTGCTTCTCTCCATTGCTATATGGGAACATGTATGTGGGTCAATGATCTCAGTCAAGTAATTTTAGGAATCTCACTCTCTAACCCTTTTTCTCATTTTAGTTTCATTGAAATCACTTTCATAACTGCACATCATGATAAATCAGAAGCAGAAAAGAAAATATACTGACATCCTGAAGACAACTGAATATCATTAGCATATTTTGAGCTAAATGCATGTAGTATTGAAAATGTCATGCAGAGAATCACAAATAAGGGTAGAACTCATGTAAATATCAACTTAGACACATCATTTGGAGATATATGTTGTGTAGAGTAACTTCCCTATGTAGCATAGTTGCAGAAACATAATCTACTAATCTACGTAAGGCCCCAAAATGGAAAATAGCAATACACATCAACCACATAGTAATATCAGCAGATTATGAACTAATCAACGGGGACTTGGGATCATGAATTCTTGTAATTCATCATATCTTTCAGGATAAACAAGGGTTGTTGTGTGACTTTTGTTTTGTGTGCTTGGTTGTGACTGACATCACAAGCCAATCAATAGGAAACTGGCGCTAGAAGGAGGGCTGTTGATAAAGGAAATCGTAGATTCCTGCATACATTGCTTAAACATCCTGGCGGTTTGAATTCTAGCCATAAACTCACCATTTTGCCTTAAAAACTTGAGAAATCTTGGCTTTCGGGCCAAATACCAGGTCCAAATCTGGTGGACTCTTTGAAGAACTACCTATTAGGGGATTTAGACCTAGGATTGTGGACATTCATCACACTCCTGATTCTAGTGTGACAGAAGCCTCACCAGAGCGTGCTCCTATAACCCCTATTGGCTTTCAAATACCCACAGGACCACCTATCACACCTCAGGCCCAGCCTCAGCCTGTCATACCCCAGATCCAACCTCCACCGGTTGCGATGTCTTTTTTCACAGCAGAGTCACCGCTAGCCTTCAATGCATATCATGCTTTGCCTAAAAACCCAGATAAAATTTGTCCTAGGTACCATCCGTATCAAGATGCTGATGATCATGTCAGGACCTTCAAGGAAGCTTGTTGTAGGGCTAGAATTGAGTATGAGGATGTGGTATGCAGATTGTTTCCATTCTCCTTAGGGGAAGAGGCCTATAACTGGTATACCAGTCTAGGTCAGGGTTCAGTCCGTTCATGGGATGCCTTAGAGAAAGCTTTCAAGGATAGGTTCAAGGTGCCTATAGATCCTTCAATGAACTATCATCTATTTGCCACCATCAAGAGGTGTGAAGGAGAACCCATTGCAAACTTTAACGCTAGATTCTAGAAGATGTTGTCTAAACTGGTTGCTCCCTACATTGTAGCAGATGAGGCTGCTAGGAGTATTTATTATTCAGCTTTAGATCCCCTGACCTCCATGTTTATCAGAAGGACACACCCTGGTGTAACAACTTTAGCATAGGCTTTTGAGGAAGCTATCAAAGTTAGTCAGCAATTGGCTCCTGTTCCCACACCAAATATTACTTTCCCTACACTTCCTGGTTATCCTACATATCCTATCCACCAACAGACCAATGGAGCCATGATGCCTTTAGTTGTGATGCCAGCCCCTTTGCAAATACCACCACTCAGTGTCATGCCCCCACCAAGTGGGAGTAACCAGATGTTACCATATCAAACACAAGTGCCTCAGGGTGTAGAACACTCCAACAATAACAATGGGTCTTCCTTTTTCAAGCCCCAGACAGAGAATGTGATGGCCAAGGTTCAGGAAGAGAAGGAAGAAATCAAAGAAATATCAGCTCAGTTAAGAAAACTTACTACTAAGGTCACTCATCTAAGAAATCAAAATTTCTACTCTCAGCCTAATCAAAACAGAGGTTATGCCAATGACAAACCTAATTATCCTGACAGGGGGTATAACAACAATTGCAATAACAACAATGGCAACAATAATCCTCCTAGATAGCCTAGAGTGTGGAACACTAGGCCTAACAATGGTTCCTTGCCATCACCCCTAGACAATCAGCCTCCTGGTGAACCTAGGTAGACCACCAGAGTAAACCTTGCAGAGGAAACACTTACGAACTGGTGTAGAATACATAACACCAACGCTCATGCAGAGTTGGACTGTCCTCAATTCAGGATTGCTGCTAGCATATTCCAAGCTGAAGTGGCCAGTACCTCAGATAACCCACCTTATGCAGAGGGAAATGAAATTGTCCCCTGTGGGTATGATTCTGCCCTAGTACTAGAAAGCTTCATGCATTGTCCTTATCAACAGACAATATCATCACATCAGGATTACACTTCAACATGTGAGGAATCAACCATGGATTTTGAGTCTAACTATGTTTTCCCCTTTGAGGATGAGAATGAGCCATCAATTGAGCATGAGGAAGTTAATTCTTATCAACAGCAACCTCAGGGTAGGCATAACTACAACTTAAGGAATAACTCAAACAGATCTGCTAATCCTTTGACTACCTCATTGCCTCCAAACAATTTCAATACTCCACCTGATCCCAAGGCAAGTAATAACCCTAGACTCCCTAAGGTCGATGCTCAATATCTGACACCGCATAACACAACATCAAAAGCTACAAATCCACTTCCTGAATCTGACAAATTGGTTACATATCTGGCAGATGAAATGAAAAAAGTAAAGATCAGCCTGCCAATGTCAGAGTTGCTTAAAACCCCTACTATCAAGAATGCTTTCATGAAATCATTGGATGGTTAGGCTCAAAAGGAAGATAGCCATACCCCGGGCCAATTTAGAAATAAAGATCATGCTGCCAAGGACATTAACGTCAAACCTAAAACACTGGCTACTGTTCAAGCTGCAGATACCTCCCACATGACCCTATACAAAGACAAGAATGAGTCACCTCCCTTCCTCCTTACCACAAGGATGTTTGGTAAAAATTTGTACAACTGCTTAGTAGACTCAGGAGCATCTACCAATGTAATGCCCCTATCCATATGCAACGCTTTAGGGTTACATCCTGCTAAATCATTGAAGAAGGTAACACAATTGGACAAAATAGAAGTAAGTGTGGTAGGAGAACTGACCCACATTCACATGCAGCTAGCATCAGATCCCAGAGTCTAGCACTATATTGATATTCAGGTAGTAGATATACCTGATACATATGGAATGTTACTCAGCAGAGACTGGTCAAAAACCCTCAACGGATACATGTCAACTGATTTCAGCCATATGTGGCTACCTTGGAAGGGTATACCAAATCAGATAAAGATCAAAACTGAACCTCGCATGAGACACATGATCACCGAATATAACAGAACCAATGAAATCATGTATGTGGATGTGGAACCTGGAGTTTACTCCATCAGACCTCAAACCGCCAGCATAGAAGAAATCCTGATGCTTGACATACATGATCATAATGGTGACCTTTGGAGTGATGAAATAAATTCAGAGCCTGATTGTAATCTTGGAAATAAAATAGAACTAGATCATTTCAAGAAATTTGAGATGCATTTGTTTAAATAGGTGAAACGATGTCAATTATTAAGTGTGCTTGTTCATGATATTCTGATTGATGGATGGTGCAAGTTGCATGACGAGGCTCATTCTGAAAAAACTTCTGATGCCTATTTAGACATGTTAGAGTTGGAACAAGCATATGGCAAAGCATCTTCACCCGTGGTGAGTTCCATGGATAACGATAGTGATACTGATTTATGTTTGTCTCCTGCAGGAACATGAGGATGCACACAGAAGGATGAAGGTTTTGTCCAGATGACAGAAGAGATACTGGTATGCAATGGGGGTAATGATAAGAACAAGAAGAAAATCACCCCTGGGAGTGATTGTTTAGTGGAGTCAGATTACGAGTTATCTGACGAGGATAGTGGCAGCAATCTGTCCAAGTTTGAGGAGTTGTTGTCAAAAGAAATCCAAAAGATGACGCAGAAGCATAGGCCTCCCCAGGATGCCTTGATTGAGAAGTGGTGTAGGTTGCATGGGGCACCTCACTCAGAGACATCTTGCTTGTTGTGCCTACATATCTTGAGGAGGCATACGCTACCTGGTCCAGAGAATGTTCCTCTTGGTGATAAGAGAAAAGAAGTATCAGCTCCCTATAAAGCCGATGAGGTGGTGTCTGAGAAAACTGGGACACCAAAGCTAAAATGGATATCTAGTGGTGTGGCCGCTAGAGCCAAAAGAAAGAAGGAAGCACCAAACAAGCTTTTAGCTGAGGATGAGCCATGGATCCTCAGATTTGACGGATCCAAGTCAAAACAAGGAGCTAGAGTAGGAATAGACCTCATTGACCCATCTGGAAAATCCTACTTGGTAGCATACAGATTGCAGTTCCCATGTACAAATAATGTGACAGAATATGAATCTCTAATTCATGGGATACTGTTCGCTCTTACGAAGAAGGTGAAAATTTTGCATGTCTATGGGGACTCAGAATTATATACTCTTGCAATTACAGGAGGCTGTCCAATTACAGACACAGGGTGTGGGACTTAATAGAAGAGTTTAATGCATTCAATATCACCCATGTACCCAGAGAGCAAAACCACAGAGCAGATGCTTTGGCCCAGGCTACCAGTACTCTAGAGCCACTGTCCGTATCAGGTTTAAAAAGATTCTCAGTTGAATTAGTATCAGTGCCTTCAGTACCTGATAATGTAACTAATCTCCAAGTATTTGAAGATGATCAGCACATATTGGATTTTATTTCCAATAGAGATGTTTTTGAGGCACAGATCATTGATGAAAAGAATCTAGAAGATCATGTTTGAGAGGAAGAAGAAATCCTGGAGTTGCCAAGTAACAAGATCCCTAGGGGAATGATAGAGCTAGAGAGAGCATTTGATTTGGACAACATGCTAAAACAAAGGGATCTTCAAAAGGCTGATGAGGGACAGTATTCGTAGGTCGACCTTAAGCAAGGTGACATAAGAAGAAATGTTTTGATTGGGAAGGTCTATACAGAAGAAGAGTTGAAAGGGATAACTCAGGCCCTCAAAGATTACATCCATGTCATTGCCTGGATGTATGATGAATTGAAAACTTTTGATACATCGGTCATCACTCATACGATACCTGTGAAGTCAGGCGCCAAGCCTTTTCGGCAAAAGCAAAGACCCATCAACGCTTTACTGGAGCCAATCATTTTCGAAGAAGTTAAAAGACTACTCGATGCCAGGATCATATTTCCTATGAGACACTCCATGTGGGTGGCAAACCTGGTCCCAGTGAGAAAGAAGAACGGTGACATCAGACTGTGCGTGGACTTCAGGAATTTGAATCGAGCTTCTGAAAAGGATAATTATCCTTTGCCTTCTCTAGATGAAGTCCTGCACATGGTGAATAGTGCCAAGATGATGTCCTTCTTGGACAGTTTCTCTGGATAGAACCAGGTGATGGTGGACAGAATTGATAGATTGAAAACCGCATTTACCACGAAATGGGGGATCTTCGCCTATAGGCGCATGCCATTTGGATTGATAAATGCTAGAGCCACATTTCAGCGAGCAATGGAAATAGCCTTCAGAGGCTTGATTGGTAAGTGCATAGTAATATACATGGATGACTTAATGGTGTTCTCCAAAGATAGAGTGGACCATGTAGAGGACCTGAGAAGGGTGTTGAAGAAGTGCGAGCAGTACGGGATATCCTTGAATCCCAAGAAGTGCATATTTGGGATGACCACGGGGAAATTGCTAGGCCACTTGATAACTGAAGACAGGATCATCATTGATCCTGACAGAATAAAAACCATCATGAAGATACAACTGCTTGGAAGCAAGACAGAGCTCAAATCTTACTTTGGTAAGATTAATTTCGTTAAGAAATTTATCACTGGCTTTACAGAGATAGTCAGGCCCTTGAACGCCATGGTCAAGAAGGACGCTAAATTTGAATGGACCTCGGAAGCTAGAGTAGCTTTTGAAGACATTAAAAAGGCCATATCAAATGCTCCAGTCCTAATCAGTCCAGATTACACCAAGGACTTCTACATCTACTCATTTTCTTCAGAACATACCTCTGCAGCAGTACTGACACAGAAAAATGAAGAAAAGGAAGAAAAGCCTATAGCCTTCATGAGCCGCCCTTTCAAAGACGTAGAGCTCAGGTATATGGACGTTGAAAGACAGGCGCTTGCTTTGGTCCGAGCAGTCAAGAAGTTTAGGCACTACATCCTGAGAAGTAAGGTGATTGCTATTGTACCCGATGCAGCAGTGAAAATGTTGCTAATGCAAAGTGAACCAGGTGAGAAAAGGGCTAAATGGATCACTGTCCTCCAGGAGTACGATATGGACATTACCCCTATGAAGCTGGTAAGAGGGCAAGCATTAAGCCAGATGATATCAGAGGTTGATCCCAATATCCTGAGCCAGCAGTACGTCATAAATGCAAAAGATGACGGAGAATGGTACTTAGACATTAGGCACATCCTGACCACTGGCAGATGTCCCTCAAGACTGCAGGCCTCACAGAGGAGAGCCCTGAAGATAAGGTCGCTGAAATTTATGTTAAAAGGAGGAGTCCTTTTCAAGAAAAACTATGAGGGGATATACCTAAGATGCCTAGAAAGATCAGAAGCAGATAAGGTGCTAACAAAATTACATGATAAATTTGGGACTGCACATGGGTCGTCCTTAGCCACCACTCATGCTATCCTCAAGGCAGGGTATTATTGGCCCACAATTTTCAAAGACACAGCTGAACACATTAAATGCTGTCATATGTGTCAGGTTGCTGCCAATAGAGAGAAATATGCTGCTCAACCTTTGCAGCCAGTGATGGAGATGCGCCCCTTTGCTCAATGGGGAATGGACTTCATAGGACCCATCAATCCTCCCTCATCCTTAGGCCACAAGTATGTTTTAACTATTACTGATTACTATACTAGGTGGACTAAGGCTGTCAGCAATAGGACATGCAATGCTGAGGATGTTATTAGGTTTTTGGAAACCAATATAGTGACCAGGTATGGAGTTCCATATACTTTAGTATGTGATAATGGGCCTACTTTTGCTTCAATTAAATTGTCAAGTTGGGCTTTTGATCATGGGGTCATTTTAAAATTCTCCTCAAATTACTACCCCCAAGGGAATGGATTAGCAGAATCCACAAACAAGAACCTATTAAACATCATAAAAAAGCTGATAGATAATAACCCAAGGGAATGGAACACTCTATTGAAGTATGCCTTGTGGGTAGATAGAACCAAGAATAAAGCTGCATTAGGAAATTCACCTTTTCACTTAGTATATGGGGTGGATCCCATTCTCCCTATCAACTTAAAGATTCCTACGCTACAGTTTGCACAAGAATACCTAGGCATAGATAATAAACAGGAAGTTAGATTGCTACAACTAATGCACCTAGAGGAAAAAAGAAGTGTAGCAATTAACCAATTTGCTAAACATCAGGCTGTTGTCAAGCGCTAGTTTGACAAAAGGGCCAGAATCAAGGCTTTTAGGATCTCAGATCTGGTCCTGATGTGGGACAAAGCACATGAAAGGAAGGGTGATCATGGTAAATTTGACAAACTCTGGATAGGCCCCTTTCAAATTTCTAAAATTCTAGGAGACAACACTTACAAGCTCAAGTCCTTAACAGGTGAGGATGTTCCATTACCAGTTAATGGACAGTTCCTCAAACACTATTTTCAGGCCTGAGGATTGCATCATGATAGTCATGTGTATCATAGTGTACTTTCTTTATATAGTTGTTTGTATAGTGGCTTTGTTTTGCTTGTTTTGTTTTGGTTGCTTTGTTTCCTCAGCAGGGATCTTTGTTTTACCTTAGAGTATTAAGGAGCAAGCTAACAACCATTGAAAACAATATAAAATTCAAAATATTTAGGTTAATTATTTGCAATTTATACATAACTTGTTGTGACTGTCATGAATGTAGAGAGTTGTTTAGCTTCTAAAATTTAGTATTCAATAATAGTGATTGAGAATTCAAGGAAGGTTTCTCATGATGACACACCTAAAATCCTTGGGTTTGTTGAACCTACCAGTGTACATATTAGGTGAAAAATCCAAGGTCACCCTTGCTACCATTACAATTCTTAGCTTAATTTTAGCAAGTGTTCACTCCTTGGATCATGAAGTTACAACTGCAATATCTTGTGAAATCTCTTTCAAAAATTAGAAAATATAAAAAAATATAAATAAATAAAATGGATTATACTGAAAATCTAGATTAAGCCATCTAAGTAACTCTACCGGGGCTATAGACGCTCGCTGGCAGTGGGGCTCTACTTAGGAGAATTGTAACGATAACCTTGCCGGGGCTATGGACGCTCGCTGGCAGCAAGGCTCTATCCGGTTGGCTATGAGGGAATGTCCTCACCTACGTAGTCTAATATCAGTCACTGGTTTGTTCAACTGATCTTCAAGATGAGGCTTATTAATCACGTGCACATACTTAAACTGAAAATGAAAATTCATGCACCCTTATTGAATACCTTAGGTCTCAAGTTGAATAATAATTTACAGGAAGGATAGTTGGAAGTTATGGATACATTTCATTTAGTTTTCTTAAATGCTTTGAATTTAATTGTTTTGTTTGGTTGCTAGTTGTTGTGATGTTCACAACATGCCCCATTTTACTCCTTAGCAAAATGAGGACCCCTGCTGTGGCTTTTTTGCTTTTGGCTTGTGTGTGTCATTTTACTTGGTGGTAAAGGGAAAAGGGGGTTAAAATTGCAAAGCTTGTTAAAAATGGAGAAGAGATGCATTTCAGTATCAGTGCATAGTATGGTTGGATTCATTGTAAAAAATGAGCTAGGGTTGTTTTTTGAACCATGTTAAAATTCGCCATATTTTGCAAGTTATGATCATTTTGGTAAAATGTACATTCAGGTTTGTATATCGCTTTGCATATACAGGGTTGTTTGTATATGCAAAGGGTTTTGTTTTTGTACTTAGTCGCTTTTGCATTCGGGTTCATATACAAAGTCAATTGTATGTCTTTTTGCCTTGTATGCATTTGTTAATGTTATATTTGTACATACAAGGTGGACCCGAAATGGTTAAGAGTTGAAATGAATAAATGTTTAAATTTGTTGCATGTATCTCACGTTTGTATGTTTGGCAGGTCGTAACATACAATGCATTTATACAAGGGTCGGAACCGAAAAGTTATTAAGCAATGTTAATTCATTGTATATTTCGGGCTTGTATATTTAAACATACATTTGATATATACATTTGCAATGTGCAGGCCACGGACCTGAAGATGTTATGGAAAGGAGTTAAACTGTTGTATGTTTTTACATACAAACAAAATATACAAGTCCAGATAAATGCAACGTTCATATGCATCGGGCGGACCCGAAGAGAAAATTAAAAGGGGTTAAGTCCTTGTATATTTCGTGCTTTGTATGTTTTGACATACAAAGCCAATATGCAATGACTTATACAAGTGGCGGACCCGAAAAGGTTATCAGAATTAGTTAAATCGTTGTATAACTCCGCAATGTATATTACGAAAGATACATTGCGTTATATACAAACAAAGAAACCCAAATGTTATAGATTGAAGTAAAATGCTTGTATGTTCCCCGCAATGTATATTTCGTAACATATATTGAATTTTATACATTACCAACATGCAAGCGCGGATTTGAAAGGTTTTAAAGCAGAGATAATTCAATGTATATCGGGCTTGTATATTCTCATATACAAGCTGATATACATTGTGTGCATACAACTACCGGAATCGAAGATGTTATGGAAAGGAGTTAATTCGTTGTATATTTCTGGCTTGTATATCAAAGTTGCATTGTTATACATACAAGCTGGATTCGAAATGGAAGTTAAAAATAGAGAGTTCTTTGTATGTATATGTGTTTGTATGTTGTGATATGCAAACCGATATGCATTGCGGATATACAAGCTAGAATTCAAAAAGATTGAAATCCGATTGAACCAATGTATCACGTCCACAATGTATATCACAATATACATTGCTCAGCATACAACGAAATATACATTGTGAAACTCGGAGGCAAATTAAAAGTGGTTAATTCGTTGTATCACGTCCGGATTGTGTATCGTGTATACAAAGATTTAAACAGGTAAAAGGGACGAGAAAGCTAGCAATGGAAATTTTGAAGCTTCTTTGGGTGCCCGATGCATGTTTTCAGTCAACGATGGTTGACCTGACTGGTTTTAACACTGTAAATGTGTTTTTGATGCCCGTTTTCCATGGTTTTTGAGCCCGATGGCTGTGTTTGTGCATTTGGAGCCTATTTTAATGCAGATGTTCATTTTTCCTGCTAATTTATTAAACGATGGTGCTAATTCCTGCTTGTTTATTGTAGATTGTTGGAGTAGCTAGGAAGAAGCAGAGTTTTCGACACAATAACGACGTGTAGGTGAACGTAAAGGCGGGGTTTTAAATGACGATGATGTCCTAGGCGGCGGGCCAGATCCCGAGAAGCCAAACACACCAGAAGGAGATGAAGCTTTCAATGCGGGGGAGTTTGTAGATGGAAACATTATTGAAGGAGCGGCGCCTTGTCTGGGTATGCTGCTCGAATTCTTGGCGGGATTCATTTCTCACCATTGGATGCTACATTTCAAGATGCTGACCGTTGATCTCCTAGGGTTTTTGGGCGCCAAATTGGGGAAAAAAAACTAGATATATATATATTGAGCCCTTGTACTGTACAAAAAAGGGGAGGAGGTCAATAATACATAAAAAATCATACCTGTAATAGTTTTTAGGAAGAGATCGGATTACTGAGACTAGTGAGGGCTGTATTGTTGAAATAATCAAGGTCCTTTCCTCAGATCATTGTAAATGTACCTATTTTATGAACATACTGTATGGAGATGAAGCTTCAGACTATACCCTGATTGTAAACCTTAAGTAGTCTTCAAGTTGATTTCTGGATATGTACTGGTGAATGCTGTGTTCTATAGAAGCGCTTTCATTTCATTGCATGTTGTTGTCAACTTTTCCCTTGAAGATTTGCACTGAATCATGCGGATTTGTGGACTGTCCTGGTGAAGTATGATTTTAGTTTTCTTCTCTCCATTGCTGTATGGGAACATGTATGTGGGTCAATGATCTTAGTCAAGTAATTTTAGGAATCTCACTCTCTAACCCTTTTTCTCATTTTAATTTCATTGAAATCACTTTCATAACTGCACATCATGATAAATCAGAAGTAGAATAGAAAATATGTTGACATCCCGAAGACAACTGAATATCATTAGCATATTTTGAGCTAAATGCATGTAATATTGAAAATGTCATGCAGAGAATCAAAAATAAGGCTAGAACTCATGCAAATATCAACTTAGACACATCATTTGGAGATATATGCTGTGTAGAGTAACTTCCCTGTGTAGCATAGTTGCAGAAACAGAATCTACTAATCTACGTAAGGCCCCAAAATGGAAAACAACAATACACATCAACCATATAGTAACATCAGCAGATTATGAACTAATCAACGAGGACTTGGGATCATGAATTCTTGTAATTCATCGTATCTTTCAGGATAAACAAGGGTTGTTGTGTGACTTGTTTTGTGTGCTTGGTTGTGACTAACATCACAAGCCAATCAACACAAGGGACCAACGATTTCGCACACTAGTTCGGATTGAGGAACATCGTATGCTGGGATGGGGAGTTCTTTGATCAGGAACTCACATTTCTTGTTGTCCTTCTTCATGTCTACCAGAGATCCGATAGTTGCCATGGCATCTGCTGCTTTGTTATTGAGTCTTGGGATTTGCTCGAAATGGATGTCTTCGAAGTAGTCTTTGAAATCATCGACCATCTTTTTGTAGGGAAGGAGGTTGTCGTCGTTGGTTTTGTATTCATTATTGACCTGCTTGTTGACCAGTTGAGAGTCGTCGTACACCAGTAGCTTTTAAATTTTCCATTAGATGGCCATGCAGAGACCTGTGATGAGGGCCTCGTACTCTGCTATGTTGTTGGTGCATGGAAATGTGATCTTGAAGGATTTAGGAATTGTGTCACCTTGAGGGATAACAAACATGACACCTGCCCCCAAGCCTTTGTGGGTGTATGATCCATCAAAACACATCTTCCATGTGTCTATGGCTGGTGTGATTGTCAGGATAGCTTCGTTAGGAAATTCCGCTATTGTAGGATGTTCTACTAAAATGGGTGCTTCCACAGCTGATCTGCTATAACTTGCCCTTTGATGGCCTTTCTCTCAGTGTATTCTATATCAAACTCTGTGAGAATCATGACCCATTTAGCCATTCTGCTAGTAAGAGTAGCTCTATTTAGGAGGTACTTCAGTGGGTCGATCTTAGCAATGAGCTTGGTCTTGTGATTGAGCATGTAGTGTCTCAACTTTTGTGACATAAAGACAAGGGCTAGACATGCTCGTTCAATTTGTGTATAATTGAGCTCATACGAGATCAAGGTGTGGCTGATATAGTAAATGGCTCTTTCTTTCCCCTGCTCATTGAGTTGTGCTAGCAACGCTCTGATGGTTGTCTCTATTGCGGAGATGTAAAGCAGGAGGGGTTCGCCTTGCCTTGGTTGAGTTAGCACAAGAGGATTAGCCAGGTATTCTTTTAGTTGGTCAAAGGCGTCCTGACACTGGGTGTTCCAGATAAAAGCTATGTCTTTTCGGAGCAGATGCTAGAATGGTTGGCACTTATCTGCAAGTTGGGCAATGAATCATCGGATGGACTGGAGTTTTCCCTGCAGGCTTCGCAGCAGTTTTAGTGTTTTTGGAGGCGGCATCTTGGTGATGGCCTTGACCTTTGCAGGATCAACTTTGATTCCTCTTCTTGAGACTATGTATCCTAGAAGTTTGCCTGAGGTGACGCCAAAGACACATTTCTTTGGATTCAAACAGACATTGTATTGTTCCAACCTATCAAAGATCTTGGCCAGCACATCTAAGTGTTCTTCTCTGGTCTTTGATTTTCCTAGCAAATCATCCACATAATCTTCCATGACGTGGTGGAAGAGGTCATGGAAGATGACGGTCATGGCCCTTTGATAGGTGGCTCCTGCATTCTTCAGGCCGAATGGCATTACCACCCAGCAATATGTTCCCCATGGACATATGAAGGCCATTTTGTGCTGATCCTCTTCGGCAATTTTTATCTGGTTGTATCCTGAGAAACCATCCATGAGGGATAACATTTCATATCCTGCTGTGAGATCCACTATCATGTCGATGTTTGGTAGGGGGAAGTCATCTTTCAAGTAGGCCTTGTTGAGATCCCTGAAATTAGTACAACAGTGGATTCGACCATCTGGTTTAGCAACTGGTACAAGATTTGAAACCCATTCAGGATAATCGATAGGGCGAATGAACCCAACATCCAGTAATTTCTTGAGCTCTGCTTTGACGAGGAGAGCCACCTGCAAATTCATTTTTCTAAGCTTTTGTTTGACTGGTTTTGCATCAGGGTGTACTGCAAGGTAATGAACCACCAACGCGGGATGTAGCCCTGGCATGTCCGCGTAGGTCCACGCAAAGTTGTGATTTCTGCATGTGAAGAAGGACAAGAAATTCTCCTGTTCCTGTATGCTGAGAGATTCTACTTTGTATGTGATTTTTGGCTCTTCCTCTGTCCCGAGATTCATTTCTTGAGCTGGTTCAACCAAGATGGGTGATCTGTCTGGATAGACTTTGTCTATCTCAGGGAGGCCCATGCTTCCATCTCCTGGCGCCTCTTGGAGGTTTTCACCAGGAGATACATCTTTTATTTTTACTATTTTGGGATCTGATACTACCGTGGAACAGTTTTCACCATCAGATCCATTTTTTCTTTTTGTGTTTTTGTGACTAGAAGCAGGGGTTGTCTCCCTGAAATAGGCATCCAGATTAAGTTCCATTATGTATCCTGCTCGATGATCTCCCAAAGGGAAGTGATCTCTTACCCCCATCATTTCGGTGATGGCCTCGTCGTTAGGTGCAATGTCGAAGACAGGAGGTCCCCGTTGGTCCCAATCAATGAGGTCGGGGTAAACTAGTGGCAAATCATTGGAGGGTGAAGCGAGAGTGGTGACAAAGTAGATGGTATAAATGGATGAGTCGAAGAAGTCAGTGAAATCACTAAAGGATTCTTGAAGGCCCACTTCGTTAACATTGTCGACATCTAAGGAGACCATAGCGACCTCAGCCAAGATACACTCACCAGTAGTGAGGATGCATTGTGTTTGACCATACCCTAACCCTTGAGTATAGGGATTTTTTGTTGCTTGCAGTGGTTCTACGATTCCCTATTCATGAAGGCCTATACTGCCTTGTCCTTTATAGCCCATGCTTTTGACAATTTCAGAACCTTTGTCATAGATTTCTGTGGGGATTGTGGGGGCTTCTTGTCAGGCTCTTCATCTTTGTAAAGCCAAGATGAGATATCTTCAAGTACATCCTAATCCAGGAGATGCCTCTTCTCGAAGATGGGCGAGGGTTTGCACTTGATAATGACTGTATTGGCTGTCTCTGTTGTTGGGATGCCGAATGTCTTAGGATTGGGTAATGTGCCCACACAAAAGGTGCCGTGTAGGTCATATTCCCCACATCCCATGTCGGATAGCTTGATCTGGACCTTAGGTGGTGGAGTGGCTTGGGATGAAGTGGAGGCAATGTTTGCGGGGTCGATATATGAGTTTGATGTTGTTGGATTGGCTTCAGCGGTGGCTTTATTATATGGGTAGAATGTTTGGTTGTGGCCTTCCAGAAAACTGCAGTACTGGAAGGGGTGAGGGTCAGCATAGACTGTGACTTCTGTGCCATTATGAGGGAATTTGATGCATTGATGGAAGGTGGATGGGACGGCTTGCATGGTATGAATCCATGGTCTGCCGAGAAGGATGTTGTAGGGGAGGTCGAGATCAAGAACCTGACATTTAGTTTCCAATATTTTCTGTTCCACTTGTATGGGAAGCTTGATAGTACCTTCAGAGAGCCATTCAGTGTCATCATATCCTTTGATCGTAATGCACTTACTGGTGTCAACAACCACATCGGAGTACCCCAAGTGTTTTAGTAGTTTTAGAGTTCATATGTTGAGGCCGGAATCACCATCTATTAAGACTCTTTTAATGGTGTGCTTGTGGATGCAGACTTCAATGTGTAGGGCGTCATTATGTATGTGATCGGAGGCGGGTAGGTCCTTTTCTAAGAAGGTGAGATGATGGGGTGCAGCGATGTGTCCTACCATGGCTTGGAATTGAGTTACATTCAAGTTGGCAGGGACTTGTGTTTGCAAGAGCACTTTATCGAGGATGTCTTTATGAAGGGGAGTTGTGCGAAGCAACTCGAGGATGGAGATTTGTGCGGGTGTCTTTCCTAGGTGTTCTAGGAGGTTATACTGGTGGGTAGGTGATGGACGTGTGGTTGGACGAGGAGGTAGGGGATCGGATGTGGATGCAGGCATTTGTTCAGTGGGAGGGGCTATGCAGATAGATACATGGCCACGACGAGTTGTAACAGTGCAATCGGGTGCTTGTGCCCGAATGGTGATTGTGTTGACATGATGGGATGATGCTTCTATACGTCCTACGATAGAGTCGTAAGACGTGGGTGGTGGGGTGACATTGTATGCTTGGTTGGACGAGGAGGCTTTGTTATGATTAGGTAGGGGATCCTTGTAAGCTCCTAGGTTGGCATTTGGTGATGGTTGGGTGCTATGATCGAGACCGACTAGATTTTGTTTGATAAGGTCTTGGATGCAATGTTTTAGTTGCATGCTGTCGGTTGTTTTATGACCCGCAACACGGTGGTATTCACAGTAGTCATTCTCATTGTACCATGCGGCTTTTAGTTCATTCTCTTGACGAGGTCTAACAGGTGGGAGCGTGATCAAATTTTGCTTGAGACATCTATCAAGGATGTCTTCGATAGGTTCCCCTAAGGGTGTGAATTGTCTGCGTGGTTTGCGTGGTTTAGTTGGGCCTCTTTGGTTATTTACATTTGTTGCATATGCATGCACAGGTGTTTGGTTTTGTATATGTTGGACAGTTTTCACATCCGTGACGCTGTCGTTCAGATTGTTCTTGTTCTTCCCCCAATAACATGATTTGTCATTTGATTGTGTATTGGCGTTGTTGTTGGTATTGGGGGTGTTGTTATTAGATTTGTAGTTATTGTTGTTGTTGTTGTTGTTGGATTTGTGGTCGTACAGTTTGATGGAGCCCTTGGCAATAAGGGCTCGTTCGATGGTGGTGCCTTTGTCGATGACCTCTTCAAAGGTAGATGCACAAAGCATTTGTAGATGAAACCCTAATTCCTAATTGAGGTTGGCCACAAGCATGGTGACAAGTTGTTTTTCCAGAATGGGCCATGGGAGTTTGCTTGCTAAGCCTCTCCACCTTTGCAGGAAAGAAGCGAAGGCTTCTTTGTTCTTTTGTTTGGTGTTGCAAAGGTCTGTCATAGACATTTCATGCTCAAAATTGTAGGAGAAGTGGTTCACAAATTTCTCTGCAAGCTCAGGGAAAGTCCTAATACCTGGGGGAAGATGTGTGAACCATTTAGCGGCTTGACCGCCGAGGCTTCTTGGGAATAGTCTCATGAGATAGGTTTCATTATTAGAGACTTCTAAGAAAGCGATGTAGAACTCCCTAAGGTGGTCTCTAGGGTCTCCCTTTCCCTTGTATTTGTCGAATTTAGGTGTCTCAAAGTTCTTGGGGAAAGGGGGCATGTACAAAGTGTGATCAAATGGGTAGGGGCAAATATCCTCAAAGGAATAGTGCATTCGTTTGCCCCCAGTTTGTAGGTCATCTACCTTTTGGATCAAGCCTTGTAGGATGGTTGTGAGATCCTGTGGTTGTTGTGGTTGTTGTATGTACGTCTGTTGGTTGGTGAGGTGTTGGATATGGGGTGGGATTTGATGTTGGGGATGTGTTTGAATTAGGTGTTGGTATTGCGGATTAATGTTTGGGTTGATTGGTGCCTGGTGTTGTTGATGCATGTAGAGTTGTTGGAGAACATGTGGTGGTACTTGGGGATTGGGATTATGTTGATTTATGGGGTTATGTGGGTAGGTGAGATTAGATGGATTGATGTTGGGTATGTGGACATTGGATTGGTTAGATGTGTTGCGAGGTGTTTGTGAGAATAATTGTCATAGGTATGCAATGGTTTGAGGGTTGGGTGGGGGCACACTCGTGGAGGTACTTTCTTGCGTGATGTTTTCTTGTATGCCCATGGTGATTTGTGAAGCGGAAGGGTTTATGGTAGTCATGGTAGTAGAAGTGATGGCAGGTTGGGAGATGGTAGGGATGGTGGTATTTGTGGGAATTGTAGAGGTGGTAGCGGTTGATCTTGTGGAAGTGGTAGATACGGTAGGTGTTGACGTTTGAGAGGTGGTGGGTTCGATATGTGATGTAGATGCTTGGGAATTTGATGGGGTAGGGACGATTGTGGAAGTGGATGTTTGTGATGATGTCGTGATGGGGGGAAGTTGAGTACCAATTTTGAGAAGATGATCAAGATATCTACTTGGGTCTAACCTTAGGATTTTATCAAGTAGGTCCATGTTATCGGCGTCTTGCGTGAAGCTTAAGACATCTAGATCATCTTGGGAATTGATGGGGACGTTTTGTGTTGGTGGTGGTGGTGGTGGTGGTGTTGGTTGTCTTTGTTGTAAGTAATGAAAAGGATATTCGTTGGGACCATATGGGGGGATGTACGAGTATGAGGATGGGTTGTATGTTTGATGGATGGGTATGTTGCTGCTATTGGTGTTAGGCATGCCAAATTGCCAATGTTCTACCATTTCTTGCTTCTTTCTGCTTTGTGATCTCATGATGGGCATGCATGTATATGGTGTTTATTTCTAGAAGTGGGATGATATGGGGATGAAGACCTTAGAGAATCGGATTGATTGTGTTGGACCTAAAGATGGATGTGGTAGTGAGATGGAGTAGAGGAGAGGATGTGGTGGAAGATTGATATGTCTTTCTAAAGGTTTCAACCTAAGGGTGATATGGATGGGCTATATTGATTTTGCAAAAATTTTGGACCAACAAGATAGGTGATGGATGATGTTTTGTTTTTGAAGAGATTTTGTTGATGTTTGATTTTGATATGGATGATTTTGATAGTCAACAAATTGAGCTTAGGTAGGACCTAGATTTGTGTTTGCACGAATGGATATTTTTCTTTGTTTGGGGTAGACTAATGACCTTATGCAAAGAGGGATAATGATTTCACTTGGAAGGTAGACTATTGACTTTCCAAGTAAGATGTGATGTGAAGGATGAAATCTAGATCTAACTTTAGCTCAAGAGGATGATGGATTTTTGATGATGTTTTGATCGTGAGGATTTTGGGGGATTTTTGGAATGATTTTCTTATGACAAGGATTTTGGTTTGGTCCAAAAGGTATGTGAATAAAGATGAGGTTGATATGAAAAAAAATGAGATAGGGTCCAACAATGGTGGCGATTAATTCTCTAAGGTCCAAGAGAAGGTGTGATTTTGGAAAATTTTGGAGGAAAATGGATGTATTGTTGTCAGATTTTTGGGATGTGACTATGGATTATGGAGGTGCAGATGGTGAAGATCTCAAATGGATAGGTCTCTGCTTTAGGCAAGTCAATATGAGAATAGCACCAATCCACAGGTGGAATGGCGCCACTATCAGACAGATATGGCGTTAAAACAAGACAGTGTTTGTCAAAGTCCTAAAAAGATAGATTTTTTATGGCAATTTTCGATTTTCTTTGTTTGGAATGTGATCAAATGATTTGTTTTTGTCTCTTGGCAATGTTGTTGCAAATAATTCAAGCACAATAATCACACAACAATCAAGATTTTGCTTTGTTTTGAAAAAAAAGATGTGTGATTTTATTTAACAAGCACTTTGAACAACCTAAGGTGAGAATGTGACAGTATTTGTTGAATCCCCTAGCTGCGCCTATTCAAAGCAGGTAGCTCCAGGATCTTGGTAGCACTGGCTCCTCCTTACAATTGCACACACTTCTCATGCATACCAAGATCTGGGTTTCTTATAAGGCTTGTCGCTCACCAAACCTTTAGATTATCCCTGCTACCTTAGCTAAGAACCGCATGAATCGGGGCCGCTTCAAAGGTTTCCCTTCTGCATCAACAAATAGAAGGATTTTGGCTTGCTAAACAATGGTTCGTAGTAAGGGCATCCGTTCAGGTGGTTATACGTGTGGCAACGCTACTCTCCGTTATGGAGTCTCCCAGCCTCCAAGGGTTGCGCCTTGGAGGGTTTTGGGGGAGGTTGGCTGTCGGTATAACACAACACCTGTTGCTTGAGACTTTCATCCCAAACGCCTTATTTTATATAGCGGCTTGGAAGAGCTTGGCTTTAGCTTGATGCTGCTTGGGTCGTTCCCACCTTTCGAAGCGGGGTGGCAGGCCCTCTAAGGTTTACAAAAGTAATACAATCATGAAAAAACTTTTGATCCCCAAGTTCATACAAAGATGCGAGGGGAGAGCATACGTATCGTCTATGATTGCATCACACTAAACATGGTTTAATTTTAGATCTTTGGATTAAATGGGGTGTGATTAATGCAAGTTTTGTGATAAGCTTTTGATTCCCAAGGTCACCAAAATGGTGCGAGGGAAGAGCGTACACTTTCACACCATAAGCAGAAAGAGCACAAGACACTTTACATAATTAAAAATAATTTTCTTGATTATATGCGTGAGAGATGCAAGTTGTTCTTTTTAACCAAATGCTTTCAATTTATGCAAGTTGTGGTTCTTTTTAGAGCCCAAATTGAAGTGTTTGGATTTGTTGTTGTTGGCACACAAATTGTAGATTTTAGAACACCAAAGTAAATGTTTTGGCACACACACTTCACACAAAAGTTTGCTTGTTCAATTTTAATTGCACCAAATCAAAATGTTTGACTAACTAACATGCGAAGGGTTCATTTTAAGTTGCAAAATCAAAGTGTTTGCTAACTAGAAATCAAACCACCCTGCAAAAAGATTGTTAGTACCCGCAATATGACCTACAACAAACTTGTCAGTACCTGCACAGAAAGAAAAGTAAGTTTTCCAAAATAGCGCTAAAACAGATATTAAAGTGCCACTACAGGCAGAACAACCCGACTTACACAGATGGCATCAATTAAACGTATTGCGCTAATAACAGACCCTAAATGCACCACAATAGAATATAGCGCTACAATATTACATTGAAGGCGCTAATACAATTTTTAGCGCTAATAAAAACTACATAAGGCATTACAATAAATAATAGAGCCACAATATAGATATAAAAGTGTCACTGCGAAATTAGTCAGTGTTCTAGCTTTTTTTTGCCTGCGGATAGCGCCAATCTGGGTGATAGCGCCGATACGACACTGAACGAGTCTGACCTGCAAAAGAAAAAAGTGATTTGATAACAACCTAGAGGATTAGGCTACACACATATGATGTCCCGTTAGCCTTGTTAGTCCACACAAATGAAAAACAAGATGACAAACAAAAGCCAATGTGTGTTTTTTAGATTTTTTGCAAAAATTTGCACATAACCTCCCCTTGTAATTTATAGATCTCTGTGGAAATAGAGAGCACTCAAACGCCAAAAACTGCAGAGAGATCACAAGAGAAAGACATTTTGAGTGAGTTAGTAAAAAGGAAATGTGTTGCGCAAAAATAGCGCTAAAACAGGAAATAGCGCTAAAACCAGCTAGTGATGGCGTCGCTGCAGGGGTAGGATGGCGCCACACCTATAAACACATGTTGCTTACACAAAAACTCACCAAAAAATGGATTAGATTTGGACCTTGTGGGTCCCACTGAGCGTGCCAATGTAGATTAGATTATCAAATAAGGTAAGAATACAAACTAATATGCAATAAATCACAAGAGTTATACCTCACTTGAAGACCTAATCTCATCAAGGGAGAAGAACCATGCACCCAAAACAAGTTCCTAAGACAAGATTATCCCTAGACAATGGATTCTAATATGAAATGCTATTCAAATTGTGCAGCTCACTATCCTAGCTCAAAAGTGATTTTGGCATTATGACTTTGCATAGACTTGGATGATCATAATGGCTTGGGAGAGGTTCTATTTATAGATTTTTGGAAGGGATTTTGATCCAAGGGTGGAGATTGATTTGAGAGATGAATGGTGGAGAATAAAAGTGATGTGGAGGGCCTAGATTTAATTTTGAATGAATGGAGGGCTAGGAATAAAAGTGATTCTTTTATTCATTTTGGGAAAAGGGGTTATTTAATGAGCATGGGGGTGAAGGATTATTTTGGAATAAAAGATTCATATGGGGGAATGTAAATGAATTAAAAATTCATTTGGGGAAGAGAGGAAATAAATGAGTATTGGGTTGTAAGGAGAATTAAATGTGATGTGGGATGTTTTTAAATAAAAAATTGACTTATGTCAATTTAATTTAATTTTTTATTTGGAGGATGTGGGGAAGGGTGTTAAACAAGGTTTGACCACCCAAATGAAGGGGTTAGGATAAATTAAACAGAGGTTTTATTTAATTAATCCTAAGACTAGGATGAGGTAGGCTAGGGTAGGCAATTAAATAATAGCTATTTAATTGTCTAGGGTAGGGATAGGTTAATTATAGGCTGAATTAATTAGTTAACATGGTTTTAACTAATTAATTGGATTTAGTGAAAAAGGGGAAATTGATTTAATAAATATTGCATATTTATTAAATTAATTGGCTAAGGTTTGGACTATGAAATTAATTCAATTTTGGGGATAAAATGGTGTGGATTTGGAAAGCGAAAGGGGTAATTAATTAAATAAAAATTCAATTAATTGGTTAGAAGGGAAATTGGTGTGTTTAGGGTTGTCAGGAGTCAGTTTGATGGTAGAAGACATTTTTAGGTGTCTACAGCAGTAAGTGGCTATATTACACCCTAGCTCCTGCAAGCCCACAAGGGTTCATCATACATACCTGCGGGGATGCAGTAATGATAAAATTTGCAAAGATTTAACATACGATGACATGAACTGACTTAGTATAGATTTAGCAATAGATTTTTAGCAGTAGAAGGATTAAGACAATTTTATGAAACTCTGATTTGGGGTTTAAAGAATATAACCTAGGGCTTAAAGGGAAAATAAGGAAAACACTTAGAGATTTTTTTGTTTGGGCTATTAGGCTAGGAAAAATAGGACAACATTTTGGTGACTTCTCAGGGGTGTCTGCCTACTAGACAAATGGAAACCAGTGGCCTTAAGCATTCGTTGGGCACAGAGTCAAGTCTGAAACATGTTGGAAAAACTGAAACCTACCTCACAACAAGACCACAAAAAGAAACAAGGCCTGCATTCTCCTAATGACAATGCAACCTGTGTCAGAAACTTAGGGAAAGGAAACCTAAAGTAGAAATAAACTAAAAAAATATGTACAAAATCTCAGACCAACCTTAATGGTAGGGTTTGAGATGGATCCCATTGACTGAGATTGGGAGAACTTCACCATATAGCCTTGAAAGAATGAAGGTGTTTGCTTACTTGCTGCTAATGATGACATAAGGCCCACTCTAAAGTACATCAAACTTGGTATGGCCTCCTAGTTTGGCTCTGTCAACATCCCATTTCAGGAAAAGATCACCTTCTTCGAAGGTCTAGACCTTGGCCTTCTTGTCAAAATATTTTTTGATCTGCATCTGGTGTTCTTTTAATGTGATTATGGATGACTGTCTTTGCTCTTCTAACTCAATTAACTCAACCATCGTAAAAAACCTTGCATCCTCTCCTTCTAATGCCAATTGATGAGCCATATCTAGTGCAGGAAATTCTAAAGATATAGGCAATCTAGCCTCTCTTTCATACATCAGAATAAAAGGAGAGTTCCAAATGGCTCTCTTGTATGTGATCCTATCAGCCCAAAGAGCTAATCTGATCTTATTGTGCCATTGTTTCTAGCTTGTCTCCATGGTCCTCTTCAGAATCCAGATCAGGTTCTTATTGGTGGATTCAGCCAACCCATTACCTTGGGGGTAATATTTGGATGGAGTATTTAAGAACACATTGTACTTAAGAGCCCAATCAACAATCCTAAAACCAATGAATGCTTTTGCATTATCAGAAATAATAGTATGAGGAGCTCCAAACCTTGTCATGATTTCTTCCAAGAAATCCATGATTGATGACTCAGTGCCCTCCTTGAGTGGGATAGCTTCAACCCACCTAGTGAAGTAATCCGTTGTAGTCAAAACCCACTTATGACAAGCACTGGAAGAGGGATTTATCATGCCAATGAAATCTAATCCCCACTACGAAAAGGGTTGATCGGCCTAAATAGGGTTGAGTGGAAGTGCTACTAATCTCTTCTTTCTAGAAAAGAGAGCACACTCTTTGCATCTTCTTACCCACATATGGGCATCATTGAATAAGGTGGGTCAAAAATAACTTGCCCTCATTATTTTCATTGATGTAGCTATAGCAGAGAAATGGCCACCAGCTAGGCCAACATGAAACTCACTAAGAAGTCTATCAACTTGATCTTCTTCTATGCATCTCAGTAAGACTCAATCCAAGTTTCTCTTGAAAAGAGCACCATCTACAAAATCATAAGGGATAGATTGTAGCCTAAAATGTCTTGTTTTGGTTCTGTCAAGTCCATAGGGATACTCACCAATGGATAAGAAACTAGCCATATCTATTGTCCAAGAACTTACAACCGATGGCTCAGTTGTAGGTTCCTCCTCATTCAAATGGTAAGATGAATTTACCTCATTTACTGATGTCTGAGATAGTTGTTCACATAATCCTCTGCCTCTAATCAACTTAGTGGCTTTGATGATCACATCATACTCTAGGATCATGGTGACCCGGCTAGCTCATTTTTCAATAATCTCTATCCCCATTATGTAATCTCTCACACTAGGATGAGAAACTAAAACTTTAATATGATTATTTGCCAGCATATATCTAAATTTCTTTAAAGATCTAACAATGGAAAATACCTACCTATCCATGGGGCTATACCTGACCTCATAGTCCTTCAAGGTCTAATTGAAGAAGGCCAGGGGCTGCTCCATTCCATGTTCATTTTGCTGCATGAGGACAACAACAATATTGTTCTCTCCTCCATATGCATAAATGGCAAAATCCTCATAATTTGGATTCATGAGAGTCGGTTCTTGGGCAATCTCTTTCTTGATCTTCTCAAAGCCCTCCTTCCCTTCCTTAGTCCATCTGAAGATTGCATCTTTCTTGAGCATAAGGGTTAGAGGCTTCACTAAGATAGCATAGTTAGGAATGAATTTCCTAACAAAGTTGATTTTCCCTAGAAATGATTGTAAGGCCTTTTTGTGAGCAGGCAGACGAAGAGAAAGCAGAGTAGATGTTCTATATGGATCTATGGATATCCCATCCTCAGACACTATGTGACCCAAAAGCTTACCCTGGGCAACAACAAAAATACATTTCTTGGGGTTCAGAGACACCCCAAACTCTCTGCATCTCTGGAAAACCTTTTCCAAATGCTCCATATGGTTCCCCCCTTCTTGGAGAAGACTGTGATGTCATCCAGCTAAACTAGGATGAACCTATTTATGAATCCTCTAAAGGCAATATCCATTACCCTTTGAAATGTTGCACCAACATTAGATAGACCAAATGACATCTTTGCATATGCCATGGTTCCCCATTTGGTTGTGAATGTTGTCTTAATTCTATCCTCCTCTCTGACAAAGATCTAATTATAGCTAGAGAAGCCATCCAACAATGAAAACCTCTCTACCCTTGCAACTGTTTACAAAATCTGATCCATAGAGGGCATAGGGTAATGATCCTTCAGAGAAGCCCAATTCAGGTCCTTGAAGTCTACACAGAGCCTAATCTCTCTGTTCTTCTTTCTCACGGGCACTAGATTAGCAACCCAAGTAGAATACTTGATAGGGAAGATAATCCTTGCTTGTATGATCTTAGCAAGCTCTTTCCTCATGAGAAGCTCGATCTTTGGATTTATAGGTCACTGATTTTGGCGAACTGGCCTGCAATTAGGATCTAGATCAATGGCATGCTGAGCCACATTTGGATTAATTCCTTTAAGATCTTCATATGTCCATGCTAGGACATCATTGTATTTTTGGGCAAGTCTTATGAATTCTTGCTACTCTGTATCACCACATACCTTTCCTAGCAGAAACTCTTTGTCCTAGACGACAATCACCTTCTAGTAATCTTCTTTCTTGAAGGTCATGTTATTTGTATCTCCCCTGAACTCATCATCATAGCTGAAGATGGCCTCAAGAGTAACTAGACCCTTTAGCAACTTGTTTGATTTGAGCTGGATGATTTGATCACCATAGCATTCTTGCAACCTAGGCTGCGCTATGGAGGAAAACTCTGCTTCATTATAAATAAAGCTCACAATCTACTCATTGTTGTCAAAGACCTGCCAATGGATATCATTATTAGGAACAAATGGTCTGACAACAATCCTCACATGCTAATCAAGACCTTGGAATAAGTCTGTAGGTGGAGAAAACTAAGCCCCCACCATTGCTAATTGATCAGCATTAGTATTTAATTTCCTTGGGATCACTTGTAGGTTGAGAGCATCAAAACTCTCAAACAGGTCCCAAACTCTATGTCTATAAGCTCTTAGAAGCTAGTTTTTTGATTGCACATCTCTCCCTAACTTGGTTAACCACCAATTCAGTGTCACCAAAGATCTCTGAATGCTTGATATTTTTCTTCTCAATAATCAATAGGCCATGAACCAATGCCTCATACTCTGTTACATTATTGGTGCAAGAAAAGTGCAACCTATGAGCAAAATGCAACTTCTTACCAGTCAAAGAGACTAGTTAAACAACTACACTAGCTCCATTCTTACTCTTCACACCATCAAAAAACATCTTCCATGGGCCATTGGAGTCATCATCAGGCTTGAGTACAAAAAGAGTTGACGAATCCCCTTCATGGATCATGTAGTTGCCCAAGTTAGTTGCCTCAGTAGTATCATAAGGATCAAAATTTCCATGATCCCTTGCCCACTCATCAAGAAAAAGGTCAGGGATAGGAAGAGGTGGAGGTTCTACCTCAATAGGCTCTGAGTCATGGACTTCCTCACCCTGAATCATCACATGTGGGTTCACAAGGCTGTGGTCGTAATTCTCCACATGATATTCTAAAATTGGTTTAGCCTTGATGGTGAATCGTGCACCATATCTGGTCCTCAACAACATATGAGACCAGTAAGAAGAAAGATAGCCACCTACCTTGGCTATGAAATCCCTTGACAAACAAATGGCAAAGAAAGGAGGAAGATCAATGACTAAAATGTCTTGTTTGAAAGTTAGGTTAGGACATGCATGCAAAGTCAAGTCCAATCCCTTGATCACTCCTATAGGGTTCACTGAGGTGTCATCCAGTTGTAATACTCCTGATGAAACAGGGGTATACTTGATGCCTAATGCATCTGCTATCCTCTTGGGCATGACCGAAACACTAGCCCCAGTCTATCATGTAGTTGTGCACTAAAAACTTGCCAAATGATTAAAGAAAAGTAGAAAGGAGATGGTTTCTTGACTGTACTTACTTGTCCTTCACTTGGTTGCACTAGGCTGATAGGGGCTTTCTCTTTCTATTTCGATGATGGATTAGATGTTGCTCACTCAACTGATGGGAAGTGCCTCAAGGCTTCTTGTAATAGATCCCTCTAAGAGGAGATGGACATCACTTCCAACATGGAGACATTGATATTTATTTTCTTCATCTGCTCCATGATATTTAATGGAATAGTGGCTGCCTTGTGCATTGAGGGAATCCAAGTTCCCCTCTTTGTTTGATCTATAGTTTGCTCAGGCACCTTTAAGCCTAGTAGAATTTCTTTTGTAGCAGTAAATTTGCTGCTCTGAATTGGGATTGTGGCACTGGCCACTTTGGCCTTTGGAAAAGGCTCCTTTTGTAATACAATAGGCATAGGGCTAGCCTCCAACTACCTCTTCTTTGACCTGATGTTGTCTAAAATGGGCATAACAACATTGTCTATAGGCTGATTGACAACACAAAAGTCTTCTGGAGTCCATAACATCATACTAGCATCAGGGGTAGCCTCATTTTGAACTTCAAGGTTGCTATTGGTTGCCTTTGATAATGATGTCTGATGAGTGTGAAAGTTTTGCACCATCAAATCCCTCTCTTGTGCACCAAAAGCAAAAGATGATTGATTGTGAGGTTGGTTACAGGGATAGCACCAATTTGCCTCCTGGGCCAAATTATTATGAGTAGGGACTAAATCCCTAACTAGATTTATAGCTGGTATTTGTTGGATAGGTCGAATAGTTTGTAAAGGCTATGCAGGGTTATGATTTTGGTATCTATTCTATTAATAACCCTAGTTCCAATTTTGGTTTCTATTAGGATTATACTCTTGATTCAAAATCTGATTAGAGGTATGCTCCTGGTTATAATTTTGATAGGGTTTGGGAGTAGTTTGAATAGCTATACTATTCACCTTATTTGTCAAATTAGACATTAGGGTCTTAAGGTCACTCTCTTTTGAGAAACAAAGGATGTTGAAGCTTTAGGCTCTGGGATAGGAGCAATAATGGGTTGCTGGGATGAGGAAGGCAAGTCTAGAAAAAGTGGGATAGGACGCCTGGGAGCAATTTTCCTAGCCTATATTAAACAATTTTTAGCTTTCAGAGTTGTCTCATAACCATTTGGTAGTCTCAGCACCCATTGATTGCATCATCACAACAATTTCAGAATTTAAAGCTCTTAAAAAGTACAAGAAAGCACCTTGTGGAGATGGCATGAGGGTAGCTGGAATTCTCTCCCATGCCCTCTAGAATATGAAGTTAAAGTCTGCTAGCATCTCACTTGGAGCCCTCTTGATAGTTGTCAACTTCTCAAGTAATGAAACATTATCTGCCCTCTCTCAAAATTGTTTGTAGAGGGCTTCTCCCAATTCATCCCAGGTATGTATTGAAGCAGGGGTCAAGCTCCTGAACCATTGAAGAGCTCTTCCCTTGAAAGATGAGATCATGAGATGGACTGCAACATCTTCATGTTGTATATGATGGACTAAGCACATGTTAGGTATATCTTCGATTTGCTCAGTAGGGGTTACCCGTGAAGGGTGAAACACTTTTTAGGGTTGCAGTAGGTATGTCATTGTATGCAGCCAAATCTAATGGTCTTCCTCCATTAAAGGTCACAAAAGGAAAATTTGTTGTCATCCTAGGAATGTTTAGATTCAGTCTAGGGACATACAAGCTTCTTCTATTATACTAAAACCTAACAAAAGGGAGTGTGGACTAAGCTCTTGAAGGAGGTAAAACTGAGGTGCTACCCCTTCTCACAGGAGACCTAGATAACCTAGACCTTCTCCTTGAAGAAACAACAGATAATTTAGCAAATTGGAAATTACCTCTTGAAGACGCCCTAGTTTGCATAGGCATAAAAGATGGCACTGATCAGAGCTAGACACATGTAGAGTCGCCAGGTGCACAAAAATTCTGCTAAAATGCAGAGTGGTGAGATGAACACCAAATTCTTAAATTGATTCTTTGATTGCTTGAATCCCACTAGATGTGCCAAAAACTATTGTCACATAGATTTGCACCCAGTGTTGAAGGTTTTTAGGGCTCCAACAATCTAGTGAAACATTGAGATGACCTCTACGTGTGGGACCCTATAGGGAGGCCAAATCTCCAGAGAGAGGCTGGTTCCTTTGTTGAATGAGAGATTCAACGATCCTAAGACTAAACCTAATCTATCCACCAGTTATGGAAAGAGGAAGAGGGAGTAAAACTGAAATTGAAAGAAGGTGATACACCAGGTTCAAATATAAGAGGCCTCACAGAACTGAGAAGATGCACAAAATAACTAGATACAACTAACAAACATACACAGATCAAACTAATTTTAACAGAGGCAAGGAGCAAGAAATGATTAGAAAGGAATTAAGAATTCATAGAAACATCATTCTTAGTTTACATAGGTTTAAGACTAGCATGAAGAGGCAAAATAACTAGCATATATTCAATCAGAAGGCATGGTTACAGTAGAGGAGTGCTCTGTTTGGAATACAGAAGCATCAGACTAACTATTTTCCAACCTTTTTTACATCTTGCATTCATGCATATATGGAATCTGATTCCAAATGACCTAATTCAGTTACAATAAATTGCCCCATGGGCTTTATCAGAAAATATCTTTGTCTGAAGGGATGTCTATCTGTAAGAATTAATTGCAAAAAATATCTAAAGACCTGGGCAGATGAAAGATATTTCCTTTCAATACAATAGTTGATTTATCACATGCAACCATAAATGCTACAAATATTGGATTTGTTTTGATGGAAGAAGAGAAAAACTTTGAGAAAAGCTTTTGCAACACATTAAAAATCAAACCCTTGAGTCTATGTGTCCTCATCGGCTCTAAATTCTTTGAAAAATTGGCCTCTGCAATGCCGCCTGGCCAAATTCGTGCATCTTCCCACCTTCGAGATGCCATGACAAAATTTACAGATCACCTGGAGTACTCTGACAGCTTCCATGTGGGATATGAGCTTCTGTAAAACACCAACGAGCTCCTTGAAGTGCCACATGGACTGCCACATTGAAGTCAACAGTCCTCTATCTTCTAAAACCTTGTGTTGACGCTAACTAGGACTTTACTACAGTCCCACACACCATATCTATTGCTATGTAAACCTATCATGGAGCTGTAGCTACATTTTGTGCCTTATTAACCTTCTAGGTCGTTGTCCTGCAACAATCCCTCAAGACCCCTGTGGGGCTATGGCTAGCGGTCACATTATACCGCAGACTCCCGCAAGCCCACACACATCTTTATCAGTAGCTGCAAGACTGCGATGACCCTTTAATGGCTCCACTCATGCCTTTACCGCCAACTCACATAGTGGAGAGAAGACCCCCATAGGGCTACGGTAACATTTACTTCGCGTCTTAGGCTCTTGCAAGCCTGTGCACACATTTTCTGACCGTTGTGGCAATGCGGTAAACACTTTACATTTTTACCTTTAATCCATCGCTATCCCGTAGACTGTTCTATTAACTGTCACGGCAATGCGGCGACAGTTAATCTTTTACCGCTAACCTGTAGAGTAGAGAAAAGACCCCTGCAGGGCCGCGAGAAACATCTTATACCCGGCTCAAGCCTTACCACAAGCCTATACATCTTTCTAATGATCTCTGCGAGACCATGGTGAACACATTGTTTCTCATTGCTATCCCGTCAGCTGTTCTAATAACTGCCATGGCAATGCAGCGATAGGTAATCTTTTACCATTGGCCCGCCATGCTTCATACAGATCGTTGCGGTATTGCGGTAAGTGTTTCAAACCACTTCTTTTACTCCCGCAAGCCTGCAGACCTCTTTTTTTGATGACCGCGGTAATGCCGTAAGCAGCTATATGGCACCCTAGCTCCCGCAAGCCTGCAAGGGTTCATCAGACATACCTGCGGGGATGTGGTAATGATAAAATTTACAAAGATTTAACATACCATGACAGGAAATGACTTAGTACAGATTTAGCAATGGATTTTTAATAGCAGAAGGATTAAGACAATTTTATGAAACTCTGATTTGGGGTTTAAAGAATATAACCTAGGGCTTAAAGGGCAAATAAGGTAAACACTTAGAGATTTTTTGGTTTTGGCTATTTGGCTGGGAAACAAAATAGGACAACAGGAGGGATGTATTAGTTTGCATGTCGGTAGCCTTAATCTAGGTACCAATGACAAGGGAAAGCTGAGTCTATCGATGAGGCATGAGAGGATGATGAGGATGAAATGATAAAGGGATAATGTATAACGGATGAAAAGGATGAGTGATAATGGGATAGTGGATAAGTAATAGTGGATAGTCGATAGGGAGTAAAAGGAAAGGATGTGGGGATGAAGGGATTGGGTGATAGGGGGGAATAGAGTGCTCAAACTGTATGCATGGTATTAAAATTATGATCAAGGAGAGGATAGGATGGGGATGTGAGGATAGGGGGATGATAGAGTGGGGGGAAAGGATAGGAAATGAGGGAGGATAGGTAGGTGATACAGGATGATAGATATAGGATGGACGAATGGAGGATAGAGGAGAGGTAGATATAGGGAGTACAAAGGTGATCTCCAAGGGCTATGTCACTCAGGAAGAGGATGCCCCACTTGAGATGTGTCATGTATGACTAGGTGTTATGATGGTGGGGGAAAGGGATGTACATTCTGGGATATACTTGGAAGGAAGGTATGTCAAGGTGTGTCCAAGGAATGTCTTACATATTTTTCCCCCATCCTTAAAAGGATCACAAGCAGGGAAGGAGGATGAAAGGATGATAGTATTGATAGGAAGATGTGGTGGATAGAAGACAAGAGGATAAGTGGATAGGGTTAGTGAAGGGGATTAATGGATAAGTAGATGGATAAGATGATAGGATGAGGATATGTGATAATTGGGGAAATGATAGGCTAGGCGAGATTTGCCCCCAAGTGTAGGGTGCAAATGGAGGAGGGGTTACACATGACGCCCACAAGGGGTTTTCATCATGGTACTTGCCCAAGGTGCCATGAGAAGTGGCTTTCACCATTGGATGAATGTATTTCTCTTTACTTGTTTTTTATTTTAATTTATTTAATTTTTTTCCTTTTTTTCTTTTTTTTTGGGTTTTTTGGAATATTTGGTTGGGATGGATGGATATGAGAGAGGAAGAGGGTGATATGTAGGATGAGGGGGACTCAAGTATCTATTTCCATCGCAAGGTGATAGTGTCCCATTTGGATGGATGTTGCACATGGACCATGTTGAATGTAAGGATACAAATGTATGTTGGTAGATAGAGAATAGTGGATTATGGATGGATGGTGATAGTGGATTATTACATGGATTATGGATGGTAATGATGGATGATGGTGAAATGAGGAATTATGCAAAACCATGGACCATAGGGATGGGATGGGGGAGATATGTGGGATAAGGGATATAAGATGGAGGGATGAAGGCATGTGGGAGTGTTGTGGGAATCAAGACCAATGGTTGCACACACTGTTATATCCCCAACCTTGACTATATTTAACTTTTACTTTTTATGAGATTAACTAGATCAGTAATCATAGATTAATGATCTGACGTTTGTGGAAAATGTCAGGATAAATCATTGGTTATATGGATTATGATTAATGTTGTTTGTTTAGACATGAGATTACATGTAATTGAGATTATTTTAGTATGATGGCATAGTGGTTTGATGATGATACACTGATCATGGTTTTGAATTATTGTGAGTGTAACCAAGAAAAGAGAATTCCAATTTTGAGAAGGGAAGGAGAGTATCACCTGGGAGAAGGAAATAGATGTTATGGAAAAAGACAGGTTGCCATTTGAAATTTTAACGTTGTTCTTTATGTGAACCATTGTAAGACTGGGTATGTTTTAGTCATTCTTCCTTATTTAGTCAATTTTGATCCGACTAATTGTTGTCATGTCAAGTTAGGGTTTATTGACGTCTTTTACATCAATCTGACTAAATAAATGTTCTCAAAATATTATTATTAGTCGGAGTTAACCTTTGTCTTATCAGGGTTATCCTATATGTTTATTTATTACGTTGGTGTATATCAATTTATTTACTCTAAATGTTTTGCTAAGATTGCAAAGTAGGGGAGTGAACCTTGAAACCTCATTCACAATTTGGTGCTTCTTGATGCTATACCATGTTGTTGGTACTGCTATCTTAGTGATAGTATAGATTACCATATTGTACTTATAGTATACTTTTGTGATGTATGTATATATGTATTATGTGGTTTATCATTATTTTTCACCACCTTTTGCTATGATAATTATCTAGTGATTTATTATCACTATGTTCTCATAGATTATGCAACCCATGTTCTCCGAAGTATGGAGGAGTGGGAGTAGTGCTTATGGAAGCCCAACCAACCCATGATTATAGCACAATCGAGTGCTGCATGCTCTCGATGGGAAGGCTTTTCGGTGATGGTGGAGCTATTCCCGCAGGAGTGGGAATGAGAATGGAAACTCTTGATACCTCTACTGGGAAAAGGGACATTTTGGAGTGAGTGTTGAGTATCAAAAAGAATGGAGGATGAAGCTCTGAGGAAGAGCAAGAAACTGAGATAAGTTAAAGCTCAAGAAACGCATAAGCTTCACATATGATTATTGACAGACTACACATTAGTCACAGGTACTCCACTAACTGTGTAACACACATTGTGATACTGTAATACAATATTAAGTTGTTACTATTGGCCTTAAAGGCCAAAATATGTAGTTAAACTTTATTTTCACTGTGATAGCCCATAGAGGCCATGAGGTCGAGGACAGGTAAATTTTGTTTTCACTATGACAGCCCATCAAGGCCATGAGGCCGAGGGTTGGTAAACTTTGTTTTCACTGTGATAGTCCTTCGAGGCTATGAGGCCAAGGATTTGTATTAACTTGATTGCTTATTGAGGCCATGAGGCTGAGGATGTGAAAATATATTTGTATTAGTTGAAAGCTTGTATGTGCCTTTACAGCTGAGACATATGATATTTCAATAGAAGCTATGGAGCCTGATAATCTTGATAGCATATCACACTGCTATAGCAGTATATGAATATAACCATGACATGGTAATGGCTGGTATTCAAATAATCTTTATTCAAGACTATGAAGTCTTTAGTCTTTTTATAGGGTTGAATTGAAAGCCTATCTCTAGCCATGCTTTCAAGATAAGGAAAGATGGTGTATTACTCTATTTACCTCGTAGTTGGCTAAGAGCCACTACACTTATTCTGTGTGCTATATATTTCTCAAAAAATGTTGTCGATTGAACTTTAAGGTTCTTGGCATAAGATATATAATATAAATATTTCTTCTTATATGTGTCTTCAGTTGTCTCTTGATAGAAAAAGAGTAGTAGGCTCTTCTTTAATCATTAAAGATGACAGAGTTAGTAATGATAACAATATTTTCACACTCTCTCTATATATATTATGAACCTTGGATATGAGATAAGATGCATAGATATAATCTTGCATTATCTTTGGAAAGAAAACAATAGAGCAGGGTAGCTCAATAATCGTGTTATCTTTTGAATACTATTTATAAAGATGGAAGGTATTATTATTACCTATCAAGTCTCTAGTAGACTATGATTATTTCTATGACAAAATTTGATATATTTATTGTTATCTTGAGGTAACTAATGATTTATTGTGACATTGGGACTGGAGATGATAGCTCTCTAAATGCACCTGACACATATGACAAAGTATGGAACTTGTTTTACAATGGTATTGTCGATTTGAATGAAATATGATTTAGTCAACAAGGATCAGATGGAGATCCATTAACCTAAACATTTATTCAAACTCATCTCATAGAGATGTTATCCACAACTAATTTTGTGGTAAGAAACCAAGAACTTATGTACTTAAGAATGGAATAGAGTGACGAGGAGTCACATATTCCATGTTGTAGATGCAATGAGAAAACCAATAAAATATACTCTATGAAACGGAGTTTGAAGTCCAAGAGGATGGACTACATTTATGACCAGGAAGGGTCTGTTGGTGCCTACATGAACAGTCAGGTTTCAAGCATTTAATTTTGCAGGCACCTTCCCAAAAAGTCCAAAAAGTTCTAAGTCAAGGAGGATCACCCTGATATTCAGAGGAGGGGGTCATCATATTTCTAATATCGGCCTGATATTCTTGCGGGGGGTCATATTTCATCTGTGACCTAATTTTCGGCCCGAGGGGTGCTATTTTGAATAGTGGTCATCTTAGTTATGATCACCCCAATGTTACAACAAAGCTACAGTTCACCCTAATATTCTGCGGGAGGGTCATATTTCTGATATCGTTCATCTTACGAAGATCCACCTGATATTGCAATGTGATGATGACATCATTTGGATTGGTGGGGTGCATCATGTGGTCTTCAACATGATAGTTATTATCAGTAGGTATTATGAGGACCCCCCTGATCGCTGATGAGGATATGAATATGATGATGGCATGAATGTGATCAGGAGGTTCATCGGTGAAGTATTTGGTATACATATGATGAGGAGGATCTTCCTCCGATGCATCAGCAGGTTGTGCCGATGGGGGTGATATTTCTCATCAGGGTGATGTGGTCATCAGGGCGATGTGAAATATCGGGGTATCATGCAGGAGGCAGTATCGGTGCGGATGAGGAGATATCATGATGAGGTCTAAACTGGCGTCATCAGGAGAAAAGTCACTGACATCATATATGCTCATGGCCTAGTTTATAAAGTATTGAGGAGGTCGATGCGGGGTGAATGTGGGATAATTAGTTCTCACATGATTTGAAAAATTAGGGTCATATTTCTTGGCGGGAAAATTTCAAAGGTGCATGGTCTACTGTATTTCCCAAGGCCGTGGGTTGGTATGCCTTTAATGGTGGATGTTACAGGGTATGGGCGAAGGCATGGATGACTCATGTACCTGATTGAAGATGTGAATCCCCAGGCAGCGGTGCAAGGCTCGAGACCAGCCACTCTTTCCTCCTCCTCTGCCTGCTGCATTCAATGTTTGAGTGCCATTACCCATGATGTGTTGTATCTGGTGATTTTTGAGTCAACCATGTACTTTTAATGCTGAGTGCACCTTCCTTGCTATATATAGCAGGCTGTGTTACTCATTTGCTGTGGGGGGGAGACTTGGGCAAATTTTTTTTGTAAATAATGAAAAATAGGGCATCTCCTTGCTGCTGTATCTCATTCTAGAGTTTATGAGTTGCATCATGAATGTACATTGCAGATATACTTAGTTTCATTGTTGATCTATATGAAAAATGCTTCATTACATGTGTTTACTTGTCTATCTCCTTTGCTGTATGCATTTCCTTCTTCTGAATCTGGTTGCTAAGGGTTTCTCAGGTTCTAGGGTATGGATTTCTGTATCACATGCTTCATCTCTAACTTCTATTCAAGGAGTGGATTAAATTGTTTTAGGTTAAGCATGGAGAAGGTTGTATGTCAGTAGGGATATCTATAAGTAGAGGCAGCTAGATACTCATCCTTGGGTGATGTTTGTAAGGCAAGCATCAATCTAACCCCATGAAACTTGAATGCCAGTTGCAATCCATTCTTTTGTATACGTCTAGTTGACTCCTTGCCCTGAGATAGGCACCGGTCTCCTTCTGGACTAGTAGTTATGACCCAAAACCCCTTGTCTTGCATCCAAGACATAAAATCCATCTTTTCATAACTTCCACCCTATTAGTTTGTAGGAGTAGGATTAAGACCCCTGCATACTCTCATCCACAACCAGACAAATATGTCCAAGAAAGTTGTCAACCTTGTGATTTATCACCCAAATCTTGGTCCTAGAATGAGAGTATTCTGCCTGATATTGTAAAGCTAAATCTTCCTGTCATTAGATGAGTCAATGTTACATCTTTAGCTATAGGGATACCCCCCTTGGTGCGGCAGAACCAGAAGTGAAGGGGAGGCAGCTCACGCAACCTCCCATATCTATTGGCTGAATCTGCCTATGCATTGGAGCTGGCAAACCCTCTGCCGATTTGGGAACCAACAGGGTCAACCAAAAACACTATACGATGAGATAACTTCTAAGTCAAGTTAGAGGTGTGTGAACATTTGACTACGTTCATTGCGAAACATTTATTTATATTAAAACTTTTGCCAAAGTAATGCATTTGTCTCTACATGCATTAGTCAGTTCACTATACTCCAGATGGCATAACCATCCAGTAGTGTCATACATAGTCAGAGCGGATCTATAGATGTATGACCGTGATGAGTTCTGAACGACACAACACTAGAACTTAGATGGCAAACCTTATGGTTCTTTATATCTACTTCCTTCATGAAGGATAGGGCCACTTCTAGGTAGGAAGTTGTACAGGGGACCACCGTTCTGTGGTTAGTGGAAAAGCACTCGAGTGATGCTCTCCTTCCCAAGCAGATGATAAGTCGAGACTTATGAAGACAGATATCAATCTCCAAATGTAGTATATTCTATTCTATGACTCGACAGTCAAAATTTTATGTAAAACATATCATTATTGCCATGAGAAAAATATTAGGATTGTAAAGTGAAATAATTCACTATTATGTTATCTTTGAATATGTTGCAAATTTTAGTTTGAAATTATTCAGAAAAGATATGCATTTTAATTATTGATTATGAAATTGATTATTGTTAAATAGAAAAATGATTATGTTGATTGTGACTATTTACTTGATGGTAAATTGAGTTGATAATCAGGGTAATATGAATATACATGTTACATATGGTATCAGAGCTACCAGGTTCAATACATGGACCTATGAGCTCACTACATGAAATCTTCCTTAGACATTAATAGTTGCTAATGTTTGGATGTTCTTTTGCTAGAATGGTAAGAACAAGAATGACACCAAGGAAGAAGGTAATGTGAAATGGACGTTACCTAAAGACTATGAGGGAGCGAGCCTCAAGAATGAAAAGCCTTGGCTAAACTGGTTACTTGAAAGGCACATGGTTATCTGATGATGAAACTTTTGCTGATGCTATTAAACGCATCAAGCAGAAGGACAAATTAGTTAGGGCTACTGCTCCTATCTCTAAAAAATGAATTAGTGAAACCCTTTACACCTAAGGATTTACCATTGGGGAGTGATCCTAACGCTCCTATTGTTACTTGGGAGGACATAGATGAGTACTTGCGAATACGTCCACCTCCTAGGTCTGATTTGATGAACCTCAATGATGAGGATAAACTTGGGAAGATCTCCCAATATGAAAGTGACTTGCAGTTGCAAGATGTGAAAAATTGTAATAAATGATAGACTTTATGTAGTCCATGGAAACTATAATGCAATTTTGATATTTTGGCAAACCTTTCTTTTCTTGTTAAGATTGCATAAATGTGAATGGATTTATGTTATGAATGGATTCAATAGTATGAAAAAACAAATTGAATGATTAACCTGCAAACTTCATGAGAAGTAGATTGCAACATGATTTAGACATGAACCAACATTGGGGATAGCCAAGAGGAAGGGCAACCTTTAGGCCACTCCAATTCAAAACTTGACCAGATCCTTACTATGCTTCATGAGATGAGGGTAAGAATTGGAACTCTAGAGTAGGAGGTTAGGGGTCAAAATGGACCCAAGCAGGAAGCCTTCCATGGGGGTGATGATGAGGAACGTCATGAAAACACCAACCAAAGTGGATGTAGAGAGAATAACTCTAAAATAAGACAAAATGAGGATAAAAGACACCACTTGGCTCTGGAATTATCCAGAGATATGAAAAAGGTTACACCTACCAAGTTTAATGGGACTGTAAGCGGGGATGCATGTTGGTTGTTTTAAATTCCCAACCTGATCTCAAGAAAATAGATCTATAGAATAGCGATTTCTAGTAACCAATCTGTCTTGAGGGATTGGCCAACGAATAGGAAATGGGGTTTTAATCCCCTTTTCCTCTAAACTTTAGGCTATGCAAGACCAAGGAGGGTGTTCCCATTTTGTTTGAAAATAGCGTTTAATAAAACCGGGGGGGGGGGGGGGGGGGGCGTCTCTAATACTTGCTTAAAACACTGTTACTGAAACAAATATGTTCCTTCTAGATTGCTTTAAGAATTAATGATAGAGGAAAGTAATGGGCTAGATTCTTAAGCTTCAACAAAATTCTTTGCATAGGAATATGTAAAAATAAAATAGCATCTAAAACCTACAGCTAAAAGGGAAAATTGTTTTGATATTTAATGATGAGGATAATCAAAGGGAGGTTATGTATAGTGTAGCATTTTAAATGGATCAGTACCTATTCCAAGGGTCATAGAGTTAGAAACTGATGTAAACACAAAAGAACTATTATGTAATCAATCTTAGTTTACTATGAAGATAAAATAATACCTTACATTAAAATATCTCACTAACTTCAAAGTTAACCATGCTTAGTTATCCCTGTAAACCAATACTACATTCAATATTCTCTTATAGCTATTATTTTACTACTTGAGTAAATACCACAAGAAGAATATACAAACACAAGAAAGACTGTGATGATGAATAAATTGATCATTAATCAAAATTGTCTTCATAAATGTAATAATGTGTACATGAGTAGGAGATAGTATGCCCTGAAACTCAACAATAACTTGTAAAGTAAACTGTTAATGAATTACAAAACAATATATGCAATTACATCAAGAATTTTGAACTCAAAATGAAGACTAAAACAAGATGGCTAATCTTCATTTCAAAAGCTAACTATGTACAACTCCTCCATGATCAGATTGATTCCACACTTCAGACTGAGTTTGGAAGACATGACCTCGAACCAATATTTTTTTAATAAGCCCTGAATTCCCTTTTATAAAATAAGGGAGCAGACAAGCTATAGGCTTAAAGACAAAAGAAGTTACAATTTGTTTAACTAGAAGATGAAGCTACAACAAGATGCAAGTGTAACTGTATCTCAGTTGTAGAGAGAGATGCCCCTATAACAAAAATACCCACACATGTTGAGGTACCTGCTTCTGTACTGTATGCTCTCTCACTTTGACGGGGTTTATTCAGGCTGTGATGTTGATGGATGGCTATTTGTTAGATGACATTAGAGCTCACATACCCATCATGTGCCATCTAATTTAAATTAGAGCATTTGCTACTCTTTTTATCCCAACCAAGTACGAAAGAGTGAGAATAGTTGCAAGGAACAATATCAGAAGAAAACCCCATTAAATGGAGTTCTTCGCTTTATGTCTGTTGTCCTTTGCAAGGATGTGATTCCTCTTTCATGATTGAGTGGTTACCAACCAGCTCAACCAGACAAAAAACATACGAAAGTACATCAGGGTAGACATGGATACGCCATTTATCCAGCAAGGGGGGTAGCAGCAATAGCAAAAAGAGAGCTTTCTATCTTCATATGCTACATCCGAAGAGGAAACATCCCCACTACTAGAGTTGATGCTTTGTTAGGAAAAGTAGATGTGGGAGGAAGGCAGAGAGAAATGTTTTCCCTCTGCATGAGAATTCAATCTGCCAACTCACAAAAATAAGGAATTACTGGAGTCTGGAGATAAAAACTCAGGGTCCTAGTCTGGATGAAACGATAAGAAGAAGAAAATCTCATAGAAATTTAAAGAATACTACTACTGCCCCAGAATCTTTCCAATTCCCCCCATTCTATAGAAAACGAATTCTCTAACACTTTTAAGTCTGTAAGGACAGATTGATAACCATGAGAACACAGAGGAGAATCCAATAGAACAGGGGAGAAAAAAGAACATATAGGAACAGGGGAAAGCCATATTGTCAATAGGATCAAACAATGTAGGAGGCAACATTAGTAAATACCTATTTATAGAAACTCTGGGATATCTTGCACACATCCACTACATCTTTGGTTTAATAAATTCCAATTACTTCAAGGTATTTCTGCCATAAATGGAAATCTTTTGAAGATTACCAAAATGAGCAGAAAGATAGAATTTCATTATTTTGCTTAACTGAAAACATCACTTCTTACATTGAAGATGCTAGATCAAGTATCTTGATTTCATCATTTCAGCTTTGTCATCTTGCCATAACTCGTCACACAATAGATGAAAGGTCATTTCTGGTAGAAGCATGAATTTCTAAAAGTTGATCCTGCATAAGCCAATCTTTCAGTTAGTAAATTCCCTCGTTGTGATGGCGATGGAGACTCTGCACATGCCTGATAAATTAATTTTACAATGAAGTATTGTTAGATCTAGTGCCAACACATCCCTTCATCAATTTTTTGAATCTGAGCCATCGATCAGGTTTTTAGCTGACTCAAATCAACGATGTTGATTTAGTCCATTACATGGAAGGAGATTGTTGTTGAGCAATTACCAATAATAGCTAGCCACTTGGACAATCCTCTAAACTAAGATCTCGAGAAGACCCCTTAAGCAATATAGTTAGGACATTATCCATGGTTCTGCACTCAAAAGATCTGGCAGAAGATTTGATCTCTATGGAATGATAGAGAATCGTTGTATCAACCGCATGCAATGGGACAACTCCAAAAAAGCATCATTGTGTCTGGAGATTTTGACACATCATGATTTCATCCCCCAAAGCACAATCCTGCCCTCCAGAGTCCATGTGTCACGTTTTCTACCCTTATGCGGCCATTTAGAGGGACCCTTTGGGGAAGCACAATGAAACAACAAAAGTCATAGAAAAGCCACCACGTAGCGCCAAGGACCTACCACTTTCTTTCTTTGCAACCGAAGACGGTTTCTGGCTAGCTGGCACCCTTTCCGCAGTTCCACAAGCATTTTCTTTGTCAATATTTTTATGCTGGCGGATTGGAGGAAGTGAATCAATAATTGCCACCTATCAAAAAAGGGTTAGCGGGATCAGACCTTGGTATACATCCTTTTTTAAAAACATCCTTCGTCTACTAGGAAAAAAGGGGGTTTGAAATAAAGAATAATAGGCATGGGTCGGAGGAAGTGACTATATGGTAAGGGGCTGATTAAAGAATGTCTTTTTGGGGCACAAAGAGGCAACTAAAGGTTTGAGCAACAGACAATAAGAAGTCACCGTAAAAATATAAAAGTGTTTTCCATCATGCCCAACATAATGGTTTAGGGTTTAAGGGGTTTTATTCAAAATATTTTTACTGTGCAAAAACCCTAAGCCAGAGATCTTCTAACCTGATGACACAACTATTTGGGCTAAAATACCAGAGCTATCAAAAAATTTTATAGGGTACCATTAGGTTTTAAATTCCCAATCCGGTCTCGAGAAAATAGATCTACAGAATAACCATTTCTAGTAACCGATTTGTCTTGAGGGATTGGCCAACGAACAGGAAATGGGGTTTCAATCCCATTTTCCTCTGAACTTTAGGCTCTGCAAGACCAAGGAGGGTGTTCCTATTTTTTTTGAAAATAATGTTTAATAAAATGAGGGGGGGTCTCTAATACTTTCTCAAAACATTGTTACTGAAATAAATCTATACCTTATAGATTGCTTTAAGAGTTAATGATAGAGGAAAGTAACGGGTTAGATTCTTAAGCTTCAAGAAAATTCTTTGCATAGGAGCATGTAAAAATAAAATAGCATCTAAAACCTGCAACTAAAAGGGAAAACTGTTTTGATATTTAATGATGAGGATAATCAAAGGGGGGTTAAGTATAGTGTAGCATTTTAAATGGATCAGTGCCTGTTCCAAGGGTCATAGAGTCAGAAACCAATGTAAATGCAAAAGAACTATTCTGTAATCGATCTTAGTTTATTGTGAAGATAAAATAATGCCGTACATTAAAATATCTCACTAGCTTCACAGTTAACCATGCTTAGTTATCCCTGTAAACCAATACTACATTCAATATTCTCTTATAGCTATTATTTTAATACTTGAGTAAATGCCACAAGAAGAATATACAAACACAGGAAAGACTATGATGATGAATAAATTGATCATTAATCAAAATTGTGTTCATAAATGTAATAATGTGTACATGAGTAGGAGACAATATGCCCTGAAACTAAACAATAAATTATAAAGTAAACTGTTAATGAATTACAAAACAACTTCTGTAATTACATCAAGAATTTTGAACTCAAAATGAAGACTGAAACAAGACGGCTAATCTTTATTTCAAAATCTAACTATGTACAACTCCTTCATGATCAGATTGATCCCACACTCAAATTGAGTTTGAAAGACATGACCTTGAACCAATATTTTTTTAATAAGCCCTTAATTCCCTTTTATAAAATAAGGGAGTAGACAAGCTACAAGCTTAAAGACAAATTAAGTTACAATTTGTTTAACCAGAAGATGAAGCTACAATAAGATGTAGGTGTAATCGTATCTTAGTTGCAAAGAGAGAGATGCCCTTGTAACAAAAATACCCACACATGCTTAGGTACTTGCTTATGAACTGTATGCTCTCTCACTTTGTGGGGGATGGGGCCAACTTATTGTTGATGGTTGACACAATTACCAGATATTGATAAAAGCATAGACACCCTTAAATGTTGCCATCCACTCACAAGAAGATTCACTGCTCTACCTATCCAAGTCGTGTGCCAGAAAATGAGAAAACGTGTAAGGAACAATGTCAAAAGGAAACCCAAGAAGCCTGAATCTCCTTCACTATTTCTAGATTTCTTTGCACGGGTGTGACTGTTCACTTTTGGTTAGGAGGTTTCCAACTTCCTCAACCAGACAGAAACTTGAAGAATCCACACATGGTTGTCTTCAGGAGTGCTGGAAGCCAAGCCGAGAGAATAGAAGTAGCAACAACAATTATTTCTTCTACCCTTAACTGTATCATCCTGGTGGGCAGTCTCCTTACACCTAAAGTTAAAGATCTGTTAGGAAAATTAGATGTAAGGGAGGGGTAGAGGAAGCAATGATGCCTCTCTGCCTAAGAACATAATCCTCCAATGGACAGAAGAAAGGAATTTCTAGAGCTAGGCGATTAGCCCTTAGGGCACACATTCAGATGAGATAAAAGAAGGGAGAAGAAATCACATAGGCTCAATGGATACTACTACTATTCCCTAATTTTCCTTGCACCACCTATTCCATAGAAAGAAGACTCCAAGTCTCCTAATTATGTAAGGGCATATTGATAACCATGAGAACAGGGAAGAGAATCCAATAGAATAGTGGAGCAAAAAGAACATACAGGAACAGGGGAAAGCCATACTATCAACACAATCAAACAATGTAGGAGGCAACTTTACCAAGCACCTATTTATAGAAATTCTGGGATATCTTGCATACATCCGCTACATCTTTGGTTTAACAAATTCCAGTCACTTCAAGGTATTTTTTCCATAAATGAAAATCTTTTGAAGATTACCAAAATGAGTAGAAATATAGAATTTCATTATTTTGCTTAACTAAAAACATCCCTTCTTGCATTGAAGATGCCAGATCAGGTATCTCGATTTCATCATTTCAGCTTTGTCATCCTGCCATAACTCATCACACAACAGATGAAAGGTCATTTCTGGTAGAAGCACAGATTTTCAAAGGTTAATCTTGCATAAGCCAATCTTTCAGTTAGTAAATTTCCTCGTAGTGGCAGCGATGGAGACTCTGCACACGCCTGATAAATTAATTTTGCAATGAAGTATCGTCAGATCCAATGCCAACACATCCCTTCATCAATTTTTGGAATCTAAGCCGTCGATCAGGTCCTTAGCTGGCTCGAATCAACAACGTCGATTTAGTCCATTATGTGGAAGGAGATTGTTAGTGAGCAATTGCCAATAATAGCTGACCACCTAAACAACCCTCTTAACCAAGATCCTTAGAAGACCCCTTAAGTGGTACAGTTAGGACATTATCCGCGGTTTCACACTCAAAATATCTGGCAGAAGATTTGATCTATGCGGAATGGTGGAGAACCGTTGGATCAACCACATGTAATGGCACAACTCCCAAAAAGCATCATCATCTCCAGAGATTTTGACACATCATGATTTCATCCCCCAAAGCACAGTCTCGCCCTCCAGAGGCCACGTGTCACATTTTTCACCCTTCCGTGGTCATGTAGAGGGACCCTTTGGTGAAGCACGATGGAACAACGGAAGCGATAGAAAAGCCACCACGTAGCGCCAAGGACCCACCACTTTCTTTCTTTGCAACCGAAGACAGTTTCTGGCCAACTGGTGCCCTTTCAGCGGTTTTGCAGGCATTTTCTTCATCAATATTTTTATGCTGGCAGATTGGCAGAAGTGAATCAATAATTGCCACTTGTCAAAAAAGGGTCAGCAGGATCAGACCTTGGCATACATCCTTTTTTTAAAAACATCCTTCGTCTACTAGGAAAAAAGGGGGCCATGGGACTGTTTGAAATAAAGAATAATAGGCACGGGCTAGAGGTAGTGACTGTATGGCAAGGGGCCAGTTAAACAATGTCTTTTTGGGGCACAAAGAGGCAACTAAAGGTTTGAGCAACAAGGGATAAGCAGTCATTGTAAAAATATAACAAAAGTGATTTCCAACATGCCCAACACAAGGGTTTAGGGTTTAAGGGGTTTTATTCAGAATATTTTTTACTGTACAAAAACCATAGGCCAAAGATCTTCTAACCTGATGACACAAATCTTTGGGCTAAAATACCAGAGCTATGGAAAATTTTTATAGGGTACCATCAATGGCTCTAGTTGGGGACGTTTGTTCATCCTGAACAGAGTGAGATCATAGAAATACTCTAGAGGAGAAGACCAAACAATAATACACATAATAGCCCCTGGCCATTATGCAAGGGAAAAAACCTGCCCCTATCAAATATTCTATTTTCTAGTGACTTCATTAGGCTATTTCTGAAACCTTCATTATAATCCATCTTACCTCTATCATGGATATTTAGATAGCTCATAGGATAGTTAAATCCATCCTCTTCAAAATATCCCCAGCTGCTCTAAACCAATGGTGATTGAAATATATTGTTACTAAATAGAGGGTTAGCACATGGTTCAATCATATCCAACCAACTAAAATAATTATCATTTCCTGATTGCTGGTCTTCATATACATCTAAAAAATAAAAGCATTCATAATCCATTTGATATTTTGATGCAGAGGCATCCACACTAAAACCTTGACATATAGCATGGATGTCCGCAACCCTTCATCATCATCATCATATTTCTTACTAATACTGTCAGCATCATCATATTTTCCCCTGCTGACCGATATCCTCCTGCAGACAAGCCTTCGCCCTTTCGCATGTCAGCAGCATCATCATATCCGACTATCGGCAGCATCATCATATTCGGCAAGCGCGAACATCCTCCTGACGTTCACTGTTCATCTTACCGCTAACGTCTTTCTTCATCATCATGATGGTCAACATCATGTTCATCAGCAGGATAAAGAACATCCGGTTCCTCCCATATATCTTGATGATGACAACCTTATGCACCTTTCTTTCGATGCTTACGTCACCCAGATATCCTGATGACGATTATCCTGATGATGATGACGTCACATGCAGCTCCTTCAATATCTTACTGTTCGATATCCTGATGACGAATATCCTGATGACGATGACGTCACATGCAGTTCCTTCAATATCCTGTTGTTGGCCAAACTTAACATTATCAGCCCGTGATGGTTTTATCAACCCGATCTTCTACCTTATGCCGATACGCTCCTCCTCAGCAACACCTGATGATGATCACCCCAATGCACATTCACTTTATGCAATCGATTGCATCATGCTCATCTCCACTTACTCGGATGACGCCCGAAGTACCTGCAGGATATACGCAGAAATATCCTGATGATGCCGTTGCGATGGATTTTCCAACCTTAGCGAATTTTGATCCTCTGAACCTCCTGGGATGACCCGATCTGCTTTCAGGGTGATCTTTCAAACTCTAACAATTAACACGACCTAGCACATACCCATGCTAGGGTTCTCAACACCTCTCGACGACGATCCTGCACACCTGCATGCAAACAAACACAAAATGCAGACTAAACCCTAACCTACTGTACATGGCCATTCCACCGATTCGACGAATCAACCGGTGGAATGGATCAGCGAATCCATGAAACCACCAAAATAGCAACTTGATTACACAATGGAGATCAAACAGAAAATGAACACAAACAGGATCTTTATTGATTTCAAAGGATGCAAATACAATATTCAGTCTCTCTCTACAATCTAACTCCTCTGCTCAATGCAATACTATACTATATCTAAAACCAACCTATCCTCATGTATAAATAGGATCTCCTGCGAGTACTACCACTCAATTCCCAGCGGCTGGGAAATCGCTCCAGGCGGCTGGGAGATCCAACCGGACCTACAGCATAACAGCTGTCCTAACAACTATCTAAAAATAGCAAAGCATGGTCAACATGACCTTATTACATGCATTGGTCTTATAAGACCTTCTTGGAAACATTAACCGGACCTAAAACAAACTAACTGCCTCATGGAGGCCAGCTGTCAGGTAGGTGCTCCTGCACCATACTCCCCAACAGAAAAGAACTCATGTCCCATGAGTTAGGTTGTGGAAGTCCTCCACCTTTACACTTTACCATGTCAGTGTTCTGACCTGTTCCAGCTTTGTCCTCTGCTGGCTCTTGGCTGCTCCAAGACTTCTGAACTGTAACTTGCTTTCTTGCAAATAAATCCTCATGCCTGTCAATGTAGGCCTTTCTCATACATACCTTGGGTTTGTCAGGTTGTCTGACCAGAACCTCTGTCTGAATTGCCTCTTGAACTTCTGCCATGTTCAACTCTGTCTTTCTTTCAACTCTTATAGGACAAACAATAGTCCCAACTATGACAACATCCTTGTCATTCCTCTCAACTGGTTGCTGTTTGCAAACCTGTTTCTAAACCTGCTGCTGACCTCTGTCAGTCAAAACTGAAACTTTCTTCAACCTGTTGTCCTTAACAACTCCTTTCCCTGCAGTGTCCTCAACTGCCTTTATGCCTGCTCCTATAGGCATCTGCACAAACTCCTTCTTTCCCACTAAAATGATTTGGGCTGCCCCCTGTGCTGCAGCATTTTCCTGCAATGCAATCAACTTAATAGTTTTCCCATCTTTCTTGATGGTGTAGGTATTAGCATACCCATCATACAGTACCCTTCTATCAAATTGCCATGGTCTACCCAACAGTAGGTGACAACATTCCATGGGCAAAATGTCACACAAAACTCTATCATGATATGCTCCAATCTGAAAATCCACATATGCCTGTTCATAGACAAAAAGTGATTGACTATCACTCACCCAAGATGCCTTGTAAGGGTGATGGTGTGGAATCCTTTCCAAATTCAGTGTATCCACCATTTCCTGAGATACCATGTTGTCTGTTGAACCAGTATCAATGACAACCTTACATACCTTACCTTTGCTCTTGCATGTGGTCTTGAAAAGAGCTCTTCTTTGCATCATATCCTTTGATGCCTGCAAACTAATTCTCCTTAGCATCAATGCTTCTCCCTCCTCAGGATATGCATAATTGTCAGGAACTCTATCTCCTTGATAAGTGTTTGAACTCTGCACACTTTGCTCTACTTTCTCTTCTTGCACAAGTTGTACTCTCTTGTCATTTGTTCTATCATTTCTGGATGATGAACCTTTGCTTTCTGGACATTTGAAAAATGGATGGCCAAACTCACCACAGGTGTAACACTTGCCTGAAAATATAGTAGAACCTCTACCACCTCCCAATCTTCCTCTATTACCTTTCCATCCACCTCTGAAATCAGACTGTCCCTGTCCTTTACCAGTGTCTTCTTGACCCTCATTGGTTTGCCTTGTTGTAGGGGCTAATCCTCTTCCCCTCATATTGTTGCCTCTTCCTCTCATGGACTTATCTTGTCCCCTATTCATCTTTTCTTCAATCCTGATTGCCATTTGATAACAATCCTTCACATTCTTAGGGTTAGCTAAAACTAACTCATCCTGTATGTTCAATCTCAAACCAGCCAAGTACCTAGCCACCTTTTCTACCTCATTCTCATGATGACCAGATCTCATACTCAACTTATAAAACTCCTCAGTATATGCCTTCACATCCATTTCCTTCTGCCTTAAAAATTGCAGCTTCTTAAACATCTGAATCTCATAATCCTTTGGCAAGAATTTACCTTTGATCCTTGCTACCATTTTATCCCATGAAGTGATCTTTGACTTTCCTTGTTTCCTTCTCTCGGATTGTACATAATCCCACCATACCAAAGCATGACCTCCTAACTTGGTCTTTGCAATCTTTACCTTCTGATCCTCAGCAACATCTTCACATTCAAAGTGATTATCAAGTGCAGCAATCCAATCCAGTAACTCATCTTCATTCAAACTTCCATTATACTTGGAAACATCAACCTTTACCTTAGGTTTATCACTCTGCACTGCCTTTAACAGTTTTGCAAATTTCTGGTCTTCAGCATCCAGATCTTCAGCTACCTCTTCATACTCTTCAACAGTATCTTCATCTTCTTCAGACTCACTGTCTTCCACTTCCCTCTTTTTGTTCTTTTCCAGGGCTACAAGCCTGGCTTGAAGTGCTTCAGCAAGCTCCTTCATCTTCCTCATCTCTCTGGCATGTTTTTCCTTCATCTCCTGCAATTCCCTTGCAGTACCACTACCTTTCGGAGGCATTTTGTCAACCTCTCACTCCTCTACCTCTGTCCTTTCAGTGACAGAATCAACACACAACAGCCCAGACCTTTTGCTGAGCTCTGATACCACTATGATGCAGAGGCATCCACACTAAAACCTTGACATATAGCATGGATGTTTGCAACCCTTCATCATCATCATCATATTTCTTACTAATACTGTCAGCATCATCATATTTTCCCCTGCCGACCGATATCCTCCTGCAGACAAGCCTTCGCCCTTTCGCATGTCAGCAGCATCATCATATCCGACTATCGGCAGCATCATCATATTCGGCAAGTGCGAACATCCTCCTGACGTTCACTGTTCATCTTACCGCCAACCTCTTTCTTCATCATCATGATGGTCAACATCATGTTCATCAGCAGGATAAAGAACATCCGGTTCCTCCCATATATCCTGATGATGACAACCTTATGCACCTTTCTTTCGATGCTTACGTCACCGAGATATCCTGATGACGATTATCCTGATGATGATGACATCACATGCAGCTCCTTTAATATCTTGCTGTTCGATATCCTGATGATGAATATCCTGATGACGATGATGTCACATGCAGTTCCTTCAATATCCTACTGTTGGCCAAACTTAACATTATCGGCCCGCGATGGTTTTATCAACCTGATCTTCTACCTTATGCCGATACGCTCCTCCTCGGCAACACCTGATGATGATCACCCCAATGCACATTCACTTTATGCAATCGATTGCATCATGCTCATCTCCACTTACTCGGATGACGCCCGGAGTACCTGCAGGATATACGCAGAAATATCTTGATGATGCCATTGCGATGGATTTTCCAACCTTAGCGAATTTTGATCCGCCGAACCTCCTGGGATGACCTGATCTGCTTTCAGGGTGATCTTTCAAACTCTAACAATTAACACGACCTAGCACATACCCATGCTAGGGTTCTCAACACCTCTCGACGATGATCCTGCACACCTGCATGCAAACAAACACAAAATGCAGACTAAACCCTAACCTACTGTACATGGCCATTCCACCGATTCGACGAATCAACCGGTGGAATGGATCAGCGAATCCATGAAACCACCAAAACAGCAACTCGATTACACAATGGAGATCAAACAGAAAATGAACACAAACAGGATCTTTATTGATTTCAAAGGATGCAAATACAATATTCAGTCTCTCTCTGCAATCTAACTCCTCTGCTCAATGCAATACTATACTATATCTAAAACCAACCGATCCTCATGTATAAATAGGATCTCCTGCGAGTACTACCACTCAATTCCCAGCGGTTGGGAAATCTCTCCAGGCGGCTGGGAGATCCAACCGGACCTACAGCATAACAGCTGTCCTAACAACTATCTAAAAATAGCAAAGCATGGTCAACATGACCTTATTACATGCATTGGTCTTATAAGACCTTCTTGGAAACATTAACCGGACCTAAAACAAACTAACTGCCTCATGGAGGCCAGCTGTCAGGTAGGTGCTCCTGCACCATATTTGATATTGAGGACATCCTTATTTTTTGTTGAGTTAGTGTCAAACCTGAAATAATCATACTCAACCTTCTCATTAAAATCTGACACTGTGATTTTACTTTCCAGCATTTGATCTGACAATTCAACCTAATGAAAAGTGGAGGTCTAAGAAGCATTGATTGAATAGGTATCTAAATTTTGATCCATTAATGAGAAACTTGTGTCTTCAAACACCCCTGCATTCTGAGTTAATGTAGATTCATGCTTTTCCTAAATATTGGCCTCTAAATGGTCTTCTTCAAAGAGTGGATTATTTCTATACCCATAAGGCTTGGCATTTCTTATTTCTGATGAATCTAAAGGCTCATCATAAAGTGGATTATCTTTGATATGCATTATGTTCATACCTTCCTCACTATCATTGTTTATATCATCATTATCAAACTCGGAGCTTTCACAACTTTGATATGAACAATCTGATAACTACTCACCCTTTTCTGTATCATTGGTATAAACCAATCTCTCCTGATATTCAGGTTCAAAACTAGTTGATTCTCTAGGAGATGAAATTTCATGATCTGATATTAGATGTCTCCTCATGAACATAGGATATATCTTCAAATCTTGTCGCACATTCATAAGACAAATAAATTCCCTCATTTATTGTTTCCTTATGTGCCTGATTTCCATCTTTTTCATACGTTGCCTTATATATTGGGTATGGGGATATCCTCTCATCCTGAATAAAGGGAGCAAAGTGAGTGATGGAACTATGTAAACTTTGAATTCCATCATTCTAATCACAAGCCTTACCCTTCTCTATATCTTTCTCTTTTTTAGTCCCCTGTATAGGCTGAACTAATAAGGGCTCTCTTGACATGCTCTGTTTATCTCCCTTCTAGCAAATGAAATCACAATTGGATTCATTTTTCTCCACATAATTACTTCCTATAGACTTACAATCCTTTACCCTTGTATGCTTTAAATTATTCTCTATATATATGGACAAAGAATATGCTTGTCTCATAGTAGTAGGGTCTGTATCTCTCAATAGATAACTATCTTATTCATTGAATTCACCTAGATATATGATTAAACACATAGCCTCATTAGGTTTAGTATTTTAAGGAATATCCCTTATTGTTTTGGCAAATCTTAAGTTAAAAGCTAGGACTGATTCCTTCTCCTCCTTTTCAATTTGAATGAACCTTCTAATCAACAAACCAACATCTATGCTTTCACCAAACTGCTCCATGAAAGCTATTTTTAGATCTTGCCAGGAGGAAATAAACTGATTGGGCAGACTTGAAAACCAATCTCTAGCTTCTTCTTTAAGGGTTTGAACAAACAATTTTATGACCACATCCTCATGATCTATTTCATAATCTCCCATTAAGTCACAAAAATCTTGTAAATGATTGCTAGCTATTTTGGATCTGTCATTATTGAACTTTGGTATCTGACCCCTAATTTCATTAGGAACATGGTTTGGAAACCCACAAATATTATTGAAATCTATAGCCTTATACCTTTCCATGACAAACCCTCTTTGATAACAGAAATGTGGTTGTTTAGTACACATTTTAAGCTACTTGGTCTTAGAGAAAATGCAACCCTTTTCTCCTATCCACTTGCATATTGATTGAAATATTTAGAAATTTTTTTCAAGCCTTGTAAAATAGGTGGAAAAGAACTTTTCTACTGGTGTAAACTTTGCTTTGATCATGAAAATCAAGAACACCAGAATGCTTTACTAGGTTTCTTATTTCATAGAGTCGCCACCTCTACACATAGAGGAATAAACATTGAAAGCATACTACTCCCTTTTAAAATCAACTTCTATTCTAAATCCTGTTCCACAGTAGAGTCATGTAAAACATCCTGGCATATAAATTCTATGTAGCATGCTTATATCTGTCTCAACTATGAATGAAAATAGTAGAGTCGCCATCCCTTTTGTAGGGAACATAATAATTTGACTTCTAACTCTTTAATAAATATGGGGATTAATTGAGCTAAGACCTCAGGATAAGACATAGTTCTTCCTTCAACTCCCTAGTAAAGTCGCCAATCTGTTGGTTGTTTTAAATTCCCAACCTGATCTCAAGAAAACATATCTATAGAATAGCCATTTCTAGTAACCGATTTGTCTCGATGGATTGGCCAACGAACAGGAAATGGGGTTTCAATCCCCTTTTCCTCTGCACTTTAGGCTCTGCAAGACCAAGGAGGGTGTTCCTATTTTGTTTGAAAATAGTGTTTAATAAAACAAGGGGGTCTCATATACTTGCTCAAAACACTATTACTAAAAACACTATTAAGAATTAATGATAGAGGAAAGTAATGGGATAAATTCTTAAGCTTCAACAAAATTCTTTGCATAGGAACATGTAAAAATAAAATAGCATCTAAAACCTATAGCTGAAAGGGAAAACTATTTTGATATTTAATGATGAGGATAATCAAAAGGGGGGTTAAGTATAGTGTAGTTTTCTAAATGGATCAATGCCTATTCCAAGGGTCACAGAGTCAGAAACCAATGTAAACGCAAAAGAACTATTCTGTAATTGATCTTAGTTTACTGTGAAGTTAAAATAATGCCTTACATTAAAATATCTCACTAGTTTCAAAGTTAACCATGCTTAGTTATCCTTGTAAACCAATACTACATTCAATATTCTCTTATAGCTATTATTTTAATACTTGAGTAAATGCTACAAGAAGAATATACAAACATAGGAAAGACTGTGATGATGAATAAATTGATCATTAATCAAAATTGTATTCATAAATGTAATAATTTGTAAATGAGTAGGAGACAGTATACCCTGAAACTCAACAATAACTTGTAAACTATTAATGAATTACAAAACAACTTTTGCAATTACATCAAGAATTTTGAACTTAAAATGAAGACTGAAACAAGATGGATAATCTTTATTTCAAAACTATGTACAACTCCTCCATGATCAGATTGATCCCACACTTCAGATTGAGTCTAGAAGACATGACCTCAAACCAATATTTTTTAATAAGCCCCGAATTCCCTTTTATAAAATAAGGAAGCAGAAAAGCTACAGGCTTAAAGACAAAAGAAGTTATAATTTGTTTAACCAAAAGATGAAGCTACAACAAGATGTAGGTGTAATCGTATCTCAATTGTAGAGAGAGATGCCCCTGTAACAAAAATACCCACACATGCTGAGGTACCTTCTTCTGAACTGTATGCTCTCTCACTTTGGTGGGGTTTTTTCAAGCTGTGATGTTGATGGGTGGTCATTTGTAAGATGGCATTAGAACTCACATACCCATCATGTGCCATCTAATTTAAATTAGAGCATTTGTTGCTCTTTTTATCCCAACCAAGTGCTAAAGAATGAGAATAGTTGCAAGGAACAATATCAGAAGAAAACCCCATTAACTGGAGTTCTTCGCTTTATGTCCATGGTCCTTTGCAAGGATGTGATTCCTCTTTCATGATTGAGTGGTTACCAACCAGCTCAACTAGACAAAATCACATCAGGCTAGACATGGCTATGCTATTTATCTAGCAAGGGGCCAACAACAATAACAAAAAGGGAGATTTATGTCTTCATATGCTACATCCGGAGAGGAAACATCCCCACTACTAGAGTTGATGCTTTGTTAGGAAACGTAGATGTGGGAGGAAGTTAGAGAGAGAAATGTTTTGCCTCTGCATGAGAATTCAATCTGCGAACTCACATAAATAAGGAATTAATGGAGTCTGGAGGTTAAAACTCAGGGTCCTAATCCAGATGAAATGATAGGAAGAAGAAAAGATCATATAAATTTAAAGAATACTGCTACTTCGCCAGAATCTTTCCAATTCCCCCCATTCTATAGAAGAATAATTATCTAACTCTTTTAATTCTGCATAGACAGATTATAACCATGAGAACAGGGAGGAGAATCCAATAGAACAGGGGAGCAAAAAGAACATACAGGAACAGGGGAAAGCCATACTGTCAGCACGATCAAACAATGTAGGAGGCAACATTAGCAAACACCTATTTATAAAAACTCTGGGATATCTTGCACACATTTGCTACATCTTTGGTTTAATAAATTCCAATCAATTCAAGGTATTTCTATCATTAATGGAAATCTTTTGAAGATTACCAAAATGAGCAAAAAGATAGAATTTCATTATTTTGCTTAACTGAAAACATCACTTCTTGCATTGAAGATGCTAGATCAGGTATTATGATTTCATCATTTCAGCTTTGTCATCCTACCATAACTCGTCACACAACAGATGAAAGGTCATTTCTGGTAGAAGCACATATTTCCAAATGTTGATCCTGCATAAGCCAATATTTCAGTTAGTAAATTCCCTCGTAGTGGCGGCGATGGAGACTTTGCACACACCTGAGAAATTAATTTTGCAGTGAAGTATTGTCAGATCCAGTGCCAACACATCCCTTCATCAATTTTTTGAATATGAGTCGTCGATCAGGTCCTTAGCTATCTCGAATCAATGGTGTCGATTTAGTCCATTACATGGAAGGAGATTGGTGTTGAGCAATTACCAATAATAGTCAGCCATCTAGACAACCCTCTTAACCAAGATCCCGAGAAGACCCCTTAAGCGGTACAATTAAGACATTAACCGCAGTTCCGTACTCAAAAGATCTAGCATAAGATTTGATCTTTGCGGAATGGCAAAGAACCGTTGGATCAACCGCATGCAATGGGACAACTCCCAAAAAGCATCATCATCGTCAGAGATTTTGACACATCATGATTTCATCCCCCAAAGCATAGTCCCACCCTCCAGAGGCCACGTGTCACATTTTCCACCCTTCCATGACTGTTTAGAGGGACCCTTTGGTGAAGCACGACAAAATGATGGAAGCCATAGAAAAGCCACCACGTAGCTCCAAGGACCCACCACTTTCTTTCTTTGCAACCAAAGATGGTTTCTGGCTAGTTGGTGCCCTTTCCGCAGTTCCACATGCATTTTCTTCATCAATATTTTTATGCTAGAGGATTGGCGAAAGCAAATCAATAATTGCCACCTGTCAAAAAAGGGTTAGTGGGATCAGACCTTGGCATGCATCCTTTTTTAAAAACATCCTTCGTCTACTAGGAAAAAAGTGGGCCATGAGACCATTTGAAATAAAGAATAATAGGCACGGGCTGGAGGCGATGACTGTATAGCAAGGGGCCGATTAAATGTCTTTTTGGGGCACAAAGAGGAAACTAAAGGTTTGAGCAATAGGTGATAAGCAGTCACCATAAAAATATAACAAAAGTGATTTCCAACATGCCCAACACAAGGGTTTAGGGTTTAAGGGATTTTATTTAGAATATTTTTTACTGTGCAAAACCCCTAGGCTAGAGATCTTCTAACTTGATGACACAAATCTTTGGGCTAAAATACTAGAGCTATGGAAAATTTTTATATGGTACCATCAATGCTATGGAGGCATGGCTTACAAAAATGGAGAAATACTTTGAAATAAGGAACTATTCTGAAATCACCAAAGTGGTATGGGGAGCATACCAATTGGCAGGTGAAGCATCCACCTGGTGGATAAACAAGAAAATGGAGTTAAAATTGAACTCCATGAGTCTAACCTGGGAAAGGTTTGTGGAATTTTTTGTGCAAAGATGGTTGCCTCAGTTGTATTTTGACCAGAAACTTATAGATTTCCAAAATGTGAGACAAGGTGACTCATCTATGACCAAAACTTGGAAAAGTTCACTTGTCTTCTCAAATATGTTTACCAATATCAATAGGATGAGAGGTTTCACATCCAAAAGTTCATCATGGGTTTGAGTGCCCAAATTGGAGGTGAAGTTGATGTGCATGGTCCTACTACAATGGACCAAGTTTATGAGAAAGCTATTAAGCAGGAACAAAAAAATGAAATCTATGTCTGCATATAGGGAAAGGAACCGTAAAAGGTTTAATTGGTCCCAATCCTCCCAGTCATTTAAGAAAAAGGGAAAAAAGAAGAATTTCACTAAGAAAGGTGATAAAGGATTCAATGATAATCAAAATGAATCCAAGGGTGAAAAGAAAGGCAATAACAACTCCAAGAAAATGAAGACAATTTTGGAAATCCTTATGAAAGGAGAGGACCCGTGGGAGGGTATTATTCATGTGGCAGTGATCATTATGCCAATCAGTGTCCCAATAAGACACAAGGAACCCAACCATGTGGAAATCTTTTACCCTCTCAATAGGTACCTTTCCAGCAATGAATACATGTAGCCTAAGATGAATATCAAATCACTCCAATTGAGACCATATGTATTTTATTTGGTTTTCCAATTTCAACTTTGATAGATATTGGTTATGGATACATTGGGCTAAGGTGGATTGTTTTCCAAAACAATAGAATGCCTAGATGACCTTGGGAATAAAGTCTTTCTGCAAGGCAACCCTAGAGAGGTTAAACTGAGATAAATATCTGCCCTACAAATGAAAAGAGCCCAGAGAAAAGGATGTCAACTTTTTCGCATTAAAATGGAGAAAATAAATAATCACAAGGAATCTATTTTTCAAGATGATTTGATGTTAAATGAATCTCAAAAAATACAAAGAGTTGAGAAAAGGAAATCCATAGATCAGGAGAAATCAGATATGGATAGATACCCCTTTCTTTGAGATTTTGAGGATGTATTCCTAGATGAACTACCGAGATTGCCTCCCAAAAGAGATTTTGATTTTTCAATAGATATAATTCTAGGATCAGAACCTATATCTAAAGATATTTATAGAATGACCACCATAGAGTTAATGGAGCTAAAGGCTCAACTACAAGAATTACTTGATAAAGGGTTGATAAGACCCAGTATTTCACCATGGGGAGCCCTAGTAATTTTGTTAAAAAAAGGATGATACTTTATGACTATGCATAGATGATCGTATGCTAAATAAGGCAACGATAAAGAACAAGTACCCATTGCCCCGCATTGATGATCTCTTTGATCAAATGTGAGGGCCAACTATGTTTTCAAAGATCAATCTTCGATCAGGATACCATCAATTGCAGCTAAAAGATGAGGATATTCATAAGACTACCTTTAGAAAAAGGTATGGGCACTATGAGTTCACTGTCCTACTCTTTGGGTTAACCAATGCACTTGTAGTATTTATGAATTTAATGAACAGTGTGTTCAAAGACTACTTAGACAAGTTTGTCCTTTTTTTCTTGATGATATTTTGATTTACTCTAAGAATGAGGAGGAACACCTTCAACATTTAAGGATTGTTCTTTAGAGGTTAAGAGAGCATAAATTGTATGACAAGCTCTCAAAGTGTACTTTCTTTCAAAAGGAGGTGCAATATTTGGGTCATATAATTTCAGCTAAGGGAATAGTTGTGGACCTAGCAAAGATTAGAGCCATTTTGGAATTGCCAGCACCAAGAAATGTGCATGAGGTTTGAAGTTTTATGGGACTACCAGGTTATTACAGAAAATTTGTGGCTAATTTTTCAAAGATTGCTTATCCTATTACTTCTTTACAAAGAAAGGGCAAAAGATTTGATTGGTCAGAAAAATGCCAGGAGGAATTTTCCAACTAAAAGAAAGATTGACTACGACACCTATTTTGAAGGTACCTAACCCAGATGGTCATTTTGTAGTCATTACCAATGCCTTAGGGGAAGGTTTAGGTGGTGTACTTGTCTAGGATGGGCAAGTTATTACTTATGAGTCCAAAAAATTGAAAACCTATGAACAAAATTATGCTCCTCATGATCTGGAATTGGCAACAATGGTTCATGCACTACAAATGTGGAGACACTATTTACTTGGGAAGCCTTTTGAATTAAAAACAAACCACCAAGGGCTTAAATACCTATTTACTTAGCTACATCTGAATGCTCGCTAGAGAAGATGGATAAAGCTGATATCTGATTATGATTTTGATATTAAATATATTCAAGGCAATGAAAACTAAGTGGTGGATGCCTTACGTAGGAGAATACATATCTCCTCAATGATATCCATACATTCTAATTTTAAGAATCAGGTATTGCAAAAGTCCAAAGGAGATGAGTATTATGAGTAGGTAAAAAGCTCTTATGGATAATCCTCAAGACCCTAGATATGATGGGTTTTATGTTGAACTAGATGGACTATTAAGGTTTAAGGGAAGGATGTATGTTCTGAACTTTGAGGAGTTAAGGAATATCGTGTGGAAAGAGGTTCACTCTGCACCTTATTCAGGACATCTTGGAGTGACAAAATTGCTAGCTGATGTGAAGCCTTTATATTTTTGGAATGGAATGAAGAGGGATGTTGTAAGGTTTCTAGTTGGATGTCTAGAATGCCAGAGGGTGAAGGCAGAACACCATCACTCAACAATACCTTTATACCCTCATGAGATTCCAAAATGGAAATGGCAAATCATTAGCATGGATTTTGTTAAAGGACTTCCTATGTCTAGGAATAGACATAATACTATTCTGGTTGTGGTGGATAGACTCACCAAGGTGACACATTTTATACGTGGGAATTTGACTGATGGGGCACCAGTTATTGCCTACAAATTTGTACAAGAAATATTCAGAGTGCACAATGTTCTTGAGAAGATTATCTTAGATAGGGATGGCTGTATGACATCAAGGTTTTGGCAAACCTTATTCTCCTCACTTGGAACTCAATTAAACATAAGCTCTACTTATCATCCTGAGATGGATGGCCAAACTGAAAGAGTAAGCCAAGTGTTGGAAGATCGACTGAGAAAGTATTGCATGGATCAACAATACAAATGGGAGGATTATCTTTCTCTTGTGGAATTTTCTTATAACAATTCCTATCATTCTGCTATCAAAATGGCTCCATTTGAAGCATTAGATGGAAGAAAGTGTGAAACTCCTATAAGCTGGGATAACATAGAAGATAGAATTAGCCTTGGTCCAAAAATGCTATCAGAAATGGAAGAGCAAGTCCATATGATTAAGAAAAGGCTAGTGGAAGAGAATGATAGGTAGAAAAGTTATGTTGATGCTAAACTGTTAGGATTAAGGTGCCAACAACCTTGTAATCCTATGCAATTAATTACTCCTAATATTGTTTGTAAATCACCCATAATGGATTAAAGGTTTCACCAACAGTGGTCTTGTTTCAGCTACATGTTTATATCTAGTCCTCAACACTCATTCATTCATGACAGGGGGTCGTAGGGGGGTTCCCCCCTACGAGGGGTCTGAGGGGATCATCCCCCCGATGGGGGGTCCAGGGACTACGCGCTTTGGTGGGGGTTTGGGGGTAGTGCCCCCGAAACTGCATTTTATTTATATTTTATCATTATAAATCTGGATCGTTTGTCATTAGGTCACAGATCTGATGGTTGATATTATGTCATTTCTCTTGCCCTAGAAGGCAACCACCTTTTATAAGGATATTTGTACTATGTTTTTATCAGAGTTGAGAGTAATAGGCGGCGCTGGATTGAAGATCAAAGAAACAGAGGAAGTGCATGTATTGTAATCTCATATATTTTTTAATCTGAAATGGTTTTCTCCACGTTACATACTGTGTTATGTGTTATGTTCTTAATGCTTGTTATTTCTGTATAGTGGGTTTTATTTATGTTGCAATCTCCATTGATTCTACATTGTTTAGAGGGCATAAATAAGGTTTGAATCAAATTTTCGTTGTGTGGTTTGCACCTTCATTTCTAACATAAATGCATTGCAAGACATTTCTGAGTGGGAGAAAAAGTCCTTTTAAGGGTTAAACCACAAAAGAGTTCTATTGAGTTTGGAAAGACATCCAAACTAGCTCTTAGGTATGTGGGTCCCTTCGAAGTTCTTGAAGCTGTCAACCTAGCTGCATACAGGATTGTTCTACCACCAACCCTTTCCATGATGCATAATTTTTTCCATGTTTTTTATTTGAAAAAGTATATTGTAGGAGATAATCATGTTCCTATTCTTGATTGGAATGCCATACAGGTGAAGGACCTAGGGGTGGTAATGATTGAGCCCATCAAGGTGCTCAAAATACGTAAGCTTCACTTGCATAATAAAGGGATTACTCAATGCAAGGCCCGATGGGACCAATGTGTAGAAGAGAATGCCACTTGGGAGAATTATGATGATATTTATCAAAGATTTCCTCATCTCTTTTAAGCTTTTACCTGTGATGAACAAAACTCTTTTTATGTTATTGACTTTGGATATGTTAAATCATCGGGGACAATGATTCATATGGGGGGAGATATGTTTTATCCCCAACCAAGTGACTATATTTAACTTTTACTTTTTATGAGAGTAACTGGATCAGTAATCATAGATTAATGATTTGACATTTGTGGAAAATGTTTGGATAAATCATTGTTTATATGGATTATGATTAATGTTGTTTATTTAGACATGAGACTACATGTAATTGAGATTATTTTAGTGTGATGCATAGTGATTTGATGATGATATACTAGTCATGTTTTTGAATGATTGAGTGTAACCAGGAAATGAGAATTCCAATTTCAAGAAGGGAAGGAGAGTATCACCTTGGAGAAGGAAATAGATGTTATGGAAAAAGACAGGTTACCATCTAAAATTTCAACATTGTTCTTTATGTGAACCATTGCGAGACTGGGTATGTTTTATTCATTCTTCCTTGTTTAGTCCATTATGATTCGACTAATTGTTGTCCTATCAAGTTAGGGTTTCACGACGTCTTTTACGTCGATCTGACTAAATAAATGTTCTTGAAACATTATTATTAGTCAGATTTAACCTTTGTCTTGTTGAGGTTATCCTATATGCTTAATTATTACGTTGGTGTATATCGACTTATTTACTCTAAATGTTTTGCTAAGACTGCGAAGTGGGGGAGTGAACCTTGACCCCTCGTTCATAATTTGGTGCTTCTTGATGCTATACCATGTTGTTGGTACTGCTATCTTAGTGATAGCATAGATTACCATATTGTAATTATAGTATATTTTTGTGATGTATGTATATATGTATTATGTGGTTTATTATTATTTTTTCACCACCTTTTGCTATGATCATTATCTAGTGATTTATTATCACTGCGTTCTCATAGCTTATGCAACCCATGTTCCTCGAAGTATGGAGGAGTGGGAGTGGTGCTTATGGAAGCCCAACTAACCCATTATTATAGCACAATCAAGTGTTGCATGCTCTCGGTGGGAAGGATTTTGGGTGATGGTGGAGCTATTCACACGGGAGTGGGAATGAGAGTGGAAACTCTTGATACCTCTATCGGGAAAAGGGACATTTTGGAGTGAGTGTTGAGTATCAAAAAGAAGGGAGGACAAAGCTCTGAGGAAGGGCAGGAAGCCGAGAGTAGTTAAAGCTCAAGAAAGGCATAAGCTTCACATATGATTGTTGACAAACTACACATTAGTCACAGGTACTCCACTGACTATGTAACACACATTGTGATACTGTAATATGATATTAAGTTGTTACTATTAGCCTTAAAGTATGAAATATATAGTTAAACTTTGTTTTCACCGTGATATCCTATCGTGGCCATGCGGCTGAGGGTTGGTAAACTTTGTTTTCACTATGATAGCCCATCGAGGCCATGAGGCCAAGGGCTGGTAAACTTTGTTTTCACTGTGATAGTCCTTCAAGGCCATGAGGCTGAGGATATGAAAATATATTTGTATAAGTTGAAAGCTTGTCTATGCCTTTACGACCGAGACATGATATTTCAATAGAAGCTATGGAGGCTAATAAGGCCAATAGCATATCACATTGCTATACCAGTATATGAATATAACCACGGCCATGGTAATGGTTGGTATTCAAATAATCTTTACTCAAGACTATTAAGTATTTAGTCTTTTTATAGGGTTGAATTGAAAGCCTATCTCTAGCCATGCTTTCAAGTTAAGGAAAGATGGCATATTACTCTGTTTACCTGGTAGTTGGCCAAGAACCACTCCACTTATTCCATGTGCTATATCTTTCTCAAAAAATGTTGTAGACTAAACTTTAAGGTTCTTGGCATAAGGTATATAATATAAAATTTCTTCTTAGATGCTTTCTGTATGTGCCTTTGGTTGTCTCTTGATAGAAAGAGAGCAGTAGGCTCTTCTTTAATCATTAAAGATGACTGAGTTGGTAATGATAACATTATCACACTATGAATATATATATATTATAAACCTTGGACATGAGATAAGATGCTTAGATATAATATTGCATTATCTTTGGAAAGAAAACAATAGAGTAGGGTAAATCAATAATTGTGTTATCTTTCGAATACTATTTATAAAGATGGAAGGTATTATTATTACCTATCAAGTCTCTAGTAGACTATGATTATTTCTATGACAAAAGTTTATATATATATATATATATATATATATATATATATATATATATATATATATATATATCTTGTTATCTTGAGGTAACTAATGATTTATTGTGACATCGGGACTGGAGATGATAGCTCTCTACATACACCCGACACATATGGCAAAGTATGGAACTTGTTTTACAATGGTATTGTCGATTTGAATGAACTATGTTTCAGTCGACAAGGATCAGATGGAGATCCATTAACCTAAACATTTAGTCAAACTCATCTCATAGAAATGTTATCCACAACTGAATTTGTGGTAAGAAACCAAGAACTTATGTACTCAAGAATGGAATAGAGTGATGAGGAGTCATAGATTCCATGTTGCAGATGCAATGAGAAAACTAATGAAATATACTCTAGGAAACGGAGTTGGAAGTCCAAGAGGATGGACTAAATTTATGACCAAGAAGGGTCAACCAAAAACACTATAAGATGACATAACTTCTAAGTTGATTTAGAGGTGTGTGAGCATTTGATTACGTTCATTGTGAAACATTTGTTTATATTAAAACTTTGGCCAAAGTAATGCATCTGTCTCTACATGTATTAGTCAGTTCACTATGCTCCAAATGGAATAACCATCAAGTAGTGTCATAATATTAGTTAGAGTGGATCTATAGTTGTATGACCATGATGAGTTATGAAAGACACAACACTAGAACTTAGATGGTAAACCTTACGGTTCCTTATATCTACTTCCTTCGTGAAGGGTAGGGCCACTTCTAGGTAGGAAGTTGTGTGGGGGACCGCTAGTCTATGGTTGGAGGAAAAACACTCGGGTGATGCTCTCCTTCCCAAGCAGATGATAAGCTGAGAATTATGAAGATAGATATCAATACTCCAGATGCAATATACTCTATTCTATGAATTGACAGTCAAAATTTTATGTAAAACTTATCATTATTGCCATGAGAAAAACATTATGCTTGTAAAGTGAAAGAATTCACTATTATGTTATTTGAATATGTTGCAAATTTTAGTTTGAAATTATTTAGAAAATATATGCATTTTAATTATTGATTATGAAATTGATTATTGTTAGACAGAAAAATAATTATGCTGATCATGACTATTTACTTGATAGTAAATTGAGTTGATAATCAGGGTAATATGAGTTGACATGTTACACACACTGTGATGGGTTTTGAAGCTTATATTTGGGATGGGGAGTGGGGAGTAATGGGTAAGTGTTATTATGGGATTGAGATGAAGGATTGGGGATTACTGATTTAGGAATTTAGGGACCCAAACAAACTTAGGATTTGTAGGATTTTTGATGGGGAGCGGGATTTTTGGGATTTGGGGATGGGGTGGTATGTGAATTCTCCACTTGGATTTAGTTATTTTTGTTTAGGGACCCACACCATTTTTGTTTTTGCTTTTGGAGGTGTGGGCTTATGTAACCTTTTAGATGGATTGTTCTTGGATGTTGTGTATCGATGTCCTACAACATGATACTCTTTAGGCTTTTGCAGATTTTGTACTTTATGTAGGGAGGCATCCAAATTATTATTTTTGAATCCCATGGATTTGGTGGAAGATTCATGTTTGGATGATGTGTGTTTTAGTTGAGCTTGATTAAGAATTTTAGGGGATCAAGATTTATGGAGGGGGTGTTGAGGATGAGGGAATATAGGGATTTGAGGATGGGGATATTAGAAGTTGGGAGGAGTGGAGGAAGTGTGGATTTAGGGAGGTGTATGGTCACATGATTTTTATATTGGTAGATGGAATAATATGCAGGAGGAGGGATGGCAACATATGATTTAGAGGTCCAAGCTACCTGACACATTTTGGAGAGAAGTGGTTTATATAGCTGTCTATATCCTAAATCATGGGCAAATAAGCGTAAATAATGATAAAACACCATATGAGTTGTGGAAACGGAGGCCTACAATAGTGAAATATTTCAAGGTATTTGAAAACAAATGTTTTATAAGGAGAGATGAAGAATTGGGAAAATTTGATTCAAGGTGTGATGAATGAATATTTCTTGGTTACTCCTCTAGGAGTAAATCTTACAGATGCTATAATAAGAGGCTACATAAGATTGTTGAAAGCACAAATGCCAAAGTGGATGAAGAAAATTACTACAAAGAAAAGGAACAAGAAGTTGAATGTCAAAATGAAGAAAGGTGCAAAGAAGAGGAAGTTGAGGAAGAGATTGAAGATGAGGTAGTTCAGAAAACAAACATAGAGATGCTGACACAAATATCATCTAAGACACCATCTAGATTTTTTCAAAGAAATCATCCAGAAGATTTAATTATTGGTAACAAAGATGGTGAGATTTAGACAAGAAGGAGATTGAATATAGAGCATGTAAATTTGTCTTTTCTTTCGAAAATAGAACCCAAGAACTTTAAGGAATCAAGTGAAGACAAATATTGGATAGGTGCTATGGAAGAAGAACTGGATCAAATAGAAAAGAATGAAACTTTGGAACTTGTTCCAAGGCCTAAGGATAAAAATGTAATTGGTACCAAATGGGTCTTCAAAAACAAACTCAATGAGGAAGGACAAGTGGTAAGAAACAAAGCAAGATTAGTATGCAAGGGATATGCTCAAGAGGAAGGAATTGACTTTGAAGAGACATTTGCTCATTTTGCATGGTTAGAAGCCATAAGGATGTTCTTGGCCTTGGCATGTTTCAAGAACTTCAAAGTTTACCAGATGGATGTAAAATCAACATTTCTAAATGGAAATTTAGAAGAGGAGGTTTATTTAGAACAACCTAAAGGGTTCATTCTAACAAAACATAAGGATTTTGTTTGTAAATTTGGGGAGGTGATCTTGTGGTTCTGCAGATTGTCTTTTTTTCTCTATTGGTGTTTGTTTCTCTCATAGCTGATTCTAATTCATTTGAGATCCTCACTCCTCGTAACTATCACTCATGGCAAATCAAGATGCAATAATTACTCCTATCTAAGGGTTTATGGTCTACTTTGATTGATAATCAACCCAAGTTTACAAAGAAATATGAGAGATTTGCTCACAAGGACAAACTTGATGAGGCTATGGGTTTGATTGATTTACATGTTTATAATAGCTTCTTCCATATTGAGGATTGTACAACACCTAAGCAAGTATGAGATACGTACAAAGACCTATTTGGTAAAGTTAGTGATATCCATGCTTTGCAAATAGAGGCAGAATTGACATTTCTTTCTCTTGATGCATTTCCTTCCACTGAGGATTATCTGGTTAAGTTAAAATACTTGAGATATCAATTGGCACATTGTGGGAAAGATGAATTTGATAAGGAATCTATATTCTTGATTTTGTCTAAGTTAAAAGGAGCATATGTAGTCTTTTCTGTTAAGAAAAGTGTCACAACCTTGTAACTTTGAAAGATTACTATTTTTCCCAGTTTTGGTCTTTTTGAATACCCTTTATCTTGGATAATGGTCTGGAACTTTCAAAGTTTCCAAACGAGCTAAAAATAGTGAGACTTACTATTTTAGTAAGTCCTTCGATTGAGCTCGAATTGACCTGAAATTTTTCCTAGAAGGTGCAGAACAACTAAGTGAATATCTCGGGTGAGTTTCATCTCAAGATCATATTTGGATTGCGAGATATTAAAGTTTCTATTTTTTGAAACTACTAAAAAAAGTCTTTGAACTCAATTACTAGAATCAAAACTTCTCTAAGTGTCCTAAAAATTTTCATAATCAGCGTAGTTGGTTATAGGGTGATAGATCCCTTCATGAGCTTTCCAATGCATCAAACGATTCGGCAATCGAACACCCAGATCAAAAGTTATGGCCTCCAGAAGTTGGACCTTCTATTTTTGGGAAATGTAAAAATGTGTTGGACACATAAAAGAGTTGTAAATGGGAGAGTTACACGTGTTGGTGTGTGGTTTGGCACATCAAAAGGCATCTTTAATTGGAGATAATTTGGGCGCCACTTTATGGGTGGTTTTGGCTCATGGTTTTGTAATTATCGGTAATAGTTTACTGTATTGCATCTCCTATATATCAGGAGCTGGAGATGGAGGTTGTATGTAAGAATCTTATAGATGTCGAATTACCACCTAGATCTCTAGTTAGATATACTCCTATAAAAGCTTGCTCTGCAAGTAGTTGTAATCTTCATGATTCTTGAATAATATATTGGGCAGCTTTGGAGTGTGGGGTTTTTTACTTGAAAGGGTTTTCCGCACATATATCTTGTGTTGTGAGTCTTGTGTTTGCATTTGGAAGTTGCTATTATCTTTCTGTTAATGTGCATCTTAATCTGTGACTGTAAAAGTAAAAAATTGCACAAGTCTTTCCTCAGTAGATCAGTGTAGGAAGCGTTTCTGCATACCTTGCTTCCTTTCAGTTGGTATCAAAGCCTGATCACATTTGGTTCTAGTTATTGGGTAGAGGATTTTTTGAGTTGATCTTCATTTGAGTGGGCGCTTGTGCAGAGGATTCTGAAATCTTTGTTGCAGGTAAGAGATGGCAAGCACATTTGGGAGGTTTGAGATAGAAAAGTTTAATGGCAGTAATTTCAAGTTGTGGAAACTCAAAATGGAGGACATGCTTGTAGATCAGGATTTATGGGAAGCCGTATCTGGTACAAAACCAATGACAATGTCTTAAGAAGACTGGGATCTCAAAGATCAAAGATAAGGGTTTGATATGACTTTGTTTGGCTGATTCAGTGCTCCTGAATATCCATGAAGAGAAGACTGCAAAGGAACTTTGGAAGAAACTTGGAGATGTTTATCAGGCTAAATCCCTGGTGAAGAAGTTATTTCTGTGAAATATATTGTATTCTCTAAGGATGGAAGATGGAGGATCTGTCGCTGATCACTTGACTACATTCAATATGCTTGTTGCCCCGTTGACTTGTGTTGGTGTGAAGATGGAGGAGGAGGATCGATGTATGACATTGCTGTGTTCCTTACTAGATTCATGGGGCCACCTTGTTATGGCCATTGGGAGTACCACTACCACCTTCAAGATGGATGAAGTGGTTTCTTTGCTGTTGCTTGAAGAGATGCAGAGAAAGTCTTTCAAATCAGATAAGGAGGCTCTTGTGATTCATGGTAGATTTAAAGAGAAGGGAAAGAAAAAGGATAAGAAGAAGCAAGAAAAAGAAAGATCCAAATCCCGTGGGAGATCTAAGTCTCTCAGAAAGTCCAAGGCCCTATGTTGGAACTGCAGAAAACCTAGTCACTTCCGCAAGGAGTACAAGGAGGAGAAAAATAAAAAGAAGAAGAATTATGATTAAGATTATAACAAGTTCTCTTAGGATGAAGGAGAAGAATTTGTCACTGCCTTGGCAACACATGCATCTGAGGATGTGTGGCTTATTGACTTTGGTGCATCTTTTCACATGATCTCGCATCGGGGCTGGTTTTCAAAGTATGAAGAATACAATGGTGGAAAGGTGTACTTGGGTGATGATTCTCACCTAGATATTATTGGCCATGGAAGAGTCTTGATTCAATTCCCTAATGGATGAGTAAAGGGAATCAATGGTGTTCTACATATCCCTGGTTTGACATGGAACCTTCTTTCTATAAGTAAATTGAATGATGTGGGTGTGTAGGTTTCTTTCTTGAATGCAGGATGCAAGATGACTAGAGGATCTATGGTGTTGGATAAGGGTGTTCAGATTGGCACTCTATTTCAGCTTGATGCATGCGTAGTTCGGTGCAATAGTACCTCTATTTCAAAGAAGAGAGCTTCAGAGTCTTCATCCTCACCATTGGAACCAGCAGCAAAAAAGATTGTTGCATCTACTTCTGATGGTCATGCTTTCTGGGTAACTAAAGGTGCTCATTCTATGGAGATGAAACTTCTAGCTAAGAAGACAATGTTATAGCACCAAAGGCTTGGTCACATTGGAGAAAAGGGTTTGAGGACCCTGAAGAATAAAAATCTTATTGAGGGTATGAATGATTGTAACCTTGAGTTCGATTTCTGTGAACATTGCATTTATGGAAAACAAAACCATGTTCAATTTTATTCTAGTTCTCACAAATATTCTAAGGTGTTGGACTTCATTCATTCTGATGTGTTTGGTCCTATTAATGTTCCTTCGATTTCAAAATCTTTTTACTTTGTTTCATTTATTGACGATTACAGTAGAAGGACATGGGTGTATTTCCTTAGAAGTAAATCTAAAGTCTTTAATAGATTCAAAGAGTTCAACACTCTTATAGAGAATCAAAAGGATAGAAAGATTAAGTGTTTGAGGACTGACAATGGTGGTGAGTTCTGTTCAACAGATTTTGATAAGTTCTGTAAAGAACAGGGGATTGAGAGGCACAAGGCAACTTCATATATCCCTCAGCAGAATGGAGTTGTAGAGAGGATGAATAGAATGTTGATGGAGAGGGCAAGGAGTATGCTAAGTGGAGCTGGTCTTCAACAAAAGTTCTGGGCTGAAGCTGTTGCTACTTCTTGTTAACTAGTTAATAGGTCTCCTACTTTAGCGCTCGTTGATAAGACATCTATGGAGGTATGGTATGGTAAAAAGCCTTCATTAAGACACATTCAAGTATTTGGTTGTAAGGAATATGCACATATGCCTAAGGAGAAGAGGTCTAAGTTGGAGAACAAGGCTATAAAGTGTATCTTCATGATTTATAGTATCGGTGTGAAAGGGTACAAGCTTTGGGATCCAGTAGCTGAGAGAGTTCTGTATAGCAGAAGCTTGATCTTCAGAGAGCTCAATCCTTTTTTGTTGTCTTGCAGCCAAAGAAAGAAGAAAAGAAAGATGATTTGGTTCAGCTTCCTTCCACCCCTGAAAATAGTGAACCAAAAACATCTATTGGACTTGATAATGAGGAGAGCTCTAGTAGCTCTGAAAGTTTAGAAGAAGATGAAGAACCTCAACCTCAACCTTTGAGGAGGTCCACGTGGATATGGCAGCAACCTGATAGATGTAGGTTCATGCAAGGAGGCCATGGAAGAGGAGATGGCTTCTTTGGAAAAGAATAATACTTGGGACTTGGTGCCTTTGACTGAAGGATGAAAACATGTTGGATGCAAATGGGTGTTCAAAAAGAAATTTGCTGTAGATGGTAGTGTTGAGAAATATGAGGCTAGATTGGTTGCAAAGGGGTATTCTCAGGTGGAGGAAATTTACTATGGTGAGATTTTATCTCCCGTTGCAAAGCTAACATCTATTCAGTTCATGTTATCTCTTGTAGCAGCGTATGATCTAGAAGTGGAAAAGATGGATGTGAAGACAACATTCCTTCATGGTGACTTGGAGGAGGACATCTATATGTCACAGCCAGAGCATTACGTGGTGAAAGGTAAAGTAAATCTGGTTTGCAAGTTAAAAAAGTATTTGTATGGTTTGAAATAGTCTCCTAGGATGTGGTACCAAAAGTTTGATGCCTTTGTGTTGAGAATTGGATTTCAGAGATCAAAATCAGATCATTGTGTTTACTACAAGTTTGACAATTATCACATTCTCATTATTGCATTGTATGTCAATGATATGTTACTCATTAGGAATGGTAAAAGTTTGATTTCTAATTTGAAGTCTCAGTTGTTAGTATAGTTTGAGATGAAAAATCTAGGTGCAACTCAGTACATTCTGGGGATGGAGATAAGAAGAGATAGAGCAAACATAAAACTTTGGTTAGGCCAAAGTAAGTATGTTAACACTGTGTTGGAGAGATTCAGCATGATGGATTGCAGACCTTTGAATGTTCCTGTTACAATGGGGACAAAGTTATCTGTTGAAGATTGTCCAAAGTCTCCTTCTAAGATAGAGGACATGAGAAAACTTCCTTATGCTAGTGTGGTTGGTAGTTTGATGTATGCGATGGTCTATACAAGACCAGACATTGCCCAAGAAGTGGGAGTCCTTAGTCAATTTATGGCTAATCCTGGATGGGTACATTGGGATGTAATTAAGAGAGTGTTTAGATATTTGTGAGGTACTTCTAAGTATTCCTTATGTTATCATGGTTATCCTATAGGACCTTGACATTCACTTTGTATTCGTGGATTTGTGGATTCAGATTGGGCAAGTGACATTGACAACAGGAGATCCACCAGCACTTATGTGTTCACTAGGTTTGGTGGAGCTATTAGTTGGATGAGTAAGTAGCAATCTGTGGTCGCTTTGTCCACTACTGAAGCTAAGTACATGGCGGCAACTCATGCTTGTAAAGAAGCCATTTGGCTTAAGAGATTGTGTTCTGATGTTGGGTTTGATGCAGGGAAGATTACTATTTGTTGTGACAGTCAGAGTGCCATATGTTTGGTAAAGAATCCTACTTTCCATGCGAGGACTAAGCATATTGATGTCCAGTACCATTTTGACATGGTAGAGGATGGGAAGGTAAACTTGGAGAAAGTTGATACTTTGATAAATGTTGTAGATTCCTTGATAAAACCTGTGAGCATAGAGAAGTTCATATGGTGTTCAAAGTCTATGGGCCTCTCGGCCCCTAGCAATTAAATCATGGTGTTGATACTTCCTTTGCTCTTGCAAGGTGTTTGACAAGTGGGAGAATGTTAAGAAAAGTGTCTCAACCTTGCAACTTCAAAAGATTACTATTTTTCCCAGTTTTGGTATTTTTAATACCCTTTATCTTAGATAATGGTCTGGAACTTTCAAAGTTTCCAAAAGTTTCCAAATGAGCTAAAAATAGCGAGACTTACTATTTTTAGTAAGTCCTTCAATTGAGCTCAAATTGATGTAAAATTTTTCCCAGAAGGTGCGGAACAACTAAGTGAGCATCTCAGGTGAGTTTCATCTCAAGATCATATCTGGATCGCGAGATATTAAAGTTTCTATTTTTTGAAACTGCTAGAAAAAGTCTTTGAACTCAATTACTAGAATCGAAACTTCTCTAAATGTCCTAAAAATTGGCATAATCGGCATAGTAGGTTATAGGGTGATAGATATCTTCACGAGCTTCGTGACACATCAAATGGTTTGTCAATCAGACACCCGAATCAAAAGTTATGGCCTCTGGAAGTTGGACCTTCTATTTTTGGGAAATGTAAAAATGTGTTGGACACATAAAAGATCTGTAAAGGGGAGAGTTACATGTGTTGGTGTGTCGTTTGGCACATCACAAGGCATCTTTGATTGGAGATAATTTGGGCACCACTTTATGGGTGGTTTTGGCTCATGGTTTTGTAATTACCGATAACGATCTACTGTATTGCATCTCCTATATATTAGGAGTTGGAGATGGAGGTTGTATGTAAGAATCTTATAGATGTCAAATTACCTCCTGGATCTCTAGTTGGATATACTCCTGTAAAATCTTTCTCTGCAAATATATTGTAATCTTCGTGATTCTCGAATAATATATTGGGCGGCTTTAGAGTGTGGGGATTTTTACCTGAAAGGGTTTTCCCCACATATATCTTGTGTTGTGAGTTTTGTGTTTGCATTTGGAAGTTGTTATTATCTTTCTATTAATGTGCATCTTAATCTGTAATTGTAAAAGTAAAAATTTGCATGTCTTTCCTCAGTAGATCAGTGTATGAAGCATTTTCGCATACCTTGCTTCCTTTCATTTTCTTCTACCTTTTATTCCACTATGCATGCCTTAGATGATGCATTCACTATGTCTTCTTTTAAGATATTTTGTGATCATTTGACTAGAGAGCATGCTAAGCTTATCAAGTTAGATACACTTCCCAAGAGTTAGGCATTGATAGCCCAATCATCCAAAGGTAAAGACAATAAGAAACCAAAACCTAAGACAAAATCAAGTTTAGTTAATGAGCCTCCCTCCTCTTCTAAAGAGAACAAAATAAGAAGGAGAAGCCCAAGTGTGCTTATTGTAAGAAAATTGGGCATGATGAACATAATTGTTATCTAAAATAGATTGATGAGTTGAAGCATCTTCTTCAGAAGAACAATATCAAATTGCCTTCAACAATGTCATTTGGTTCTTCTTCTTCTTCTTCGCCATCATCATCTATACAATCAGGGGCAGCTAGATTTTCTAAAGGGATAGAAAAGACGAAGGGTCAAGCACTTTTTGCATCTACAAGTCTTCAATCACAGAGATGGCTTCTTGATTCTGGAGCTTCTCATCATATGGCTTCTTCACAAGTTATGTTCTCTTCATTTGAGCCTTGTACTATTCCACCTATCTTGATGGGTAACACTTATATGAATGAAATTAGAAAGGGATCTATTGATGTTGGGGAGGGTACCTTTAATAATATATTGTGTGTGTCTTTGTTAAACAACCTCCTTTCTATATATCAAATTACTCATGGTGGAGGACGTAGAAGTGTTGAGTTTACACCTGATGTAGTGTTTATTAGACTTGGAGAGTAGAGATATCATTTCTATTGGGATGGTTTATCATGCATCTTGATTGTACACCTTTTCACATTTTGTCCTTGATGATATGGTAGTTCCTTTGACTGATTTTCACACTCATGCATCTAGTGTGGCTTGTATTTTTGAGGAGAAGTTTGGTCACTTGAACCTTGATGTTCTTTCATCCACTCTGGTTCTTGATACTTATGCTAAGCTTCCATCTCCTCAACCTCTTGCTTCTTCAAAGTTTAGTGTTGCTATGGCTTCCAATACTTCAATTCAGTAGGATGTTTCTTGTCTTTTAGATTTAGCTTATTGGGATGATTTCTTGAAAAGTATTGTATATTTGTTTTGCAATTCTCATCTTGTAGATTTGGAGGACACACTTGAGGATATCCATTTCCTCTTTGATGATAGTTATGGTATGACTTTTATCACACATCATTGTATTTGGAGATTGTTGATCATGGGTTTCTAGCTTGTCTCGGATTGTCACACTCTTTGATTAGGCATGGAGTTCTTAATTTTGTGGCATATGTTGACTCCAACATATGGACACTTGAGCATTTTTTAAAGGCACACATAATGAGATTTCTTCCCTCATCTATCTTTTTGGAGTTGGAGTTTCTTCTACATATACTAATGGATTTGTCTCTTCCCAAGGGGAGAAATGTTGTCTACAAGTTTTGGATTCTTTTCAACATTCATCTTTGAGCATTCACCATTAACACATGAGCTACTTCTTTGTGGGGGGATACATAGTCTCATTCTTTCCCTCTTATGGGGGAACTATTGATTTTATCTTCATGATGGATGTATTCCTTGGGGGGTCTTCATGAGTTCTCATTCCATCACTTGTACATGTTTGTTTGCATATTTTCTCTCTTTTGGAGAGGGATTTTTTCATATAGATTTTTCTTCTTTTCTCCATTTGTGAGAGATTTGTTTTGTATATGGGTACCTAACATAGCCTTGTAGATGGGACACATCTTTGCATTTTTGCATTTGTTTTGTCCTCCCTAAGTTGCACTTAAGGGGGTGTTGGTGTGAACAAAGTATATTACCTAACTGATTCCACATTAGGTCCTATTCACACCTGTCTAGTTAAGTTTACTTAGGGCAGCCTTAGGATAGTTATCTCTTTGTGTCTCATGTAATATGATTATGACACTTGTCATACTCCTATATTGTCCTATGTCTCACCTTGGCGTATATAACCAAGGGTTTTTCAATGTGATATGCATAATGTATATTGATGTACATATTGTATACATAGTTGCATCCTTTGATAGAATAGAATTATTCTTTCATGTTGGTCTCTCTTGTGCTTTCATTGAAGCTCCTAGATCTTGGGTGGCTACCTTCATAGCCAAATCTTGCATGGTGTAGACTCTAGAGCATTCTATACCAACACTTACACATTATTTTTCCTACCAATAAATGAATACCAATTTCAAATGTGAAATTAGACTTTGTCAACATAACAGTATGCCACAGTAGAATCTAAAAACAAGCAAAATTTAAAAATAACTGCATCTGTCATCAACAATTCTAAAGTAAGATTAGAAAAATAGAGCAATTGTTCTTAGAAGACAATATTCATACCAATAGTGGAAAATATTATCCTAATCAACAAGATCTTGTTTTAGTAGTATAAAGTACATTCAAACTTTCATATATAAAAGAAGACAAATCAATAAATTCCTTGTCAAATCATTGTCAAAAGCATCTGATATCAACAATAATTTCTATCATTTTAGTGGATTTTGATATCAATTCAAGTGATGGTATAATCTTTATGAAAAAGATTTGATTGCAAATGATTGTCATAAATCCCTTTCATCATCAAGTTGTGGGTACCAACTAGGGTTTGCTAAAAGAAAAAGGTTTCAAATTCGAGAATCAAATTAATGGAAAATTAGAGTTTCAACGGATTCACCATGATTAGAACATAAGGAAAATCTTCATTAGAATCATTCAAAACCACTTGTCAAGATTTGTTTTTTAGTCAAAGTTATATATAGCCAACACTATTTTTAGCCATCACTATTTCAAGGAAGAGCACATTTTAGAAAATCTATTTTTAGCCAAAGCTATTTATAGCCTACATTATTTTTAATCGTCTCCAATTTTTAGCTAGATGTTCTTTTTAGGGAGTCGTCTATTTTTATAAGTCTATTTTTGGATCTCTTGTCATGCAAGACATGTGAGTTCTAGTGTTAGTTTGTAGTAAACTTTACTAGCAAATTAACTAAAGATTTTTGAAGCCCAATTTTAATTTTAGTGTATAGAATTTTGTAATATAACTTGCATTGCATGCAATTAAGTTATTCTTACAATAGAAATGTAGTTAGTTTTTTATTTATTTCTCATGCAGAGTTTTATAAACCTTATAAATAAGTGTCATTTACACTTAGATTCCCACTGGTAATTTTCATGCCTACTTGCTAAAATTGTTGTTCATTAAGTTTTAGTATTGTTAATCTAGAATTCATTATTCATTCAGTAAAATTTAGTAATGTCTATCTTGCTTATAAATTTAGCAGGTTTGTGAGCTTTGTATTACAAGTTTACTCAAAGTTGCAAATTGTGACTTTGAATTAATTCCTTGGTTCAATCTACCAAAGCATATGTGTCCCTGTGTTTAAACCCTCGTTGAAAAACCCTAAGATTACTCCCTTGACTTGTGAGTAATTGTGAGCTAAATTTTATAACAAGTAACTTGCAATATTACTTGGGGTTGAGTAATTAGTAAGACTTGCCATGCGTTATAGCAAATAATGTACCAAAATCGCAAGGAAAATCACTGAAACACGTGACTTAGGGCAAAAAAATTAGCCGATAGTAAAAACAAATTTGGTGAGGAATCGTTCACATTTTATGAAATTTTTTTTGGTTAACAATGTGTGCTAGGGTGTTGCATGAAATTTCCATGAGCGTGTGCTCACTAGTAGCATGTGTGGACAAGTTACAACGTGCGTGTGGATGGGTTACAATGTGGGTTAGAAGTCTATTTAATCATGGGTAGTGGAGTATTTAATCATTGATATGTGTAGGTTTGTGGCTACTCTCATAGGGTCTAAGGTTCGAACAATATTATTTAAACATACTACATACTTGAAGCCTGTTCTAGCATTACACTACTAACCAACAAAGAAACTTAACTCCTAACACCTAAGTGATGGCATAAAGATCAAGGCCTATACAAATATTTACACTGAAATCATTTATAAATAACCTAATATAATAGAAATATATTAAGAAAATGAAAAACTATGCTACACAAAATTAATGCCACAAATATAAGCATAAAAAAAGTCATGTCAATTTTAATTCTAAAAGTTTGTTATATACTAAAAAACCAAAACCTTAAAAATTACAACATAGATGTCATAAGACTATAAGAGTTTTCTGAAAATAATACAATTTGTCAATTGGTTGTATTTTTGCTCTACTTTTTTTATAATTGCATTGTTCTATAATATTGAAACTTGAAGCAATATGTATCAAACTATTTTTTTGGTTTATATTGTGTATTGAGCTCCAATTTTGATCTATCTATAAAGAAAAGTAGCAATGTGTTCCCTAATTTCAGTAATATGCATGTTTTTCAACAATATTTTTACAAATTTATGTATTTTTTAATGTTTGAAAAGTTTGTCAAGTTTTTGCCAAGTCCCTCGTTTTAAAAATTTTTGTGTCAGTTGAATTATTGTCAAGTTTGTAATGTCCCCTTCCTAAGCACTGACAGTTTGTTGAGAGTTGGCCTATCACTCGGATCCCCGTAGGCGAACACTGGATGATTAGGAAGCTCCACAGTTCTTGGAGACATGTGGAGGATGCTTATGTGACATTTCTCTTGTTGGAATTGAGCTCAGATGGTAGTGAGGTTTGAAATGACGCTTTCGGTTATTGTTTTGGACACTTGGTTGGTGTTCCACTTTTTAGGAGCCCATGCCTATTTTTAGTAAGTCACTGTGTTGGCACCGACTTCATCACATGGCAGTGGTTTTGCTCTGATAGCATTGGCCCTTTGATTCAGTGATTGTTTGTTATTCATCTTGTGGTTGTTTTAATTAATGCTAATATTATAGAGTTAAATTAAATATTTAACTTTAGCGTTATTACATGTTATAAAGTGACTTTAATGTGGGGCACCTACGAAGACATAAGGGAATATTAAAAAATGTGTTTAATACATATTTTAATGGGGGCACTCAATTTGGGAGATATAAGGGAATTTTTAATGAAACATATATTTTTAAAATCCCAAAAAGGAGGCGTGAGGATTGAAAGGAAATAAAAGAACTTTTGGAGAGCTTATTTGGTTATGCACGGATAATATTTTTGAAGGGTTATGCTGCTAGTTTTTATCCAGGAACATCTTGAGGATGAAAGCCCTCATGGAGATTATCTTCCTTGTTGGTTAAAGATCCTCCCAGGTTGATTGATGATGGACTCACATAGGGTTTATGCTAGTATTCATTGATTTTGGCATTGCACATTTGATAGGAAGGGTTTCATTGTAAATCTTTGAGATTATATGATACAGATTTAAGATATATATTGCAGCTTTATTAGCGATTTCTAGATTTCCAACTTTGGAAGAATCTTTAGTTTATTTGACAACCATTGAAGGTCGTATTAGCTGCTAAAAGGCTTAACTATCCCTAGGAGAGGGCGTGAGCTTTCTTGACCTAGTCGCTTAGCATTTTTGGAGGTTATGGACTTCTTTGGAGGCGCCTAGGGTTTACCAATTGAGTGCCATCATTGGACAAAGGGAGAAGAATAGTTTTGGTGGTATTTGGACTTCATTTGCAAGCTCTAGTTTGTTGTTTCATACTATAAATCAGACCTGTAGCTTTCACAGCCATCTGGGTATGTTGAAAAATTGTCATAATATTGATTTATCAATCTGAGTATTTGGTTTATTGCCTTTACTTCATATATTTCTTCTGTATGAACATTTTTGGACATAGAACAACCTATAAACTTGTTGTCACAAACTGTATTAGACTTGAAAAATGTATTACAACTTCTGGGGAGTGAAATAAATGGTTATTTAATTGATCACATGGGTATTAGTGCAAATGATTTCTATTGGTTATAATCACCTGTATGATATTGAAAACATTATAACAATAGTTAATGTTTTATGAGTTTGATGCATTTTGATGAATCATAACATTCAGTGTTGGATGAACCAACACATCTCCAAAAAAACAAAAACAAATCAGGGTAGAGCATTATAGTGGTATCAGATCTCATAGTATCTTGCAACCTATTGGGTATATGTGATGCGATATAACACTCATCAATTCTATTTGAGAAGAAATAAGTTTAATCTATCTCTTTAGGATCAATGAGAGATATAATAGATTGAAGAGGAAGTTGCAGCTCCGATGGGAGAAAGAGGTGAGAGATCAGGTAGAGATCCTTTCGATGGGGGTGAAAGAAGGGCAGAAATACCTAGTGTGGGTGAAATGCTAAGTGATCTTGCTAGAGGACAATGATATTTACATTAGGATATAGCCCAAATGTGTGCACTTTTGACTTTGCATATCATGGGAAAAAATAATAATGTCAACAACAATAATGGGGGAAACAATGGGAATGATAGAAATAATGGTGGAAATGGGGATGGATCAATTAATAACAAGGCTGCATATCAGCATACTTTGGATGGAACTGTTGGAGTTCTTTCTCTCCGAATCGGCAGAGGGTTTGCCAATTCCAATGCATAGGCAGATTCGGCCAACAAATACAGGAGGTTACGTGAGCTACCTCCCCTTCACTTCTGGTTCTACTGCACCAAGGGGGGTATCCCTATAGCTAAAGATTTAACCTTGACTCGCCTAATGACAAAAAAAAGATTTAGCTTTACAACAACATGCAGAATACTCTCATGTTTGGACCAAGATTTGCATGATAAATCACAAGTTTGGCAATGTTCTTGGACATATCTAACTAGTTGAGGATGAGAGTATGCAGGGGTCCTATTCCTACTCCTACAAACTAACAGGTTGGAATTATGAAATAGTTTGTTTTGATATTTTGGATGCAAGACATGGGTTTTGGAAACATAACACAGCATAGGGAGCAGACTGGTGCCTATCTCAGGGCAAGGAGTCAACTAGACATATACAGATGAATGATTTGCACTGGCATTCAAGTTTCAAGGGGTTTGGACTGGTATCTGCCTTAGAAACACCACCCAAGACTGAGTATTTAGCTACCTCTACTTATGAATATCCCAGCTGACATACATTCTTCTTCATACTTAACCTAAAACAGTTTATTCCACTCCTTGAATGGAAGTCACAGATCAAGTATGCAATACATAAAGTCTATACTCTAGAATCTGAGGAACCCTTAGCAACCAGATTCAAAAGAAGGGATGCATACAACAATGGAGACAAACAACTAAACACATGCAACAATGCATTTTTCATATAAAACAACAATGAAACTGAAAATATGTGCAAGGTGCACTCAGATGCAACTCATAAACTCCAAAAAAGATAGAATAACCAAGAAAGGCTTTGTTTTTGTTATTTCCTCCAAAATTTACCCAAGTCTTCAACCACCAGAAAATGAGTAACACAGTTCGCTATATAGCAAGAACGTGTACTCAACAATTAATTACAGGGTCTTTTCAAAAAGTCGCCAGATACAATGCATCATGAGAATGGCGCTCAAAACATTGAATGCAGTTGTGAGAAGAAGAGGAAGGGGCAGGTGGGACTGGGAAATGTGCCGCCGCTTGGAGATTTTTCACCCTTGAATATGGTAGCTGGTCTGTCGTTTCAACCCATACCCCTGCAACTCTTGTCATTAATGGCCAACCTACCCATTTTGGGATGCAGCAACGGTTCACATATTTTTGAAGTTCTCTCCCACCTAGAGAAGATTCAGTGAACACACAGAAATTCCTTACTAGTCGGGCATTCAAAACATGGCTATCGATTTCCTCCACATCGCCAAGATTTGTGGCCTCAAAACATGCTAAAAAGTTGTCGGCTAATAAGATCGTGCCACTCAGGTGGCTTTTCCTCTTTGACTTTTCTAATCGCAAACTTACATTTTGCCTTTTCACCCATTTTTGCCTTTGTATATGCAAATGCATATACATATAACCACCTGCAACACATTCAAATCTTTGTATATGCAAAAGCATATACATGCAACTGCTCTCGAACACGTGGTAGCCTGCCATTGGTTCTCCATCACTAAGCATTTGTATCTTCTCTTTTGCACCTGTGGTTGTATACAAGATTGTATATACATACAATCATCTACATACAAAGGTGTGGACCCCAAATCACCGTGAATCAATTTGAAATTACATTCGGGTCCGGCTTGTATCTCCCCCTTGTACATATTTTCTTGTATATTGCATATACAAATGTAATATACAATCCGCGGATTCATACAACTGTGCAGGCCCACCGTGCTTTAGAAACTTTTGACTTTGACTTCTCTTTTCCTTGTATGTTCTTTGTTTCTTTCCTTTGTATGTCTAAACATACAATACGAATGTACAAGTAAAAGATGCATACAAACATGTCGGCCTTTATCAACTAAACTGCACACCTTTTCGGGTCCGGGCCTTATATATTAGGAATGTATATCGCATTGTATATGCAATTGTATGTGCAAAGATACAATCGCTTATACATGCAATTGGTGGGCCCTAGACTTTGTATCCCCTCCTTTGCATCTTCACTTTGCACATTTCCTTTTTGCATCATCAGCCATCAGAAAGACTGTTAGTTGAGTTGCCGATGCATATTGTTTTGCCGATGACCCCTTTTGCATATTTGTGATGTACATTCTGCCTTTGTATCTTGGCAATGTATGTTTCCTTTGCATATCGCCATTGTCTCTACCTGTTGTATATCAAACATACATGCAAAATATACATGCAAACCCTTACATACAAGTATAGAATATTCCAGGAATCTATGATAGACAACCACCTTTGCACGCCCAGAATTGCACATACAAGCCTGATATGCATACAACTATTTCTTCACTTTTTCAAAGGCCAATTGCACATTATTTTCGGGCCCGCCAATGTACATTTGCGCTTGCACATTCAAATGTACATACAGAGAACAATGTATATACAAAGATACATGAATGAAAAAGTGAAGGCCGATAGACTTAGAAATTTTATGGGTTTGAATGAAAATGTTTGCGGATTCAAATGCTCAAAACCCTAACCCTAGGTGCAAGCACCAACAAGAACAACCAAATCTAGGCCTTTTATGCCTAAGTTTCCTCCAAGGGTTAATCCCTGGCTGAAAATGAGGCAACACATCATGAGTTGTGGGATCAAATAATGTGAGATTAGAGGGATTCTGGTGATGAATTCCAAGCTGAGATGTCTTTCTATGATTACGTGGACCTTAGACTTAAGCATAGACCTCATAGAGGTGGGAGATTTCAAAATCAGGAGTTGCAGTGGAAGGTTGGTAAGTTGTCTATTCCATATTTTGATGGGTCTGGGAAGACTATAGCTAGAGCTTGGGTGCAAAGATTAGATACTTATTTTCATCTCAATCCTATGCTAGAGGATGAAGCCATTAAGTATGCAACTCTTCATTTGAATGGTAGTGCCCATGAGTGGTGGCACCATGGGATGGTCCCACTAGGCCATGATCAGATTGACTCTTATGCAAAGTTTACAAAGAGGTTGATTGATTGATTTGATAAGAAGGATCCTAAATTGCACTTCAAGGAGTAAGCACAACTTAAGAAATGGGGTTCTGTTGACTCATACATTTTTTATTTTCAGAAGCTAACAGTAATGGTGACTAGTTTTTCAAAGAGGAGATTGATAATATCATTTGTTGTTGGGTTGTCCAATCCATTGAGAGGTTGAATTAAGGCACTTAATGCATCCACATTACATGATGCAATCAAGAAAGCTAGGGACATGGATTCCTCTTCTAAAAATAAATTTCAGTCCAAGGGGTTTTTACATAAGAAAGACAAGGACAAAAAAAATTAAGTTTCATAAGGATCCCAATCAACCCCAAAAGATGTCAACTAGGTTGGATAATGACCAACGTAATGAACTCCATAGAAAGAAATTATGTTTTTAATCTAGAGAACCATGGTATCCATCTCATAAGTATGCTATATTAAGTACTTTTCAGCTGATGAATCAGCTGCAGAAAAATTAGATCAACAATCTGATTCAGAGGATAGTGAAGAAGGAAATTCATCTGAAGAGTTAGAGAAGGAACCTAGATGTGAGGGTATACTTTCTCAACTTTCTATCTTTCAAAAATTGGATCTTTCAGAGTTTGGGGAGTACTTCGTGGACAATGGATTATCACTTTTATTGGTACAAGTGCCACACATAATTTTATAGATGAGGGAATTGTATTTAGGGGAGAATCAAAACAAAGGAATTTGACTATTTCAAGGTCATGTTACCATATGGATTTACTCTTACATGCACACAAAATATTTTTAACTTGAGTATACAACTAGGTGATTATGAGATGAGAGATGAATTCTATGTGGTGAGCATAGGAGATACAGATGCAGTGTTGGGTATGCATTGGTTGCATTCCATTGGAGAGTTACATGAATCTACATACTATGGAGATGAGGTTCAAAGTGGTTGGTAAGATAGTGCTCAGAGGCATGTCAGATGGTGGGCCAAGGGTGGTCTCTTTCAAAATAATGGAGAACTAATTCGACATGATCAGGTAGAGTGGGTAACCGAGTGCATCATAATGCTTACCATTACTAATGAGAAAAAGAATGGTTATCATCTTGATATAGAGGCTTTGTTGTCTAAACACAACAAAGTGTTCAATAGTATATCTCCAGGGAGGCCTCCTGAGAGAGGCATGGAACATGTTATAGAGATAGAGGAGGGTGCCAAACCTATGATTATGACACCATACAGGCATCCGAAGAGCACAAGGATAAGATCAAAAAAGCAATTAAGGAGTTACTTGACATGGGACATATAAGGCCGAGTAAGAGTCCCTTTGCTTCTTCAGTGGTGTTGGTTAAAAAGAAGGATGGGACAATGCATATGTGCATTGATTACAAGGCATTAAACAAGAAAACAATAACAAACAGGTATCCCATTCCATGGATTGATGAGCTCATAGATGAGCTACATGGTCCTTGTTACTTCTCCAAAATTGATTTGAGATCGCGCTACCATCATATTCAGGTCCAAGAGGAGGATGTGGAGAAGACAACTTTCAAGTGTCACTTTGGACACTTCAAGGACTTGGTTATGCATTTTGGCCTAACCAATGCACCTGCTACTTTCCAATCTTGTATGAACAAGGTATTCCGTGATCAACTCCAAAAGTTTGTTCTCATTTTCTTTGATGATATCTTGATATTCAACAAGACATGGGAGGAGCACTTGAGGCACCTTGATGAGATGTTGAGCATCCTAGAGAGGAAGTCATTATATGCCAAGGAGTGATTTTGGCATGACAAAACTACTTTACCTTGGCCACATTATTAGATCTAAGGGTGTTAGAGTTGATCTTGATAAGATCAAAGCAATAATGGATTGGCCTCCACTGACTAATCTCTTATAGCTCAAGGGATTCTTTGGCTTGTGTAAATTTTACATGAGGTTTGTTAAGGACTTTTCACACGTGGCTGGCCCACTCACTGATTTGACTAAGGGATGTTTCATTTGGTCAGATGCAACATAGCGATGCTTTGATCATTTCAAATAGGTTATGTGCATTTTCCTTATTTTAGCCATTCCCAATTTCTCCAAACCACTTAAGTTCGAGTGTGATGCTTTAGGAGAGGGAATAGGAGCCGTCTTGATGTAGGATAAGCACCCCATTGCATTTGAGAGAAGGAAGTTGAGAGGTGTTGAGAGGGGATATTCTATATATGATAAGGAGATGTTTGCCATCATGCATGCCTTGGCCAAGTTCATATCATATCTTGTGGGAGAGAGATTCATTGTCAAGGCTAACCAAAATAGCCTCAAACACTTCTTGAATCAATGGGACCTTAATGATAGGGAGAAAAAGTGGGTGAGCAGGTTGCAAGCATATGACTTTGACATTGTACATGTCAAAGGAAAGAAGAATGTAATTGCCAATGCATTGGCCCTTTCATTTGGTGACCATTTGGTATTCATCTTTGGGTTATTTTAATTAACACTAATATTATAAAGTTAAATTAAATATTTAACTTTAGCGTTATTACATGTTATAAAGTGACTTTAATGTGGGGCGCCTAGGGAGACATAAGGGAATATTAAAAGGTGTGTTTAATACATGTTTTAATGGGGTCTCTCAACTTGGGAGATATAAGGGAATTCTTAATTAAACAAATATTTTTTAAATCCCAAAAAGGAGGTGTGAGGATTGAAGGAAAATAACTTTTGGGGAGCTCATTTGGTTATGCACGTATAATATTTTTGAAGGGTAATGTTGTTGGTTTTTATCCAGGAACTTCTTGAGGACGAAAACCCTTATGGAGATTATCTTCCTCGGTGGTGAAAGATCCTCCCAGGTTGATTGTTGATAGACTCACACAAGGTTTATGCTAGTATTCATTGATTTTGGCATTGTATATTTGAAAGGAAGGATTTCATTGTAAATATTTGAGATTCTATGAATAAAGATTTAAGGTATATATTGTAGATTTAAGGTATATATTACAGATTTGTTAGTGATTTCCAAATTGCTAACTTTGGATAATCTTTAGTTTATTTGATAGCCATTGAAGGTCATACTAGCTACTAAAAGGGGTCGTACTATCCCTTGGAGAGGGCATGATCTTTCTTGACCTGGTCGCTTAGCATTTTTGGAGGTTATGGACTTCTTTAGAGGTGTCTAGGGTTTACCAATATAGTACCATCATTGGACAAAGGGAGACGAATAGTTTTGGTGGTATTTGGACTTCATTTGCAAGCTCCAGTTTGTTGTTTCAAACTGCAAATCAGACTTGTAGCTTTCACAACCATTTGGGTATGTTGAAAATTTGTCATAATATTGATTTATCAATCTGGGTATTTGGTTTATTGTCTTCACTTCATATATTTTTTATGTATGAACATTTCTATGCATAGAACAACCTATAAACTTGCTATCACAAACTATATCAGACTTGAAAAAATGTATTGCAGCTTTTGGGGAGTGAAATAAATGGTTATTGTTGTCACTTGGATTTACACCCTATTTTGAAGCCTATTTGCTGCAACAATCTAATGAAACATGGGAGTGATTTTGAGGTGTGGGACTCTGCAAATGAATCAAACCTTCAGAGAAGGTTGGTTCCTCTTTCTAAATATGAGATTTAGAGAAAATTATGAAGTAATCCTAATCTAACACCATTGGGAAAAGGGAAGAAAGAGAGAACTGAAATGGAAAGGTGATACACCAGGTTTAATGTGTTTGGCTCTCAGGTTAACTATTCATGAACAAAATAATATCAAACAATAGATGGGCATACACAACTCATAAACTATTTGCAGAGGTAAAGATATCTAATTGAAACCCACTAGGAAAGAAACATTCACAAAATGGAGATTCAAACGCCCATGCTACATAGTTCAAAAATTGTATGAGAAGGTAAAATCTATTGTTTATTTATCATGGAGGTAAAATTATAGCTGATATAAGATGTGGATTTTTAAGACCAATCGCCAACAACAATACATATGATTTACATGTATATATAGCGTTTTACATTGATAGTGCATTCATCTACTACAATAAATCACCCTATGGGTTTGTCAGAAGATATTCCTCCAAAAGGAATGTCTATATACATTTGGTCTGCAAAACATAAATGCAAAAGATATCTTGAATGAAGTAGCTGAAGAAAATATCTGATTCATCCACCTACACAATAAATGCACAACGACTTCTTCCAGCTGAGGTTGACCTAATCCTGCAATCATGGCAACTTTGCTTTTCCTTTAGTCAGTGAACTTCCATCTCACGAACCATTGCCTTAGATGATCCTCCCTTTCTTCTTTTTATCTTCCATAGTCAGGCCTCGACCAATCAGGTTTCCTCCGATCGGGCCTTTGGAAGATGAAGAAAGAAACCCAGATCTCCAAAGTCTGAAAGAGACAATAGGGAAATTGTCAGGTTTCATAGGTCAGACCTTCACCTTGCATCGTGCTTTTGAAAAGAAGAAGCACTCAATCCCTGGCTCTGAAATACCTAGAAGAAATTATGAAGCTTGGCAGGGATCGAGCCTCGAACCTTCCATCTTCTACCTTCCAACAAAAAAGAGGAAGAAGGAAACTCTTGCTTGCCATTACCTGAATGACTTAGTCAATTTTAAAGGTTTGGCAGACTTTGGCGAGTGGGCCTTTTGTCTTCCACTTGCCAAATGGAAAAAAGACCAAAAACCTGATCCCTCGAGCTCCACAATACTTAGAAATATTTGAGAATGGTGGATGCCAATTGTCGGGCCTTCCACTTTCCACCTTCGAAAAAGAAGGAAGAAAGAACTCCTGCCTACCACCACTTGAAACACTTAGAAACATTGTTTCTTGTTGGGCTTCAACAAGCGGACCTTTCATCTTCTACATTCTGAAAGGAAGAAGAGGAAGAGGAAACTCCTAAACTCTGACGCCTGAAATACTTAGAAACATTGTTGCTCGTCGGGCTTCGGCAAGCAGACCTTCCGTCTTCTGCCTTTCGAAAGGAAGAAAGAGGAAGAGGAAACTCCCGACCTCTAACGCCTAAAACACTCAGGTGATTTACAAAGGAAATGAGATAGATTTTAAAGCTGATAAGAATGGCATGACAAGGAAGGGAACTCCGAACTCTGAAACTCCAAAAAGGTAGAAAATTCAAGGAAAACACTTTGGATTTTAGACTTAGCCATTTGAGATCTTTTTTTCTTGCACTTCAAAAGGGAAAGCACTGGAATTTTCATGGATTCATGAGCTATTTGGCTGGAAAGCAAAAAGGACAACAATTATTTTATGGATTGATCACATGGGTATTAGTGTAAATGATTTCTATGGGTTATAATCACATGTATGATACTGAAAAATATTATAACAGTTAGGGTTTCATGAGTTTGTTGCCTTTTGATGAATCATAACATTCAATGTTGGCTGAAGCAATACATTTCCAAAAAAATCAGGGTAGAGCATTACAAAGTCTATGTTTTTCAACTATTGTTTAAATTTGTTCAAATCCTTATGTGTACTAGCACTACTTAGGCTCTAGTTTCAGCTAAACAACATAAGTGTATAACAATCATTGGGTTTTCTTTGAGTCAACAAGCATAAAAATATTTTACCTTGAGTTGAAGAGCATGTCAGTCTTTTTCCCTAGGTGAATCCAAAAAGATGCACCTTTAGTTTTATCTAGCATAAGTGTGAACTACCTAGAAAACATTGTACAAATTGTAAATAGCAAGTACATATTTTTTAGATTAGGTTAGTTTTTGTTTATACGGGGCTTCCCCTTCTAATTCAAAGAGCACTTCTACCACACATTTGTTTTATTTTTTGTCACACTAAAATATGCAAATTAAAATGCTAACATATACATGTAGCCTATGTTACCGATTCATCCTTGCTACCTTCCAGGTCTAGGTAAATTTTGCTTCAGAGTTGGATATTGGTTCGGTGCGGGCAAGGGTGCGTCCAAGAGTTTGCATTAAGCTTGTGGGTTCATCCTAAACAAGCCCAAGAGAACCCACACCAAACCCAAATGGTTTTTGATAGAATCCATAAAGAACTAGCAACAATTTAGTTGTTTTTAATTTTATTTTTGTATTTTGTGAGGGTTGTTTGTGCCTAGTGTTACTTTCCAATGCATCATTTGGGAATGCTTGAACAACATGCTTGGTGGCCACATCAATGACTTCCAAAACATTCATTGTCTCTACTTCATGCATAGTTATTTGAGTGTTTCCTACACCCATAAGTTTTCAATCTTTGGCTTTTGCACATATTTAGTTTATTGTTCATCAACACCATCATTATTATCTACCTTTCTAAATCTTACAAGCCATCTAGGCTTTGTACATTAGTGTTTAGGGTTATGGCACCATTATAAATCAACTTTCCCACATACAATCTGAGATATTCACAATTTACAAGGTACTTAAGACCATAGTGGGAAAACTCGGACTCGACAAAAATTCACTAGGCCCAAAAAACTTGACAACTTAAAAAATTGCTTAAATTTCATTAGAAACACATGTTTTTTGCAAAATTTAATGACAAGATGTATCCAATGAGTCCATAAATAAGTACATAAGTGTTTTCTATTAAATTTGATTGATTTGAATGCAAATTGAGTACAAAATCATATCCTCACGTGAAATCCTGATGGTTGATAGCCTGATACAATAGATAGCTGACAAAATGAAAATAGTAAAACTAAAAGTAAATACAACATTTTACATCTTCCTCTTCCCTAATCTATTGAAAACTAGGGGGAGGTAGAGGCTCTATTCCTTGGAGTTTGTTGTGGCTCCTCGCTTGACATTGAAGGCAATGGCTCGACCTCCATCCTGGTAGTAGATGGCAATGACTCCTCCTTAGCCTCATCAATGCCATCCAATCCTAGATCTCTTCCTGCACCCACCTCCTCCAATGCATGCCTCTCAAAATCAAGGATCTCATCTTCAATAAACAATGGAGGCTGCTCATCTCGCCCTATCCAATCTATCTCATCCAAATCAATGGCATCATATGATTTATCCTCTGCCCTTCTTGTGCGCAATCGAAGGTTGTATTACACAAAGACAAGGTCATTGAGGTGTTTTTTAGCTAATTTGTTCCTCTTCTTCATGTGGATAGCCTCAAACAAGCTCCAATTGCACTCACAACTGGATGCACTACAAGGTTGACACAAAATACAGAGGGCTAATCTTTGCAGATTTGGAGTATTTGCACCCCAATTTTTCCACCAAGCCTCTACAAAATAAAATATTGAAGAGTTAGAAAGCAAAGTCAAAACATATTTTATCAAATTATCAATAGTTGTAAATTTAAGATTTGTAACTTGTAAGATGCATGTGAAAGACTCCAAATTTTATACTTGGTGTCTGAGTGGTTCTTCCTCAAATAGCTAGCTCTGAAGAAAAGAGCTTGCCCCTTCTTTCCCTGTAACTTTCCAATTCTTGGACAATGAGGTCTCTCACCTCAACCTCGGATGTCATCCTCTGAATGCATGTCATGAGGCCCTCCATGATGTCTCCATTAGGATCTGAGGAGGTATCTGAATAGAAAAAATGGGGGTTCAAAAAGTACCTCGCTGCATGGATGGGTTGGTAGAGTTGATTGTTCCACCTCCTATCAATAATCTCTTATATAAGATCAAATTTGAGGTTGTCCTCCTTGGAATTATTTCTGATGGACTCTTTGGCCCTATCCATGGCCTCATAAATATACTCGATTGGGTTTTGATCCCCATCTACCAAACGAAGAACTCTAACCAAGGGCTCTGACAGCTACAATTTACAAATACAAAAGATTAAAGTACAAATTTAAAATGAAAGACTTAGATTAAAAAATAAAATATTCAATTTGAATTTAAAATCAAAGTTTTGAGGTTACCTTCACGATCTCTGTAGCTCTTTATTCAAAGAGCTTATCAAAGACTATGCTTGTGATTTTGTCTCCTTCAAGCTTCTTTGCACATGACGATTCTAGCCATTTTGGATTCACAAACATTTGTTTCAAAGGATTCAACAAACCAATAATGCTTTGCAATGGTAGGAAGATCATTGCAAACCTTGTGACACTCAATTGCACCAACTCTTTCCTTTGGGTGTGATCTCTCATCAAATTAGGAACCCAAGGGTGATTGTAGATAAATTTTATGATACTCCTTGCATCATCTACAACCGGTGTCACCCAATCATGTTTACCTATATCCTCCAAAAGAAGGTCAAGGCAATGTGTTGCACAAGGTGACCAAAAAAGTGTCATATGTTTGTCTTACAACAATCTCCCAGCTGCCACATATGCTATGCATTATCAGTAATGATTTGCACCACATTTTCTATGCCCACTTTGTTGAAGTTGATAAACCAACCTCACAGAACCCAATGAACACTTGCAAGCAAATAACTTGTCACGTAGAAGAGATAAACAAACACAATAACAATGGTGCTCTGCAAGCCTGAAGCAAAAATATGCATAACAAGAATGAATAATTACAATAAGATCAATCCTTAAGAAAGGAGTTCAAAACCGTAAAGTGAACCCTAGGATTTAATAAAAGAATTAATTAAGTCACCTTTACTTTATTTTTCACTTAAGCTAAACTTAGGCACTTTAATAATTCTTTTATTAAATCATAGGGTTAACTTTATGGTTTTGATCTCCTTACTTAAGGCTTGATCTTATTGTAATTATTCATTCTAGTTATGCATATTTTTGCATCAGGCTTGTAGAGCACCATTGTTATTGTGTCTCTTTATCTCTTCTATGTGACAGGTTATTTGCTTGCAGGTGTTCACTGGGTTCTGTGAGGTTGGTTTATCAACTTCAACATGGTATTAGAGCGATTGGAATTTCATCAAGAAATCCTCAATAGATGGAAATGAATCAGGTACCAAGGGAGTCAATTCTGCCTCAATCTGAAGTGCTCTGAACTGATTGATGGTGCCAAATAGATGATTGAACTTGGTCCACATTGCCCGAGGAGTTGTACAACTCTCTAGGTGAAATAAAAGACTGTCTGAAACATGTAATGATATCAAACCCATGGCCTCATCCAGTTTCTTTCTATGTCGTAGAATCTCAAACTGATGTGCCAACAAAGTTTGATTTTCATCCAAACAGGACCATAACCCCTTTGACATGAGAAGTATGGTCATATGTGACTTCCAGGTGTGATAATTGTGTGGGGAAAGATGATCAATTGATGAGGTGTTTGCCATGATGTTTGAGTTTTTGAAATATGTTTAATGGAAGAATTTTCTATTTTCTAATGTGTATATATAAAAAACAAGAAAAAAAACACCCCCACAACACAAGAAACCAAGCCCCAGTACAAATTTGAAAGCTAGAAAGAGAGAAAAAGCAAAAATCACTTCAGACAATTCTCTGTGTACCTAGTAAATTTTCTGATGAAATACTCTATAGATCTAAAAAGAGCATTTGAACACCTTTCCAACGCCTATTCGTTTGTGAAAAACAGAGTCCATATACAAAAGTTGTGCCCCCGAGAGTGCAAAAAACAAGTTCTAACTTTGACTGGCAATAAATGCAGTAAAACAACAAAATTAGGAAACAAAACCTGCACCACTGGATTGGCCCAGAACCAGCTTTCCAACACCTATTTTTGTGCAAAAATCTAATATCAGACTAAAAAATGGCACCCAATTTCCCAAAATAGATTTAAAAAAGCACAAAACTGAGCCATTGTGGCTCTGCGGTGGTCTACACAACATAGTCTACACAAAAAAATAAGTTGGATATGAAAAATAGTGAAAAATAGTAAAAAATTAACAAAAAATGGCAATGAATCTTATTTTTTGCAATTTAAATGGAAAAAAAATCTTTGTTTTACAATATGATGAATTTTTTTCAACCTTGATGCAATATTTTGCAACCAAAATGAAGAAAAATGTTTTAAAAAACAAATAAATGAAAAATAGAAAACCTACCTGTGCTTCAAATCTACCTTTGAAATTCACTAAAAAATCTCATTTGATCTTCTCTCCTTGATGAGAAAACATTGGAAATGGTGTGTTTGTTGTTGGGGAGAGTTTTCCTAACCCGCAGAGCAAAAAAAGAGAGGCATTTCTAATTTTTATGGCCCTTTTTGACGCATTAGACCTTTTCAACTGACACGGGCGAGTTTTTGCCACAGACTCGCTACGTATCTGGAAAAAACTCGCAAAAAATCAGCGAGTTTTTGCCAGATACTCGTCGAGTATCCTAGCAAGTAAATGTCTTGAAAACTTGCAAAGAGTTTGACTCGACAAGTATGCCAAGTATGCTCAAGTCTAAGTAGAGTGGAATAGCTCCTATATACATCAACTTAAATTTATTTGACTATGAGATTTGTATAAAATTTCAATGTTTGCATACTTATTATATATCAATTTATATATATGTGCATTATGTTATGTTATATTTGGTAACCATTATGTTATGTTATATTTGGCATCAATTTATATTTGGTAACTGTTGACCTATTTTTCTCTACCTAGAGTTAAATAGTTCACCTTGCATTTTCCTTGAAAATCCTTTAGGAAATCAACCTGTTGGGACAGTAAAATTTTTAAAATTTTACTATATTCTCACTTCACCACATCTGACAAAATCATAAAACATCCCAAAACCATAGCAAGAATTTAATACATCCCACAAGATGTCCATGGCTAAGCAAGGCAAAATTAATTAAAATTCAATATATCGGCAAGACTTTGTGTTGTTTATACCGATACATGAGGAATCAATGAAAATGAGCATCGGTGTGAGAATAGAGATTGGAGAGAGATTTATAGAAGTCGCCGATGGAAGAAGTAATACCGATGGCCTTTCATCGGTAAGAGAACCAAGCAGTCACACTGATTGGTATGACTAGTAATCATCAGATGGTCCTTTAAAAGCTACCCCGACGATATATATCATACCGATGAAATATTTTGGCAAGAGTCTCACCGAACATCCTGCGGGGACAAGGAAACATAACCATCGGCAAGAAATGAACCATCGGGATGAAAAGAAAATAAGTCTCCGATACTCCAATGTCTTGGTGAAACAATAAAAGGAACTTTCGGTGTGAGTCACATCGATACTCATATCTATTGGCGTAACTTAACATATCGGAATGAGGCAATTATGTCCTGCCGACTCACAAGTCACAGTGATGAAAGGGTGTCGGTGACACTTTGACAGATTCTCTCTGATAAAAAATATAAAGTGGCCATCGGGGAGATAATTGTGATCGGGTGATCTGAAAAGAATTACCCCAATGGTATGTCTCACTCCGATGGAAATAAAGTCATTGATAAGAAGTTTTAAACTGTATCGGTGAGATATTACAATAGTCATTTCGATCTAGAATATAGAAGACTATCGGGAAGACGATGAAGCTCGGGGAAACATAAATATGTTATCCCGATGGTATTGATCACCCCGATAACAAATTGTTGTCACACATGTCGATGAGACTCTCACCAATAGTCATATCAGTAAGACTCACTATATCGGAAGGAAATCTAAATCACGCGGCGATGAAAGAAGTCATGCTGATGGTCGCGCTCACTTGGATATAATAGCATTGGGATTACAATTAAGGGGTCACGCCGATTAATTGTTCGCGCCATGTGGAGATATTAAGGTCACCCAGACATTTTGAAAATCATGCCAAAGACAGGAGTTATGGCGATGTGACATTTCACAGTGATGAACGACATTAAATTGATCAAACAATTAAATGTAGATGGCGATGAAATCCTTTAAAGATTATTGTGATTACCATTGACAGGGTTGTCTGAGAAAAAGATACGGAGGAATTCTTGAAGTGCAAGTAGAGGATTTCGATCACAACCATAGAACGATAGGTACATACATACAACCATTGTGCATAGCCTGTGTTTGAATTTTCTGCCAAAATTTGAATATGGAAACTCCAGGAAAGGGAAAAGGTAGAAAATCACAAGGGGAAACAAGTAAATCTAAAAAACAAAAAACTGATCAAACCCCTGAAGAAAAAATAAAAGACAGAAAACTCAACCAGGACTTAATTGATCAATTGCCTGGGTTAATTCCCAAGGCCAGAAGATCTGCTCAACTTAGGGCAGAAGTTGAAAAATTAGAAGATAAATGTAAGCGCTTGGGAGATATCTGGACCCCAATCAGGGGATATGAGCTTTTCAGATTCCATTATAATAGAAGGTTTAGGAATGCTCCTGTGTCAAACCCATGGCACTTGAATTTAGGAAAACTGGTTGTGCCTAACGTATTCCTAAATGTTGAACTCCTCCAACTACTTGCCAAACATTACAATTCAAGCCTCAAAAGCAGGAGTGCCCATGTTATTGAAAGATAATGGAGAAATGAAGAGCAAAGAAGAGTGGATTGTTGATTGTCGAGTTATATTAGATGAGGCTATAGGAGCTTTGAAAGACAAAACTTCTGCATCTGGAGAGGCTTGCAAACAATTAGAAAAGATGGTCACACTTGATGTGATTACAAGGAGCGCTATTGAGCTCAATGACTCTCATCGTGATCAGGAGTACTTGGATCACTTGGCTAAAGTTTACTTATGGCTGAATAGAGCCTAATCATAATTATGTAATAGTTGTTAATGCTTATTAAGTTCCCAAAAGACTTATTGAAGGGCTATGTCTCTTTGCATAATTGTCTATATAAGTTCAAACAATTGATATTGAAAGATCATCAGCAGTAGAATAGATATACATATATATAATTTACAATGTTTCAGAAAGACTATGTTGCATGTTTTATTTGAAGTAGTAGATTGAAGTTCTCTGATTCAGTGGTTCTATCTTGGTATCAATTGTTTGTTATAGTTACTCAATTCTGTGGTTGTCTCCAGTTCTATATTTCCTTGTTATTCAAATTAATATATCAAGCATATATTTAATTTGTTAATACACATTCGCTGTATCTGTGTGATTGAGTAAATTGGTTTCCATTTGAGGAATTAAAATCCTTCTGATTAGTCATGGTAGCCTGGAAGTATTAAGTTTGGATTACTAAGTAGAGCCATATAATTAGGATTTCCATTCTGTCTCCAAGATAATATTATCTGTTATTCTTGCTTATTCATTTCAATTGGTTCCTTCAAGTAAGGATTAAAATACCTTCTAGTGAATTATAAGATATCTTATTATATTGGTTGGATTATCAAGAAGAGTTTGTCAGTCATTCCCTTGCACGTTTATACAAGCTATAAACTAAAGTTGTGCCAAACAATTAGAATTAGTACCCATTATAAGCCACTAGTCTTGGTCCTTCATTCGACTCTGTTACCCAACAAAGCACTGGTCTTATTTAAATTCATCATTTAAAATCCTTTTTACCTTGATATTACTTGTACAATCTCTACCAAACCATTCACTAGACATTAGATATAATCAGATAGCAAGCTTTTCATCTATCCTACACCCTTTGCCATTGTAGATAGATTTAATTAGTCAATACATTTACATTTAGTCTGCTTTAATTCCCAAGGTTCACCCACCTAGGTGTAGCAGGACCTGAAGTGTAGGAAATCACTTAACCTTGAAGGTTGATTTCATCAAGTTAGTTCAAAAACGTTGCAAATCTAAGCATAAAGCTTGGCATCCTCTTAGGATTAGCAACTTGCATTTTTGAGACCTAACAAATTGGCGACTCTACTAGGGAGCTTAAATAAAAGACCTTAGAAATTATTCCTTTCATAGAGTCATTTCACAAAAAATTAACTTGGTAACTCTTCTGATAACAAGAACCCTAAAGATAAATTACAAAAACTTTTCCTATTTACTAAATGGGTGGCGACTCTAGTTACTATTATAACAAAGAATTTAATATCAAATGAATGGTAGGAGATCCAAAATGGAAGGCAAAAAATTGCAGTCATCTCCACCACTTAGAAACATTTCCAAAAGAAATGGAACTTCAAATTATTCTCACCAAGATAATAATCTGGATACCCAAGAGAATAATGCAGAGCATAATATTTTAGTTCACAACAAGTTCACACCTCTACATGATTCAAATGAGAATCTCAGTGGAGCAACTGATGATATTTTGGCAAGATATAGACCAACTCCTCAAGAACAGCTCAAACATGATGCACAGGTCATGAGGGATATTGATCAAAATCAAGCTGAACATGATTTTAAGATGTCATTACATCACGGAGAGGAGATAACACATGGGTTTTCAAATCAAGAAATAAATGACAATCCAAGGAATCTAAGAAGTATGAGTGAAGAGCAACAAGAAGTGCTTAGGCTCTGGGCAGAACTCAAAAGGTTCAAGATGCAGGAAGAGAAAGGGTTGTTGCAGCAAGAAATTCAACAGATGAAAAGTAATGCTAAAACAGCTCCACCAAAATATGTACCTCCGCATAGAGGAAACACTTCTAGAAATCCACAGCAAAATACAAGTGGTGTTCAAAATTCACACACATCCGGAAGTCATCAGAACATTATGCCCCAAAACTCTAGGCCACCTCCCATGCATAATGCATCTCAACATATGGCAAATCCTTACCCACCCCTTGGCCAATAGTATTGTAGACCACAGAACCCTTACACAAATCCCCACATGAACCAACAACATCAATATGGATATCATCAGCCACTAGGTGGATATAATTACTATCCTAATCCACCACCCTTGAACTTTCCACCTCAAAACCTTGCAAATATATGTAGTCAATTTAATTTAACTGGATATCAATTGTATCCATATCCCATGGATAGTACTTGGAGAAATATGGTTCCCAATTTTACTGGAAACAATGCAATATTAGTGGAAGATCATATTAGAAGTTTCAATGCTTTTGTGCAAGATATTAGAATGAGGTTATTCATGATGTCCCTCACTGAAGATGCCAGAGACCTTAATAGCCTGCCTGATGCCTCAATCAGTTCAATAACTGATTTCCATAATCAGTTTAAGGAGTAGTATGGCAACCAATATGCCCCTGAGTTTGCATTACATGAATTGATAAGTATACAGAAGTATCAAAATGAATCAGTATATGATTTCAACCTAAAATTTTCTAAACTACATAACAAGGTACCACATGGAGCCAAGTTATCCGATCCAGCAGCATTGAGTATTTATATGTAAGCATTTGACCCTAAAACAGGGTACGAGCTTAGAAATCAGTGTCCTGCAACTCTGGCTGAAGCACAGAAAGTGGCCCTAACCATTGAAAACAATAGGAAGGCTACAGGAATGGTTAGTAAGAGAGACAATCATAGAAATCCTTAGAACCCAAATGTTCAACAGATTAAACCAGAGGGTCAACATAAGCATGAAAGGCCTAGCTTGCACGATATGCCTTACAATACAAATTGGAAGGATGGGAGACCCATCGACAACAACATAAAGCAACAATATGGCAAGGATACTCCTGACCCCCTGAAAAGAAACATAGCACATATGGTAGAAAATAAACCTTGGTGTTTGGTGTGCAATCTACCACATTTACCTGAATATTGTGAGGTAGCTAAATTAGTACAACAAGAAGAGATGTTATACAATTATAATAGAGATAACCACACCATAAATATGATGTAGGATACACCATGTGTGGTGACTGAAGATTACTCTTCTTCAGAGGAGGAAGGATATGAGTATGATGTAGGAAACCAGAGGCATCATATCAACATGGGAGAACAAGAAGTGTTCTTAGATCAGGAAGATGGTTATGAGCAACCTATTTGCTATAACAATCAACCATATGGTCGATGGAGAAAGCCTACTGAGGATGAAAGAGAAGCTCTTACAGTAGCTGCAATAGCTCAAGCCAGAAACACTTACAACATAAGGAATAGAACAATGAATGTTGAACAAGGAACTCCTGAGAGTGTGTTTATAAAAGATTAGAATAACAAAAAGAATAATACAAAATCATCATCTAAAGAACCAGAAAAGGGTGGTAAGGGTAAAGTGAAAGAAAATTTACAAAATCAAGAAAAGGATAACACAAAAACAATAAAGAATGACCAGACCATGGCCCATTCTTTTGACATTGCTCATGCAGTGTCTCAGGTAAAAATATCAGTTCCACTCCTAGAGATGATGAAGATAGATAAATATAGGAGCATAGTTGTTAAGTTGATTTCTGATACACCAAGTCAAAAATATAAAGGACATGAAAATACAACAAACAATGTTCATCAACAAACATTCCAAATGCCTGAGGTATACCTTGGTGACACACTGACAAAAAATCCCTCACAGGTAGACCCATTCTACACTACACTATTAATCAAGAACATGATAGTCAGGAATTGCATGATTGATTCAGGTGCTACCATGAACATCATGCCTATAGCAGTTATGAAAGAATTGGGAATGTGGGTTGATACTACATTTGGCCAGTGTTATGCAATGGATAACAGATCTATCCCAGTAGTTGGTATTATGAGGGATGTGGAGATAAAGCTTACCTCACACCCTGAAGTAACTTATAACATTTATATTACTGTGGTTGACATCCCACCGTATTATGGAATGCTTCTATCAAGGCAATGGGCTGCAATGGAAGGAGGGAATGTTCAGTTGGACTTATCATATGCCACCATACCAGTGGGAGGCAAAGAAATCAAGCTGTGCAGAGAGCCAAGGTATGACAATATTATAGAAAGATTGGATCGGCATCAAATAAATTTCTTTTGTGATATAGATTTAGGAGTCTTCAAAGTTGGAGAAAATACACCAGAATTGTGTAACACTGATCCAATACACACCAAATCTATGAAAGAAGAAAATGATGTGTGGAAGATGTATTTTGATGGTGCATGTAGCAAAATAGGAAATGGGGCTGGGAGTACTTTTCATTTCACCAGGAGGTAAAACTTTCAAATACTCTTTTCTATTGACATTTGAATGCACAAACAATGTAGTTGAGTATGAAGCATTGCTCATTGGTTTGAACATAGCCACTAAGCATAAAATAAAAAAGTTAGCTGTATATGGTGATTCTGAATTGGTCATTTCCCAAGTAAGAGAAAAATACCTATCAAAAAACAAAAGGTTGAGACAGTACAGAAATGCAGTTTGGGATAATATTGAATTGTTTGATGCCTTTTCAATCAACTGGGTTGATAGGTCTAGGAACATTATGGCAGATTTTTTGGCAAATATCGCATTGAAGAGGGATGATGTCACATTAGGAGGAATTACAGAGGTTGAATTCAAAACTAGACCTACCATCCCAGATAATATACATAATTGGCAAGTGTTTGATAACGATGCAGATATAATCAACTTCTTACATTGTGCTGATTATTATGAAAATCAAGAGATTGATTTCAATGCATTTGTAGAGGAACATGATGGGAAGGAAACCCTTTTTGGTCAAGAGATAGTCCAGTTGAAAATGAATCAGATACCTAAAGGACTTATAGCATTAGAAAAAATATTTGATGGACAAGACAGATATAAAAAGAAAGACACACCAGTGATACCTAATGACCTTGAAGAAATCAATTTGGGGACACAAGCAGTCCCAAGGAATGTGTATATTGGAAGAAATCTTGACTCAAAAATTAGGAGCAAAATCATCAACTTACTCAGAAAGTTCAGGCATGTATTTGCTTGGTCATATGATGATTTAAAGGCATATAGAGAGGATCTATTTCAACATGAGATACCACTAAAACCAGATGCTAAACCATTCAGGCAAAAACAGAGGCCAATCAATCCTACATTAGCTCCTAAAATGCTAGAAGAACTTACAAAGTTGAGGGATAGAGCTATAATTAAACCCATTAGACATTCTTCCTAGGTTTCAAATTTAGTACCTATCAGGAAAAAGAATGGTGATATTAGACTGTGTGTGGATTTCAGAAACTTGAATAAATCTTCTCTCAAGGATAATTATCCTCTCCCCAATATGGAGGCAATACTACAAAAGGTTACTGGATGTGAATTGTTGTCAATGATGGATGGCTTCTCAGGTTACAATCAGGTAAAAGTCAAGGAGTCAGAACAATTTAAGACTGCATTCACCACTCCGTGGGGAACATATGTATATTTGAGAATGCCATTCGGACTAACTAATGCTGGAGCAACATTCCAAAGAGCAATGGATGTGGCTTTTGCTGAGTTAATCAATAAGATTATGATAGTATATCAGGATGACTTGACAACATATTCCAAAAGGGCTGAGGATCATTGCACACACTTAGAGCAAATATTTATCAAAGCCCTAGAATATGGAATATCATTGAACCCTAAGAAGTGCCATTTTGCAGTAACAGAAGGAAAATTGCTTGGCCATATAGTCTCGAAGGAAGGAGTGAGAATAGATCCTAAAAGAGTAAAGGCAATTGATCAAGTGCCTATTCCAAAAAATGTAAAAGCTATACAATCATTTTTTGGTCAGATTAATTTTGTCAGAAGATTTATACCAAATTTTGCAGAAATTGTTTGCCCTATATCAAAGATGCTGAAGAAGAACTCAGAAGTAAAATGGACAACAGAAACAATAGAAGCATTTGCCAATATTAAGAGGGCAATCAAGCAAGCCCTAGTCATAGTGTCCCCTAACTTCAGTAAATCATTCCAATTGTTTTCATTTGCTTCCTATCATACAGTTGCAGTAGTGATATTGCAGAAAAACAATGATGGATATGAACAGCCTATCTCATTTTTCAGTAAACCCCTTCAGAATGCAGAGTTAAAATATGACATTATTGAAAAGCAGGCATATGCATTAGTAAAAGTAGTTAAGACTTTTAGACCATATTTGGTGGGAGGTAAAATCATAGCATATGTTCCTAATGCTGCAGTGAAGGATGTATTGGTCCAAACCGAAGTCACTAGTAGAAGGTGTAGATGGATCAATAGAATTCAGGAATTTAATATTGAAATCCAGATCACTAAATTAGTAAGAGGACAGGGTCTCGCCAGATTAATGGCTGAAAGTAATCTTGAAGCTTCCCAGATATGTAATACTAATAATGTTGATAATAGTACCAGTATTGAGCACACTCCATGGTATTCTGATAGTATATATTATCTAAAACATATGAAGTGTCCTGAAGGGTATGAGGATAACAAAAAGAGTACACTTAAATTGCAAGCATCAAAATATGTACTTATTGATGGGGATCTTTACTGGAAAAACAGAGATGGAGTCTTGCTATTATGCTTGGATGAATATCAGTCAAAACAGATTATGAAGGAGTTACATGAGGGCATGTGTGGAGGTCACTTCTCAGTAAAGCCTACAGCCCACAAAATCCTAAGGGCCAGATACTATTGGCCTCAAGTTTTTAATGATTCATACCATTACACTAGGAAGTGTGAAGCATGTCAAAAGTTCTCAGGAAAACTAAAATATCAGGGAGCATTGCCCTGAAAACCTATGCAGGTTGAGGCTCCATTTTATCAGTGGGGTATTGATTTCATAGGTGAAATTGCGGAGAAATCTAGTGGGGGGCACAAATGGATTTTAGTAGCCACTGATTACTTTACAAAATGGGTGGAAGCAATCCCCACTAAACAGGCAACCAGTAAGGTTGTGATTAACTTTCTAATGGAGAATATTATATGTAGATTTGGCACTCCAGTGAGATTAATTACAGATAATGGGATGTGTTTTAGATCAGATGAATTCAAAGGATTTTGCAGTACACATGGCATCACTGTCTCTTATGCCGCCCCCTATCATCCACAAGAAAATGGACAAGCAGAATCAAGTAACAAAAATCTCCTGAAAATCATAAAAAGAATGTTGGATATAAACAAAAAGGCCTGGGATTCAAAATTAAGAATGGTAGTGTGGGCTGATACGATTATTGTAAAGAGAGAAATTGGGAGATCTCCTTTTGAGCTGGTGTACGGAACACAAGCGAGATTACCATTGGAAAATCTTATACTGGTGTACAAATTCATTCTCCAGGAAGATTTGAACATTCATGAACCTATGGAGGAGAGGTTGGAACATCTGGTAGAACTTGATGAAACAAGAAGAATAGCTCAAAGGTAGAATGTTAAGCTACAATCACAAGTAAAATATCTCTTTGACAAAAAGGCCAAGGATAGAAAGTTTGAAGTAAATGATCTGGTACTAATGTGGAATGCAAGATGTCAAGACAAAGGAAAGCATGGAAAATTTGAAGCCCTATGGTTGGGTCCTTTTGTTATCACTAGCAAAGGAGGTGATGACTCTTACTACTTACAGAATATGTCAGGAGAAGAGCAGGAATTTCCTGTACATGGGCAATACTTGAAACAGTTCTTTTCATAATCATGTACAAGGAGGATTGAGCGTTGCCAGTGCATGGACAACACTCAAACAATTCTCAAAAATATTTTATTCCATGCACAGTAGTCTAGGAATCATTCCTATTCCCAATCATTTGTTACTCTCCTTTCCTATTTTCATAAAATCATCACCCCAAACAAATAAGACATGTGGTCTGCTTCCCCAGGAGATCTAGATCCTTGTTATACTCACAGGGAGTATACATCCTAGACAGAGCCACTGTTGGGACAGTAAAAATTTTAAAATTTTACTGTATTCTCACTTCACCACATCTGACAAAATCATAAAACATCCCAAAACCATAGCAAGAATTTAATACATCCCACAAGATGTCCATGTCTAAGCAAGGCAAAATTAATTAAAATTCAATATATCAGCAAGACTTTGTGTTGTTTATACCGATACATGAGGAATCAATGAAAATGAGCATTGGCGTGAGAATAGAGATCAGAGAGAGATTTATAGAAGTCGCCGATGGAAGAAGTAATACCGATGGCCTTTCATTGGTAAGAGAACCAAGCAGTCACACCGATTGGTATGACTAGTAATCATCGGATGGTCCTTTAAAAGCTACCCCGACGGTATATATCATACCGATGAAATATTTCAGCAAGAGTCTCACCGAACATCCTGCGGGGACAAGAAAACATAACCATTGGCAAGAAATGAACCATCAGGATGAAAAGAAAATAAGTCTCCGATACTCCAATGTCTTGGCAAAACAATAAAAGGAACTTTCGGTGTGAGTCACATTGATACACATATCTATCGGCGTAACTTAACATATTGGAATGAAGCAATTATGTCCTGCTGACTCACAAGTCACAGCGATGAAAGGGTGTTGGTGACACTTTGACAGATTCTCTCTGATAAAAAATATAAAGTGGCCATCGGGGAGATAATTGTGATTGGGTGATCTGAAAAGAATTACCCCGATGGTATGTCTCACTCTGATGGAAATAAAGTCATTGATAAGAAGTTTTAAACTGTATCAGTGAGATATTATGATAGCCATTCCAATCTAGAATATAGAAGACTATCGGGAAGACGATGAAGCTCAGGGAAACATAAATATGTTATCCCGATGGTATTGATCACCCCAATAACAAATTGTTGTCACACATGTCGGTGAGACTCTCACCGATAGTCATATCGGTAAGGCTCACTATATCGAAAGGAAATCTAAATCACGTGGCGATGAAAGAAGTCATGCCGATGGTCGCGCTCACTTGGATATAATAGCATCGGGATTACAATTAAGGGGTCACGCCGATTGATTGTTCACGCCATGTGGAGATATTAAGGTCGCCCAGACATTTTGAAAATCATGCCGAAGACAGGAGTTATGGTGATGTGACATTTCATAGTGATGAACGACATTAAATTGATCAAACAATTAAATGCAGATGGCGATGAAATCCTTTAAAGATTATTGTGATTACGATTGACAGGGTTGTCTGAGAAAAAGATATGGAGGAATTCTTGAAGTGCAAGCAGAGGATTTTGATCACAACCACAAAACGACAGGTACATACATACAACCATTGTGCATAGCCTGTGTTTGAATTTTCTGCCAAAATTTGAATATGGAAACTCCAGGAAAGGGAAAAGGTAGAAAATCACAAGGGGAAACAAGTAAATCTAAAAAACAAAAAATTGATCAAACCCCTGAAGAAAAAATAAAAGACAGAAAACTCAACCAGGACTTAATTGATCAATTGCCTAGGTCAATTCCCAAGGCCAGAAGATCTACTCAACTTAGGGCAGAAGTTGAAAAATTAGAAGATAAATGTAAGCGCTTGGGAGATATCTGGACCCCAATCAGGGGATATGAGCTTTTCAGATTCCATTATAATAGAAGGTTTAGGAATGCTCCTGTGTCAAACCCATGGCACTTGAATTTAGGAAAACTGGTTGTGCCTAACATGTTCCTGAATGTTGAACTCCTCCAACTACTTGCCAAACATTACAATTCAAGCCTCAAAAGCAGGAGTGCCCACATTATTCAAAGATAATGGAGAAATGAAGAGCAAAGAAGAGTGGATTGTTGATTGTTGAGTTATATTACATGAGGCTACAGGAGCTCTGAAAGACAAAACTTCTACATCTGGAGAGGCTTGCAAACAATTAGAAAAGATGGTCACACTTGATGTGTTTACAAGGAGCGCTATTGAGCTCATTGACTCTCATCGTGATCAAGAGTACTTGGATCACTTGGCTAAAGTTTACTTATGGCTGAATATAGCCTAATCATAATTATGTAATAGTTGTTAATGCTTATTAAGTTCCCAAAAGACTTATTGAAGGGCTATGTCTCTTCACATAATTGTCTATATAAGTTCAAACAATTGATGCTGAAAGATCATCAACAGTAGAATAGATATACATATATAGAATTTACAATGTTTCAGAAAGACTATGTTGCATGTTTTATTTGAAGTAGTAGATTGAAGTTCTCTGATTCAGTGGTTCTATCTTGGTATCAATTGTTTGTTATAGTTACTCAATTCTGTGGTTGTCTCCAGTTCTATATTTCCTTGTTATTCAATTTAATATATCAAGCATATATTTAATTTGTCAATACACATTCGCTGTATCTGTGTGATTGAGTAAATTGGTTTCCATTTGAGGAATTAAAATCCTTCTGATCAGTCACGGTAGCCTAGAAGTATTAAGTTTGGATTACTAAGTAGAGCCATATAATTAGGATTGCCATTCTGTCTCCAAGATAATATTATCTATTATTCTTGTTTAGTCATTTCAATTGGTTCCTTCAAGTAAGGATTAAAATACCTTCTAGTGAATTATAAGATATCTGATTATATTGGTTGGATTATCAAGAAGAGTTTGTCAGTCATTCCCTTGCACGTTTATACAAGCTATAAACTAAAGTTGTGCCAAACAATTAGAATTAGTACCCATTATAAGCCACTAGTCTTGGTCCTTCATTCGACTCTATTACCCAACAAAGCACTGGTCTTATTTAAATTCATCATTTAAAATCCTTTTTACCTTGATATTACTTGTACAATTTCTACCAAACCATTCACTAGACATTAGATATAATCAGATAGCAAGCTTTTCATCTATCCTACACCCTTTGCCATTATAGATAGATTTAATTAGTCAATACATTTACATTTAGTCTGCTTTAATTCCCAAGGTTCACCCACCTAGGTGTAGAAGGACTTGAAGTGTAGGAAATCACTAAACCTTGAAGGTTGATTTCGTCAAGTTAGTTCAAAAATGTTGCAAATCTAAGCATAGAGCCTGGCATCCTCTTAGGATCAGCAACATGCATTTTTGAGACCTAACACACCCCAAAAGGCTTGAATTCTTCAAATACTCATGCTGTGCCTTGCAAAAAATCCTAAAAATGTCACTTTGAGAATCTTTGCAGAAAACTCAGAAAAACCCAAAAACCTTTTAGCTTCAAGTATTTTCTATCACAGAAATTTCTCAGTTTTTATACTTAGCCATTTTCATGTATATGATGATGATGTCATCTTTGAGTTGGTTTTTCTGTCCCTGGGTCGGTTGCATCTCAGATACATTTTTCTTTGTATCTTGGTCATGTACAATACTATTGTACATTGGGTTCTTTGTTTGCATCTTTTTGCTTGTAAATTCGTGTTGTATGTTTAGACATACAAGGGCAACATACAAAGAAAATATAGAAGAGGAAACATGCAAGGAAAAGATACAAGCAAAAGATGCAAAGGGAATATACAAAGCAGACATACAAGTCAATGTACAAGGAGGAGATACAAAAGGTGGGGTCCACACATACAAAGGCGATTATATCTCATATACAAATCGCATTGTATATGCAGAGATACAGGAAATGTGCATCGGCCATATACAAAGTCAAATGTATATCGGCAATATGCAAGGCAAAGATACAAAGCCTACGTACAAAGGAAACATACAAGCAAAAGGATGCATAAGGCAAATATACAAGGCCGACATACAAGGGGCACATACAAGGAAAAGAGGTGCAAAGGGACATACAAAGGCGTTTGCATATCAGCGACATACAAAGGCAAATGTATCTCGAGCACATACAAGGAAAAGTCACAAGAAAAGATGCAATTAGTGGGGTCCACCAAATGTATATTTGCAATTGTATGTTGGCGATATACAAGACAAAAAAAACATACAAAGAAAATATACAAGAGGTGGGGTCTGCAGATGCAAAGGGTTTTTGTATACAAAGGCGATCGCCGATATACAAGTCGCAATGTATGTGCGAGATGAAAAGAAAGGATGTAAGGAAAATGAACATCAGCGATATACAATGGCCATTGTATGTTCTTATATACAAGGGTTTATACATTCAAAACATACAAGGGCCATATTCAAAGGGGACATAATTTCCATTTGATAAAGGCTAAGGTCCGATGTATGCATATTTTGCTTGTATATTCACATTGTATATGCGATATACAAGCCGATATACAAAGGGATACATACAAGCCAAACCCGACTACGGAATTAGGCATAGCGGATAATCATTTGGAGTCCGCGGCTTGTATATTGGCATTGTAAGTACCGATATACAAAGGAACATGTATAAAGCCTGGGGCCCACCGAGTGCACATACAAAAGAAAAGGTCCACGCATTGTATGTATATTTTTGATTGTATGTCTGTATATACAATGCAATATGCAAAGAAAAGATACAAGGAAGAAGACGCAGTTATTCAACGATGGTCCCAGGCTCATTTCAGCGACAAACCAGGTGGTGCCACATGTCAGGGGTGATTCAAAAGGCCATTTCAAAAGGTAAAGCCCGCGTTTGCATTTTGGCATATACAAAGCACATTTGAATATGCAAAAGGCGAAAGGGAGGGAGATTGCATGAATACATAAGGTGAACCTAATGGCACAGATGCAAAGTGATATATACACAGATGCAAAGCGATATATATAGGTAGTTGACCAAAACTTTGACTGCCCATATCTCCTCCACTCTGGCAAATTTTGACATGCTGTAAAAGGCAAAAGTGCTTATTTTTGCCTCCTCTTTCATTTGGTAGGCTTTGAACATGATATTTTTACTTTCAAAATTTTGGATCTGGCTTTGCATATTTTGGCAACTGGACATTTTAGCGGCTATTTTTACAGATGCAAACATAGATATTTGTGGCATTTATGAGTGCAGATTGATGATGCAGTAGCTTGCATTGAAGACCATAAATATCTTCCATCTGCCCCTGTTCCAGATATTTTTACACCTTAACTTCTGCAGGTAGACATCCCTTTAGACAAATATTTTCCTATCAGCACCCATGGGCGAAATTGTTGTAACTGACTGAGGTCAAAAAATAAAATGATATATATACATGGAAAACAGATGTATATGGTTGTTGGTTGTTCTTGTGGGCTATTCTTTGTAATGGCTACTTGGCCTCTATAATCAATATAAACTAGCATTTTTGCCTCTCTATTATTATTTTTAGCACTGTGTCTATTCTCCTGGACCTCTCTAGAATTAATATGAGTCTATGTAAGTCTTTCCAGCTGTGAGATTATTACTGTGTCTATTCGGTTGCAACCAAACACATTTAAATTTGGTGTATCACTTAGTTCATTTCAGCATTTCATTTTAGCATTCCTTCTAACCCTTTTCCCTGCAAGCATTAGCACTAGGTTTAGATGCTTTTTCTCTGAGCTTTAGGCTTAGAAAGAGGAAGCCGGCCTTCTCCGAAGGTCTAATCTCATTTCACAAAGTCCCACACTTCAAGATCATTCCCATGTTATTCCAGATTGCTAAAGTTTTTCACAACCGTAGTAAATGGTGCAAATCCAGGTGATAACAACTTTGGCATGCCCGGTGGGACTAGTTCGATGAACTTCTCATCAAGATACTAAGAGATTTGTTATTTCTCCTAGTATTACCAGCCTTTGGAGACAATACAAACAACACCATGGCAACTCTACTGAATGAATCAACCGGTTTCAGCAGCCCCAAATACCTAAAATTTTATCAAAGGTCAGGATTTTGGTGATTTTCCTAGTCTATTCAGCTTCCAGAAGCATTTCAATCACTTGGCGACTACTTCTCTAGTAAGTATCCAATTTTTCTTTGGTTGTAGACCTATTTTTCTCTCATTCTGATATTTTTATGATTATCCAACATTTAGATGCTATAAAATGTCAAAATTCTATGGGAATCATGGCTATTCCCCTACCCTTGATCCAAATACAGGCTATTGGCCCCCATATCATCGATACCAGGCCCCAAATGCCTCTGATTTTATGCCATATAGTCCTGCCACCGCAGAATATCAGCATCCTCATGATGCTTACCTTCCTCCTACCCCTAATGTTACCCCTGAGAATATTGATGCTTTCAGTGAGCTCATGAGTGGTTTTCTAAAGCTTGACAGAAATTTAGATAAGGCCAAAAGAGCAGCAGGGTACAGTCGGCCTCAGCGGTTTTATGATCTCAGTGTCATAAGCATGTATGGTCTCAAGAATCTCTCTCTAGATCTGAATAGGGAGGCTGATGAATTTATAGAAATGTTAAAATGTGACCAGCAGCGAGAAGCACAAGAGGAGGTTTTTCAGGAAAACCTTCCTATAAGGATGACACCTACTCAGCCTGCTGTTGAAGAAGCCTCAAAATTTAAAATCCCAAGTTTTAGAGGCCCTCAACCTACACAGGAGCCTATTCCTAGCTTCAAACAAGTCCATCCTTCAAACCAAAGTGAATTTGTGAAAGTGGCTCAAACTTCTCTATCATGGCAGCCTTCTTAGATCGAGCATTCTAGTTACAAAATGCCAAACCTTGAAAAGGCTAGTCCTCTCATACCAATTCAAAATCAAGCAGAGGAAACAGTTGTACAATCCAAGCTTGCCATAATTCCAAGTTTTAGGAATGCTTCTTCAACCCAACAACCAATACATAACGAGAAGCAACCTAGACTCCACAAGTTTCCAGGCTTCAACGCCTTTATCCCTCCACAAGTCCGTGTTCCTGTGTAAACTCAGATTGTCACTCCCCAGGAACAAATTTGTCCAGGACCCTCTCCCCTCCAAGAAATTCAAGAAGATATTCAAGCCTCTTTCCCTGATGCTATTTCAATCCTCAAGGGTGGACCTGTTGTCTACCAAGATAATAGGAAAGATGAGCTAAAAGAGGAGGTGGAAGAAGATAAAAATAATGAGGAGTAGTTTGTTCCCACACTCACAGAGATAGAATTTTTTCAATCTATTGCACCTGTGAGTAATGTTAACCCAAATAAGGGATTGAGTCCTCTAAACTTTAGTTCTTTTGAGGCCTTTTCTCATGCATCTGATCAAGCAAACAAGGTTGAAATGCAAAGAGTGCATGGGGAAAACCTTCAACTACAGAGGGAATTTAAACACAATACAGTAGAGCTATAGTCAAAGGATGGAGGCATAGGGGAAGAAGTTGTAAAGATAACTGGAGAAGTGGATGATGCTACCCTACTACATGAGCTACCTGATTATGTTGAAGAAGAAGGGTATGAGCAGCTGATTGTGGATAGGTAGCAACAAGAGAACAATGAAAATAATGATAACTTGTCATGCATGGAGACCCAACATGGCAGTGAGTTTCCAGCTCTTAAGGACTTTAAGGAAGCTCTTTTCTGGGATGAGTGCGCTATGGTGGAGGCTATTGCTGAATTTACTCAGAAAGCAGATGATGTTGCCTTGTTTGATGATTTCCCTAGCCACATTGAAAACGATGATGAAAACAAGCTGCCAACAGACCTAGAACGACTTGGAGGCAATGAGCATGATTGTGAGTTGATGGCATGTGAGAAAGGGCAGGGATATCAGCTTCTTGGTGGAGAGGTCTTCTCTTTTGATCATGTGCATGGATCATTTTTTGAGCCTAAGTTAGAAAATTATGAGCATTTGGTTCATGAAGTGGAGACAATCATATCTCTAATTGAGATACAAGAGCTGGAGTTTTTAGACCAGCAAGAGAAGGAAGAATGCAACCATGATGACATTATAGCTGCCTTCTTGGGTTCTTTGAAGGAAGAAGGAGAAAATAGTGAAGTTCCAACTTAGTTGTTCCACACACAGGAGAAGCATGAGAGCAAGGTGGAGGTCACCATCATACCAAATGAAGAACAAGAGGCAACCAATCCAAAACCTTCAAGGGGATGCCCAATCAGGCATCTAGCCCAGCTGGAGATACATAAAGAGGAGTCATAGTAAGCATGAAGTTGAGCATCAAAATGAGTGGGATCAGCCCATTTATTCACCACAAGTTAGCAACATCAGCAATCAGTCCAGGTGGATAGGTGAGTTTATCTCTATTTTGTGGGGGGTGTTTTACCAATTTGTCATGTGCCCATTTCCCCCTCATCTCTTTTTAACTGCCCACATGCATCAAAAATATTGTAAATTGTTAAGGAAGGGTAGTTACTTTCAAGAACTAGTTAATGGTTTTGTTTAAGGTCACCTCTGACTGGTTAGTTTAGGATTAGAGTAGGTTTCATTTCTGCTTTAGTTTTCCCTTTTCCTAAGTGCTTCTGTATAGGCTGCATTGTCATTAGGAGAATGCAGGCCCTTTCCCCTTTTGTATTTTGGAGGTAGGTTCCAGTTTTCCAGCATGTTTTAGACTTGACTCCATGCCCAATGGATGCATAAGGCGACTGATCTAATTGTTTATCAGGAAAATATCCCATAGAAGTCACCAAATTGTTGACCTATTTTTCTCTACCCAGAGTTAAATAGTTCACCTTGCATTTTCCTTGAAAATTCTTTAGGAAATCACCCCAAAAGGCTTGAATCCTTCAAATACTCATGCCATGCCTTGCAAAAAACCCTAAAAATCTTACCTTGAGAATCTTTGTAGAAAACCCAAAAAAACCCAGAAACCTTTTAGCTTCAAGTATTTTCTATCGCAGAAATTTCTTAGTTTTTATACTTAGCCATTTTCATGTATATGATGATGACGTCATCTTTGAGTTGGTTTTTCTATCATTGGGTCAGTTGCATCTCAGATACATTTTTCTTTGTATCTTGGTCATGTAAAATACTACTGTACATCAGGTTCTTTGTTTGCATCTTTTTGCTTGTATATTCGCGTTGTATGTTTAGACATACAAGGGCAACATACAAAGAAAATATACAAGAGGAAACATGCAAGGAAAAGATACAAGCAAAAGATGCAAAGGGAATATACAAAGCAGACATACAATTCGATGTACAAGGAGGAGATACAAAAGGTGGGGTCCGCACATACAAAGGCGATTGTATCTCATATACAAATTGCATTGTATATGCAGAGATACAAGAAATGTGCATCGACCATATACAAAGTCAAATGTATATCGGCAATATGCAAGGCAAAGATACAAAGCCTACATACAAAGGAAATATACAAGCAAAAGGATGCATAAGGCAAATATACAAGGCCGACATACAAGGGGCACATACAAGGAAAAGAGATGCAAAGGGACATACAAAGGCGTTTGCATATCAGCGACATACAAAGGCAAATGTATATCGGGCACATACAAGGAAAAGTCACAATAAAAGATACAATTGGTGGGGTCCACCAATTGTATATTTGTGATTGTATGTTGGCAATATACAAGACAAAAATAATATACAAAGAAAATATACAAGAGGTGGGGTCCGCAGATGCAAAGGGTTTTTGTATACAAAGGCGATCGCCGATATACAAGTCGCAATGTATGTGCGAGATGCAAAGAAAGGATGCAAGGAAAATGAACATCGGTGATATACATTGGCCATTGTATGTTCGTATATACAAGGGTTTATACATTCAAAACATACAAGGGCCATATTCAAAGGGGACATACTTTCTGTTTGATAAAGGCTAAGGTCTGATGTATGCATATTTTGCTTGTATATTTGCATTGTATATGCGATATACAAGCCAATAATCAAAGGGATACATACAAGTTGGACCCGACTGCGGAATTAAGCATAGCAGATAATCATTTGGAGTCTGCGGCTTGTATATTGGCATTGTATGTGCCGATATACAAAGAACATATACAAAGCCTAGGGCCCACCGAGCGCACATACAAAAGAAAAGGTTCGCGCATTGTATGTATGTTTGCGATTGTATGTCTGTATATACAATGTGATATGTAAAGAAAAGATACAAGGAAGAAGATGCAGTTATTCAATGATGGTTTGAGGCTCATTTCAGCGACGAACCAGGTGGTGCCACATGTTAGGGGGTGATTCAAAAGGCCATTTCAAAAGGTAAAGCCCGCGTTTACATGTTGGCATATACAAAGCACATTTTAATATGCAAAAGATGAAAGGGAGGGAGATTGCATGAATGCATAAGGTGAACCTAATGGCACAGATGCAAAGCGATATATACACAGATACAAAGCGATATATATAGGCAGTTGATCGAAACTTTGACTGGCCATATCTCCTCCATTCTGGCAAATTTTGACATGCTGTGAAAGGCAAAAGTGCTTATTTTTGCCTCCTCTTTCATTTGGAGGACTTTGAACAGGATATTTTTACTTTCAAAATTTTGGATCTGGATTTGCATATTTTGGTGACTGGACGTTTCAGCAGCTATTTTTGCAGATGCAAACACAGATATTTGTGGCATTTATGAGTGCAGATTGATGATGCAGCAGCTTGCATTGAAGACCAGAAATATCTTCCATCTGCCCCTGTTCCAGATATTTTCACACCTTAACTTCTACAGGTAGACGTCCCTTCAGACAGATATTTTCCTATCAGTGCCCATGGGCGAAATTGTTGTAACCGACTGAGGTAAAAAAAAATGATATATATACATGGAAAACAGATGTATATGGTTGTTGGTTGTTCTTGTGGGCTATTCTTTGTAATGGCTACTTGACCTCTATAATCAATATAAACTAGTATTTTTGCCTCTGTTATTATTTTTAGCACTGTGTTTATTCTCCTGGACCTCTCTAGAATTAATATGAGTCTGTGTAAGTCTTTCCAGCTGTGAGATTATTACCGTGTCTATTTGATTGCAACCAAACACATTTAAATTTGGTGTATCACTTAGTTCATTTCAGCATTCCTTCTAACCCTTTTCCCTGCAAGCATTAGCACTAGGTTTAGATACTTTTTCTCTGAGCTTTAGGCTTAGAAAGAGGAAGTCGGCCTTCTCCGGAGGTCTAATCTCATTTCACAAAGTCCCACACTTCGAGATCATTCCCATGTTATTCCAGATTGCTAAAGTTTTTCACAACCGCAGCAAAGGGTGCAAATCTGGGTGATAACAGTAACCATTACCAAATATATCATATGTAATGTTTTATATACATGCACATAGTTGAGGTTATGTTTGATATATAGGCATGTTAATTATGTTAGGTTTTATATATATAAATAGGTAATGATAACAATTTTGCACTAATGGAAAATGATATGAACAGGTAATGTTAATTAATTTTTAAGCTTAATAATATTTATTAATATTAATTTTATTTATAATTATATTTATAATTGTATTTATATTTATTATTATTATATTATATATTAACTCTATTAATATTGTATAAAGCTCATAAATATTCTTATACATTAAAAATATTAGGAAATATGTATATTACCTTTAATATTCTTATTTTTAGGTTGCAAATATGTATATATTTATGATTTTTATATGTTTTTGTATGGATGAACCCAAAACAAACTCAACACCAATTTTTTTTTTACTGAATCTACAAACTGAACCCCAAACCCAAACCAATACCACAATTAGTAACTTAGCATGTAGCCATTAGATTGATGAAGCTCAAAAGTAGAAATACATGGGAGACTGATTGAAGCATCAAAAAGACATGCACTAATTGAACAAACTTAGCCAACCAGATCAACTCTTTTGCTTCTAGCAAATCACTCTTATGTATTACAATTTTGAGCATGTGTGTTAGGCCCAGATGAAAATGGCAAAATAGAATGGAAAAATTATGTTGATTCAAAAGAAGATTACAATGTCATTTATATAGGTAGAAAAATATTTTAACTGCCTATAACTATCTAAACTAGAAAATAGATTACAAAAGTTAACCTTGAGGATTAACATGTTAACATCCCCCCTTTAATCTGAAGCGGTTAAACCAATCATGAATAGTCACCCCTTAATCTAAAGGGGTTTTCAGGAAATCAAATAGTATATTGAACTGCTCAAACTTCTCTTGGCCAAGCACTTTGGTGAGATTATCTATTGGCTGATCTGAAGCTCCTTGAAAATAAACCTACTACTCTGATAGGTCTGTTAGCACTAATTTTGGTCTGGATCTAAGCGCAGGATGTTGGAGGGTTTTTTCCTTTTTGGGCCCTAGGTTTCCTTGTTCATCGCTGTGATTTTCTCTATCGGCGAAACTTCTTTTTGGGTACTCAGATTTTGCTTGAACCATCGTTTTGAACCATCGCGTTGAACCCTTTTGGTTCAAGGTTCAACGGTTCATGGGCTTAGGCTCCATCTTTTCCCGTCAGTGAATTCTTTGTTCATCTATGTTATCGGCGTTGAACTTCTCTTTTGAACCATCGGGTTGAACTGGTTCAGGGTTCAATGGTTCAAAGCCTTATGATTTTGGTCTTATCGGCGTAACGTTCATCATCGGGTGGACAGTGGAGTGTTTGCCCAACGGTTTGCCTCTGGCCGATGGAAGGTTAGCGGTTTGCAAGGTTGGTTTCGGTGTGACATGGACTATCGGGTTAGCGGTTGGAGGGTCCGCCAATGGGGTAGTGTCAGGCCGATGAGGATTTGGAGTGGTCATCAGTGAGAGTTGGTCTGTCGGTGAAGGAGCTTTTGGCTAGGCCGATGGTTCTTCTCTGGCCGATGGGGATATTGGAGGCTTTCAGGAGTTGTTCATCGGCGTGATTGGCTGTGTCGGCCGAGGGGTTTTTTGCTTGGCCGACGATATTGGTCTGGCTGATGGTGGTAGGATGGTAACTGCTAATGGGGTGCGAGCTGGTCATCGGAGAGACTCATACTATTGGTGGAGATCTGGAGAGTTGGCCCGATGGTGGGGATTGTAATGTAGCGGTCGGCAGGAGATTCGTGGGCTTGGCCGATGGTGTTGATCTCGGTGATGGGCTTTGGGTGAAGGAGCGTGTGTCAAGCGTGGCAAAAGCGCTCGACACCTATTATGCAAGTGACTATGCTTTTAAACTACTAAGGTAGTCTCCTCACCGTGCATGTGGGACTAATCTCCCTGTATAATTTGAAACTGCGATAGAACGTGTTTTAGCGAGAATTTCTTTTTTGAGGTGCTGCGACGGTTTTCAAGCGGCCGCGGGTGGTTGAGCCATCAATGGCGACTGTAGCAGGGGCATGGGCGAGTTGTTGAATAGTCATGTACCTGATTTTTGGCATGAGGACTTCCAGATGGTGGCACAGGGCTCGAGGCCACCATTGTCTACTTTCTGTCTCTGCAGCAATAAATTTTGAGCGCCATTCCTTCGAAGGATCTATATCTGGCAGATTTTTGTAAAAGCCTTGTAATTAATTGCTGTGGTACACTTTCTGGCTGATATAAGTAGACTGTGTTACCATTGTTTTGGTTGTTGAAAGTTGAAAATTTGGCTCTGTAATACAATACAGCTGATTTGGTTGCTCTATACAGCAAAACCTGTGAGTTTATGTATCTCTTGTTATACGTTTTTGCATGAATCCACTGATTTCATGGTTAATTTTATATGAGAAATGCTATGTTAGCATGTGTTTTGTTAATTCTGTCTCCAGTATTGCATGTATCTTTCTTCTGAGTCTAGATATTTAAGCAATGTTTGAGACTCTAAAACATAGAATTCCTATGTTGAATGTCTGATCTCTTAACTTCTGCTCAAGGGGTAGATTAAATTGTTCTCAGATTGAACATTGGGAAGGGTATACTATAGTAGGGATGCCATAAGTATAGATAGCTTAACACTCTGTATTGGGAGATATCTATAAGGCAGGTATCATATGTATCCCCCTGAAATCCAGTTTTAGTTGTTCATGCATATCATTCACAGGTGTATGTCTACTGACTCCAGGCCCTGGATAGGCACCAATCTTGCTTTGTGTTTGTGTTACAACCATGTCCAGCTTTGCATCCAAACTTAAAATCAAAATCAAAATCTAAAACAATCTTTAGGACATTAGAATTAGTTTTAGGATCCTCAGTCCTCTATCTACAACTGCAAATAGGCCCAAAGCTAGCCCCTTTGCTCTTATCTTTCAGTTTTGGTCTACTTACAGGAGGACTTATCTGCTTTTTGTCAGCATCCCAGCCTTTGTATGTATATCCTCATGGATGTTGAGTAGGGAATCCCCCCCTAGGTTTTGCAGAGCCTGAAGAAGAAGAGGAGATAAAATATAGAGTCTATCTCCTACATTGTTGGCCCTTGGCCCAGAGATCCTGTTGATCATTGATGGCTACCTTGTAGGGAAATCTAGGAATAAGCATCCAGTCTGGGAAAAAACCAACAGAAATTGGGGACTCCGCTGGGGAGTTTGTGAAAGAACCCAGATTTTCAAAAGAAAACAGTTCCTAGTAATAGGTGGCGACTCCGAAGTAATCTCCCATCCGGTCAAAGTAAAATTTATATGTAGGGGAGAAGATCCGAACAAAATCCTTTATTTGAAGAGTTACCAGTAACAAGAAGAATGATGTACAGAAGAAAGGGAGCTGTCTCAGTCAGTCATGAGGGTTCCCCCAGAAAAAATGATGATATGCAAGATAACCCTAGGCCATCAGGACAGCATGTGCCTTACTTTTCAAATGCAGAAGCTGATATTCAGGGTGCATATGAGAGGCAACAGGGTGGTAGCGTGAGAATGAGGTCAGAGGTGTTCCAGGAACGCCCATTTCTAGACCCTAGTGAAAGGTTTGAAGAGGTAGAGTCTCTGAGGGATGATGAAGATGAAGATCAGAATATGGTAAAACCATCCTCCTCTAGGCCTAGCGAGGAAGAACTAGCTGATGAAATTAGGAGCTTAAGGGCCGAGTTTGAATATCAGTAGGCAATAACAATCAGAGATGACCTGAGGAAGAAAGTGCAAGCTTTAAGGGCTGCCCAAAATAATTCAATTCCTACCCTTGAGAATGCAAATGTGCAGAGACATCAACAGAGAAATGAAGTGCAACATCAGCATAATGATGAGAGACAAAATGTGAATGATGCTAGGATACCACTGAACAATGTAAGAAACCAGAATGCAAACAGAAATATTAATATTAATCAGTTTGACAGACAGCCCATGCAGTTAGATAGATTCAGACAGCTGGTATTTGATGGTATTCCTGGGTATCCTAACCCCATTGACAAGCATCTAAGACTGCAGGTGCCTAAATTTTTAGGAAACAACACTGTGTTAGGAGAAGATCATCTAAAAGCTTTTCAAAATGTCATCGATAACTTTGAGGTTGAACATGAGGATGTTTTCATGAAGTCATTCATGCAATCCTTAGTTGATGAAGCCAAGGAATGGTATAAGAATCTGCCTGACCAGAGTATTTCATCATGGGATGATTTTAAAAGGATGTTTAAGGAACAGTATGGTGACAAAACTGACCCTAGCTTTTTTGTAAATGAGTTTACCAGTATCACTAAAGGGTCAAATGAGCAGGTTGCAAATTTTAATGCAAGATTTACTAAAGTGTTAAACAAATTGCCACATCACATGAGGCCAAATGAACCTATGTGCATAATATTGTATATCAGTGCCTTTGATGCAAAAACTGCATATGGATTAAGAGATAAAAGTCCTGCCACTATCAGGGATGCTTTCAGAATTGCAGTAAATATTGAGAACAACAGGAAAGCATCAGGCAAGACTAACAGAAGGGATGATGTGAAAATTCTGCAGAATCCAAACAAGCCTCAGAACACTCGAGGTAATACATCTGCCCCTGAAGATAAGATAGACAAATTGGCAAATGTTGTTAAGGACCTAAGTTATAGACTAGCTAGAAGTGAAAAAGGGATAGGTCCTGATAGGTAAGTCTATCAAAGGCAGGAAAAGAGGCCATCATTGCATGATATGCCTTATAATACCAATTGGTATAATGGTAAGCCTATATTCCCACATAACAACACAAATCAGAGGACTCAACATGTCAAAGAAACTCTTGATCCTCTAAAGAAAGCTGTAAATATTGTTGATGATACTCCATGGTGTATAATTTGTCAGATGCCACATTCACAGTCACAGTGTATGATTGCTCAGTCCTTGTGTGATAATACTACATCTTGTAATGAATGCAATGAGCCACATTATGTGCAAGATGATGATGTTAATATGATGTCCACAAACAATGGATACCCCATTTATGATGCTGGTGAGAGTACAGATGATGGAATTCGAGCCTGTCAACAGGACTTTTATGATGAAGGTAATGAAGAGAGCTATGTGTATGCTCAGAGCTCGCATAATTTTCTGAGTAACTTACAACGACCTTCTGATGAGGAAATTAGGGCCTTCACAGCTGCAGCAGTTGCTCAAGTCAAGAGTAACTACAATCTCAGAGGTAAAGCTCAGATAAGCAACTTGTGTCAATCAGAAGATGTTTCTGCAGGTCAGCCAGTGCATGGTCATAAAGGAATTGAACCACAAAAAAGGCAGTGGGGTAATAATAAACAGAATTTTAGACATAGAACAGGTCATGAATCCCAAGGACCAGAAAATAGAATCCCTCAGGCTGAAGATCAAAGTAAATGTTCTCAAGACAAGAACGATGATCAGGGAACTATGAAAGTAAAAGCTAAATCAATTCAGGATAAAAACAAGATTGTGGAGCAAGCTACAACTGTTATACAAAATTATGCTCCATTTGATATAGCTCAATTCCTCTCCTAGGTAAAAGTCTCTGTTCCACTTATGGAACTGATGAAGGTTGAAGAGATCAAGAATAGGACAGTATCCCTAATTTTAGGGGTACCTCTTCAAGCTAAACAAAATGTTCAGATCCAGGGTGAGAAACATGTCATGTATAATGAAGAAGATGAGGCTCCTAAAGTCTATTTAGGAGTGACTATGACAAAGTGTCCTTCACAAGTGGAACCATTTTATGTATCCCTGGTTATAAATAGAAAAATAATTAGAAATTGTATGCTTGACTCTAGAGCATCTACAAATGTCATGCCTTTGGCCATCATGCAACAAGCTGGATTGAAAATTGACAAGGCATGTGGAAAATGTTATGCTATGGATGCCAGAGAGGTACCAGTTATTGGAATCATGAAGGATGTAGATTTCAAACTGGCAGCATTTCCTGAAAAGAGATATAAAATGAATATAACAGTGGTTGACATCAAGCCACAGTATGGTATGTTGCTATCAAGAAGATGGGCTGCATTAATTGGTGGAAGTATGTAGCTCGACCTGTCATATGCCATGATTCCAATGAATGGAAGGGATGTTAAGCTAATCAGAGAACAGAGATCATCAGAGACAGTGGAAGACCAAGAAGCAGAGGAACAGATATGCTTTGTAAACACTGACTGTGATAACTTCAAGGTTGTCTCAGATGATAGAGAAGATAAAAAGAAAAATGTCTGCAGTGAAGAGCTGGACCAGCACAGTTTGTGGACCATGTATTTTGATGGAGCTTGTGCAAAAGAAGGCTCTGGAGCTGGAGTTGTTTTCCTATCTCCAACTGGTAAGCTCCTCAAATTTTCTTTCTTGCTGAGGTTTGTTTACACAAACAACATTGCAGAATATGAGGCTTTAATCTTAGGCCTAAATATAGCTCTCAAACATGGAATCAAAATGCTAAGAGTATTTGGGGATTCTGAGCTGATTGTATCCCAAATTAGAGATAGGTATGCTTCAAAAAACAAAAGATTAAAACAATACAAGCATGCTGTTTGGGATACCATTGAACTATTTGATGCATTTTCAATAGGCTGAGTAGAGAGATCAAAGAATGTTATGGCTGATTTCTTAGCTAATGTTGCAATAAGGCCAGATGACATCACTCTGTCAGATGTTACAAATTTAGAAGTTAAAATCAGGCATGTAGTACCAGAAAATATATGCAGTTGGCAAGTGTTTAATGATGATAGGGATTTGTTAAAATTTTTGCACTGCATAGATGAATATGAGAATCAATAAATTGATTTCCAAGCTTTTGTAGAGACTATAGATGGAAAAGAAACTCTTGTGGGAAAAGAGATAATTCAATTGAAGACTAATAAAATCCCTAGAGGGTTAGTAGCTTTGGAAAGAGCTTTTGATAGTAGAGACAAATTGGTCACAAGGACATCTCCCACAAATAAGGAAGATTTAGAAGAGATAAATTTGGGGACATCTCAGGCCCCCAAGAAGGTATACATTGGTAAACAGCTCAAACCACACATCAGGAGTATGCTGATTGCATTACTGAAAAGGTATAAACATATTTTTGCTTGGTCATATGAGGACCTAAAAGCCTATAGGGAAGATCTATTCCAGCATGAGATCCCATTGAAGCCTGGAGCTAAGCCATTTAGACAAAGGCAAAGACCTATTAATCCTACCTTGGCTCCAAAGATGCAAGAAGAACTCAAAAAGCTTAGGGAAGCCGGAATAATTGTGCCAATCAGACATTCAACTTGGGTGTCTAACCTTGTCCCAGTCAGAAAAAAGAATGGTGATATTAGGCTTTGTGTTGATTTCAGGAACTTGAATGTATCCTCTTTAAAGGATAACTATCCACTACCTAATATGGAAGCTATGTTGCAGAGAGTGACTGGTTGTGAACTCTTATCCATGATGGATGGATTTTCAGGTTATAATCAGGTGAAGGTAAAGGAATCAGAACAGTACAAGACTGCCTTCACCACTCCATGGGGAACTTATGTGTATGTTAGAATGCCCTTCGGACTAACAAATGTAGGTGCTACATTTCAAAGAGCAATGGATGTTGCTTTTGTAGGGTTGATTGATTCAATCCTGGCTGTATATCAGGATGACTTGACTGCATATTCAAAGAAGGAAGAGCAGCATTGTTTGCATCTAGAGCAGATTTTCATAAGAGCACTAGAGTATGGTATTTCTTTAAATCCAAAGAAGTGTGCCTTTGGGGTAGTTGAAGGAAAGCTCCTGGGACACATTGTTTCTAGGGATGGAGTTAGGATAGATCTAGAGAGAGTGGTTGCTATTGACAGAATTCAAATGCCAAAAACTGTAAAAGGAGTTCAGTCCTTCTTTGGACAGATAAATTTTGTTAGGAGATTTGTTCCCAACTTTGCAGAAACTACAAGGAACATTTCTAAGATGATGATAAAAGATGCAACTGTCAACTGGGAAAGTGAAGCAATAAAATCATTTCAGAGTATCAAAGAGGCAATCAAGATGGCCCCTATTCTTAAATCTCCTAATTTTTCTAGGCCATTCCAAGTATTTTCATTTGCTTCCTTTCACACTGTTGCTACATGTTTGCTATAGAAAAATGAAGATGGTTTTGAATAGCCCATAGCTTTCTTCAGTATGTCCTTGCAGGCTTCTAAGTTGAAGTATGATATTATGGAAAAACAGGCATATGCACTAGTCAGAGCCATCAAAAGTTTCAGACCATACCTGGTAGGATCACATGTAATTGCATATGTACCCCATGTAGCAGTCAAAGACATATTCACTCAGCAGGAGGTAACTGGAAGAAGGTGTAGATGGATAAACAAATTGCAAGAGTTCAACATAGACATACAAATTACCAAGTTGGTAAGAGGACAAGGATTAGCCAAGATGATGGCACAGTCAAACTTGGAAGCATGCCAAGTTAATGTAGTCCAAAATGAGAGTGTAAATGTATCAAGATCTGAATGGTACAAGGATATTATCTACTACTTGCAAAATCTGAATTGTCCTTCCCATTTTAGTGACAGTCAAAAGAGGACTTTAAAGTTACATGCAATCAGGTATGTTATTGTTCAAGGTGAGCTATACTAGAAAAACCCTGATGGTGTGCTGCTGAGATGTGTGGATGAGGATATGGCTAACAATGTTTTGATTGATATGCATAAGGGATTGTGTGGTGGACATTATACTGCTCAAACAACAGCTCATAAGACTCTCAGAGTAGGATATTGGTGGCCCACTCTCTTTTCAGATGCACAAAGGTTAGTGAGGAAGTGTGACCCTTGCCAAAGATTCTCAGGAAAATTGAGATATGATGGTGCTTTACCTCTCAGAATTGTAACTGTGGATGCTCCATTTCAGCAATGGGGAATTGACTTCATAGGTGAAATTGCAGACAAGTCAAGTGGGGGACACAGTTGGATTTTAGTGGCAACTGATTACTTTACCAAATGGATTGAGGCCATTCCAACTAAGAGAGCTACAAGTAAGGTGGTGATGGATTTCATACTGGAAAATGTTATCATCAGATTTGGAGTACCATTCAAGATAGTCACTGATAATGCTATGTGTTTCAGATCAGGTGAATTTGTTGATTTTTGCAACAAATATGGGATCAATCTATCATATGCATCACCATACCACCCACAAGGAAATGGTCAAGCAGAATCAAGCAATAAAAGCATCATGAAAATTATCAAGAGGATACTGGACAAGAACAAGAGAGCTTGGGACTCAAAATTAAAGTTAGCAATATAGGCTGACAGAGTGACAGTAAAAAAGGCTATTGGAATGTCACCCTTTGAGCTTGTATATGGTGCATCAGCCAGATTGCCCATAAATAATCTCCTACTAGTTTACAGATTCATCCAGGAGAATGATGAGGAGATTGAAGACTCCATGACAGAAAGAGTGAATCAGCTGGTTGCATTGGATGAGAATAGAAGGAAAGCACACCAGATTAACCTCAAGAGACAACAAGATATGAAATATCAGTTTGACAGGAGAGCTACAAAAAGGAAGTTTCAAGTCAATGATCTGGTGCTCATATGGAATGCAAAAGGTCAAGAAAAGGGTAAACATGGTAAATTCGAACCCTTATGGATGGGCCCATATCAGATTTGTAGCATTCATGGGGAGGATTCTTATTTCCTCCAAGCCCTAGATGGTGAATTTCTAGAATTGCCTGTGCATGGCCAATTCCTTAAGTTCTATTTTGCATAGATGACTTGTCGCTGTGCACATTTGTAAAAATATGTATATAGTGTAAATGTTCTGTACAGTTCGTGCTTTTTTGGCTTTTTTGCCTGGTCTACCTGGAGATCTGGTTCTCGCTGCAGGTTTTTCACCTTCACGTCCCCATTCGGAGCCAGTGTTAGCACTAATTTTGGTCTGGATCTAAGCGCAGGATGTTGGAGGGTTTTTTCCTTTTTGGGCCCTAAGTTTCCTTGTTCATCGCTGTGATTTTCTCTATTGGCGAAACTTCTTTTTGGGTACTCAAATTTTGCTTGAACCATCGTTTTGAACCATCGCGTTGAACCCTTTTGGTTCAAGGTTCAATGGTTCATGGGCTTAGGCTCCATCTTTTCCCGTCAGTGAATTCTTTGTTCATCTATGTTATCGGCGTTGAACTTCTCTTTTGAACCATTGGGTTGAACTGGTTCAGGGTTCAATGGTTCAAAGCCTTATGATTTTGGTCTTATCAGCGTAACGTTCATCATCAGGTGGACGGTGGAGTGTTGGCCTGACGGTTTGCCTCTGGCCGATGGAAGGTTAGCGGTTTGCAAGGTTGGTTTCAGTGTGACATGGACTATCAGGTTAGCAATTGGAGGGTCCGCCGATGGGGTAGTGTCAGGCCGATGAGGATTTGGAGTGGTCATCGGTGAGAGTTGGTTTGTCGGTGAAGGAGCTTTTGGCTAGGCTGATGGTTCTTCTCTGGCTGATGGGGATGTTGGAGGCTTTTAGAAGTTGTTCATCGGCGTGATTGGCTGTGTCGGCCAAGGGGTTTTTTGCCTGGCTGACGATATTGGTCTGGCCGATGGTGGTAGGATGGTAACTGCTAACGGGGTGCGAGCTGGTCATCGGAGAGACTCATACTATCAGTGGAGATCTGGAGAGTTGGCCCGATGGTGGGGATTGTAATGTAGCGGTCGGCAGGACAATTGAGGTCGGCAGGAGATTCGTGGGCTTGGCCGATGGTGTTGATCTCGGCGATGGGCTTTGGGTGAAGGAGCGTGTGTCGAGCGTGGCAAAAGTGCTTGACACCTATTATGCAAGTGACTATGCTTTTAAACTACTAAGGTAGTCTCCTCACCGTGCATGTGGGACTAATCTCCCTGTATAATTTGAAACTGCGATAGAACGTGTTTTGGCAGGAATTTCTTTTTTAAGGTGCTGCGACGGTTTTCAAGTGGCCGCGGGTGGTTGAGCCATCAATGGCAACTGTAGCAGGGGCATGGGCGAGTTGTTAAATAGTCATGTACCTGATTTTTGGCATGAGGACTTCCAAATGGTGGCACAGGGCTCGAGGCCACCATTGTCTACTTTTTGTCTCTGCAGCAATAAATTTTGAGCGCCATTCCTTTGAAGGATCTGTATCTGGTGGATTTTTGTAAAAGCCTTGTAATTAATTAATGTGGTACACTTTCTGGCTGATATAAGTAGACTGTGTTACCATTGTTTTGGTTGTTGAAAGTTGAACATTTGGCTCTGTAATACAATACAGCTGATTTGGTTGCTCTGTACAGCAAAACCTATGAGTTTATGTATCTCTTGTTGTACGTTTTTGCATGAATCCACTGATTTCATGGTTAATTTTATATGAGAAATGCTATGTTAGCATGTGTTTTGTTAATTCTGTCTCCAGTATTGCATGTATCTTTCTTCTGAGTCTAGATATTTAAGCAATGTTTGAGACTCTAGAACATAGAATTCCTGTGTTGAATGTTTGATCTCTTAACTTCTGCTCAAGGGGTAGATTAAATTGTTCTCAGATTGAACATTGGGAAGGGTATACTGTAGTAGGGATGCCATAAGTATAGATAGCTTAACACTCTGTATTGGGAGATATCTGTAAGGCAGGTATCATATGTATCCCCCTGAAATCCAGTTTTAGTTGTTCATGCATATCATTCACAGGTGTATGTCTACTGACTCCAGGCCCTGGATAGGCACCAATCTTGCTTTGTGTTTGTGTTACAACCATGTCCAGCTTTGCATCCAAACTTAAAATCAAAATCAAAATCTAAAACAATCTTTAGGACATTAGAATTAGTTTTAGGATCCTCAGTCCTCTGTCTACAACTGCAAATAGGCCCAAAGCTAGCCCCTTTGCTCTTATCTTTCAGTTTTGGTCTACTTATAGGAGGACTTATCTACTTTTTGTCAGCATCCCAGCCTTTGTATGTATATCCTCATGGATGTTGAGTAGGGAATCCCCCCCTAGGTTTTGCAGAGCCTGAAGAAGAAGAGGAGATAAAATATAGAGTCTATCTCCTACACTGTTGGTCCCTAGCCCAGAGATCCTATTGATCATTGATGGCTACCTTGTAGGGAAATCTGGGAATAAGCATCCAGTCTGGGAAAAAACCAACAAGGTCTTAGATTGAGACTGTGTCTATTTCTTCGACAGGTCTCAAACTTGTTTGAACTAACACTGTTACCTTGACAAAGTTCAAACTGGAATATTGACCCGATTGCTTTGACAGGTCTCAAATTTTTGCTAGAATTGAACCTATTACTTTGACAGGTCTCAAATTGGGATTTGTTTTGTCCATACTACAAATAATGAAGCATTTGATATCTCTCCTGGGATTGGGTCAAACAAAGGATTTGAAACACATAATACAGGTTTGTGCACTTTCTTATGAAAACAATGAGAAGAATCATGAGTATGTTGACCACATAAAGAACAAGGGTGTAGATCAAAACAAGAAACTGATGTATGACCATGACAACCACAATAGGAACACAATTTTTCAAATACAAATTTGATTGGTTTTGAATATTGTGGAACATAAGACCCAACAAAACCTTGATAACCAAGACCACATTTACCCTATTGATTTTTTGACATTCCCAAACTCTCACAGTGGGTTTGGATGGAGTAACAAAGTTAGACTCAAGGGGTTTATTCTTTTGTGACTGTGATTTGTGACATTTTTGAGCCATAGACAACATTTTTCTTATGGGACATAGGAGACTGAACACTATTTATTTTACACCCTTGTTGTTTTGAAGTGCTACAAGAAGGTACATCCTCCCTACATCTTTCTTCTGTGTGACACCTAACTGATCTTGTAACTGATTTATCTCTTGTCATAGCAAAGTAGATTGAGCACAAAACTGCATAAAGGTAGTCTGAAATTGTCTCCAACACTCAGATATTAATTCTATCTTATTTTTTGTGCTTACATGAATTTGTAGGGACAATAGGCCATCACAATATAAAGTTGCCAATTTTACACACCTTATAACACTAATAACTCCAATTTCACTCCATCCAAAAATATCCCTTATTGCTGCTATAAATTTGATTTTCCCAAATCAACACAATTTGCCCCAACCATTTTCATATATATGATGTAAAAATGAAAATCCTAGGTTGTGGATGAATGATTTACCATATAGGGCATTGTATTATAAAATCCACTCTCCAATAAATGTTGTGTCTATTTTTATTTGTTTTGTTTTATATTGACCTTTCCTCGGTATAATAGAACATAGGCAAATCTTTTAAATAAGAAAACTTCAACTTTCTTGTAAAAGAATTACCCCACTTTGCATGGCTGGAATGAATTGGCAAACAAAAATTAGATAAGTAAGTGTATTAAAAACTACCAGATAGATATGCCAAGGGCTTTACACTCTTCAACCTTGGTGAAAAGATAAAGAACAAAGTATATGACTTCAGTGATTTTATCCTCAAATGAGAACAATAGAGCAACTTTTCTTCCTTCAGCGTTTAGTTCAACTATGCAGTTTCAAATCGTCACCAGGTCGATGTCCCCATGCAAAAGTTGTGGTCATTTCCTACCAACATTATCTCCAAGTCACGGTTTCGATCTCTATGGTTCCCTCAACATATGCTCACAATTACAGTTTCTAGTATTGCATGGTCAAGGAGTTCAAACTGCCACAGTTTCTATTCAGGGTCAAGGTTTGGATACTGCTTGGTGCTTCATTTTTTTTACACCCTGAGGATTAACACATTAACAATGTGGGTTTCCCTGAGAGAATATCAAACATTGGATACACACTGCTATTATAAAATAACTATTGACGAATGGCACTCCTCCAAGGTACCCTATCCACACCTTGGCATTCAATATGTAACATGATTTCCTATCATTTGCAGGGAAGTAACTTGCAGTTTGATATCCCTTCTAATCTCACACACAAGTGATATACATCTTATTGAACATCCAGACATAAAATTGTCAATGGAAATCCATTGCAGTCTATTACTGTCTATTGAAGCTTGTTTTTCTTCTCTATCGAGGCTTAGAAATCTATTTCGTGCAAGAAGACTGAAAGCTATAGTATAGCCATATCAAAGAAAGATCAATACATATAATTTCAAGATAAGCATAAACAAAATGGTCAGTATTTCCATTGGCATCAAAAGATATTCAATAATGTCTACTACTTTGAAATTATTTTAGTAATTCTTCAAGTTTGAGGAAAGTAGAAGCACTCAACAATTAAGTGAAGGAATAGTTTGAGAAACAACAAAATTGCCATATTCTTAGTAATGCAGAAACATTAGTAGTGCAAGTGGAGTAACAACAGTGAGCAAAACAATATAAATAATAATGCATTTGATAATGAACACAGATAGGAGAGTGCAGAAAATGGCATGGAATAATCAAGCACGATTATTTGCAAAAATCCCAGATGTTGTGGCCTGTTTACTCCGGCATAGTGCCTTCAGGAAGCTCTTAACAATTTTGTTGCAAGCCAACTCCCTCAAACATTACTAGGTAAAAGAAATTTTTAGACTTGAAATGGTCATATATGGTGCAAAATTGAGAACCTGATGAATCCTGAAAAGAAATTCCACTAGTAGAAATAGTCTAAGTAGATAAATGTTGTATGTCTCTAAGAAAATCACTCCGGTTCAAGTATGTCCCAAGATTTCTACGAACAAGGCAGAATGACATGTCCTGTTCTAGGTTTGAAGCAATATTTTTGAATCTTGTAAATTCAATTATGAAACCCTAGGACTGACTCCTGACTTCTTTATCTCAGATCTAAACTTACACTTATTTCATCCACTTATCATACAAATACATCAATTCAAATTGAAAAAATGAACAATCAAACCCTAGATCCAATTTCTCCTTTTGATTCAAACAATTACGGACAACGAACACATATGCCTACAAATAGCTCAAAATAACATAACAATGATGAACCCTTATGATGGTGGCTTTCAGTCATGAACTCTATCAACAATATCTGACACTGAGATGCAAAATATAGAAGAAACAAATATGATTTTCTGAGTTAACAATCTTCTGCTATAGAATTTGCATTATAGAGGATGCAATTACATCAAGTTGTGGATCCAATGAGACCATACAATCATATACCAATGACTGTTGCAATTCATATTTGAATATCAAGATACAACATACCAATTTTGGAGTCAAAGGGCAATTTAAAAGAAGCAAACCTCCTCCAGTCAGATCAACTCTCAATATGATGATAAAGGAACCTCAAATGATGAACAAATGATATAATTATCTGCTGGCTTCTTTCCAATACTGATTGCTGCTAATTTAGAGTTGATGGATGATGCTGATATGTGACTCCAACTGTGACTGCTGGCTAATCGCTGGTTGCTGCTCTAGGAATGTCCAGTAACTACAATGAAGTCTCAAGATGTAGATCGCTGCTCCAACAAAGCCAAATGGACCAAGTGATGATTAATATGGAGGCACTCCACTAAACATAGATTTCCTTCACAATTTGTACTCTAGACAATACAAATTCTTCAATAACTGCTGCTATAATACTCAAATCTACAAGGAGAAATCACCGCCACACATGGTAGTAATGTTAGGAGACCAAGGGACACACCTTGCAACAATCCCCCTCCCAACGCAAGCACGGGGTTTGAACCCATGACCTCGGCTCTAATACCAATTGTTAGTTGCTGTTGCACCAAAAGATCGACCTTTTAATGCCCGATACAACCACTTGACTTAACAAGCATGGGAGGTGGTTAAGCCCTTGTTGCAAACCACCGTAGTGATGTGCTGAACAAGGAGACCAAGGGACACACCTTACAACAAGTAAACCCTCAATGATCCAAATCGGCACTCAAGGGTGAATACAAATATCCTTCAATGTCTTCACTTGCTAACACAAATCTGCAAATTATCTTCAACAATGTCTTCAATCAAATTTGCTATGAAGAATGCTCATGAAACTTTTGAAACTCTCCAATGAAGTTCAAATAGATTCCCATTATGAAGCCTCCTAAAGTTGAGCTAGGTTTTCATCCAACTCAACTCTATTCTCAAGGGTTTCATCCTTGGAATAGTCTGCTCAAAAAAGCAGATCCACAAGGGATAAAAATCAGATCAAATAAACCAGAACATAATGTCCAAAAGTCTTCATGAAACTCCAATAAATACATGATTTTCCCTTTTTTTTTCCTTCATGCTGGCCGACCATCCTCCCATTTGGTGCTCAAAATGATTTGAATTTATTTATTTTGCCCTCTTTCTAGGCCGACTTGATTTATCTTCAAATGTTGGCGCTCAAATTAATTTAAAAATCTCTTTCCTTCTTCTAACTTTGGCCGACTTAATCAAAGGACGTGGAAATATATTTGAATTTGCCCTTCAAAATGGGTCAACCTCCTCAAGTGTATAGCGTCCACAACTTGAATTTCATTTTTTTTCCCTCAAGGACGACTTGGCATAAAATGGCCAACCTCATCTAACTTAGGCCGACTTAGAAGTACAATTAATTCATTTGAATTTGTTTTCTCCAAAGGGTTGACCCATTTTAGTAGCTAGGGCTGACTTAACAAGTGGCGTTCCAAAAAGAAAACATAGACAATTTTGATGCAACTTTCAAATTAAAGATTTGAAATTCTTCTTCTTTGGATACTCTGCAAAATTGGGGACATGATAGTCTTCCCTTCCTGAGATTGCTTGTCCTCAAGCAATGACAAAACCTGTATCCTCCAAAATACCGTCAAATGACAAATATCTCCATCCAACTGTTATATCCCTAACTTTGACTATGTTTTACTTTTTACTTTTGAAATAACTAATAGGTGATTTCGCATGATTCAATGATTTGACGTTTAGTAAAAATATCAGGAAAAATCAATGTTTTCATGAGTTATGTTTATAATTAACATGTGTTTATATGTTGTCTAGATGTTATGATTTCATAAGGATTATGAAATGATTATTGATACACTAATCACAGGTTGGTGATTGCAAGTTGCATACAGGAAACAGGTTTCTGCCCCTCTGAGAAAGGGAGGGAGAGCATCATTGGGGAGAAGAGTATAGATACAAGGAAAAGAACAGTTTGTCTCCATCTTAAGTCTTGTGTTGGTGCAAATTAGTGAACCTTTGTCGAACTTGGTGAGTCATAATTGTTCTTTTTGGCCTATGTTTGTTTTTCGATTAGACAGCTATCGATTTGTCAAAAAGACCTATTAAGTTTATGTTTTGTCTTAAACCAAGTCAAGTAGTTCGATCATCGACACAGAAATGGTCAATAGTCGTTAGTCCTTGACTGATATGAATATAATTATATTCAAGAGAAAATATTATTGTGGTTAAACTATTTCTTTATTGGTAATTTTGGTATGAATTCTATAAAGATAACCTAATTATTTTTTAGTGTTCTCGAAAGGTCGAGAGAGGGAGAATACATCAACCCCAGTCTCGTAATCTTGCCATAGGAGTACATTGTACTTACCTACACTATTTTATTTTGTATCTATTTAGATACTATCTATAAGTTTGTATTTATAGCATGAAGTTGGAAAAGCTTCTATGCATCATGGTATGATAGTATTTAATGTAAATCACTTTATGTACTCAACTATCTTTTCCACAACCAATAAGGAGTTTAAGAGGAGTATGAGTATGGATGTTAAGGCCAACTACTCCACTACTCTTGTATGCTTATAAGCATGTTATTAGAGATGCATTCTGTCATAAGTTCCACAGGAACGCAGAATCTTGAAGTCTTATAAAGACTAGATCATAAAATTTTAACCTATGTGTATCATGGCATCTATAGTTAAAAATCACTATATGTCTTAATAAGGCACCCGACTCCCTTTCTTCTCATAAAGAAAAGAGGAATAAAAGGGAGGAGTCTTGAACTATTTATGAAGTGGTCTTTATGGCCACTACCTCCACCGTCTTGTGCCTATAGTTTTAGAGAGAATAAAGGCTCTGTTTAGGGAGGGTGCTGAGTACTTATTCTTTTCTCCACTCCATGAAGATGTGGAAAGTTTTTAGGAGAGCTTGAACTTTTTCATGTTGTGGACTTTTATGACCATTAAATTATTTTGTTTACGTGCTCCTTGGTGAGAACTTTTAGGCAAAAGAAAAGCCTTGAAAAAGGAACCTTCTGTAGAGTTTTAAATATAATGGGATATGAGATGTTAGCAAAGGCACAATGGGAAAAAAAGAAGGTTTCACTGTGGAAATGTGAAGGGACTCGTTGGTTGTTCTTTCGGTGTTTTCCTTGAACCTCTTATAGCTGTAAGACCACGATACTTGCAGAACAACAGACCAATATGGAGAAAAACTATTATGGAATGGATTAAGGTGGAGGAGAACATGAAAGGTCATCTTTGGATAGCAATGTGGTCAGTGTTGTCTTTGGTAAGGAGAAATCACAGTGAAGACTGTGATAATGGTGGCAAGAAGTTTTCATAGTTGTGAGGGATGTGATATCATTTACAAGGAAATGTACTCAACATGCACAATAAACAAGTGTGAACTGTGAGCTTATTGCACAGTGCGTGGAAGGAGTTAACGTAAGAGGTAGGTGGACAAACTTCCAAGACTTATGTTTCATTATTTCTTAGCAATAAGTCTATTTCTTATTATCTTGCATGGAAGATTCTAAGAAGATTTATTTAGAATCATGCTAATTCTAATAATAGATTAGTAGCAACTATGAAAGTATAGAAGGTTGGGTTAAAGTTATATCCTTTTGTTTTAATTTGAAGTAGCACTCTAAGTGCAATAGACTCATGAGCCGAAATCATGTTAGATAATTATAATTGTTATGTAGCTTAGTATAACAATATGATATTTTATTTTATGAATACCTATTCTCTATAGCTTGATGCCTTTGAACCGATAGTAAATTTTGTTATTATGATAAAACACAGTGTTTTGGGGATGGAGAACCACCACTATGTCAGGGGTTTCTTTGTGTAAACAATTAGCAAATATATCTTTTGGTAGACATGTTGTTTGGCTAAAAGATTTGTCTCATCATTATTATGGACCCCTATCTATAGATAGTGTTGTTACTCTTTTATTTACGAGCAAGCTTATGATGTAGTCACTATAATTAAATCATAACTTAGTGATAGGTATTACTCATTCAAGAGAATATTGAATTGATGTAAATATCTTTACAACACCTAAAGATGCTATAGATGATATATATTTTCATCATCATCAGATTATTTGTTAATGAGAATGAGTTTTTATCTTTTCTAAATCTAGAGATGGCATACGAAAAGAGGCCATTAGGTTGAGTTTATTAGTTTATTATTCATGGTTCAAAATCCATTTCAATTTGAAAGATGATAAAACCTCGTGTTGCAAACATGTAAATGAGATAATGGTATAAGCTTTATGCTTTGAGATTAAATATTTTGGAATTGATATATTCTTTTACGTTAAGATGATACCATTATCATTAAGAACCATTTGGTTAGTGATATAATATCACTTTCTTATTCAACAATAGTGATAAGTATTATCATGATAACCCTAGGAGGCTAAACTTAGTTCCTATATCTTCTTTAGGGTAAGTCAGTTGACTTGAGAAGACCTAGAGGGATGATAATGTTATTGTAGACTTAAACTTATCAAGAATTGATTAAGTCGTAAGTGAATATCCTTGATAGAACCATAGATGTGCTCTTCCTTTTGGAAGCAACTAATCACTATCTTTCGGATTAGAGACTTTGGTGAGATAATGTCTTTACGATTTTGAAATGACTACGAGATTGACATAGATATAGATTTCCTTACGAGAAATACAAATCTTCTTGTCGTATTGTAATACAAATCCAAGGTAATTGGAGAACCAAGAATGTGGATTCCTAGATTGCCTTTTGATTAGCAACTATCGGTTAAGATGATTTTTCTCAAGAAAGAGTATAATTGGAGACATGATTAACTTCTCCTATGTTTATGATTGAAACTGTTTAACCAACTCAAGGGTATAGGTACACTTGGAGATGGGAAGTTATAGTCCTTATATTATTTGTTCAACGAAACTTATTTTAATACTAGGTGCACAGAAGGTAAAGTTCACCAATGTTGGGTATCCTTGATATGATCTACTAGGGTATATTAGGAGGATCAGACCTCAATCCCACATGATTATTGTACTTAATATTTTTGGTAAAGGTTTATTGACAGGTATTCAAAGGATGATTATACATTCGAGTTCATAACCTGTCATAATGGAAAGTCAGTAGACTTAAGTAGACCAGGAGGTCGAAAGTATTTTATTATCCTTTATAACTTAAACATATTAGGGTTGAAAGGTTGAACTTAGTTGAAGGACTAGTTTGAGAAATGTGATTATCCATTAAGATATTATATGGATGGGGGTGTTGTTGCAAGTATGTGCCTAATCGGTGTTGTCATTGATGTCAACATATCTGTGTTGTCATTGGTGTCAACTGTGCTCTTATTTTGTTGCTTTCTTGTCATGAGTAAGATGCTTTGTATTTACCTATGTAAGTGATTCTAATGTTGAGGATATTGAGAAAATTAGCCCCTCCAGTGGAAACAGTGTGTTGTAGTCAAAACAATGTATCAGACTCTGAAGAACAGTCTAGAAGATAGCTTCACATTTCCTGTAGAATGAATATCTTTGTCTACAAATTAGAAGTGATTTAGAAGTCTATCTGAAGATGTTATATTCCAAGTTTGAGCCTCCAACATGAAGAATTAAGTGAATTGTGTTCACCAGTGTGAAAACTAATTTTTCCTGTATGTTTGGTGGTGATAGGGAGAAAGTGTTATGCTCTGCATTGAAGTATTTTGGTCTGCAGTTCTGGAATCAAGTCTGTGATGATGTTAAGTGCCTTCAACTGCAATGGTTCATGATTTTGTGGTCTGCAAGCTATCTTTTACTTATGACAGTGGCTGACAGTGTTGTTCTTGTGCTCCGGTTTAAAGAATCTTCTTGACAAAGTGGTTAGATATTGTGTGGTTGTTACTAGTGATTACAATGTGCTTGTGGATGTCTCCTAATCATGTTCCTACCTTTGGATTGGTCCGCAAAGAGAAAATTGTATTGAGAATGAAGAATGTTCTTGGCAGACCTAGTGCTCTCATCAGTCTTGGCCGACATGATAATTCATTATTTGCGGAGATGCATTGAAAATTGTAGAAGTATATTGTGGTGTGGAGGATTGTGTTTGAGTCCCAGCTAAGGTGTGGCATGATCCACATACATATTTATATCTTTTTCTTGGCTTAATTTGTATTAGGTCCAAACCTATTTTATGCATGATTGTAATGCTGACCTTGGAGATTCATCCAATGATTGATGAATGTAATGCTGACCTTGATGTACATTCCAAGGTTGATGAATTGTATAAAAGCATGTAATGTAGTTGTGAAAGAAGTGTGTGGTGCAAAGATGAAAAGATAAGTGTGAAGGTGTGAAAGAGTAGAGCATAGAAATAATATTGTGTTTCAATAGAACTGAACCCTGGCATGGAGTAGATTCTGCTAAATCAGTTCACCTTTTTGGCCATGAGCCACCCATAGGCAGTGAGTCATTCTTTATAGTGAGCAATTTGGGCAGTGAGCCCTGTAGGCAGTAAGCCTATGTTTTTTGGTATTGATATAACTTATATATTTCTATGGGCTAACACCCACTGTGGTTTTTCCCTTTTAGGGTTTTCCACATAAAAATATGGTGTCTCCTGTGTTGAATATGTTATTCTATTGAACTTCTCATTTCATGCTTTCATGGTTATATTAGAATATAATTATTGATAAGTTGATGTTCATAATTGGTTAAAAGTTTTAGGACAACTGATTCACTCCCCCTCTCAGTTGTTTAGTGTAGTTCAACAATTGGTATCAAAGGAAGGTTCCTCAAGAGAAGGCCTAACAACTTGAGGAAGATACAAGATGTCTTATAAAAGGGAAGCTTTACAATTTGATGGGACAAATTATGCTCTTTGGAAGGTACGAATGAAAAGGCATCTTCTCTATCTTGGTTATAAAATATGGCTACCTACAGAGTCACAATTTTTCATGCCTAAAGATGGTTTGACAACTGAAGATGATATCAAAGAATATGAGTTGGATGTCAAAGCAAAGGATGCCCTATTAGGTTCCTTAAATGACACATTGTTGACAAAAGTTGTGGACCTTTAATCTGCAAATGAGATATGGGAGAAGCTGAAAAATCTGTATGAAGGAGATGATTTTATAAGAGAAGCCAAGCTATAGAGCTTGAAAGTGAAATATGAAGGTTTGAAGATGAATGAAGATGAAAACATAACAACCTTGATGCAAAGAGTTGATGAACTTGTCACTAGAATAAAAGGTATGGGAGGAACTCTCAGTGATAAGGAAATTGTGATGAAAATTCTCAGATCACTACCAAAGTCCTATAGTCACAAGGTAGCTGCAATTGAGGAAGTAATGACTGTAAAAGCTATTGACAGAGATCAATTACTTGGAAAGCTTACAACATTTGAGATGAGTGAGTTTAGTGATGCAGTGCCAAAAGTTGAGACTGCCTTCAAAGCCATTACTTCAGAAAAAATCTCCAAAGCTGAGAAATATAAGGTGGAACCTGATGATCTTGATGAACTTGAAGCTAACTTTGTTGAAAGATTGCAAAGAGGTTCCAATAAGTTTAAAGGCAAATTACCTTTCAAATTTTTTTCCTTGTGGTAAAGTAGGTCATTATGGTTCCAAATATCCTGAAAGAATTGAAAGGAATAGAAAAAGATTTGAGAACATGCCTAGAGTTCCAAAGAAATGCTATTATGTTAGAGATTTTGATGATGAAGGTGTGACTAATGATGAATCTGATGATGCTAGTACTAGTGCAAATGAATGTTTGTTTATTGCCATCAAAGAAGAACCTATGTCTACTAATCCTGCTAGTTATGTGAAAGAAGAGAAACCAATGGAAGAAAGTGCTTTGGTAGTACAGGTTGAGAAAGATAAGGATGAATGGATTATTGATAGTGGAAACTCACATCATATGACCAGTGACAAAAGTAAGTTTGAGTTTGGAAAAGAATGATGGAGGATTGGTTAGGTTTGGAGACAATGCAACTGGTAAGATTTGTGGAAGAGGATCTATCTCATTTGATGGTAAGCATAATACTGATAATGTCCTATATGTGAAGGGTTTGAAGCATAATCTTTTGAGTGTTGGTTAGATGTGTGATAAAGGTTATGATCTGAGATTCAAAGATAATGGGTACAAGATCATGGAAACCTCTGGAACTATGATTGCTACCAGTACAAAGACTAGAGGTAACATTTATCAATTAAGAGGAACTAGTAATTACTATTTATTGGCCCAAGCAGATGAGAGTTGGCTGTGGCACAGAAGGATGTGTCATATAAAATTTGACAATCTGGTAAAGATAAGTTCAAGTCAGACTGTGAGAGATCTACCAAATCTTGTGAAACCCATCAATACCATCTATAAAGAATGTCAGTTTGGGAAGTGAACTACGACAAGTTTCAAGAGCAAAGAGCAATTTTCTGTCGGTCTGTTGGATCTAGTGCATACAGACCTATGTGGTCCTACAAGGGTAAGAAGTCTACAAGGTGACAGGTACTTCATGTTGCTTATTGATGATTATTCTAGAATGACTTGGGTTACTTTCTTAAGAGACAAATCTGAAGCCCTAGAAAAGTTCAAATCCTTCAAGGCAATGGTTGAAATGAGTTAGAACTAAAAATCAAGTGTTTGAGGTCTAACAGAGGAAGTGAGTTCACTTCAAATGAGTTCAACATTTTCTGTGAAGAGCAAGGGATTAAGAGACAATTGTCTGCACCTAGAACTCCCCAGCAGAATGGAGTTGTGGAAAGGAAGAACATGACAATTCAGGAGGCTGCTAGGACAATGATGAAGTAGGTATGCTAGAAGTCTTTTGGAAAGAAGCTATACACACTACTGTCTACATTCAGAATAGGGTTCAAGTGAAAGGTAATAATAGTAAAAGTCCCTATGAACTGTAGTATGGAAGAATTCCTACAATAAGACATTTCAAAGTCTTTGGAAGCAAATGCTATATCAAAAGAGATGAAGATCTAGGGAAATTTGATGTAAGATGTGATGAAGGAATCTTCCTTGGATACTCTACCAAGAGTAAGGCTTACCAGTGTTACAATAAAAGATTGAAAAAGATTGTTGAAAGTGCAAATGTGAAGGTGGATGAAGACAGAGGAATAACATCATATCAGAATGGTTATGAATCAGATGAACCTGCTACTACAACTCATGAAGATAAAGTTGAACAAGAAGATAGTCAAGATGAAGAAGAAAAGGCTCCGGAAAGTGTTGCTAAAACCCTCAGGTATGTAAGAATCAATCACTCTGAAGGTTAAATTAATGGAGATAAAAGAAAAGAAAAGGTGTACTGATAAGAAGAAAAGCTACTGAAGAACAAGTAAACTATTGTTTGCTCTCCACAGTTGAACCAAAAACTATGAATGAAGCATGCAATGATGAAAATTAAGTAAAGAAAATGGAGGAAGAACTATTGCAAATAGAGAAGAATGAAACTTGGGAACTAGTTCCTATACCTACTGACAAAAATGTTATTGTAACCAAATGGGTCTTCAGGAACAAGCTGAATGAAAATGGAGAAGTTGTAAGGAATAAAGCAAGACTTGTATGCAAAGGATATTCTCAAATTGAAGGAATAAATTTTAAAGAAACTTTTGTCCCAGTAGCTCAGGTTGAAGCAATCAGAATGTTTCCATCATTTGCATCTCACAAATATTTTAAGGTGTTTCAGATGGATGTGAAGTCTGCATTCATGAATGGTGAGTTAGAATAGGAAGTATACATTGAGCAACCAGAGGGATTCCAACTTTCAAATCAAGGTGATATGGTATGTAGGTTGAAGAAAGCATTGTATGGACACAAACAAGCCCCTAGAGCCTGGTATGCAAGCTTAGACATGTATTTTTTGCAATTGGGATTTAATAAAGGTATTATAGATAGTAATATGTATTTCAAAATCAATGATAATCAGATCTTGATTGTTGAAGCCTTTGTTGATGATATTATCTTTGGAGGAAATGAAGTTATGTGCATAAAGTTTTTTGGTGAGATGAAAAGTGAATTTGAAATGTCCATGTTTGGTGAAATGAATTTCTTTTTGGGTCTGCAAATTAATCAATCAGATAAAGGAATATTCATATCTCAGTCTAAGTATGTGAGAGAACTGTTGAAGAAGTTTGGGATGGAGGACTCTAAACCGGCATGTACTCCTATGGTGACTGGCTACAAATTGAGAAAAATTGATGATTCACCCAAGATTGATCAGAAAAGGTATAGATCCATGATTGGAGGATTGCTTTATCTAACTCAAGCTAGACCTGATATTATGCATACAATTTGTATTGTTGCAAGATTTCAAGTTGATCCAAGAGAATCACATGTGATGGCAGTTAAGAGAATCTTAAGGTATTTAAAAGGCACACCAGATCATGGCCTATGGTATCCAAAAGATAATGATTTCACTCTCAGTGCTTATACAGATGTTGATTGGGCAAGAGATGTTGATGACAGAAAAAGTACAAGTGGAGGTGCTTTCTTTTTAGGAAATAGATTGGTTTCATGGCTAAGCAAGAAGCAAGATTCAATCTCTTTATCAACAACAAAAGCAGAGTATGTTGTAGCTGCATGTTGTTGCACTCAAGTATTATGGATGAACTAGACATAAAATTTGTGTATGAAAATCTAGTTGCAATCTTCTATGATAATACAATTGCTATAAACATCTCAAAGAATCCAATGATGCACTCAAGAAAAAAGCATATATCTATAAGATATCACTTTTTAAGAGAAAAGGTGAATGAAAATGAAGTAAAAATGGAGTATGTATCCATAAAGGATCAAATTGCAAACATTTTTACTAAGCCTTTGCCCAAAGATACTTTTGAATATCTTAGAGAAAAGCTAGGGGTCATTACCCCTCCCGCTCTAAACTAAAATGCATAAGAATGCATCAATCCAGTGGTATCCAAAGTCTCATTTTTTTATATGGATTGATGTTTTAAGGGCTATCCCTCAGGGGGAGTAGCTTCTGATGAAGAAAGTGCAGAGAGAGTTCAGTGAATCAGAGCAGCAACATGCAAGTATGTGCCCTTTGCCATTGATGTCAAAGGGGGAGAGAAATCATGTGAAAAACTTAGGGGGATAAAGAATGCAGATGTGTAATGAGAAAGGGGGAGAATCTTGTCTTGATGGTCTTTTCAATTTTTCACATATGTTGCCATCAATGACAAAGGGGGAGATTGTTGCAAGTATATGCCTAATTGGTGTTGTCATTGATGTCAACATATCTGTGTTGTCATTGGTGTCAACTATGCTCTTATTTTGTTGCTTGCTTGTCATGAGTAAGATGCTTTGTATTTACCTATGTAAGTGATTTTGGTGTTGAGGATATTGAGAAAATTAGCCCCTCTGGTGGAAACAGTGTGTTGCAGTCGAAACAGTGTATTAGACTATGAAGAACATTCTAGAAGATAGCTCCGCATTTCCTGTAGAATGAATATCTTTGCCTAGAGATTGGAAGTGACTTAGAAGTATGTCTAAAGATGTTATATTCCAATTTTGAGCCTCCAACATGAAGAATTAAGTGAATTGTGTTCACCAGTGTGAAAACTGCATTACCTGTATGTTTGGTGGTGACAGAGAGAATGTTATGCTCCGCATTCCTCCGCATTGAAGGATTTTGGTCTGCGATTCTAGAATCAAGTTTGTGATGATGTTAAGTGCCTTCAACTGCAATGGTTCATGATTTGGTAGTCCACAAGCTATCTTTTACTTATGACAGTGGTTGGCAGTGTTGTTCTTGTGCTCTAGTTTGAAGAATCTTCTTGACAGAGTGGTTAGAGATTGTGTGGTTGTTCCTGGTGATTACAATGTGCTTGTGGATATCTCCTAATCATGTTCCTACCTTTGGATTGGTCTGTAAAGAGAAAATTGGATTGAGAATGAAGAATTTTCTTAGCAGACCTAGTGCTCTCATTAGTCTTGGCCGACATGATTGAATTCATTATATGTGGAGATGCATCGAAGATGGTAGAAGCGTATTGTGGTGTGGAGGATTGTGTTTGAGTCCCAGCTAAGGCATGGCATGATCCACATACATCTTTTTCTTATCTTAATTTGTATTAGGTCCAGACCTATTTTATGTATGATTGTAATGCGATCCTTGAAGATTGATCCAATGATTGATGAATGTAATGTTGACCTTGATGTATATTCCAAAGTTGATGAATTGTATAAAAGCATGGTGCAGGAGCTCCCAGTTTAGTCATTTTTTTGTCTATTTTCTAGTTTGTCATCATGTTATTCTATTTCCTCTAAGGCTTTGAAATCCATTCTCATGTTTTGTAATAAGGACTTAGTTCATTTTGGTTGACTAGTCCACTATAGTGGTAATAAGGCCTATTTTCAAGGTTTTTCCCTTTTGAAACATAGAGTTTCTTATGCAAAGGCAACTTCCAACGTTTCACTGCCCTTGGTGGGCAGTTGTATGGTTGGAAGAGAAGAGCAAAGGTTGCTAAAACCTTCTATAAACAAAATATTGTATAAACATGCTGAGAGAAATGAAAAGGAGGAGTTTTTGGAATGAAAAAATAGTGATTTTATGCTTTTTGCTGAAGACAGTCATTCTATATGGCGTGGTATGGATAGAGCAGGGTCTGAAAGTTGTGGAAATTGTTAATGCATTGAAGTCCCTTCCTTTTGAGTCTAGTTAGCCTTCTTGACACCTTTTGTGGAGGGAGAATCAAAATGATTTGTAAAAACTGTTCTAAACCCTCCTAAAACTAGGGTTTTGGGGAAAAATGCATAGTTTCTCTTATGTCCTTTGAAAGGCACCATCATTCTTCAGTAGGATGGAAGGAGAAAGCTTTTATTTCAGTTTTTTGTTGTTCATTAGGTTTGCATTCCATTCTCCAAGCCTCTTGGCATGAATCTAGCTAGTCTTCATAGTGACTAGTTGAGATATTAATGGTGGACAGCAGCATGAATGCAAAGACAGTCAAGTGTTTTACCAAATGCATGGTGGAATTTGTGTTTGCAGGTGAAAAATGACTAGTGCAGGTGTTTAGTTGATCTTGAGCATGCAAATTTGATGCACTTCCTTCATATTGCCTCCAAATTAGGCCTCTCCCTAGAAAAAGACAGTCTACTGTCTTTGAATGCCCTGGTATAGTACGGACCTGCATGTGGGTGAATGATCACATGTTCATATTAGGTATTTGAATGTGAAATGAGTTTAGATAGTCTTTTGTGGATTTCAATAGTTATCCTTGTGATAGTCACTCTCTAGGGCTACAAGGAAATAGTCTCCTTTAGGCACTTTCATAGGACAGTCATATGGTAACTTGCTGTCCACTGTCCTGTAGAGTACAAAATTTAGTTATTGGGTCAGAGACCTCATGTTGGTCATGTCCTTGATAAGTATATGCTAGGTATAGTGTGAAGATCCTATGGTAGAGGTATTAGTAGGTTGGTTGTTGTCCTAGAAGGTGTTTGTGTTGTGGATTGGGTTGAGTAGAGACTCCCCAAAAGAGGGTTAAGTAGTCTTATGGTGGACACCAGGGTGTGGTCCTAGACTAGGTCAACCTCTTGTATAGCCGGCTTGTGTCACATAACCTTTGAAATCCTTTTGGAGGAAACATTGGAGTCTAAGTTCATTGTGTGAACTTTATTAACTACTACCTATACCTCTACATCATATTGGTATCAGAGCCAATATCTGATTGGAGTAGTGTATGTCAGACAAGGAGATTGAAACAGAGGCTAGTACAATACCTCCTAAGACAATGAGTCAAGAAGCCATAAAGAAGTTGGTGGAAGAGATGGTTGAAGTAAGATTGCAAGAAGCAAGATTACAAGAAGAAAAGAAGTCTAAGGGCAAGACCAAAGAAGAGGGAAGTTCTTCTGACACAAATGAAGAAGTAGAGGTAGAAGAGAGTTCTCAGGAGCAGGACATGTCTGCAGATCAAAAAGCTTTCTTGAATGTGCTTAGGGGTGCTCATGGAGACAGTGGTGATCCCAAGATGGATGTGCCTACCTTTCATGGCAAGTTGGATGGAGATGCTCTCATCGATTGGATAGAAGCTATGTGCAACTTCTTTGATTACAAGGAGTTCAATGATAGCAAAAAGGTTAAGTTTTCCAAGACAAGGCTAAGAGGTTCTGCACTTGTGTGGTGGAACTACATACAAAGTGAGAGGGAGAAGATTGGGAAGAGTCCCATCACTAAATGGAGTAGAATGGTGGCTATGCTCATAAGCAAGTTCATGCCACCTAACTATGAGATTCAAATCATTAGGAGATTCCAGAATTTGAGACAAAAAGACATGGATGTGGCTACCTACACAGAAGAATTTCATAGACTAGGTATGAGGGCAAATCATAATAAAGATGAAAAAGGGATGGTGGCTAGGTACCTAAATGGTCTGAAATACAATCTACAAGATGAGATCAGTTTAGTGATACCAAAAATAGTGGATGAATGTTTCTTATTGGCCTCCAGAGCAGAGGAAAAGCTGAGAAGGAAGGGTGAACAAAGTGCCAGAGGAAGAGGTGGTAGAAACCAAAGAGGAAGAGGCAGTTTTGGCCGTGGACAGTTCCACAAAACTGAAAATAACAGTCAGCAAGAAACACAATCAGAAACAGAGCATAGAGGAGGCTTCAAAGGTTGGAGAAGTCCTAATGGCAGGGGCAGAAATGGTGGAGGAGGTAGAGGACCAGGAGTCTTCACTGGAAGGTGTTCTGGCTGCAACCAAGTTGGCCATACAATGAACAAATTCCCAGGGAAAGCCAGCAGCTCTCATGACAGTGGAAAGAGAAATCAGTTGGTAAAGGATGATGATTGTGAGAGTGTAAATTCACCAATGGGAAGTGTTGTACCTGTTCTAGAAGGAGAAAGTATGATGATTAAGAGGTCTATGTTGAAGATACCATTAAAACAAGAGCCCCCTCAAAGAAAGAATCTTTTTAGAACCCAAGGCATAGCCTATGGGAAGCTTTACAAAATCATAGTAGATTCAGGATCTACTGAGAATGTGGTATTCACTGAGATGGTTGAGAAGTGCAAGTTGAAGAGGCTGCCTCATATCAGTCCTCACAAGATCTCTTGGTTGAACAAGAACCAAAGTTTCATGGTGGAAGAACAAACTTGGGTTGAATTTGCAATTGGTGACTACAAAGACAAAGTGTTATGTGAAATCATCCCTATGGATGCATGTCATCTACTTCTTGGCCACCCATGGCAATATGATGTTAAAGCTCAGCATGATGGTGAGAAGAACACTTATGTCATCACTAAGAATGGAAGACCATTCAAGATGGATCCTATGATGGAGCAGCCCGAGGGAAAGAAAAATGACAGCAGTGTCATGGTGGTGAATGGCAAAGAGTTTTTAAACCTCTTGAAGGAGGATACCCAAGGGTATGCCTTGGTCATGAAGCCCAAGAGTGGATCAGATCAGCAAGAACAAAAATAGAAAGAGATTCCATTGGAAGTGCAGCAACTTCTAGACAAGTATCAAGATCTTGTGGTAGAGGAAGTTCCTAACTCCTTACCACCCATGAGGGACATAAGTCATCAGATTGACTTAATACCTGGTGCTACATTGCCTAATAAGGCTACCTATAAGCTAACACCACAGCAAAATTAAGAAGTGGCAAGGCAAATTCAAGATCTCTTGGAGAAAGGGTTGATTAGGAAGAGTCTAAGTCCTTGTGCAGTCCCAAGTGTACTTGCTCCTAAGAAGGATGGAAAGTGGAGGCTATGCACAGATTCCAGGGCCATCAACAAGATCACCATAAGATACAGATTCCCAATGCCAAGGATTGAAGATCTTCTGGATTATCTTGGAGGATCATGCTATTACTCAAAGATTGATTTGAAATCTGGTTATCATCAAATCCGGATTAGATAGGGAGATGAATGGAAGACTGCTTTCAAGATGAATGAGGGTCTTTATGAATGGCTTGTTATGCCATTTGGTCTTAGCAATGCTCCAAGTACATTTACGCGCCTGATGAATGAGGTATTAGTTGAATTCATTGGTAAATTTGTTATTGTTTATCTTGATGACATACTAATATTCAGTAGGACAAGAGAAGACCATGTGAAGCATGTTGGTCAGGTGTTGGAGAAGCTACATGAGCACAAGTTGATGATCAACTTAGACAAATGTGAGTTCATGAAAACTGAACTTGTATACCTTGGATTTGTCATTTCAAATGGCTGTTTGAAGATGGATCCCTCTAAGGTTGAGGCTATTCTCAGTTGGCCTACCCCAAAAATAGTGCGAGATGTGAGAAGTTTGCATGGATTGGCGACTTTCTATAGGAAGTTTATCAGAGGTTTCAGTCACATTAGTGCTCCCATCCTCAACACCATCAAGGGTGGAGTCAAATGTAGAGTCCAATGGACAAAGGAAGCTGATGATAGTTTTTAGTTGTTGAAAACAAAGGTGGCTGAGTTACCTACCTTAGTACTCCCTGGTTTTGATAAGGTGTTTGTTGTTGAGTGTGATGCAAGTCAGCAAGCTATTGGTGTTGTTCTCAGCCAAGAATGAAGCCAAGCAAAGGTATTCTACCTATGACTTAGAACTCTATGCAATGGTGCAAGCTCTTAAGAAATGGAGACATTATTTGCTGCCCAAAGAATTTATTGTGTTTACTGATAATCATCCTTTAAGCTTTCTAAACAATCAAGAAAAATTGAACCATAGACATGTTAAATGGATGGAACAACTGCAAGTTTATACCTTCACAATTAAGCACAAAAGAGGTGTTCCTAACAAGGTGGATGATGCATTAAGTAGGAGGCTTCTTATTGTTCATGAACTTCAGTTAGAAAACATGGGCATTGACTGTTTAAAGGAGTTGTATAAAGAATATTCAGATTTCAAAGAGGCTTATGATGTTTGTGTGAACTTGGCTAACACATTCCATGGAGAGTATGCAGATTTTGTTTTGCAGGAAGGCCTCTTGTTTAAGGGCAATTTGTTGTGTATACCTAAGTGTTCCATGAGGAACAACATCATCAAGGAGAAGCATAATGGTTCTTTAGGAGGACATTTTGGCTTAGACAAGACACTAGAACAAGTCACAAGGTTCTATTTTTGGCCAAAGGTGCAATCAAATGAGAGGAAGTATGTAGCTAGTTGTGCAATCTGTCAAAGGGCCAAGGGTGTGTCTTCAAATGCAGGTCTATACTAGCCCCTTCCCATTCCCAATAGACCTTGGGAAAGTATCAGCATGGATTTTGTGCTTGGGTTACCCAGGACAGCTAGAGGGGTGGATAGTGTGTTTGTTATTGTTGATAGGTTCAGCAAGATGGTTCATTTTGTGCCATGTAAATGCACAAATGATGCATCTCATGTTGCAGGTCTATTTTTCAGAGAGGTAGTAAGAATTCATGGTTTGCCATTGTCCATTGTAACCGACAGAGATTCTAAGTTTGTAGGTCACTTCTGGAGGACCTTGTGGAGAAAGTTGGGCACACAGTTATCCTTTTCATCAGCCTACCATCCACAAACTGATGGTCAGACTGAGGTGGTTAATAGATCACTTGGAAACCTTCTAAGATGCCTTACAAAGTAGCATGGTTTGGCACGGGACTTGGTTATCATTCAGGCTGAATATGCCTACAATGATTCAAGGAATAAGAGCACTGGTAAAAGTCCTTTCGAGGTAGTTTATGGTTTTCACCCAAGGGGACCACTTGAACTGAAGGATATCCAAGGATGGGATAGAAGGAGTGCACTTGATGAAGAGTTTGCTACCTCCATGAAAATAGTCCATGATCAAGTCAAGTTACAATTAGAAAAAATAGTCACAAAGTACAAGGAAAAGGCAGATTTGAAGAAAAGAGAAATGCAATTCAAAGTTGGATACTTAATTATGGCATATCTGAGGAAAGAAAGGTTGCCAAAGGGTCAACCAACTAAACTCCTAATGAAGAAGATTGGGCCATGCAAAATTGTGCACAAGTTCTGTCCAAATGCATATGAGATTGAGTTACCATCTGGCATTGGTATCTCTCCAATTTTCAATGTTTGTGATCTTTTTCCTTTTAGACCTCCATTGCGTGGTGAAAGTGGATCAGATGTGGTGACTGAAGATGCTGATTGGATCAAGGATTTGCCTCCAAGAAAACCTTTACAGTTGGAGGGCATTCTGGATTCCAAAGTTGTCAAGAAGACTAAGAGAGGTGTCTATAAAGACTACTTGGTGAAATGGAAGGATCTTCCTGATTCAGAGGTCACCTGGATGACTGAAGCAGATATCTTGAAGCATGGCATGACACTTCAACATTTGGCAACTCAAGGGACTTGAGTTCTTCCTACAGGGGGAGTATGGTGCAGGAGCTCCCACTTTAGTCATTTTTTTGGCTATTTCCTAGTTTGTCATCATGTTATTCTATTTCCTCTAAGGCTTTGAAATCCATTCTCATGTTTTGTAATAAGGACTTAGTTCATTTTGGTTGACTAGTCCACTATAGTGGTAATAAGGCCTATTTTCAAGGTTTTTCCCTTTTGAAACATAGAGTTTCTTATGCAAAGGCAACTTCCAACATTTCATTGCCCTTGGTGGGTAGTTGTATGGTTGGAAGAGAAGAGGAAAGGTTGCTAAAACCTTCTATAAACAAAATATTGTATAAACATGCCGAGAGAAATGAAAAGGAGGAGTTTTTGGAATAAAAAAATAGTGATTTTCTGCTTTTTGCTGAAGATAGTCATTCTGTACGGCGTGGTACGGACAGAGCAGGGTCTGAAAATTGTGGAAATTGTTAATACGTTGAAGTCCCTTCCTTTTGAGTATAGTTAGCCTTCTTGAGACCTTTTGTGGAGGGAGAATCAAAATGATTTGTAAAAACTGTTCTAAACCCTCCTAAAACTAGGGTTTTGGGGAAAAATGCATAGTTTCTCTTCTGTCCTCTGAAAGGCACCATCATTCTTCAGTAGGATGGAAGGAGAAAAATTTTATTTCAGGTTTTTGTTGTTCATTAGGTTTGCATTCCATTCTCCAAGCCTCTTGGCATGAATCTAGCTAGTCTTCATAGTGACTAGTTGAGATATTAATGGTGGACAGCAACATGAATGCAAAGACAGTCAAGTGTTTTACCAAATGCATGGTGGAATTTGTGTTTGCAGGTGAAAACTAACCAGTGCAGGTGTTTAGTTGATCCTGAGCATGTAAATTTGATGCACTTCCTTCATATTGCCTCCAAATTAGGCCTCTCCCTAGAAAAAGACAGTCTGTTGTCTTTGAACGCCCTAGTACAGTACGGACCTACATGTGGGTGAATGATCACATGTTCATATTAGGTATTTGAATGTGAAATGAGTTTAGATAGTCTTTTGTGGATTTCAATAGTTATCCTTGTGATAGTCACTCTCTAGGGCTACAAGGAAATAGTCTCCTTTAGGCACTGTCATAGGACAGTCATATGGTAACTTGTTGTCCACTGTCCTGTAGAGTACAAAATTTAGTTATTGGGTCAGAGACCTCATGTTGGTCATGTCCTTGATAAGTATATACTGGGTATAGTGTGAAGATCCTGTGGTAGAGGTATTAGTAGGTTGATTGATGTCCTAGAAGGTGTTTGTGTTGTGGATTGGGTTGAGTAGTCTTATGATGGACACCAGGGTGTGGTCCTAGACTAGGTCAGCCTCTTGTATAGCCTTATGTAGGCTTTTGTCACATAACGTTTGAAATCCTTTTGGAGGAAACATTGGAGTCTAAGTTCATTGTGTGAACTTTATTAACTACCTATACCTCTGCATCAAAGCATGTAATGTAGTTGTGAAAGAAGTGTGTAGTGCAAAGATGAAAAGATAAGTGCGAAGGTGTAAAAGAGCAGAGTAGAGAAATAATACTGTGCTTCAATGGAACTAAACCCTGGCATGGAGTAGATGTTGCTAAATCAATTCACCTTTTTGGCAGTGAGCCACCCATAGGCAATGAGCCTCTATTTTTTGATATTGATATAACTTATATATTTTTGTGGGCTAACACCCACCATGGTTTTTCTGTTTTAGGGTTTTCCACGTAAAAATCTGGTCTCTTGTGTTGATTATGTTATTGTGTTGAACTTCTCATTTCATGCTTTCATGGTTATATCAGAGTATAAGTTATTGATAAGTTGATGTTCATAATTGGTTAAAAGTTTTAGGACAACTGATTCACCCCCCTCTTAGTTGTCCGGTGCAGTTCAACAGGTATATCTCATATACTTTGTTTATTCAGGTTATCTAAATTGTGAAGTCTAACAACGCCAAGTGGTCTAGGAAGACTAGAGACATTTGTTATATTATTTTTGTTATTTTTGGAAAATAATGATGTTTGATATTTCCATGTTTTGGATTAGAGAAGTTAATCCTAGAATCAACCCAAAAGTGTTTAGGAAACTTATGACTCTTATGTCGGATATGACATTGTTTATATATATATATACATATATATATACATACATATATATATACATACATATATATATATATGTATGTATATATATATATGTATATATATAGATGTATATTTATATATGTATATATATATGTATATATATATATGTATATATATATATATGTATGTATTGGTAGACAATGAAAGGTTGAGAAAACCATAGAATAAGATAGGAAGAGTCCTTGTAATACTTTATCAATATTAAGTGATTTTATGATAATGTCAAAACTTGTTTTAATGCATCAAAGATGTTTGATATTTGAAATAGAGAGTAGAATGATAGAAAGTCATAAACCCTAGAAATTGCAAGTATGTAATGAGGGACTCTTAAAAAGATTAGAAATACCTAAATCTTTATATTACATGTATATCCTAGGTTAAGGATTAGTTCTAAGTCCAATTGGCTAGAATGGATTTTCAGTACAGACAAGTTTGTGTCTAGAGTACCAAATAAAGTAAGTAAAACTATAGGATGAGATAGTTTCTGAGATGAGTCAGTGGGTTGTGTCTAGATGGCATGACCAATCAGAGTGATCATACTTAGCTACAAGGGGTCTAGAGCTGTATGGTCAATTGAGTTTTGTAGTTCACATCACTAGGACTCAGATGGAAAAAATTGATAGTTCCTTATATATATACCCTTCGTGAAGGGTAGGGCCACTTCTAGAAAGAAAGGTGAGTGGGGGACCGTCAGTCTGTGGTTGGAGGAAAAGCACTTGGATGATGCTCTCCCTCTGAAGCAGAAGACTCATCAAGGTTTGTGAAGACAAATATCAATACGCCTAATGCAGTGTATTCCTTGTTATGGCTTATGACAGTCAATTTTTTGAGGTAAAACAATTCTTTATGCCAAGTGCAGTTTTTGTATTGTAAATGAAAAGTAAAAGGATATCTCTATGATTCTATCTTCGATTATGATATGATTTCAAGGTTGAAATTATATAGAAAGATGTACGTCATTTCTTGTGATTGTGCAAATGATATTTAATTAAAAAAAAATCTCTCTCATATTTTCCATCTTTATTTACTTCTAGTAAATATTTGATTTTTATCTTGTTGAAGAAATGGTATGTTTCACCAATCAAATGTCCTGCGATCACACAAATCCTCAACTTGTGGTTGCAACTCCCAAGAAGAATATGAAGAATGCCCTACAAAGTGAGCTCCTACGCAAAATCCTTACATACTTGAACTTAACTCAGCTCCATCCTCCAACGAATGCAATGCTATCAACCACAAGCACCAAAGTCCCCAAGTCTCTAGAAGCTTCATCCTTAATGAGTGCTAAGTCTAACAAAGACCAAACACAATGCCAAACCAAAACCCTAAAGAAAACTGTGTCTATCAATAAGTGATGAAGAATGTGAACTTTGAAACATGACCACAAGTCTCCAAGCTCTTGCTGCTCCATTCTGTCACACTCAACACCAACTCTCCGTGAGTTGTGAAGCAAGTCCTCAAGATCCTAATGAAATGATGTGCCAATCATGCCACCACCTAGATCCCAAATTACCATGTCATCACATATGGTAAACATGAAGAGATGAAAGAAACTCAGAGTGCTAGCAACACCAAACAACTCTCCAATTCTTGTAGATCGCCCATGTATGTGAAGAGTGCCCAACATAGGTGCAAGAAAATGTATGACAACTCCTCCTAAGTTGCTAGTGAAGAATAGAACAACAACCTCCTAATTGAAAACCAAACCTATGTGGATGCTGATGACACTACCAAGGTCATAGGATGATAGAGTATCGATCCTATACCATTCTCCAATAATGAGGAGAAGATGCAACTCTCCTCCAAACTCTCAAACAACCACTATCCTCAAGAATTTCATGCCCCATGGTATAGCACAACCAACTCCTATCAATGTATGAAGCAGTACTCCATAAGCTAGGGCTGGAGCATCAATGCCATCATGCTCACTTCCAAACCCTACATCATAGTCCATCTAAAATACCAACATGAGTGACTCAAATTCAATCATCATAGCAGTGCTTCCATACCTAATGTCATAGTTCTAATGCAATTCCATTCTCCCAAGTGCATGTCGATAAAAGGCAAGTGTCATCATCTGAAGTAAAGTTGATGCATACTCCACCAAAGAGTCATCAACAAACTCTCCAAGTGCTTCATGAATGATCAATGACCAAAACAAGACTGCATCACCCAAATCTCCATCTACATGAGTAGTGGCTAACAACATTCTTCCAAGAGTTATCAATATAGAAGGATTCTAGAATTTGCTCAAAATCTCCCTCCAATCCATTTGCAGGAGTTTAAATGAACTCATGAAATGATTGCAAAAAGAGATAACAATATCATTACCATTGCTCCATGGTATGTTTCTTCCATCATCATCAGTCACCAATATCCCGCAAAAATGATCCTTTGCATAGATACTTATCCCAAAAGAAACTCAACCATGTTGATGTTACGTTACTCTAATTCTCATGTGAAATTCAAATAGAGTGTATCTAATGATGCTTGAGAATTCAATGCCAATAGTCTCTATCCCATCAAGCACAACACCACAATAGTACACCTCTCTTGTATTATCAAAGTCAAGAGGTGCTCTACTATCTGACTCAAAGAGTGGGTTATCAAAAATTGTTTCAGAATCCATCTCGAACAATGGGTTGTCAACATATTGCACACTGTCATTATCCTCATGCTCAATCCAATCTTCTTGCCTAAAAATATGTGGTAGATCAAACTCCTCTTGCTATCAAGTTCTTCAATCACCTGTTTGATTTCTTCCACCAATTTCTCATTTTCTTCCTTCCTAGATTGTTCAGCTGCATACAGTTGATCTTTTGCATCTTCAAGAGCCATCTACATATTCTCCAAAACTTTGTTAGCGTGCCTAATCTTTGAGGTGAGCTTATTGACTACATCCTTCTTTCTTTTCAAAGCACTAGCATACACTCCAGCAATCTTGAAAATGTGATCCCTATCTGAAAGTAATTGCAAGAAATTTGATTTCATTGGTACCATGGCTTCCTTGATTACCTGTAAATCTATAAGAGAGATTTCACCATCCACACCCTTATGTCTTCTCTCAGTTTGAGCCTTCCAATACAGATCTTCAATAGTTTTATGAGTGTCATCAAAGTGTACCAAAGCTGCAACAACCATATCCTCTGTGACTTCCAATTGATCCTTCAAACTACATATCTCCATGGCCTCTTCTTCATGATACCCATGTGTAAAGACTAGACCATCATATTCCCTCAAAAGTTCACCACCAAAGTAGTGAGTAGAGTCTTCTACATTCTAACCTTCAGCAATGTCTGCTCCAGAAAGAGTGTGTACCTTTGTATCGTTCACCAAATGATCCTCCATGTCTTGCAATGTCAAAACAATCTTATCCAATTCACCTTGTTCACCTCTTGCTGTATTTTCATAGATATGATCAACATCCCACTCATAGACATCCACACCATAGCTTGATTCCCAATCAAATTGATATAAAGGCGTTGAAACAATGCAAGGCTCAACCAACAAAATATCACAAGAACTCAAATTTTCATGCAGCTGATTTGACTTGGCTGGTTTGTCAAACTCTAATGTGGTATATCCTTCAATCTTCAAATGCTATTCATCTGTGTCTTCAGTAGATGCCTCTTCTTCAATCCTGTAGTCATCTTGAAATGTCATGTTCTCTTCAATGTGTTCTTCAATCATAGCCTTGATAGGTAGACCTTCAATTGTGTCCTCATAGGGCTGAAACAAACTTGTGTCTTCATCTTCTTTAGGGCTGCAATGCAAATCATGATTGAGTGATCCTTCTTCATCCAAATGTTTTGCCATGAACTCCTCATTATCTAGGAAAGGTCTCAGCTTCTTCTTACACTGAACAATCACTCTTTGAGCTAAGTCTCTTTTGACATGGTCATCTTTCTTCTTATTAGCCAAAAGAATAGATAAAGGTAATTGTGGCATAAAATCACTCTCTTCAATAATCAGACTCATGATGGCCTACATGGATGTAACAATGTCATCAGTATGTTCCTTTCTAATTACAACAAATAAATGGAGGAACATCATGTTGATCAATTCATTCAATCCCAAATCCAACATGATAGCATGCAATCATACCTTTGCAAAAATTTCAAGTATCTCAACCCTTCTATGAAAATATGAAAATATGTGATGCCATCCAGATCCTGGAAACTATCTACCATCATTTGAAATACCTCTTTCAATGTTTTATCACTAAATCCTCATGATTTCACCCAAACATGAAGTAATAAGAAGTCTCACAGTCCTACTTTTGTGTCTTAAGAACTTTTGTTTACCCAAAGAAGATATTGCAGGTGCTAAGGCTGCTCGCATTTCCTTAGAAGATGACTGATCCAACATGTGAAGGAATCCTTCTACTTCCTCCAAGATGCTGAGAAGTGCAACTGTTGACTGGGTTAGGTTTTCAAGTCTACTACCTACCTTATGAAGCTTCTATCTCACAACTTCTTCACTTGTAGATGAATCATTATAGTGCCTAAATTGTATTGAAAGACAACCTTCATCTTCAATTTTTAGTCACGATGTGTCCTTTCGATGCTCCATATATTGACTGGAGTTTATGTGCTCTTTAATATTACTTGGAAGTGCATCATACTCATCACATATGGAAGCCAATTCATTTGCTAATAAAGACAGCCTTTGAACCCATGATTTACAACTCCTGACTAGGTCAATCTTTTCACACATAATATCTGAATAAGACCAAGTCAAATCTCTACCCAATGAAGGTGGATTTTAACTATGAATCTTATGCACAAAATGCTATCCGAATAACTCTTGACTTACATCAATCTAATGATACCCTATAGGCTGGCAGGATCTGGTGCAGGAGCACCTATCCTACAGTAGCCTACATGAGGCATTTAGTTGTTTTATGCTTAGTTTTATGTTTTCAATAAGGTCCTAAATGGACATTAAATGTAATAAGGTCAGTTTGGACCAATGCATGTTTAGTTAGATGTATTTAGGATCAAGTTGTAAGTTCCAAGATCATTTTCTGATTTGTAGTTTGTTAGGACAGTTAAGTTTATTGGATTGATGGAGGTAGTTAGCTCTCCCAGCCGCTTGGAGACAAGTCTGTACTACCAGTGGTAACTAGATAAATACCCTCATATAGATCAACTGGGAGGATTATGTTATTGGGAGAAGTTGTATTAGACTGTTGGACAATAGAGTACTGTAATTGCATTTCTGAAAGCAAATAAAGATTTTGTTTGTGTTTTGATCATTTGATTTGTGTAATCAATTTCCTGTTTTGATAGGTTGGATGGATTCTTTTATCCATTCCCCCAGTTGATTTTGTGAATCAGAGGAATGGCTGTGTATATAGTAGTTAGGGTTCTATTTTCCATGTTTGTCTGTGCTAAAGTTTGTAGGATCGGGTCTGAGATGCATTGAAGAACCCTAGCATGGGTATGTGCTAGGTTTAGCAGAGTGAAAAGGTCTTTAGAATAGTCGAAGGGATAGACCAGAGCAATTGCTAAGTATAAGACAGATCTAAACTATGAAAATCTGTGAAGTTCTCAAAAATATACAATTTGAGTATATTTTGCTTTTGTATGCGAGATATACAATCCGTGTGTATATCGCATTCGCATGTCATGTGTATGTCGCATTTGTCCATCGCTGGTGCATCGAGTGAGAAAATAGGTCAAGAATGCATGTTATGAAGATGCAAAGTTAAAAATCATATTGGATATGCAATTCCTGTGTATATCGCTTTTGTATATCGGGTCATACAAGTTCTGAGTATACACCTTTTGTATACATTTTGTGAATATATTGCAGATGCATGTTTCTGTGTATCCATCAAATGCATTTTATGGTTTGTATATTTCAAATATACATTCAGGTGATACAAAGGAGTCAACGCCGGGTCAAACATACATAGAGGGCATGTCCAGAGGAATATTCGGTGTTTGTATATTTTGGTTTGCATGTATCGATTGTATGTGGAGAATATACAATGCGCAGATACAAGCGCTAGATACAAAAGTCAACCGACTGTGAAGGTGGAGGTGACTAGCACCGACAGGTCAGCATTTACATGTCCTATGTAAAGGAAGCGAAAGATAAAAAGGGATCGCGGGATCAACCGGCAAATGTTTGTATGTATGTATCATTGTGACAATAATCATCAGAACAGCAGAGGTTAGTGAGACCGATAGACGAAGTCTTGCCGATAGGCAAAAAAATGAAGTGCATTCATCGGCGTGAGGTGGAGATCGACATGACAGTTTTCCTAAGTGCTGATAGTTGTTATTTGGCCGATAGGGTATGTCAGTGAGACGAGAGAGGTTATCTCGCCAATATTGACAGTAATGGTCATTGGAGGGTTTTAGAGGGTTTTCACCCTATTTCTGAGCTTCTACTGTGTGGCTCTACATCATAGTAGTATCAGAGCTCAGCAAAAGGTTTGGGCTGTTATGTGTTGGTTTTGTCACTGAGAAGGCAGAAGTAGAGGGTTTGAGAGGTTGACAAGATGCCTCCAAAAGGTAATGGTACTGCAAGAGAGTTGCAGGAGATAAAGGAAAAACATGCCAGAGAGATGAGGAAGATGAAGGAGCTTGTTGAAGCACTTCAAGCCAGGCTTGTAGCCTTGGAGAAGAATAAAAAGAGGGAAGTAGAAGACAGTGAATCAGAAGAAGATGAAGATGATGCTGGAGAGTATGAAGAGGTAGATGAAGAGCTAAATGCTAAAGATCAGAGATTTGCAAAACTGTTAAAGGCAGTGCAGAATGAGAAACCTAAGGTAAAGGTTGATGTTCCAAAGTATAATGGAAGTTTGGATGAGGATGAGTTACTTGATTGGATTGCTGCATTAGATAATCACTTTGAATGTGAAGATGTTGCTGAGGATCAGAAGGTAAAGATTGCAAAGACCAAGTTGGGAGGTCATGCTTTGGTATGGTGGGATTATGTACAATCCAAGAGAAGGAAACAAGGAAAGTCAAAGATCGCTTCATGGGACAAGATGGTAGCAAGGATCAAAGGTAAATTTTTACCCCAGGATTATGAAATTCAAATGTTTAAGAAGCTGCAATTTTTAAGGCAAAAGGAAATGGATGTGAAGGCATACACTGAGGTGTTTTACAAGTTGAGTATGAGATCTGGTCATCATGTGAATGAGATAGAAAAGGTAGCTAGATACTTGGCTAGTTTGAGATTGAACATACAAGATGAGTTAGTTTTAGCTAACCCAAGGAGTGTAGAGGATTGTTATCAAATGGCAATCAGGATTGAAGAAAAGATGAATAGAAGACAAGATAAGTCCATGAGAGGAAGAGGCAGCAATGTAAGAGGAAGAGGATCAGCTCCTACAACAACACAAGGCAATGAGAGTCAAGAAGACACTGGTAAAGGACAAGAGCAGTCTGATTTCAGAGGTGGATGGAAAGGTACCAGAGGCAGATTTGGAGGTGGTAGAGGGTCTACTACATTTTCTGGTAAGTGTTACACTTGTGGTGAATATGGGCATCCATCTTTCAAATGTCCCACAAAAGCAACAAGTTTAGGAGGAGAAACGAGGGCAAATCTGATCCAAGAAGCTGATAAACAAAGTGCAAGCAGCTCAAACACTCTGCAAAGTGTGAATACTCTTGATAATTATGGGTATCCAGAGGAAGGAGAAGCATTGATGCTAAGAAGGACAATCTTGAAGACATCAAAGGATATGATGCAAAGAAGATCTCTTTTCAAGACCACATGCAAGAGCAAAGGTAAAATATGTAAGGTTGTGATTGATTCTGGTTCCACAGATACTATGGTCTCTCAGGAAATGGTGGATAAACTGAAATTGGAAAGGATTCCACATCAAAATCCCTACAAAGCATCTTGGGTAAGTGATAGTCAATCACTTTTTGTATATGAACAGGCATATGTTGATTTTTAGATTGGAGCATATTAAGATAGAGTTTTGTGTGACATATTGCCCATGGAATTTTGTCACCTACTGTTGGGTAGGCCATGGCAATTTGATAGGAGAGTACTGTATGATGGGTATGCTAATACCTACACCATCAAGAAAGATGGGAAAACTATTGTGTTGGTACCATTACAGGAAGAAGCTGTAGCACAGAAGGGAGCCAAAATCATTTTAGTGGGAAAGACAGAGTTTGTGAAGATGCCTACAGCCACAGGCATAAAGGCAGTTGAGGATACTGCAAGGAAAGAAGTTGTTAAGGACAACGGTTTGAAGAAAGGTTCAGTTTTGACTGACAGAGGTCAGCCACAGACCAAACAATAGGTTTATGAGCAGCCACAAATTGATTGGCAAGATAAGGATGTGATTGTAGCTGGGTCTATTGTTTGTCCTATAAAAGTTAAAAGGAAGACAAGTTTGAACATTGCAGAAGTTCAAGAAGCAATTCCTAAGGTTATACAATCAGGTATTCAGACAGGGGTGCTGGTAAGACAAACTGGCAAACACAGGGTATGTATGAACAGAGCCTACATGGACAGGCATGAGAGTTTACTTCCAAGACAGCAAGTTACAGTTCTAAAAACTTGGAGCAGCCAGGAGACAACCAAGTATAGAGCTGGAGTAGTTCAGAACACTGAGCTGGCAAAGAGTAAAGGTGGAGTTCTTCCACAACCTAACTCATGGGACATGAGTTCTTTTTCTGTTGGGAGTATGGTGTAGGAGCACCTATCCTACAGTGGCCTACATGAGGCATTTAGTTGTTTTATGATTAGTTTTATGTTTTCAATAAGGTCCTAAATGGGCATTAAATGTAATAAGGTCAGTTTGGACCAATGCATGTTTAGTTAGTTGTATTTAGGATCAAGTTGTAAGTTCCAAGATCATTTGCTGATCTGTAGTTTGTTAGGACAGTTAAGTTTATTGGATCGATGGAGGTAGTTATCTCTCCCAGCCACTTGGAGACAAGTTTGTACTACTAGTGGTAACTAGATAAATACCCTCATATAGATCAACTGGGAGGATTATGTTATTGGGAGAAGTTGTATTAGACTATTGGAAAACAGAGTACTGTAATTGCATTTTTGAAAGCAAATAAAGATTCTGTTTGTGTTTTGATCATTTGATTTGTGTAATTGATTTCCTTTTTTGATAGGCTAGATGGATTCTTTTATCCATTCCCCCGGTTGATTTTGTGAATCAGAGGAATGGCTGTGTATATAGTAGTTAGGGTTTTGTTTTCCATGTTTGTCTGTGCTAAAGTTTATAGGATCAGGTCTAAGATGCATTGAAGAACCCTAACATGGGTATGTGCTAGGTTTAGCAGAGTGAAAAGGTCTGTAGAATAGTCGAAGGGATAGACCAGAGCAATTGCTAAGTATAAGACGGATCTAAACTGTGAAAATCTGTGAAGTTCTCAAAAATATACAATTTGTGTATATATCACTTTTGTATGCGAGATATACAATCCGTGTGTATATCACATTCACATGTGATGTGTATGTCGCATTTGTCCATCGCCGGTGCATTGAGTGAAAAAACGGGTCGAGAATGCATGTTATGAAGATGCAAAGTTAAAAATCATATTGGATATGCAATTCCTGTGTATATCGCTTTTGTATATCGGGTCATACAAGTTCTAAGTACACACCTTTTGTATACATTTTGTGAGTATACTGCAGATGCATGTTTCTGTGTATCTGTCAAATGCATTTTATGGTTTGTATATTTCAAATGTACATTCAGGTGATACAAAGGAATCAATGCCGGGTCAAACATACATAGAGGGCATATCCAGAGGAATATTCGGTGTTTGTATATTTTGGTTTGCATGTATTGATTATATGTGGAGAATATACAATGCGCAGATACAAGCGCTAGATACAAAAGTCGACCGACTATGAAGGTGGAGGTGACCGGCACCGACAGGTCAGCATTTGCATGTCCTATGTAAAGGAAGCGAAAGATACAAAGGGATCACGGGATCAACCGACAAATGTTTGTATGTATGTATCGTTGTGACAATAGTCATCAGAATAGCAGAGGTTGGTGAGACCAATAGATGAAGTCTTGCCGATAGGCAATAAAATGAAGTGCATTCATCGGCGTGAGGTGGAGATCGGCATGACAGTTTTCCTAAGTGCTGATAGTTGTTTTTTGGCCGATAGGGTATGTCAGTGAGACAAGAGAGGTTATCTCACTGATATTGACAGTAATGGTCATTAGAGGGTTTTAGAGGGTTTTCACCCTATTTCTGAGCTTCTACTGTGTGGCTCTGCATCAGGATCCAAGCTCTGATACCACTGTCATGTCCCGTTCTAGGTTTGAAGCAATATTTTTGAATCTTACAAATTCAATTATGAAACTGTTGGGAATTAAGGTGTCTCAACCTTGGTAATTCCTTGTATTATTTCATTGTATTTGTTTATTTATTGCCTATTGTATAATTTGGATGCAAATCCTATGTTGTCATATTGTGGGAGTTGGCACGGTGATGTGTCATCCTACATGGCATATGACCACATGTAATTTTGTCCTCACATGAGGAGATAGGCATCCCACTTAGTGGTAGGAATATTTTTCCATGTGTCGGCATCTTGGATGTTGTGTAAGGGAATGTTGACCAAAATGGTTATGATGGATTCCTATACAAAGTTATGACATGTAAGAGTCGAAAATAGAAGCTTGTAAGATAGGTGAAGACATGTGTCGAGAAACATGTTTGAAAAAGGCATCTTTTGGTGCTCCAAGGTGGAATATGACATGTTGTAAGAGAATATGCTATTTATAGCCTATGTATGATAGATTCTCTTACAACTGTAAGTTATGACAGCTATGACAGATTCTATGCTGGTCGTAAGAGTCATAGGAGCATCTGTCATCGCCCATTTTGGAAATAGGCGACCTCTTTGGGATGGGGTGTGTGGACAAGTGTCAAAAGCATCTTACAATGTTGACCAAGAGTCCATAGGCATCAGTTTTGGGCCATGAGGCCAAGTAGGATGCCTATTCCAAGATAGAGGCATTTTTGCCTTGTATTTTCTATATAAACAGGTGCTTTGAGGATGAGTTGTATTATGTGATTGACAGGTACTATTATGCTACCAAATTGACTCTAGACACGAGTATCGAAGACTATTGAGAGCTTGCATTGCAAGTGTATTGTAAACCATATTCAGTTTTAATAATACATCGTGTAGGTTTTTGAGTGTGGGGTTTTTCACCTGATAAGGGTTTTCCCCACGATATATCTTGTCTCTCTTCTTCTGTCTTCTTTCTGGTTCTATGTGTATTGCTACAATATCTCTGTTATATGTTTCATGTTGCTATAATTGTGAAGATTAAATTAAATTTGCATAGTTCTCCCCTCATTATATTAGTGTAGGAAGCAATTTCCGCACGCCTAGCTTCCTCCGCACACCTAGCTTCCTTTCAGTTGGTATCAGAGCTTGATCACCTTTGGTCCTAGTTGTTGGGTAGGAGTTTTTTGAGCTGATCTTAAGTTGAGTGGGAGTCTATGCAGAGTATTCTAAATCTTATTGCAGCAAGGAGACGGCAAGCACATCTGGAAGGATAGAGGTGGAGAAATTCAGTGGCACTAATTTCAAGTTGTGGAAGCTCAAGATGGAAGACATATTTGTTGATCGAGACCTCTGGGAAACTATTAGTGGAACAAAACCTACAGCAATGTCACAAGCTGATTGGGATCTCAAAGATAGGAAGGCTAAGGGTCTCATAAGACTTAGTCTTGTTGATTCTATCCTGTTAAATGTCCATGAGGAGAAAACTACAAACTTGCTTTGGAAGAAGTTGGGAGATGTGTATCAAGCCAAATCCCTGGTTAACAAACTTTTTCTGAGAAAGAAGTTGTATTCTCTTTGAATAGAGGATGAAGGATCTATTACAGATCACCTGAATGCTTTCAACATGTTGGTTGCACAGTTAACATCTGTTGGTGCGAAGATGGAGGAGGAGGATCGATGTATGACCTTGCTTTGTTCTCTGCCAGATTTGTGGGATCATCTTGTTATGGTTGTTGGGAGCACCACATCCACTTTCAAAATGGATGAAGTTGTATCTTCGCTGTTATCTAAAGAGATAAGGAGAAAGTCTTCTCAGGTAGCCAAAGAGGCTCTTGCGGTTCGTGGAAGACCCAAGGAAAAAGGGAAAAAGAAGGACAAGAAAGCCAAGAAGGGTAGATCCAAATCTCCTAGAAAGTCCAAGGCTCTCTGTTGGAACTGTGGCAAAATTGGGCATTTCAGAAAGGAATGCAAAGAGGAAAAGAAAAAGAAGAACCTAGATTCGGATTCCAACAAGACACAAGATGATGGTGATGCTTTCATCGAAGCCTTGGCAACCCATGCATCTGATGATATGTGGCTAATTGATTCTAGTGAATCATTCCACATGACCTCACATCGAGATTGGTTCACTAAGTATGAGGAGTTCGATGGTGGAAGAGTGTACTTGGGTGACAACTCTCATCTGAAGATTGTTGGTCATGGAAGAGTCTCTATCTGATTCCCTAATGGATGAGTGAAGGGGATCTTTGGGGTTATGCACATCCCAGGCTTAGCATGGAACCTGCTTTCTGTAAGTATGTTGAATGATGCAGGTGTGCAGGTTGTCTTTTTGAAAGAAGGATGCAAGATGACTAGAGGAGCTATGGTGCTTGCTAAGGGTACTAGGAGAGGTACTCTATTTTAGCTGGAGGCATGCATTTCACAATGCAATAGTTCTTCTGACTCAAGGAAGAGGGCAGCAGTCACTTCATCCCCACCATCTGAACGAGCAGTGAAGAAATCTGTTGTATCTAGTCCTGATGGTTGTATTCATGGTTTGGAAGTTAAGCTTCCTACTGAAAAGACAATGTTATGGCATAAGAGATTTGGCCACATTGGTGAGAAGGGTCTTAGAACCCTGAAAAATAAAAACCTCATTGAGGGGTTCAATGATTGTAATCTTGAGTTTGACTTTTGCGAACATTGCATATATGGAAAACAAAACCATGTTTAGTTTTATTTGAGTTCTCATAAGTCTTCTAGTGTGTTGGACCTTGTTCATTCTGATGTATTTGGTCCTGTTAATGTTCCTTCATTATCAAAATCTATATATTTTGTATCTTTCATAGATGACTACAGTAGAAGGACATAGATTTATTTTCCTAGAAATGTTTAAGGGAAAATTAGATTTGTTAATGTTCTAGTTTTTAGATGTTTAAATCTGCCTTTCCACTTAACATTCAAGGATCTAGGGTCAAGTGACGAGCACTATCATACCCTAGCTCACTGTGAGATGTAGGCAATCTTGGATTAGGGAATTTGATTATTAATTTTCCTTCTTTTATACCCAATTAACCATTAAAACCCTAATTATGCAAATACGACAACAAATTGACAAATGACAGAAAAAGCTCTTGCAGACAGGAGTAAAATACCAAATCACAGAATACCTATTTTGGGGTTCCGAAGTGGAACAGTCAGGGACACTGGAGTGGGTACCCAAGTCCAAGGTACCAATTTCTTTGTGGAATCTGGACCTCCTTCCGACACTGATCAGCCCTGTAACTTTTGTTTCCCAAAACTCAGATGCGGAGGACACTAGAGCAAGCGCCCAAGTCCTGGAAGTGCTCCTGTGTCCTGCTTTTCTTCAGATCCTAAATCCTTGATGCCTACCAATCCTTCATGCAACTCCACTTTTCCCAAATGCGACACCTCTAACCTGCAATCACAAGACTTGGTTTGGGGGTTGTGGTGTTTAGAGGCTTGCTTTAGTCAAGCCCCAGAGGACACTTAAGTCTCCGAACACTATTGTCAGATAAAGAGTGTGTGCCCTTGTGAGGCAGAGGCAAAGCCAAAGGAATCAATGATGAAAACACAATATTATGTCACCTTGTAGTGAACCTCTCATGGAGGAAGATGCTCTTCATGCCATGAGGAAATTGATCATCAAATCTACAAATATCAACACACAAAACACACAAGTCTGCCCTTGCAACACAATAGAAGCCTTGAATCACCTTGCAAATGCCTAAAGTTCACAATGATCATCTAATTGAAATCTAGTTTACAAATGAATGCCTAAACATGTTTATCTATGCAACTACAAACACTCCCACCAAGACTTTCGTAATTCTAACTTATTGTGTCGGCAAAGGGACCTAATAACGGTCACAAACTGACACTCAGAAATTAGGGCTGCCCCAAAATAGGTCAGGACTAGGGCGTGGGCACCCAAGTTCTCACCCCTATTTTGGGCAGGGTAGGGGTCCACCTAGGTCTAATTTGCCATGGAACCTAGGTCTCATTCCATCGGGATGCCAAAATATGAACTAAAATGTCCTAAATACATGTTAAAGACCCGAGAGCTAAACCTTATGAGGGAAAAGTCCCCAAGGGGACATTTTTTGACGTTACATTTAGTTCCCACTTTAATGTATTTATAAATGCAAGGCCCATACATGCATTAAAGTAAGGTCACAAACACAACAAACACACCAAGCATGGAGAAGACATGCCAATCACATAGAAAATAGTAACAAACACGTAAAACATAGAGAACACAATTACAGTCACGTAGAACACGAAGAATACAGTCAATGTATAGAAGACACATTAATGCATGGAAGACAAAAATGATATCTTTTCTTTTCTTTTTCTCATTTATATATGAAATGCAAATGCAAGTACTGAAAAGTAAACAAACCTCCCATAATACAGGATGCACTCATCAAGCAAGTCTTTAGACTATATATATGGGGCAACACACATGCAAGACACTTAAAACCTCCCAAAATATAGGATGCACTCATCGAGCAAGTCTTTAGACTGCATATGGGGCAACAAACATGCCATACAAAACACGCACGCCAGAACACACACACTTGAAGACACGGAGAAAACACGGCAGACAAGCAGTGGAGTGTACCTATTTTTAGGTCCAACACCATCTCAGGCACATTACAGGCACACACCGATGATTGGGCTTCACCACAACAATCGTCGAAGACATGATTAAGGGTTGAGTTAGTCACAAAACCGCTCCCGGCCTCCGCAGAGGACTTTTGAAAATGATAGGATGATGCAATCTGCTCCAAGAAATACACCATCCCCACCTTCGCAAAGGGCTTAAGAAAAGGGTATATGTGATATCTTGCCTCCGCAGAGGGCTTACATGATTGATTGATTGTAAACAAACTCAGGATACAGGATGCACTCATTGAGCAAGTCTTTAGACTGCACCTGAGGACAAGCACATAGCTAACATCTACAATAGATAGCTTACCTTATATATGCCCCCACCTTAAGGTGGTTGATATCAAATATCAATATCAAGCACATTAAGGTAGGAATAAAACACATAAGGGAACACTAACTTTCGCAAAGCCCATGCCCCCTAGAGGTGACATGTACTTCACAATTGCCAAATGTTCCCACAAACACATCCCTGCAAGAAACATGTTAGTGTCTACAACATCATGATAAACAACATCAATGTATATGCTTAACCACACAAAGAGCCAAGGTTATACAACAAATTCGGAGTTTGAGGATAACCGTGGGGCTATATCAAGACACTCTCTGAATCAAGTACCACCAAGGATAGATTCAAAGGCAAACAAAGGTGCAAAAAGTAGCAGTATTGTTAAGGTTTGTAAATGCGATAGAAACATCATAAAATTCACTAAAAGCACAAGTGTTTCCACTAGCCAAGCATTGGATAAAATATACAACCCCATCGTCATATTAGGAACTAAGTCCAATTTTTTATTGCTCTTGAAAGGGACACTAGGTCCGCATCAGTATAAATGTTTTGGAGTCATTTGCCTGCTAGATGGAAACACTAGAGGAAGGGAAACAATAAATAAGAGAGGAGAAAGAAGTGTCTTCGGGACAGTCACGTAGGAGGGTGCCCCCAAGTGACCAACCACAATGCTATGTCCGTAAGGCACAACACACAACAATGAAATCCTAGAGTGAGGCTATATAGAAGAATGATGATACAAATAGAAGGTCACAACAGAGGCAATCTCCTGGTATTCCGAACCTTACGGGAGAATCTGAGGTCATCCCAAGAGGCCTAAATAACATATAACACATCGTGGGGGAAGCACATCACAAGAGATATAAAGGGTTAGAGATACTTACCTGTAGGGCCCCTACCGAGCTAGAAGTTATATGTAAGTAAATCATCATCATCATATTCCCACTCCCTAATGTTGGAGGATAGTGGGACATATGGTACCATAGCTAAATTCATATCTTGCTCATCATGTTGTTCATCATTAAGATCATTATTGTTTGATTGAATATTGGGATCAATGTTTTCTTGTTGAGAGGCAAGGTTTATAGCATATTCTTGTCTTCTTTTTCTTCTTTCTCTTGATGTTCTATTTCTCTTTCTTCGACCACTTATCTCTTGTAAGATAGGGCCTTGCTCTTTCATAGGCTTGTGCAATTTAGAAGTTGAAGCACTGAGATCAAACCTCATTTGTCACGGTGGAACATTTTATTGTTGACAATGACCGCCTGATCCCTGTAAGGATTTCGGGGGAGGAACCTCAGCATAGGGATCTTGTCCTTTCGGTCTAAAGTTCTCTTCACATGCTGGTTATTTATCTTTTGTCATTTCTTGTATAGAAGGACTAGCTATTTCAATTTTATCCTGGAAGTAATTCAACTTGTAATGTGTTTTATGAACCAAAGGTTTATATTTGTTGTGAGCGATGGTGATTATACGACCATCCAGAGGGAATTTTAAACAATGGTGTATTGTTGAAGGGATAGCTTTCATTTCTTTTAGCCAAGGATGTCCCAATTTAATGCAAAAGAGGTCAGAAATAGGGACAATATCAAACCACTATTCAACATGTTTTCTAGATAGTGTTACCAATAATGATATCTTACCCAAAGGTTTGATAAAGGTTCCCTTATGCGTCTTAATCATCATTCTTGAAAGATCATGAGAACCTTGCATTAGTTGATGTGAAAAGAGAAACTCTTTAGTGACCACATTAGTCATGAAATTAGGATCAATAAGAGTTCCATTCACAGGGTTTCCCATTATTTTCACAGTGATGTAAAGAGGTCCTTCGGAATCACCAATTGTTCTATCGTAAGGTGTAAAGAGAATTTCAGGCTCAGGTGCTTTTCTTTTCATGTAAGATCCAGGAGGGAACCTATTATTGTTATTATGATTAGAGGCCATGTTTATATGCTCAAATCAATGCTAAATCAGATTTTTAAAGATTTTCAAAATTGGTGCAAAAGATAAGAGCAACAATAGCCTAAACTGCTTGGTTTTTTGATACTTTTCAATGCAAATGAATGACACAAAGGATGTTGTAAGGATTTCAGTCAAGGGAAGCAAATTATTTCTCTGATATCAGTCCAAAACAGCAATAAGATTGCTCTCAACACACTCTTGATGCAAATCCATGATAATGCCAAGTTGAATTATAGTGAAAATATGTCAAAATAGACACTTTTTTCACCAAAACTTAATGTAAGAGAGCATAACAAAGGGTGTTGTGAGGAAAATGATGATGGAAATCAAATAATATCAATAATAACAGCCACGTAGTGCTAAAATATCCAACACAACACGCTTTTAGTGCCACCTAAGGTAAAACCCTAGTGAAAATATAGCAAAATATGTAATTTTTCATGGTTTTTCAACTCCAAGACCTAGCAAAAGGGGTGTTGTAATGAATTTCAGGAGGTTAAAAAAATAATATCAATAATATCAATCATCTCAATCCATAAAATTGATCACAACATGCTTGGAGTGCAAACTAGGTCAAACCCTAGGGCAAAAATAGTCAAAATGTGTAGTTTTTCAACAAATTTTCACTACAAGAGCCCATTAAAAGGGTGTTGTGAAGATTTTTATGGGGGGAAGAAAATTATTACCCTAATAACAGAAAATTAATGCCAAAATATCTTTCACAACACACCTATGGTGCGAGTTTAGAGAGTCAATAAGGCCAAATTTAGTGAAAATCATTGTTTTAGAAACCCTAGGTTTGAGATCTTGGGAAAAAATGCTATGCGAAAGTTTTGAAGTCTGATTTATGATGAAAATGACTTAATCTCAGATCTGAAAATGATTTCCAAGCCTTAATATGTAAAATGCCAACGCAAATCTAATGAAAATGCATCAAAATTGCTAGTTTTTGTTAAAATTTTCTATGCAAAAATGCAAATATTTTAAATCTAAATGTAAATTTACACTAAAATGAAAGAATACAACCAAATGTTAATTTGAATGAGCCTATGAAATTAGTAGAAAAATATGAGAAAATATTTTGCCTACTAACCCTAGATTTTGAAATTACTAGGTTACAAAAAATTGTCAAAATTTCCACAAAACCATAGCAATTAAATGATGAAAATGCAAAGAATTTTTTTGAATTTTTGTATTTTTCTATAGTTTATATCAGATATGATGCAAAAATCATGAATTAGGAAAATTTAGGAAGAACTGATGCAAATTACTAAGCCCAACAATGCAATTTTTTTTATTTTTTTTAAATTTTCAATTTTTTTGAATTTTTCTCAATGCAATAAAATGAATGACTATATGAATGAATGAAATCAACCCAAATATGAAGACATACACTCAGCAAGTTGCAATTTAAGTCCAAAAACATGGGTTCACCAAAATGTTTAAGGGAAAATTAGATTTGTTAATGTTCTAGTTTTTAGATGTTTAAATCTGCCTTTCCACTTAACATTCAAGGATCTAGGGTCGAGTGGCGAGCACTATCATACCCAAGATCACTATGAGATGTAGGGAATCTTGGGTTAAGGAATTTGATTATTAATTTTCCTTCTCTAATGCCTAATTAACCATTAAAACCCTAATTATGCAAATACGACAACAAATTGATGAATGATGGAAAAAGCTCTTGTAGATAGGAGTAAAATACCAAATCACAGAATACCTATTTTCGGGGTTCTGAAGAGGAATAGTCGTGGACACTGGAGCGGGTACCCAAGTCCAAGGTACCAGTTTCTTCATAGAATCTGGACCTCCTTCTACCACTGATCAGCCTTGTAACTTTTGTTTCCTGAAACTTAGATGCAGACGACATTAGAGCGAGCACCCAAGTCTTGGAAGTGCTCCTGTGTCCTACTTTTCTTCAGGTCTTGAATCCTTGATGCCTGCCAATCCTTCCTACAACTCCACTTTTCCCAAATGTGACACCTGTAACTTGCAGTCACAAGACTTGGTTTGGGGGTTGTGGTGTTTAGAGGCTTGCCTCAGTCAAGCCCCAGAAGACACTTAAGTCTCTGAACATAGTTGTCAGATAAAGAGTGCATACCCTTGTGAGGCAGAGGCAAAAACTAAAGGAATCAATGATGAAAACACAATATTATGTCAACTTATAGTGAAGCTCTCATGGAGGAAGATGCTCTTCATGCCATGAGGAAATTGATGCTCAAATCTACAAATATCAACACACAAAACACACAAGTCTGCCCTTGCAACACAATAGAATCCTTGAATCACCTTACAAATGCCTAAAGTTCACAATGATCATCTAATTGAAATCTAGTTTACAAATGAATGCCTAAACATGTTTATATATGCAACTACAAACACTCTCGCCAAGATTTTCATAATTCAAACTTACCGTGTCGGCAAAGGGACCTAATAACAGTCACAAACTGACACCCAGAAATTAGGGCTGCCCCAAAATAGGGTAGGACTAGGGCGTGGGCTCCCAAGTCCTCCCCCCTATTTTGGGTAGGGTACAGCTCAAGGGGTCCACCTAGGTCCAATTTGTCATGGAACCTAGGTCTCATTCCATCGGGATGCCAAAATATGAACTAAAATGTCCTAAATGCATGTTAAAGACTCGGGAGCTAAACCTTATGAGGGAAAAGTCCCCAAGGGGACATTTTCTAATGTTACAAGAAGAAAATCTGAAGTCTATAGTAAGTTTAAGGAGTTTAAAGCCTTTACTAAAAATCAGACTGGTAAAAGGATTAACTGTTTGAGAACTGACAATGGTGGTGAGTTCTATTCTACAGAATTTGATAAATATTGCAAGGAACTTGGGATTGAAAGACATAAGACAACTCCATACACCCCATAACAAAATGGAGTTATAGAGAGGATGAACAGGACACTAATGGAGAAGGCTAGGAGTATGCTTAGTGGAGCTGGCCTAGAACAAAAGTTTTGGGCTGAAGCTGTTGCTACTACTTGCTATCTGATAAATAGATCTTCTACATCAACTCTTGTTAGACATATTCACATGTACTTAGGGAGAAGCAGTCAAAATTGGAGAACAAGGCTGTTAAGTATATCTTTATTGGCTATCGTGTCAGTGTGAAAGGATACAAGGATCCTGTGGCTAAAAAAGTGTTGTATAGAAGAAGTGTCATCTTTAGAGAGCTAACAACCAGAATAAAAAAGAAAAGAAAGAGGATGTTGTTTAGTTTCCTTCTACCCCTAAGAAGACTGAATAGAAAGACAATGTTGGACCTGATGATGAGGAGAGCTCTAGCATCTCTGAAAGCTCAGAAGAAGAAGCTGAACCTCAACCTCAGCCTTTGAGGAGGTCTACATGAACAAGAAAGCAACCTAAGAGGTTTGGTTATACATTGCTTGATTCTAGTTGTGCTTTTGCTTTGCTTACTAACAGTGATGAACCTAGAACTGTGTCAGAGGCTATGGATATGCAAGATGCAGGTTCATGGAAGGAGGCCATGGAGGATGAGATGGCTTCTTTGGAAAAGAATCAAACTTGGGACTTGGTGCCTTTGCCTCCTGGATGGAAACCCGTTGGATGCAAATGGGTGTTCAAAAAGAAATTTGGTGCAGATGGTAGTGTTGAGAAGTATAAGGCCAGATTGGTTGCGAAGGGGTATTCACAAGTGGAGGGTATAGATTATGGTGAGATCTTCTCTCCCATTGCAAAGTTGACATCCATTTGATTCCTGTTATCTCTTGTAGCAACTTATGACTTAGAAGTGGAACAGATAGATGTGAAGACAACTTTGCTTCATTGTGATTTGGAGAAGAGATTTACATGTCACAGCCAGAGCATTACATGGTGAAAGGTAAAGAAAAATTGGTTTGCAAATTAAAGAAGTCTTTGTATGGTTTGAAGCAATCTCCTAGGATGTGGTACTTGAAGTTTGATGCCTTTGTGTTGTCAATTAGATTTGTGAGATTGAAATTGGATCACTATGTGTATTATAAGTACGATGGTGATCGTATTCTCATTGTTGCATTATATGTTGATGATATGTTGCTCATTGGGAAGGGTAAGAATATGATTTTTGATTTTAAGTCTCAGTTGGCAGCACAATTTGAAATGAAAGATTTAGGGGAAGCCAGGTACATTCTTGGGATGGAGATTAGAAGAGACAGAGCTAATAGAAAACTTTGGTTAAGCTAGAGTAAGTATGTGAAGACCGTGTTAGATAGGCTCAACATGGCATATTGTAGACCATTGTGTGTTCTTGTTTCTTTGGGAACAAAGTTATTTGTTGAGGATTGTCCAAAATCTCCTAGTGAGGTGGAGGACATGAGCAGAGTACCTTATGCTAGTGTTGTTGGTAGTTTGATGTATGCGATGGTCTGCACAAGACTAGACATTGCCCAAGCAATGGGAGTCCTTAGTTGATTTATGGCTAATCTTGGATGGGTACATTGGGATGCAATTAAGAGAGTGTTTAGATATTTGAGGGGTACTTCTAAGTATTCCATATGCTATCATGGTAATGTTACAGGACCTCTGCATTCTATTGATATTCGTGGATTTGTGGATTCAGATTGGGAAGGTGACATTGATAGTAGGAGATCCACTAGTGCTTATGTGTTTACACTATTTGGTGGTGCTATTAGTTGGATGAGTAAGCGACAACCTGTGGTTGCTTTGTCCACAATAGAATCTGAGTATATGGCAGCAACTCATGCTTGTAAGGAAGCCATTTGGCTTAAGAGATTGTGTTCAGATATTGGTGTTGATGCAGGTCAGATTACGATCAGTTGTGATAGTCAGAGTGTAATTTGCCTTGCAAAGAATCCAACTTTCCATGCCAGAACAAAGCATATTGATGTACAGTTTCACTTCATGCGAGACATGGTAGAGGATGGGAAGGTATATTTGGAGAAGGTAGATACTTCAAAGAATGTTGCAGATGCATTGACGGAGCCAGTGGGCACAAAGAAGTTCAAATGGTGTTTGGAGTCTATGGGCCTCACGACCTATAGTAGTTCAATCCTATTATTCTATTGGCTCCTATAAGGTGTTCGACAAGTGGGAGAATGTTGGGAATTAAGGTGTCTCAACCTTGGTAATTCCTTGTATTATTTCATTGTATTTATTTATTTATTGCCTATTGTAAAATTTGGATGCAAATCCTATGTTGTCATATTGTAGGAGTTGGCACAGTGATGTGTCATCTTACATGGCATATGACCACATGTAATTTTGTCCTCACATGAGGAGATAGGCATCCCACTTAGTGGTAGGAATATTTTGCCATGTGTCGGCATCTTGGATGTTGTGTAAGGGAATGTTGACCGAAATGGTTATGACAGATTCCTATGACAAAGTTATGACATGTAAGAGTCAGAAATAGAAGCTTGTAAGACAGGTGAAGACATGTGTTGAGAAGCATCTTTGAAAAAGGCATCTTTGGGAGCACCAAGGTGGACTATGACATGTTGTAAGAGAATATGCTATTTATAGCCTATGTATGACAGATTCTCTTACAGCTGTAAGTTATGACAGCTATGATAGATTCTATGACGGTCATAAGAGTCGTAAGAGCATCTGTCATAGCCCATTTTGGAAATAGGTGACCTCTTTGAGATGGGGTGTGTGGACAAGTGTTAGAAGCATCTTACAATGTTGACCAAGTGTCCATAGGCATGGGTTTTGGGCCATGAGGCCAAGTTGTACGCCCATTCCAAGATAGAGATATTTTTGCCTTGTATTTTCTATATAAACATGTGCTTTGAGGAGGAGTTGTATTATGTGATTAACAGGTACTGTTATGCTACTAGATTGACTCCAGACACAAGTGTTGAAGACTTGCATTGCAAGTGTATTGTAAACCATATTCAATTTTGATAATACATTGTGCAGGTTTTCGAGTGTGGGGTTTTTCACCCGATAAGGGTTTTCCCCACGATATATCTTGTCTCTCTTCTTCTGTCTTATTTATGGTTCTATGTGTATTGTTGCAATATCTCTATTATATGTTTCATGTTGCTGTAATTGTGAAGTTTAAATTAAATTTGCATAGCTCTCCCCTCCTTAGATTAGTGTAGGAAGCAATTTTTCGCACACCTAGCTTCCTTTCAAAAACCCTAGGACTGATTCTTGACTTCTTTATCTCAGATTTGAACTTGCACTTATTTCATCCACTTATCATGCAAATATTGTTGCAAGTATGTGCCTAACCAGTGTTGTCATTGATGTCAACATATCAATGTTGTCATTGATGTCAACATATCAATGTTGTCATTGGTATCAATTGTGCTCTTGTTTTGATGCTTATTTGTAATGAGTTAGATGCTTTGTATTTGCATATGTAAGTATTGGAGATCCTGATATTGAGGATATTGAGAACATTTGTTCCTCTGGTGGAAATAGTGTGTTGCAGAGTATCTTAGTTTACAACAGAATAGTCCAGTAGATTGCTCCACATTTCTTATAGAATGAATATCTTTGTATGCGGATTGGAAGTTGTTTAGAGGCATGTCTGAAGATGCTATGTTCCAAGTTTGAGCCTCTGGTATGAAGATTTGAGTGAGTTATGATCACTAGAGTGAAAATTGCTTTTTCTGAGTACCCACTGGTGATAGGGAGAATATATTATGCTCCACATTCCTCCACAGTTAAGTATTTTAGTCTGCAGTTCCAAACACAAGTTGGTAATGATGATAAGTGCCCTCAACTAAAATGGTTTGTGATTTGGTGGTCCGCAAGAAATCTTTTCTTTTTGACAGTGGTTGACAGTGTTGTTTAAGTGCTCCAGTTTGAAGAATCCTTTTGACAAATTGGTTAGAGGTTATGTAGATGTTCTTGGTGATTACAATGTGCTTGTGGATGTCTCCTGATTGTGTTCCTACCTTTGGATTGGTCCACAAAGAGAAATTGGGATCATGGATGAAGATTGTTCTTAGAAGACGTAGTGTTAACACCAGTCTTGGCCGACTTGTTGTTTTCACTACTTGTAGAGATGCATTGAAGATTGTAGAAGTGTGTCGTGGCGTGGAAGATTGCATTTGAGTCCCAGCTAAGGTGAGGCATGATCAACATACATCTTTACATCTTTTCCTTAGCTAATTTTGTTTAGGTACAGACCTATTTCTATGAATGTTTGTAATGCCAACTTTGGAGATTGTTCCAATGGTTGATGAATGTAATGTTGACCTTGATGTACATTCCAAGGTCGATGAATTGTATAAAAGCATGTAAAGTAGTTACAAAAAATATATCCAAGGTGTGAAAATGAAAAGATAAGTGCGAAGGTGTAAAAGAGCAGAGCAGAGGAATTATACTGTGCTTCAATGGAACTGAACCCAGGCATGGAGTAGATGCTATCAAATCAGTTCACCAATCCCTGGCAGTGAGCCAACCCTTGGCAGTGAGCCACCCTTTGGAAATGAGCTGATCTTGGCAGTGAGCCTCAACATTTGCAGTGAGCATATTGGGTAGTGAGCCTCTATTTTTTGGTATTATTATAACATATATATTTCTGTGGGGTAACACCCACTGTGGTTTTTCCCTTTTAGGGTTTTCCACGTAAAAACCTAGTGTCTCATGTGTTGATGATGATATTGTGTTGAGTTTCTTATTTCATGTTTTCATGATTAAATCTGAATAATAGTAAACAAGTGTTTGATGTGTTAGTAACATCACTTTCCATAATGCTCAAGATTTAACTTAATTATATAACTTTAACAATTAATTAATTAAGAATTGATAGAGATAATCAAGTTTTGAATCAAAAGAAACATATTCTTTTCCATCAAATAAGCATGTTAATCAAATCATGATATAACAAAGTTTACAATCTAGTAATCCATTACAATCTTTAGTGAAAACCCATCACTAATCAAATACAATATATATAATCTAGGCATCTTAATCAAATTTTTACATTACAATAGACCAACTGGTCATAAAATGCAAACACTATATCTGGAACCAATGAGATCTATCTTCATAAGCCTCATCTTGTCTCATGCTTGGGAAAGAGAGCATCATCCTGGTGCTTTTCCTCCAACCATGGACCTGCAGTCCCCCGCTCGTCTTCCTAACTGGAAGAGGCCCTACCCTTCACAGAAAGGTTAGGCATTAGAAACCAATTGGATAGCCATTTGAGTATTTGGTGTTGTGTCATTCCTAATGTCTCATGGTCACACACTATAGATTCACTCTAACTTGTATGACACTACTGGAGACACTAGGCCATCTAGAACACTGTGGACCGATAATGCATGCAGAGATGGATGCATTACTTTGGCCAAAGTTTTCCATACAAATACATTACACAATGAATGTCGCCGTATGTCCACCACCCTAACTCAACTTATAAGCTATCATGTCCTATAGCCAGTTCTTAATGATCTTGTCCTTTAGGTCTAATATGAGTGTGGGATCAATTTGAATCACTATCCAAACTTGAACATTTAACTCCCATCATAAATTAGTTATATCTAAATAGGTTACTTTTGTAACGTGGAACTTGTGACTCCATGTCACCTTGTTTTATTCTCAAATTCATCCCAAATTCAAACATTAAGACCGCCTTGGTCTCCCATGGTTAACATGTTGATAGCATTTCATCACATATGATGAAGTTGATTTCATGATACTCAAGGCATACATTGCCTTAGTAAAATATATTAGTTTATTAAGGTTCAATAGCTCTTATTTTCCCAATGAGCTTAAGGTGTTATTCACCAAACCTAATGTTGTACAATAAAGTAAAAGAAATTATATCTCATAACATTATACATAAGTCATAATTCAGTCACATATAGAATTAATCTATATTCTTTTATAAACTTATTCCCATTGTCTCATAATGAGACCATGATCATAAAAGATCATACCCCTTCTTATTCGAAGGTTCACATAACATTCATAATAGATTATACATCTCCCTTTTATAAATCACAGTCGGCTTCTCATACAAGCCTGACTTGGGTAGATTGGTGTTATATACACACTGATATATAATTTCCTTCCCAGCAATCAACTCAGTCTTTGGACTGTATTCCTTATATTAAATGCCTTCATGGCTGTTATGACAATCAATGGACTGCATGGTAGAGAATAGTGCCTTTCTGGCAGTCATAACAGTCAAGTGACTATATCCAATATCAATTGGAGTCATTCATAGCCCCATTGAGAGCTCTTATGCTCTGCTCTTGTCATCATATGATGTGAGCCTAATATATATACATAGAATACGTGCTCAGCCATAATGACTTCGAGCTCCAATTATCGTATATGTATTATACAATATAATACAGTCAGGTCGAATAACCCTAGGCTCAAAATATAAAAAGAGTTTGTCTTTACAGAGCTCGACCTTTAGGCCTTGAGCTAGTATCCACATTAAACATAGAGCAGTGATTATGTGGCTCACTAAGCCATGGGCTTATTCAAAAACAAGATTACACAGTCTTGCGACTCGACTGAGTGCAGTCTTCAAGAAGAGTTTTAGAGTTTCATAGCTTGGTTCAACAGCCTGGAGCATAGTCTTGAGAATGTTTATGATGTTCTCTGCTCAGCTCATGGCCTAGAGCATAGTCTCATATAGTTTTATGTGTTTAGAAAGATTAGCCTTCAAGGCTTTGAGCGTATCACAATCAAAATTGTCTTGATAGGGTTCGACCATACGGCTCTGAACCAATGCAAATATAAGTTTATAAAACAAGAACAAATCAGCCAATTTGGCCTTGAGTCATGACACAAAATGACATTAACCATATGCATGGCTCAGCCTTACAGGCCTCGAGCCTCAATATTTTAACAATAGCAAGATATATCATGTTTCATAGACTCAGCAGAAGTCTTTCTGAGAATAAAACTCATCAACGAAAAGTAATTGGGTGTTCATTTCCCATTTTACTTGTACTAGGTAGTAGTTAAGCTACAACTCAGACTGTGATTTAGTCATCTGCTCTCAGCTCCTTTCCACCATCGTTCTCCCTCAACAGTTTTTTCCACCTTTCTTCCTTCGAACCTCGAACACACGAACTCACCGAAGTGACTCCCCAAAAGAAAAGCAATACTCAACACAAGAAAATTGATCCCAAGACATGCCAATTATGGCTAATAAATACCTTTCCAAATTGGTAGTGCCTCCATAAAAGGTGGCTCAATACTAGCAAAACATGGGATGGTTGAGCTCCAAGCTCCCATTGATCCTCATGATCGACTATAACAACTTAAAAATATTCCATAAAATACAATTAGTATGGAAAGTAAATAATAATAACATTATTATAGATAACAACCTATTAAGAGGTTTCATCCTTGTCTAAGGATTATCACAAAGAGATTATAATCGTAAAAAGATTCACATTAATAACATCTATTATCAAGGTTGAGTGATACTTCCTTGAAATTGACTATTCCCATTAGTCGAATGACTAGGGAAAAATAATGACCCCGAGAACAAAATGTAAGAGAGACTTCCTCGTCTCTTAACACTATTGTCTCTCAACTAGGAATGAAGTTCCAAAAACATCATCCAATCATCACGAATTGTCGTGATAACTTCACCGAAAAAATGATTTAACCAAGAACATGGAAATAAAGAAAAGAGACATGACATGTGTCAACTTACGAATGGAATCATAAGGACATAGGGGTCGATTACTCAGATGGCTAGTTAACTTATGTTTCCACAACATCTAACCCTTCCTCTAGGATGATACTCTCCTTCCTTCTTCAAAGGACATTCATTTTCTTGTCACACTCAGGATCACAAGATCACGATCAGTGCATCATTATCATATCTTGTAAAATAAATCATTTAATTTACAAAACTATTAAACATTTGTATCTACTTCATAATCAAAAGTTTAATTAGATATTTCCACAATATCAAATCAATTAACTATGACTAATCCTCCCGATTATCATGCCAAGTTAATGATTAAGTCTAATTGTAAGTTGGGGATGTAACAATGTTAATGTTCATAAGTAGTCAAAGTTTTGAAGACAACTGATTCACCCCCCCCTCTTAGTTGTCTAGTGCATCTCAACAAATACATCAATTCAAATTGACAAAATGAACAATCAAACCCTAGATCTGATTTCTCTTTTTGATTCAAACAATTTCAGACAGTGAACACATATGCCTACAAATAGCTCAAAATAACATAACAATAATGAACCCTTATGATGGTGGCCTTTAGTCATGAACTCCGTCAACAATATATGACACTGAGATTCAAAATATAGATGAAACAAATATGATTTTTTGAGTTAACAATCTTCTACTACAGAATTTACATTATAGAGGATACAATTACATCAAGTTGTGGATCCAATGAGACCATACAATCATATACCGGTAACTATTGCAATTCAGATTTGAATATCAAGCTACAACATACCAATTTTGGAGTCAAAGGGCAATGTAAAAGAAGAGAACCTCCTCCAGTTAGATTAGCTATCAATATGATGATAAAGGAACCTCAAATGATGAAAAAATGATATAATTGTCTGCTGGCTTCTTTCCAATACTGATCACTACTAATTTAGAGTTGACGAAAGATGCTGATATGTGACTCCAACTGTGACTGCTACCTGATTGCTCTACTCTAGATTTCTGGTCACTCCTCTAGGAATGTCCAGTAATTACAATGAAGTTTCAAGATGCAGATCACTACTCCAACAAAGCCAAATGGACCCATGATGGTTAATATGGAGGTGCTCCACTAAGCATAGGTTTCCTTCACAATTCGTACTCTGGACAATACAAATTCTTCTATAACTACTGCTATAATACTCAGATCTACAAGGAGAAATCACCGCCACACATGGTAGTAAACCCTCAATGATCCAAATCGGCACTCAAGGGTGAATACCAATATCCTTCAATGTCTTCACTTGCTAACACAAATCTGCAAATTATCCTCAACAATGTCTTCAATCAAATCTGCTATAAAGAATGCTTATGAAACTTTTGAAACTCTCTAATGAAGCTCAAATAGACTCCCATTATGAAGCCTCCTCAAGTTGATCTAGGTTTTCATCTAACTCGGCTCTATTCTCAAGGGTTTCATCCTTGGAATAGTCTGCTCAAAAAAGTAGATCCACAAGGAATAAAAATCAGATCAAATAAACCAGAACATAATGTCTAAAAGTCTTCATGAAACTCCTATAAATACATGAATTTCCCTTTTTTCCTTCATGTTGGCCGACCATCCTCCCATTTGGCGCTCAAAACAATTTGAATTTATTTATTTTTCCCTCTTTCTAGGCCGACCTAATTTATCATCAAATGTTGGTGCTCAAATTAATTTAAAAATCTCTTTTCTTCTTCTAACTTTGGCTGACTTAATCAAAGATGGCCGACTTGGAAATATATTTGAATTTTCCCTTCAAAATGGGCAGACCTCCTCAAGTGTTTAGCGCCTACAACTTGAATTTCATTTGTTTTTTTTCCTCAAGGCAGACTTGGCATAAAATGGCCGACCTCATCTGACTTAGGCCAACTTAGAAAAATAATTAATTCATTTGAATTTGTTTTCTCCAAAGGGCCGACCCATTTTAGTAGCTAGGGTCGACTTAACAAGGAATTGGTATTCCAAGAACAAAACATAGATGCAACTTTCAAATTAAAGATTTGAAATTCTTCTTCTTTGTATACTCCACAAAATTAGGGACATGACACAGAAAGGGACTAGAAATTGATAACTCCAATCAAAATCAAATATTAATTTTAGTGTGACAAACTGTCTTTTAATATCCCATACGTGCAATTTTAATAAAATAATAGGAATTTATAACTCTAACCAAAATTAAATATAGATTGATCTACACATCACAACTAACACAATTAAATCGTTGGTACCTTGAAATAGATATGAAAGAAAGATAACTAAAATTTTCTTTGACACATATTTACATGACTAACACAGTTAACCCATTGGTACCATGATATTGATATGAAAGAAAGGTATTTCAAATTTCTATGACATAGATTTTTATCCAAACTAAATGTTATAGCTATGGTAGATTCATTTTAGTAGGCTTGGGGTAAATTTGCAAAGGAAAATAATTCTAATAAAGTATGAATAGTAACACACATCTTAGCATAGTAAAAGATATATCTATCTCACTAGATCTTTTGTAACTTAAATATCAATCAGATCGCAATAGTCTAGGAAAAGAACAAAAAACCAAGCAGTTTCAAAAATGTCAAATAAAGAAGAGGCAAGTAAATATTATCAAAACAACAAAACTGATGACATATAGGCCATGTACCTTTGGACGCATATGTCATGTCCCTTTTTTTCGGACTAAAATAATTAATAATATTTTTCAAGTTGGGCCCTGTAATTTCTAATTTTAAAGGGCAACTTAACAATATCATCAAGAACTCATTTGGCATTTTCTTCATTGTGAGCATCGTGTTCAATTTGGCATCCAAGGACAAAAACCATTGACTTGTATGAGAATTCGGGAGGATGAAAACTCTCTTGGGTCCCTTTTCGGAGGTGAAGACAAAAACCCTTTTGGGTCCCTTTCGGGAGGTGAGAACAAAAACCCTCAATTTTTGGCATTGGCAAATCCACCTAGGTTTTGCATGTTGAGTTGAATTAGAGATTTGTGCTTATTTTTAGGTTTGCAAATTAAGATTTGCAAGCAAAGATTGCGTGATTGTGTGGCCTACTTTTACCTCACCTGTATTATTTTGCTTATGGTACTCTTTCGATGGGTTTATTATGGTCTTGTGTATTTTGGGGACTATTGATCCCACACTTGGACCTTGTTACCTTATCTCTTACTGGATTAGATAGATGAATTATGCATTATGGTTGTTTAGATGGCATGATAGATTACCTTTTTGATGCTATGTTGTTATATTCTAGGATGTCATTTGATGCTATCGATGTGTGTTTAGATATCGAGAATGATGCTATCTCTTTTCTTATGTGGTCCTGATTTCTACTTATGAGTAATGGATGTTTGGAGAGAAATTATTTTATCATGGAGTAGCTTGATGTTATATATTGTGATCATGTGTGTGAAATGCATGTTTTTCATTTACTTCGGCTATTATATCATGTACTATTGATGTGTGCTTGGAAGTGTGCAAGTTTCTTTTCCATACCCATGAAAATTCTAAGGTCGGACAACAACCATATGTTATTCCTTATTCAACCAACCTGGTCCTAAGTAGAACCAAGGTCACATGTGATTGAGAATGTTGATAATTGTTGTATTTGATTTATGACGTTTTGTATAGTTTTTATCTTTTCAATTTATCTCTTGAGGTGTTGTGCAAATGTATTGTTGAGTTTGCACTAATTAAAAGTGATAAATGTTTAAAGCCACTTTTATGTGATTTTATGTGTTTCTAAGGGTTCCTAATGGTCAAATTTTGACCCTAGGTCATACCCCTAAGGTCTAGGACCATTTATAGCTTATTTAAACTTGATTTGGACCTTGTATGGTCACCCAAACTTGACCCTGAGGTCAAGTGACGAGTTGGGGAAGTGTGAGGGTAGTTGGAAGGTCACCATCTCACTTAACCCCAACCTCACCCACTTGGGTAAGGTTACCCTTGCTTCTCATGCTTTAGAAGCTTCTCACATGTGTGAACATCTTCCCCATGCTCTCACACATGTGTGAGAGCACTTGTGGGGAAGAGTGTAGCTTAGATGAATGAGGAGATGGCATGTGTCACCTCCCCATTCATAAGAAGCTTCCCTTTGTGTGCTCACATTCCCCTATGCTCTCACACATGTGTGAGAGCACTTGTAGGATAATGTGTAGCTTTGTGGAATGGGGAGGTGACAAGTGTCACCTCCACATTCATGTAGAGTTGTGAGGAGGGTTATATGGATGGAGGAGAAGGTGACAAGTGTCACCTTCTCATCCATTAGGTCTTGAGAGCCTTGTCTTTATATCTCCCTCATTTTGATGAGAGGAGGGTTCTTTTTTTTATTTCTTTTGGGAATTTTTGGTCTTGTGTTGGGAGAGAGGACTTGGAGATTTTGGAAGAACTTGTGGAAGCTCTTCACCAAAACTCACTCCATTATTGGAGCTTTGAGGTATTTCTCAAGTTTAGAACCATTTGCTTTTTGGTGTAGTCACAGTAGGAGGGTTCACAGAATGAACTATCCAGATTGTGCAGAAAGAGTAAACACAATGGAAACAACTCAAAGAAATGGAATAAATGTAGATTCAATCATTCAGTATATCATAGAATTCAAATAGAGATCGGTCAGTATCATGCGGGCTTATAATTGAGATCAAAGGCCCTATTACATACATGTGCAAGATAAGGCTTTGAAGCTCCTTTGCACAAAATCTAAACTAAGGATTATGAATCAATTACTAACTGCTTTCCTAAGGGTCTATTACATCTATATATCATTTCCAAACCAATAGATTCCTCCGCATCGGCCAAGGAAGGTCACAAACTCCAATGAAGAGTTGTAACGTGTTCACAGATAGGTCAGACCTAAATGCATAAAACACTTACTCAAATGAATGGAACAACGTACAGACCTCTAGGGAACATTGGCCATGAACCAAGGATCATTGAATGATGAGTCATTAGGATCTCCAAGTCAAGGAATGATCCACAAGCCTTCTCCTTTAGTTGATTTGTCTGAGACTGTCAGGATACTTTGCTTTGAGAAAATAATTGATCTTCTGATAGCGATATCTTTCTGGTAACTGATCCAAATGTTTTGAATTCTTGATATGATGTAGATGAATGAATGTAGATGCTAAGTCTAAATCCATAAGGTGTGAAATTCCAAAACTGGACCACAAGTTGAAACTGCTTTTGACTGAACTACTTGAACTAAACTAGAAAAATGAAAAGAAACAAACAAACTAAAATGCAAATGTTTTTGGATGATGCAAGATTGCTCTTGAACCATGGATGCTCCTGCATCAGACATCTGGGGTTATTGAAAAAGTGAGTCTCTCACTTTGTTGGGGCTAGGGGAGAACCAAGACGGTCCACCTCAACCTAAGAAATCCAAGATGAATCTTCTTCCAGTCTGCCTTTCCACTTCAGAAGATATTCTTTATATTATCTTCCTCTGGTGCTGCATCCAACTCTGTTGTCTAGAATCTCTTCAATCTACTCCAGTGCTTGTTGCGGTAACTGCTTCTTCAAGTCTTCTTCCATGTTGTCACTAAACTCTGCTTCATGATACTAATAGAGATTTGCAATGTTGAAAATAGGTGAAATACCCAATGTCTCTGGCAGCTCCACTTCATATGCATTTCTTGAGTATCTTACAAGGTCCAAATTTCTTCATCTTCAACTTGGTATATGTCCCAAATGGAAATCTTTCTTTTCTCAAGTACACCATGACTTCATCTCCAACTTCAAACTCCTTATGTCTTCTCTTCTCATCAACCTTCTCTTTGTACTTGTTGTTCATATTCTCCAAATGCTTCTTTACTTGATTATGCACTGTCTTCATATGATCTGCAAATTATTCTGCTTCTACACTTCTTTCCTCTATACTGATGTCTCTCAATTATGCAACTCCTCTAGGATTCACTCCGGTCACAATCTCAAAAGGTGTTCTTCCGGTACTTCTATTTACTGAATTATTATATGCAAACTCTGCTTGTGAAAGAATCAAATCCCAACTTCCTGTCTTCTCTCCAACCAAATATCTCAACAAGTTTCCCAAACTCGTATTCACTACCTCTATATGTCCATCTGTCTATGGATGAAAAGTTGAACTAAACTTGAAATCTATCTTCATCTTCTTCCAAAGTGTCTTCCAAAAATATCCAACAAACTTTGTGTCTCTGTCTGAAACTATACTCTTAGGTAATCCATGCAATCTTACAATCTCCTTGAAAAATAGGTCAGCGACATGCACTGCATCAATTGTCTTCTTACAAGGTATGAAATGAGCCATCTTTGAAAATTGGTCAACCACTACAAATATTGAATCATGTCCTCTCTGTGTCTTCAGCAATCCCATTACAAAATCCATGTGTATGTCTTCCCAAGGTCTCTCTGGTACTATCAAAGGTTTATAAAATCCAGTATTCTGACTACTCCCTTTTGTAACTTGACAAATTCTACAACTCTACACAAATATCCTAACATCCTTATGTATTTGAGGCCAAAAGTAGTTTTCACTCACCAAAGCCACTATCTTATTAATGCCAAAATGTCCTTCCAATCCACCGCTATGTTTCTCCTTGATCAAATTGTCTCTCATAGAACTTCTAGGTATGCACAACTGACTTCTTTTGAACAACATATCTTCTTGAATGAAATAATCCAACCACTTACTCCTATCTGTCACAACGGGTTCCTCTCATGCTTTCTAAGGTTCTGCAAAATCATTGTCTCCCTCATACATGTTCTTCAATTCATCAAATCCCAACACTGCAACTCTCATCTCTGTCAACAAGTTTCTTCTCTGACTCAATGCATCAGCAACTTTGTTTGATTTTCCACTCGTATGCTTCAACACAAAAGTATAACTCTGCATGAACTCTACCCATCTCATATGTCTCTGATTCAACTTACCTTGACTATTCAAATACTACAAAGCTTGATTTGTATATAACACAAACTCCTTAGGCAACAAATAATGTCTCCACTTCTTTAAGGCTTGAATTATGGCATAGAACTCCTGATCATAAACTGAATATCTTCTCCTTGCATCATTCAACTTCTCACTGAAATATACTACAGGTCTACCTTCTTGACTTAGCACTGCTCTAATTGCATTTCCACTTGCATCACAATCAACTTGAAATACCTTATTGAAATCTAGTAATGCCAAAACAAGTTGCTCTGTCACTTTCTGCTTCAACAATTCAAAACTTTTATCTGCTTCTGATGTCCACTTGAAATGGTTTCTGTCACCTCTCACTATCTCTGTCATAGGGTTACAAACTGAACTAAAATTTCTGATGAACTTCTAGTAGAAACTAGCCAATCCATGAAATGATCTAACCTCTCCAATGCTCTCCAGTGTAGACCATTCAACAATTACTTTAACTTTCTCAAGGTCCATCTTCAATCCTACCGCAGAAATCACAAATCCCAAATATACCAATTCTTCCTTCATGAAACTACACTTCTTGATGTTTATCATCAATTTCTCTTCTCTCAACCTCTGCAAAACTTGTCTAATATGCCACAAATTTTCCTCCTTTGTCTTACTGAAAATCAGAATATCATCCAAATATACAATCACAAACTTACCCAAGAATTTCTTCAAGACTTCATTCATCAACCTCATGAAAGTACTCGGTGAATTTGTCAATCCGAAAGGCATCACTAACCACTCACACAATCCTCCATTTGTCTTAAAAGAAGTCTTCCATTCATCACCTTCTCTAATTCTGATATGATGGTATCCACTCTTCAAATCTATCTTTGTGAAATATCTTGCTCCACTCAAACAATCCATGATATCATCTATCCTAGGTAAAGGAAATCTATACTTAACTGTGATCTTGTTTATTTCTCTAGAATCAGTACACATTCTCCATTCTCCATCCTTCTTAGGTGCCACAACTGTAGGTACTACACAAGGACTTAAATTTCTCTGATCAAACCTTTCCTCAACAATTCTTGTATCTGTCTATTCAATTCTTCATTCTCTGTTGGTGTCATTCGATGTGCTGCTTTGTTAGGAAAACTTGCTCCCGATATAAGATCCATGTGATGACTGATACTCCTTATAGGTGGCAATCCGTACATTATCTGATATGATGAATTCATACTATGTCAACAATTCTCTTATCTCCTCCAATTGTGATTCTTCAATGTTTCAGGCTTCTTAGGAATCAAGGCATAACACATATTCTCATGTCTCAAACCATCCAGAAATTTTCTTCCATCTACCAAAGAGATTCTAGCATTCCCACATACTTCACTCTTAGGATCATCCTCCAAAGGAATCAAAGTAATTCTCTTTCCATTTTTCTATTATAGTATATGTATCCTTTCTCCCATCATGTATAGCTTTTCTATCTACTGCCAAGGTCTACCCAACAAGATATGACAAACATCCATAGGCGTAATATCACACAAGACTTCATCATGATAAGATCCAATATAAAATTTTACCAAACATTGTTCACTTACTAGTACCTTATGATCATCCTAAATCCATGCTATCTAATAGGGCTTAGGGTGTTTCAATATTTCCAACTTTAGCTTAGTCACCATCTTCTCTGAAACTAGGTTATCTAAACTACTACTATCAATTACAATTTTACAACACTTGCCTCTTGATTTGCATCTAGTTCTGAACAGACTTTTCCTTTGTGATGGTTCCTCATTTGCCTCTGTTTGAAATAGTTCTCTCCTCATCACCAATGATTCTCCTGTCTCTGGTTTGCCAACTGAACTAGGTGATCCAAAAGGTTCTTCTTCAACATAGGCTGCTCTTCCACTATTCTTTGTCTTCTTAATTGTACTACCCTGATTACACTCAAATGCCCTATGTCCTTCACCTCCACACTTTAAACAAGTACCTTTGAATGTTCTCTTATCAAATCCTCTTCCTTCTCTTCTATATCCTTCATTCCGGTATGCATTAGGGTTTCCTCTCTGGTAAAAATTTTGGTCATCTCTCTGGTAAGCATTGTTATCTCTGTCCTCCTTGAATGGGTTGTTAAGCTTGTTCTGCTCTGGATATGATCTGTCTCCTCTAGAATAAGTCCTACCTCTCTGAAATTTACCTACTCTACCTCTCTGTCTTTGATCATGCCTCTTATTCAGCTTCTCTTCAACTTTCAGGGAAAACTGATATGCTTCTTCCAAAGATGGCATCCTTACCAAACTTAACTCTTCTTGAATGTTCAATCTCTATCCATTGATGTATCTAGCCACTTTCTCTTTGTTTGCTTCACTATGTCATGTCCTTATGATCATTTTGTGAAATTCTTTAGTGTACTCCTTCACAGATTTATCCTTTTGTCTCAAGTTTTGCAATCTTTTCAACATTTCCAATTTATAGTCAGCAGGTATAAATTGATTTTTCAACTTTGTCACCATCCGGTCCCACTTTCTAATCTTTTCCTTCCATCTTTTGTTTCTTTCCTGTAGACACCTAAAAATGTCTTTTACCACCAAATTGACTCTCGACATCCCTAAACACATCAATTTCCCTTCTATTCAATTAATTAAATTTTTATTTAATTAATTATCTCTTCATCGTCTAATTTTTCATCATTTTATCCCCAACAATTGAATTAATTTTATTAATTCAATAGTTCAAGCCTTAGCCAATTGATTTAATAAATATGCAATATTTATTTAATCAATTTCCCTCTCCTCACTAAATCTAATTAATTAGCTAAACTATGTTTAACTAATTAATTCAGCCTACTAATTGACCTATCCCTATCCTAGGCAATTAAATAGCTATTATTTAAATTGCCTACCCTAGCCTACCTCATCCTAGCCCTAGGATTAATTAAATAAAACTTATGTTTAATTAATCCCAACCTCTCATTAAGATGGTCAAATCCAGCTTAACACCCTTCCTCACATCCTCCAAATAAAAAATTGAAATATATCCACATAAGTTAATTTTTTATTTAAATACATCTCACATCACAATTAATTCCTCTTACACCCCCATACCTCATTTATCTCCACTTATCCCCAAATCAATTTTTAATTTATTTTACATTCCCCATATGAATCTTTAATTCAAAAATAATCCTTCACACCCATGCTCATTTAATCCACCCTTTTCCCAAAACGAATAAAAGATTTACTTTTATTCCTAGCCCTCCATTCCTCCAAGATCAAATATAGGCCCTCCACATCACTTTTATCCTCCACCATTGATCTTCCAAACCAATCTCCACCCTTGGATCAAAATCCCTCCAAAATCTCTATAAATACTTCATCTTACAACCCATTTTGGGATCCAATTTACAAGTAGAGTTATCATGCCAAAATATCTAATGAGCTAGTCTTTAGTGAGTTACAAATTGAAATAGCATTTCACATTTGAATCATTATCTAGGGATTATCATGTCTTAGGAGCTCTTAGGTGCAAGTTTCCTCTCCCCTTGATGAGATTGGGTTTTCATGTTTGAGGTATAACTCTTTGTTTTGATTTGCATTTGATTTATGTTTTCACCTTGAGATTGATTTCCTAATCTACATTGGCACGCCCGGTGGGACCCACAAGGTCCATATCTAACTAGATTTTTGTGAGTTTTGTGTTTGAAACATGCTTTTGCAGGTATAACGCTATCTACCTCACGTAGTGGTGCTATCTTTGGGGCGTTTTGGCGCTATATACTATTTTAGCACCATTTTCGCAGAGCATTTTCTCTTCTAACTCTCACTTACAAGTCTGTCTGACCTTCTTTGTCTTCTTGCTGTCTTCTATTTCATCTGCACTCTATTTTTGCAGGAATATTGGATGAAGAAGGGGAGGTCTTGCCGAAATTTCATTAAAGACTAAACATGCATTTTCGCTATTTTTGTCTTTCTTTCCATTTGGTAGGCTAACAAGACTAAACATGGTATCTTCTATGTGCTGTCTAACCCTCTATTTCACTCAAGAATACCTTTGTTTCGTAGGACGGACATGTTCAGACGCGTATTGGCGCTATTGGCACCCAGATTGACGCTATTTTTTCTATTGACCAAACCCTTCAAACGCATGTGCAGTGGCACCTTCTTAGATCCATAGTAGCACTATTGTTTGTTTCAGTGCTTTATATATGTTCTATTAGCGCTATTTTCCTTTATAGCACCTTCTGTGTGTTTTATTAGTGCTATATTTAACTCTGCACCTTCTGTATTCTGTTTTAGTGCCATTAGTTGAATCAACGCTATCTGTATTGTAAATCAGTGTCATTTGTCTAGAGTGTCAGGTTTTCTAACTTTTTCTGTCAGTAGCACCATCTGATGTCCACAATGGCGCCATTAGGTCTCTGTTTTAGCGGTATTATCTGAGACTGACTTTGGGTTCTGTGCAGGGACTGACAAGTGGTCTGCAAGTTATCACCATCATTTTGCAGGCACTAACAAGTTTTTGCAGGGTGTTTTATCTTTAGACAAACATTTCAATTGGAACTTAAAATGAACCCTTGCATGTTATCTTAGACAAACATTTCAATTTAGTGTAATAAAATTGATCAACAACCTAACAATCAAATCTTTGTGTGTGTGTGTGCATTAGCTTAGAAAACATTTGAATTTGGTGTTCTAAAATTCACAAGTGTTTGCCAACAACTATCAAAACATTTCAATTTCGGGCTTTAAAAAGAACCACAAATTGCATCAATGAAATCATTGGATTAAAAAGAACAACAATCTGCATTCTTCACTCATATAATCAAGAAAACCAATCTAATTTGTGTGAAGTGTTTTTGTGGCTTGTGTTTGTGGTGTGAAAAGTGTATGCTCTTCCCTCACACCATTTGGTTACCTTGGGAATCAAAAGCTTCTCACAACACTTGCATAAATCACCCCCAACATAATCCAAAGAATTAAAATGAACCATGTTTAGTGTGATGCAAGCACAAAATATATGTATGCTCTCCCCTCGCATCTTTGTATGAACTTGGAGATCAAAAGTATTTTTTTTGTTGTGTTGCTTTTGTTAATCCTTAGAGGGCCTGCCACCCCGCTTCGAAAGGTGGGAATGACCCAAGCGGCAACAAACTAAAGCCAAGCTCTTTCAAGCCACTATATAAAATAAGGTGTTTGTGACGAAAGTCATAGACAACAGGTGTTGTTGTGTTATACCAACAGCCAACCTCCCCCAAAACCCTCCAAGGCGTAACCCTTGGAGGCTGGGAGACTCCATAATGGAGAGTAGTACTGCCGCACATATAACCACTTGAACGAATGCCCTTACTATCGGAACCTTTGTTTAGCAAGCCAAAATCCTTCTATTTGTTGACGTAGAAGGGAAACCTTTGAAGCGGCCCCGATTCATGTGGTTCTTAGCCAAGGTAGCAGGAATAATCTAAAGGTTTGGTGAGGGACAAGCCTTATAGGAAACCTGGATCTTGGTATGCGTGAGAAGTGTGTGCAATTGTAAGGAGGAGCTAGTGCTAACAAGATCCTGGAGCTACCCGCTTTGAATAGGTGCAACTAGGGGATTCAACAAATACTGTCATATCTTCGCCTTAGTTTGTGCAAAGTGCTGTTTAACAAAATCGCACGTCTTTTTCACAAACAAAAATCTTGGTTATTGTGTGTTATTGTGCTTGAATTTGTTTACAAAACAACTTGCCAAGAGACAATGAGAATCATTTGATCAAACTTCAATCAAAATAATATCCAAATTTGCCATCAAAATCTATCTTTTTCAGGACCTCAACCAACACTGCCCTATATCAGCACCATCTATATCTGATTTTGGCACCATTTCACCTGTGGATTGGCACTATTTTCAGATTGACTTGCCTAAGACTAAGACCCATTCAGTTGTGATCTTCACCATCTGCTTTGCCATAATCCATATTCACATTCCAAAAAAAATTGTACGTACCCCATCCATTTTTCTCCTCAAATTTTCCAAAACATACCTTCATTTTGACCTTAGAGAATTATTCACTATCATTGTTGGACCCTTTGCTATATCAAATCCACTCATCCTCATTAATGTTTGCATACCTCTTTGGACCAAACAAAAATCCTTGTCGTAAGAAATCATTCCAAAAATCCAAAAACATATCCAAAATCTTCCAAATCAAAACACCCATCAAAAAAAAATCATCAATCAAAAACTCATCATCCCTTTGAGTTAAAGCTAGATCTAGATTTCATCCTTCACATCATATCTTGCTTAGAGAGTCAATAGTCTACCTTCCAAGTGAAATAATCATCCTTCTTTGCGTAAGGTCATTAGTCTACCTAAACAAAGAAAAACATCCATTTGTGTGACACAAATCTAGATCTTACCTAAGCTCAAATTGTTGACCATCAAAACCTCTTGAAAAACATCATCCTAATCTCCCATATCGAACATCAAAATCAAACATAAAAATCTTTTCCAAACAAACATCATCCATCATCTACCTTTTGGGCCAAATTTGTGTAAAAAATCAAAACCATCCACTCGTATCATCCTTAGATTAACATCTCTTTGAAGACTTATTGATCTTTCATCACCCCTTCATCTTCTTATCTACTCCATCTCACTACGACATCCATCTTTGGGTCCAACAATTTAATCCAAATTCTCTAAGGTCTCCATCTCCATTTCACTCCACCTCAAAATCAAATCCATACACATGCATGCCCATAACTAGATCACAACACAAAAAGAATCAATAAATGGTAGAATTCAGACAATATGACGGCATAGGAATGCCTAACACCAACAGCAACAACATACCCATCAACCAAACACACAATCTACCTACCATCTTCCAAATCCCAACATACAATCCCAATGAAAACCCCTTCCATTTTTTGCAACCACCACCACCACCACCCACCATGTCCCAAGATGATCAAGATGTCTTGAACTTTACACAAGACGCCGATAACATGGATATATTTGACAAAGTCCTAAGGTCAGATCCAAATAGATTTCTTGACTATCTCCTCAAAATTGGTGCCCAACCACCCATAACACGACATCATCCCAACCATCCACCTCTACCATCATTCCTACCACATCAAACACCCAAGCATCTACATCAAACACCCAACCTATCATCTCTCAAACATCAACACCCACCGTATCCACCACCTCCACAAGCTCTACCGCTATCACATCTATGGTTCCCACAAGTACCTCCAATATTACCACTTCCCAACCTGTCACCACATCAACTATCACAACTAAAATAACCTCTTATGTCCCACAAATCACCTTAGGCATCCAAGGAAACCTCATGCATGCAAGTACCTCCACGAGTGTGCCTCCACCCAACCCTCAAACCATAGCTTACCTAAGACAATTATTCTCACAACCACCTTACAATACATCCAACGTCCACCCATCTAACGTCAATCCGTCCAATGTCACATATCTACAAAACCCCATAACATCATCAAATCAACATAATCCCAGCCCCCAAATACCCCCACACATTCTCCAACAGCTCTACGCTCATCAACAACATCTTGCACAACTCAATCAAAACACCACCCCACAATATCAAAACACAACCTCCCAAAATCTTCAACATCAAACCCCACCTAATCTCCAACACCTCATCCATCAACAAACCTACACACCCCAACCACAACCAACACAGGATCTCACAACCGTTGTACAGGCCTTGATCCAAAAGGTAGATGACATGCAAACTGGGGGCAAACACAAACATTACTCTTTTGAGGATATTTGTCCCTATCTATTTGATCGCACATTGTACATGCCCCCTTTCCCCAAGAACTTTGAAATGCCTAAATTTGACAAATACAAGGGAAAGGGAGACCCTAGGGATCATCTTAGGGAGTTTTATCTCACTTGCTTAGAAGTCTCAAATAACGATACATATCTTATGAGACTATTTCCAAGAAGCCTCGGTGGTCAAGCCGCTGAGTGGTTCGCACATCTACCCCCGGGCATTAGGTCTTTTCCTGAGCTCGCAAAGAAATTTGTTAACCATTTCTCCTACAACTTTGAACATGAGATATCTATGACTGACCTTTGCAACACAAAACAAAAAAGTTGAGAATCCTTCGCTTCCTTCTTGTAGAGGTGGAGAAGCTTAGCAAGCAAACTCGCATGGCCAAGTCCTAAAAAACAACTTGTCACCATGTTTGTGACCAACCTCAATTAGGAAATAGGGTTCCATTTACAAATCCTTTGTGCGTCTACCTTTGAAGAAGTCATCGACAAAGGTACTAACATTGAACGAGCCCTCATCGCCAAGGGCTCCATCAAATTGTATGACTACAAATCCAACAACAACAACAACAACAACAACAACAAACCCCATATCAACACCCCCAATACAAACAACAATGCCAACACGCAATCAAATGACAAGCCAAGCTATTGGGGGAAGAACAAGAACACTTTGAACGACAGCATCATGGATGTGAAAGTCGTCCAACATGTACATAATCAAACACCTGTACATACCTATACCACCAATGTAAATAACCAAAGGGGGCAAACTAAACCACGCAAACCTCAAAGGCAATTTACACCCTTCGGGGAACCCATCAAGGACATCCTCAATAGATGTCTCAAGAAAGGTTTGATCACACTCCCACCTATTAGACCCCATCAAGAGAATGAGTTCAAGGCCGCATGGTACAATGAAAATGATTATTGTGAATACTACCGCATTGTGGGTCATAAAACTATTGACTGCATGCAACTAAAGCATTGCATCCAAGATATCATAGATCTAAATCAAGTCAGCCTTGATCAAAGCACCCAACCATCGCCAAACGCCAATCTCAGAGCTTACAAGGATCCACTACCCAACCATAATAAAGCCCCCTCATCCAATCAAGCATACAACATCACCCCACCACCCGCATCCTATGACTCTATCGTAGGGTGGATAGAGCCATCATCTCACCATGTTAACACAATCACCATTCGGGCACAAGCACCCGATTGTGTTGTCACAACCGGTCATGGCTGTGTATCCATCCGCACAGCCCCTACCACTGATCCAACTCCTGCATCCACATCAGATCCCCTACCCCCTTGTCCAACCACATGTCCATCACCTACCAATCAGTACAACCTCCTAGAACATCTAGGAAAGACCCCTGTACAAATATCCATACTTGAGCTGCTCTACACATCCCCCTTTCACAAAGACGTCCTTGACAAAGCACTCTTGCAAACTCAAGTTCCTGCCAACTTGAATGTGACACAATTCCAAGCCATGGTAGGACATATCACCACACCTCACCATCTCACATTTTCAGAAAAGGACCTTCCCGCTTCTGAACACTTACATAATGACACCTTACACATCGAAGTCCGTATCCATAAGCACATCATTAAAAGTGTCTTAATAGATGGTGGCTCTAGCCTAAACATGCACACTCTTAAATTATTAAAACACTTGGGATACTCAGATGTGGTTGTAGACACCAACGAGTGCATCACAATCAAAGGGTATGATGACACCGAATGGCTATCTGAAGGCACCATCAAGCTCCCTATTCAAGTGGGATAGAAAATACTGGAAAGAAGATGTTAGGTCCTTGATCTTGACCTCCCCTACAACATTCTTCTTGGCTGACCATGGATCCATGCCATGCAAGCCATCCCATCCACATTCCATCAATGCCTCAACTTCCCTCACAACGGCACAGAGGTAACCATCTATGCCGACCCCCGCTGCTTCCAATACTACAATTTCTTGGAAGGCCACGACCACACCTTCTGCCCCTACAACAAAGCCACCACCAAAGCCAATCCAACAGCTTCCACCACATACATCGACCCCGCCAACATTGCCAGCACTTCATCCCAAACACCACCACCGCCTGAGGTTAAGATCAAACTCAGCGACATGTGATGTGGGGAATATGACCTGTATAGTACCTTTTGTGTGGGCACATTACCCAATCCTAAAATGTTTGGCATCCCAAAGACAGAAGCAGCCAACACAGTAGTCATCAAGTGTAAGCCATCACCCATCTTTGAAAAGAAACATCTCCTGGATCAGGACATCCTCGAGGATATCTCATCCTAGCTCTATAAGGATGAAGAATCTGAGCAAGAATCTCCTACCATACCAACAGAAATCTATGGTAAAGGGTCTGAAATTGTCAAAAACGTGGGTTACAAAGGACAAGACGGTATCAGCCTTCATGAACAGGGGATCATGGAACCAATCCAAGAAACAAGAAATCCCTATACTCAAGGGTTGGGATATGGTCAACGACAACGTATCCTCAATACCGGTGAATGTATCTTAGCCGAGGTCGCTACGGTCTCCCTTGAAGTTGACAACGTCAACGAAATGGGCCTTCAAGATTCCTTTAGTGACTTTGCTGATTTCTTTGACTCATCCATATGCACCATCTACACAGTCACCACCCTAGCCTTGTCATCCAATAACTTACTACTTGTATACCCAGACCTCATAGACTGGGACCAACGGGGACCTCCCGTCTTCGACGTAGCACCAAACGACGAGGCCATTGTTGAAATGATGGGGGTTAGAGATCACTTCCTCTGGGAGATCATAGAGCAGGATACATCATGGAACTGGTTATGCATGCCTATTTCGAGGAGACAACCCCTTCTTCTAGTCATAAAAATATAAAAATCAAACATAGATCTGACGGTGAAAACTATTCTGCGGCAGTGTCAGATCCCAAAAAAGTAAAAACAAAAGACGTATCTCCTAGTGAAAACCTCTACGAGGCGCTAGGAGATGGAAGCATGGGCCTTCCCGAGATAGACAAGGTTTATCCAGACAGGTCACCCGTCCTGGTAGAGCCAGCCCAAAAGATGAATCTTGGGACGGAGGAAGAGCCAAAAATCACTTTCAGGCTAGAATCTCTCAGCACAATAGAGCAAGAAAACTTCCTAGCATTGTTCAAATGCAGAAATCACAATTTTGTGTGGACCTATGCGGACATGCCAAGGCTTGATCTCGCTTTGGTCATTCATCACCAGGCAGTACGCCCTGATGCGAAACCAGTGAAGCAGAAGCTTAGAAAAATGAATCCTCTGGTGGCCCTCCTTGTCAAAGCAGAGCTAAGAAACTACTGGATGTTGGGTTCATTCACCCCATTGATTATCCCAAATGGGTTTCCAACTTAGTACCAGTAGCCAAACCTGATGGCCGAATCCGCTGTTGCACCAACTTTAGAGATCTCAACAAAGCCTGCCCAAAGGATGACTTCCTGTTGCCTAACATTGACATGATAGTGGATCTCATGGCAGGAAATGAGATGTTATCCATCATGGACGGCTTTTCAGGGTACAACCAAATCTGGATCGTAGAAGAGGACTAGCATAAGACAGCCTTCATATGTCCATGGGGACGTATTGCTAGGTGGTAATGCCATTTGGTCTGAAGAATGCTGGAGCTACATATCAAAGAGCTATGACTGTCATTTTCCATGATCTTTTCCACCACATCATGGAAGACTATGTGGACGACTTGCTAGGAAAATTGAAGACAAGGGAAGAACACCTGGATGTCTTGGCAAAAATCTTTGACCGATTAGAGCAATACAATGTCCGCCTCAATCCAAAGAAATGTGTCTTCGGAGTCACCTCCGAAAAACTCTTGGGATACATAGTCTCCAGAAGAGGAATTGAGGTAGATCCTGCAAAGGTCAAGGCCATCATTGAAATGCCTCCTCTAAAAACATTGAAACAACTGAGAAGTCTGCAAGGAAAACTCCAGTCTATCTGTCGGTTCTGAAAGGAAGTTAGGTGTGCGGAAACGCTTCCTACACTAATCTATTGAGGAGAGGGATATGCAAATTCAACTTTATCCTAACTATTATAGCAATGTTAAACCATTAACATGAGATATTACAGCAAAACACAAGAGCTATAAAGAAGACAGAAGAAGAGAGACAGAGATTTACGGTGGGGAAAACCCTTATCGGGTGAAAAACCCCACACTCAGAAACTTGCAAAATGTATTAACAAATCTGAAAGAATGTTTACAATACACTTGCAATGCAAGCTTCAATGGTCTTCGACACTCATGTCTAGAGTCAATCCGGCAGCATAACAGTACCTGTAAACCTGTGATACAAACTCCATCTCCAAGCAGCTGTTTAAATAGAACATACAAGGCAATTTTGGACCCTTCTTGGAATGGGCATCCAATATGGCATCTTGGACCAAAAACCACACCTAGGGACACTTGGTCAACATTGCAGAATGTATCTGACACTTGACCATAGCTCCCATCCCAAAGAGGTCACCACTTTCCAAAATGGGCTATGACAGATGCTCTTACGACACTTACGACCGTCATAGAATCTGTCATAGCAGTTACAACTTACAGATGTAAGAGAATCTATCATACACATGCTATTAATAGTATATTCTCTTACAACACATCATATTCCACCTTGGGGCACCCAAATATGCCTCATTCAAAGATGCTTCATGGCACATGTCATTACCTGTCTTACAAACTTCTATTCTCAACTCTTACATGTCATAGATTCGTCATAGGAATTCCTCATAACCGTTTCGGTCAAACATTCCTTACACAACATAGAAGATGCCAACACATGGAAAAATATTCCTACCACTAAGTGGGATGCCTATCTCCTCATGTGAGGACAAAATACCAAGTTGTCATAATCCATGTAGGATTGACACATCACCGTGCCACATCCCACAATATGACAAAGTGGAATTTCAAATTATTTACAACATAGGCAATGAATAATAAATACAAACATTACAAATGCAAAGAATTGCCAAGGTTGAGACACCTTAATTCCCAACATTCTCCCACTTGTCGAACACCTTGTAAGAGCCAATAGAAAAATAGGATTTAATCGCTATAGGCTGAGAGGCCCATAGACTTTGAACACCATCTGAACTTCTTTGTGCCCAATGGCTTCGTCAATGCATCTACAACATTCTTCAAAGTATCTACCTTCTCCAAATTTACCTTTCCATCCTCAACCATGTCCCTCACGAAGTGAAACTAAACATCAATGTGCTTAGTTCTAGCATGGAAAGTTGGATTCTTTGCAAGGCAAATTGCACTCTACTGTCACAACTGATCGTGATCTGACCTGCATCAACACCAATATCGGAACATAATCTCTTAATCCAAATGGATTCCTTACAAGCATGTGTTGCTGCCATATACTCAGCTTCTGTCGTGGACAAAGCAATGACAGGTTGTCACTTACTCATCCAACTAATAGCACCACCAAACAGTGTAAAAACATAAGCACTGGTGGATCTCCTGCTGTCAATGTCACCTGCCTAATCTGAATCAACAAATCCACGATAACAAATGAAATACTTGGAAGTACCTCTCAGATATCTAAACACGTGCTTAACTGTATCCCAATGAACCCATCCATGATTAGCCATAAATCGACTAAGGACTCCCACTACTTGGGCAATGTCTGGTCTTGTGCAGACCATAGCATACATCAAACTGCCAATAGCACTAGCATAAGGTACTTTGCTCATGTTCTCCACCTCACTAGGAGATTTTGGACAATCCTCAATAGACAACTTTGTCCCCAAAGAAACGAGAACACACAATGGTCTACAATCTCCCATGTTGAATATGTCCAACACGGTCTTAACATACTTACTCTGACTTAACCAAAGTTTTCTATTAGTTCCGTCTCTTCTGATTTCCATTCCTAGAACGTACCTGGCTGCCCCTAAATCTTTCATTTCAAACTGATCTAACAACTGAGATTTAAAATCAGAAATCATATTCTTACCCTTCCCAATGAGCAACATATCATCAACATATAGTGCAACAATGAGCATACGATCACCATCAAACTTATAATAAACACAGTGATCCTATTTTGATCTCACAAATCTAATTGACAACACAAAGGCATCAAACTTCAAGTACCATCTCCTAGGGGATTGCTTCAAACCATACAAAAACTTCTTAAGTTTGCAAACCAAATTTTCTTTACCTTTTACCATGTAATGCTCTGGCTGTGACATGTAGATTTCCTCCTCCAAGTCACCGTGAAGGAAAGCTGCCTTCACATCCATCTGTTCTACTTCCAAGTCATAAGCTGCTGCGAGAGACAATAGGAATTGAATGGATGTCAACTTTGCAATGGGAGAGAATATCTCACCATAATCTATACCCTCCACTTGTGAATACCCCTTTGCAACCAATTTGGCTTTATACTTGTTAATACTGCCATCTACACCAATCTTTTTCTTGAACACCCATTTGCATCCAACGGGTTTCCATCCAGAAGGCAAAGGCACCAAGTCCCAAGTTTGATTCTTTTCCAAAGAAGCCATTTCTTCCTCCATGGCCTCCTTCCAGGAACTTGCATCCTTCATATCCAAGGCCTCTGATACAGTTCTAGGTTCATCACTGTTAGTGAGCAAAGCATAAGCACAACTAGAATCAAGCAATGTAAAACCAAACCTTTCTGGTTGCTTCCTTATCCGTGTAGACCTCCTCAAGAGCTGAGGTTGAGGTTCAACTTCTTCTTCTGAGCTTTCAGAGCTGCTAGAGCTCTCCTCATCATCAAGTCCAATATTGTCTTTCTATTCAGTCTTCTCAGGGGTGAGAGGAAACTAAACAACATCCTCTTTCTTTTCTTTTTCTTCTGGCTGCAAAATAGTGGAAGAAGGTGTAAGCTCTCTGAAGATGACACTTTTGCTATACAACACTTTTTTAGCCATAGGGTCCCAAAGCTTGTATCCTTTCACACCAACAGAATAGCTGATGAAGATACACTTAACAGCTTTGTTCTCCAACTTTGACCACTTCTCCCTAGGCACATGTGCATATGCCTCACAACCAAAAACATGAAGATGCCTTACTGAAGGCTTTCTACCATACCACACCTCCATGGGTATCTTTCCAACAAGAGCTGATGTAGGAGATCTGTTTACCAGATAGCAAGCAGTGGCAATAGCTTCAGCCCAAAACTTTTGTTCTAGACCAGTTCCACTAAGCATACTCCTAGCCTTCTCCATCAGTGTCCTATTCATCCTCTCTGCAACTCCATTTTGTTGTGGTGTGTGTTAGAACTAGAAATTTCTAGTCAAATTTTTTCAGAAAATGCTTACCTTATATGCACTTCAAGATTATTTTACCCAACTGAATGCAAAATTTCTGGAATGCATGTGTAAGATTGCTGGTTCAGTTCCAATGTAGAGGTAAATATTGTCAAGCGATGTGATGATACATGAAAGATCATTTTTGGTGTATACTTTCTTGCTCAGTCGATGTGTGTCATACAACTCACGAAGTATATAATAACTGTATGCATTGTCATTTAAAAATCAAGTCTATGTCAAGGAAGGTATGTTGAGTTTGGGGCCTCCCTGTACCGAACAACTGTATAGAAACTACCTTTATGAGAACATCTGATTATTTGGCATTTATTGTGTCAATTGCTATTACTATTGTCATTTTATATGTTATCGCAATTTGGTAGTGTAGAATCAATAGCAAACATTTTGGTGCCATTACCTTCGTAAACTGGGTCATTAAAAGGTGATTGAAAGGAAACATCAGTCAATACTTGTTGATGAAGACATTAAAATGATGGCAAAATAAATGGGATGACCGATCAACGAAGTAGTGAATACAAATCAGGAATGTGAGATCGATTTTGAAAGGAACTTAAAATATTTGTGGGGCCTCTTTGCATGAGAGCATGTTCGTGAAGAACCTAAAAGGAATCAAGTGTCACAAGACATGATTTGGAATAATTGGGCGGTAATTGAAGACATTGATACAGTGCTTGATCGCTATCTTGACTCCTTGCTTGTCGTTATATCATATTGCAAGATCTTTGGGCCAAATTAGACCATAAAGCACAATTACAACAAATCCTTTAATGGTATAAAGAAAGTAGTCATTTTGAAGAAGCCCTAAAATTTATCATCGTATGTAAATACCCATATTGACTATTATGAACTTAAACGTTAAAACTAAAAGAATCTGCAATTTTGATCATAAAATTGCACTTGTGAACATGAAGAATGAAAAAATATTCAGCCAATTCTGAAAACTAAATGTGGAAGAGCCAAAAATGGGCAGAAAAGGAGCCATGGCAGTTGTATTTTTCATAATACAGTAAGTTTATTGATTAAGATTTATGACAGAAGATCTAATCTGGAAAATAAATTGAAAATGTTCCGACGAATCATTTTCTGGGTGCCATAAGCTGCTTGATCTGGGGGACAACATAAAATCTTTCATTCATTCATTAAATGTGCATTTAATCAGATATGGCTGCTATAATTCTTTTTGTTATAAGAACAGAACTAATAATTAAGTCTAAGTTTTAGATCACTCCCACATAAAGAATCAAAAGTGTAAGCTCAGCCATTAACATGAAATATTCCTTATTTTTCATTCTGCTTTTACAATTCCATGAACCAATTTTAACCCCACTGTGGAATAAACCCCACTGTCAAACTTGTTTGATCTAGAGATTCATATTATTAAGCTAAATGAAATCTTTTCCTTTGTTGATGGTGCATACTATGGGAAGCTGCAGCTGAGTAAGTCCTCTGCACACTAGGAGAAGCTGAAGCTGTATTAGTCATTTGCTGATGGTGCACACTATGTGAAGATGAAGCCATGTTAGTATCAGTAGGACGTTGTGAACGAGATAGATTTAAATTTAGACCTACTAATTGAATTGCAGGCAAAGGTCTCTCCTGAGGCGTGGGCTAAACATTCCCCACCTTTGGCCTAATTAGTCCGCCTTTACAAAACTTATTTCTTAAATATATGGATACTAATGCACAATATATAGCTGTTGAGATCACGAACAAACCCCAAAAGCTCCTTGGATTCAATTGCCCATTGTCATTACTGCCCTGTACTTGAGAAATACCACTGCTTCCATCATTGCAGAAATCTGATGAAGAAGAAGGATATGGACCAAACCACCGGCTGTGAATTGTGTCTAGCTCTGATTTGTTCTGAGTGATTTTCAGTACTGCAGATGTCATTTCCGGAACCACCAGAGACCCTTTGGCAAATAACTATAGCATAGCGTAAGAAGAGTTAGAGCGTATCTCAACCCAAAAGAAATAAAAATGCACAATCTCTTGGAATAAATACTTACAAATCCAAATCCTCCCCTGTAGAATGGTCGACCCACAATCTCAAATTCACCACAATGTTGTGACATGAGCATGTAAATGTATGGATTCTCATCAACAACAGCATCAATTGTTCCATTCTTGAGAAAATCAATATAGTTTTCTACCTTGGAAAGAGATACCAATCTGCTCTCATCAATTTTTAACTCAGAGATTAGGTAATGTTTAACAAATGACCCATCCAGATAGTCCTACTCAAAGTCAAATCAAAGATGTAATATACCTGGATCTCAAGTCTCAATAGAAAAAAAAATAGATACAGCTTGCACCAAACTTTTCCCTGATAAGGCCAGGTCTCCATCCAATTGAGAGAAAAAGCTACCAACAAAATCAAAGTAGGAGTTCTTATAACAAAGAGGCCTGAGCCATTCACCCGGAATTGAAATCCTTTCTATGTCATGATTAAAAGTCATCCAAAGGGGCGACTATTTGCGCAGCTAGTGGATTTGTTTCAGTTTTATGTAGGTTTTGAGATAAATGATCATGTTGGCACTCAGCTGAGTGACGATGATGTTTTACTAGCTCACTGTTCTTGATTGCAAAGTTTTCAACTACTGGCTTTCAAGGAAATTCTGAAGCTTCGAGATTTAGCATTGGCCAATGTGGGTGCCATTGAGAAACGTAGTGATCTATGTAAGAGGCTTTCTGCTTTGTCTACTGAGGAACCTAAGGATGTGGTCTACAATAGGCTAAAGTTAGTTGATATCAGTGATCAGTGGGTGGAAAGGATGGATTTCCTTACTGGGGTGATGGTCTCTACTTTTGAGAAATGACAATCTCAAAAGGAAGCTCCACTCTATCCAAATGAACAAGTCATGTGGGATGAAAGTGTTGTTTTGAGCATTAACTATGCTAGTGAAGGATGTTTAGCCCTTCCAAAACTTAATCTGCAGTTTCTAACTCTCCACGACTACCTTTTGAGGAATTTCAATCTATGTCGTTTGGAAACAACATATGAAATTTGAGAAGATGTCCAGGATGTGTTGCCACGTCTGGGAGCATATATTAATAGTGAGGGAGAAACTTGCTTTTGAGGTTGGGCTAGAGTGGCTGTGCCTATCAAAGCATTTAAGATAAAAGAAGTAAAGCAACCAAACATTGGAGAAGTCAAGCCATCTACTATTACTGCAGAGGTTAAGTACAGCATTTCAAGATATACATCACATATGAGATTTGAGTGGGATGGGCTCAAAGAACATGATGTCCTCTTTTTGTTATCCATACGCCCATTTTTAGAACCACTTAATGGTGAAGATGCCTCAAATCTAAGTATTCCAGAACGGTTTGGCCTCCAGTGTGTACGTGGATGTGAGGTTATTGAGATTCATGATGAGGATGGTCACCTGATGAATGACTTTACAGGAAGGGTAAAGAGAGAGGAATGGGAAGCTTTGAGTGATTGCTTCTGGCTTAGACAAGGCTACAGGAATATTAGACAAATATTAGATCATATGCATATGCCATGCTACCTTAAGGGCTCAACTGACCGAGTAATGTAAAGTCTAGATTCATTCCAGAGCGCTTGAAGTGCGTATACACCATTGAACATACTGAAACATTCATTAAATTTGATGGTTGACCTGAGCAGTTAAATTTTGAATCACGGTTATTCATTTAACTTGGCCTTTTATCAATTTAAATTTTATCATAATATAATCTCCATTATCACAATACCATTAAGGGCATTTGATATACTATCTACCGATTATATTAAAATGATTTGATATACTTCACATGAGATGTGATTGATCCAAGACTGGGATATAGACCTAAATATATATAGTTGCACGGGCCGCGGCTTATGGTGTTTGCCAAGTAATTAACATTATTTGAATATTGTATTTTGGTTGATAGATATCATATAATAAATCCAGAAATTTTCACAGTTCCAACACAGGGAATCGATTGCATCTCTGGCATAAGTCGGGAAGAGAAAAGGATTGACGCATGAAGGATCATCCTGAATTAACAACCATTTAACAGTTGTAACTATAAGGGTAAAATGGTGATCAATCAAATGAATAATGTATGACCCAAACATCAACAGAATAGGAGATAACAAGAAAGATTAAACAAAAATAGTAATGAATAACACAAAGCAAACCTTCCCTGAAATCGATGCTTCTGTTTGTTGCCTATTACAACCGTCCTTTTGCAGATGAAGGGAGCCCTCAGAGAGTGCACTCTTTTAAGCTGTGTAGGAAGTCGATGGTAAATGGCTATTGTGATATGCAATGAAGATGAGCTTCAAAGCAAGTATGTGATCTCAAGCTTGTGGATGGTAAAAGGGTGCCAAAGGCGCGCTGGTGATATTTCTGCAGAGTAACGATGTCAAAAGCCTGGATGAATAGAATGGAGGGATGAAGCTTCATTTATAGACTTGGAAGAATTGGAATCAATGATTGAGAGGAGATATGAAGATCAACGGCTGAGGATGGTTGAGGAATGTGCAACCAGTAGAAATGTGACAAGTGTCCCAGCTCCATCATGAAAGAGGGGATGTGACAAAATTGATTGGAGAGTTAACTCCATTGACTGATCAGTTAACAAACTTGATTGATCAGTTAGAAGAGTGGATTATGGGATTGACTGAATTGATTGACCAGTGAATTGGGTTGATTGAGGAGTCAACAGAATAGATTGACCAGTGAACTCAAATGACTAATTAGTTAACAGATTTGATTGATTAGTTAACTAACTTCTGATTTGAGAAGAAATAGGTCATGTGGGTGAGAGAAAAATAGGTAATTAAATATTAAATATATTTAATTACATGTGCAACCTGATGAGGTCGACAAGGTGAGGTGTAAAGGTGAGGTGGATTTTTGGAATTTAGAACTTAGGATAGAGGAATTTGGATTAATTAAATAATTTATGATTATTTAATTGTGTAGGACATTTAGAAGAATTTTAATTAAATAAATAGATTTTATTTAATTATGGAACAGTGAATTGATTAAATAAATTTAGAATATTTATTTAATTGGTAGAAGAATGGAATAAATATTTAGAATATTTATTTAGGATGATTTGCGTTATTTTTAGGCGTATACATTTTGCCCCTCTTTGATGCAATGCAGTTTACAGCGTTGCTTCAAAGAAATCGATAGTTTGAATGATGATACATGCCCCAGTTTGCCCCTGGTACAAGTTTGATGACAGGATGCCCCCTCGGGAGATTGGACGAGGAGGAGGCAGAAGGCGTGAGACGGACAATCTCACGAAGACGAAGGGAAGCTAGGTTAGAATGAAGAAATCAGTTGAAGAAAGAGTCGAATGATACGCGATGCAAGATGGAATGATGACACACACAAGCAGGCAAGTAAGTATGCACAAATGACACAAGAACAAACAAGGTATTGCCCCTGTCAAGCGGTAAACCAATGATATACTAATAATGATATACAACAATGTTGTCATGGCGGGGAACGATGTATCCCTAGACCAACACGGCAAGCGTGTTGTCATGGCGGGGAATGATGGATCCCTAGAGCAACATGAAGGATAGTGTCTGGTTCCAGGAAATGAAGCATGTTGTGTAAGACACGTGTATTGGTCTAATTTCGACAATGCAACATCCTGTATAAGACAATTGATTGATTAACTGATCGAGTTGGTTTACGACCAGACAAGGATCAAGACCACTGATTGTGATTGGATCATTTGTGCAAGATTGACTTGACATGATTGATATGGATTAAGGATGGACCTGCATTTGGATCATTGCTCAGACTGACTGTACAAGGATGAAAGATCTGATGATAGATAGAAATCTGATTGATAGAAGAAAGACTCGATGAAGGACTCACAAGCTTTTATTTGTATTGATACTCTGCATTGTTGGATCTTTATTGCATGGGGTATGGTATGGATGTATAAATGGATATAGGATGGATGCTTTGCTATTGGAGTGCTTTATTTCATCATTGGGCATTGTGTTTTTGGTACATTTTCTGAAATGTTGTAAGTGAATACAAGCATCTAGGTATAATTGAACCGAGATGACCTGAGTACCGCTTACAGTAACAGACGTATATAAATCACGAATCTAAAATTCTTCTATAGCGTGGCTCTACGAATCTGAAAAGCTAAATAAAAATGACAAATCTAAAAATCTTACTAGAAACTCTAGTACGCGTAAAATCTTACAGGTTTTAAATATCAAAGTAGAAAATTGTTTTCACTCGGAGAGGAATTATTTTTTTGAAGATTTAACCTGATCCAACGAAAGATTTTTTATATCTTCATCCTAAAAGAAGGGATTAATTCAAAAAGTAATAATTTTTACCTAGAAAATATTTTTAGAAGAACATACAAAAGGCTGATAAAAATTTCACCGAGGAGCAGTAATTGTTTTCACTCAGGGGATTTAATTTTGCCAAATAAAAGTGAAAAAGAATGTGGGTGAATGTAAGTGAGAAATTAAGCAAATATTAATAAATCTTGGGATTAAAATATTATTATCACAGATGACGAAGATTAAATATTTAATTTGGCAAAAGCAACCAATTAAATATTTTATTTTTTGCCTATAACGAATTGAATAATCATTCCAACGTCCTTTTTTAAAAGTATTGCAGCCCTAAATAGGATGTTGAAGAAATTTATTATTAAAACATTTGGGTATAATAAAGTGATAATCGGCGACAGAAACCCTAAATACTCGTCAATGATAAAATATACAATAATACCGCACGCCACAGGTCCAAGGCTCACCTCAATGCAAATCATATATTGTTTATATACTGTTTATCTAATGATTAATATGTTTTCTTTGTAGGATTAGGGTTGTGTTGAATGTAATGAAGTGGCTCTCGACTGGCGGTTAAATGCTCTCAACGGGGAAGATTATATATTTTATTCCAACCTCCGAGGATTTGTTAAGTCTTTTAAATCATGTTATTTAAATTTATGTAATGAATAATGTCGGTTCTCATGGTTAATCAGTTATCAACCGTCATGAAGTTTGTAACGGGTCTGAGGCTTGTTGTATCTCTTTAAATAGAGATCCCAGGACCCAGAGAAGGGAGTTAGAATAGGGTTAGAATTAAGTCAGAAATAGAGATTCTTCACAAAGACAAATTGAAGCATTTTTTGGATATCTGATGCAAGTTTATATGCAATTTCGTTCTGAGAAAGGCTATGGTGCATGATATGTTCTGAGGCAGCATTTGAGGATTCGAATTCGAGATACATTGTGACAGTATCATCTGTTTGTTGTTTTAATTCAATCAATTTAATTATCTCCATATCATTCATTTTTTGATTATTCAGTTTAAATGTGTTAAGAATATGTTTAAATTGTCTGATTACAGTTGATAATTCAGTATAATTGATTTGACTAGTTTCTCAGAGAGAATTAAATACTTTCTCATCAATTATAGTAATCTTAAAATATTGAATGGATTATTAAGTACGATTAATTGATTAGGTTATTAATTTGTCTCCATAGTTGATCTAATTTGTTAATTTGCAAATCTAAATTGGTTCTTTCCGGAAAGATTAAAATCCTTTTAGTGTTTTGCATTTAATATAATTATGTCCTTTGGATTATTAAGAATGAATTAATAATTTCTTCCTTGCACGTTTGTACAAGTTGCAAACTATTGTATGTGCCAATCAGATTGAATTATTACCTGATACAAGTATTTGTTTCTGACATCTTGACTCCGTTGCCCAAAAAGACAAAGCACCAATCAAACTATTGATTTATTTTATGTTTAAAATCTTTACTCTATTGTAGATTCATTTCATGTTATTTGTTATTTATTTCTGTTAGAGTTTAGGTTAAATCATTTGCTTTCCTTAGAAATAGTTTACAGTATTTCATCTGATTTACAAGTATGCCAGTGTAATTGGATAAATTAGCAGCAAACCAACATTGATTTAATCATACAACCTGCTTTAATAATCCAAGGTTCACCCGCCTAGGTTGTAGCAGGACCTAAAGCGCAAGGAGAAGTTGATCGATAAGGTCAAACTCCAGTCAGTGGTTCAAAAATGTTGTGGATTTGACCATAGGGTTTGGCATCCCCTTAGAATCCACAACCTGCATTTTTGAGACCCAACAGTGTGTATGGAGTTATCTTATGTCTTTCAATCCCAAGTTCCTTGCAATACTTATCAAAATCTGTAGAACAAAACTCACCACCGTTGTCAGTTCTCAAACATTTAATCTTTTTACCAGTTTGATTTTTAGCAAAGGCTTTAAACTCCTTAAACTTGCTATAGACTTCAGATTTGCTTCTGAGAAAATAAATCCATGTCCTTCTACTGTAATCATCTATAAAAGATACAAAGTATATAGATTTTGATAACAAAGGAACATTAACAGGACCAAACACATCAGAATGAATGAGGTCCAACACACTAGAAGACTTATGAGAACTCGAGTAAAACTGAACACGGTTTTATTTTCCATAAATGCAATGTTCACAAAAGTCAAACTCAAGATTACAATAATCTAACCCCTTAATGAGGTTCTTATTTTTTAGGGTACGTAGACCCTTCTCACCAATGTGGCCAAATCTCTTATGCCATAACATTGTCTTTTCTACAGGAAGTTTAACTTCCAATGCACGATTACAACCATCAAGATTAGAAACAACAGATTTCTTCACTGCTCATTCAGATGGTGGGGATGAAGTGACTGCTGCCCTCTTCCTTGAGTCAGAAGAACTATTGCATTGTGCAATGCATGCTTCCAGCTGAAACAGAGTACCTCTCCGAGTACCCTTAGCAAGCACCATAGATCCTCTAGTCATCTTGCATCCTTCTTTCGAAAAGACAACCTACACACCTGCATCATTCAAACTACTTACAAAAAGTAGGTTTCATGCTAAGCCTGGGATGTGCATAACCCTAGAGATCTCCTTCACTCGACCATCAGGGAATCGGATAGAGACTCTTCCATGACCAACGATCTTCAGATGAGAGTCGTCACCTAGATACACCTTTCCACCATCGAACTCCTCATACTTAGTGAACCAGTCTTGATGCGAGGTCATGTGGAATGATGTACCAGAGTCGATTAGCCACACATCATCAGATGCATGGGTTGCCAGGGCTGCGATGAAGGCATCACCGTCATCTTGTGATTTGTCAGAATCTAAATCAGGAGCTTTCTTCTTTTTCTTCTTCTCCTCTTTGCATTCCTTTCAGAAATGCCCGGTCTTGCCACAATTCAAACAAAGAGCCTTGGACTTTCCAGGAGATTTGGATCTCCCGCGGGATTTGGATCTACCCTTCTCATCTTTCTTGTCCTTCTTCTCCCCTTTCTCCTTGGGTCTTCCACGAACTGCAAGGGCTTCTTTGGCTGCCTCAGAAGACTTTCTCCGTATCTCTTCAGATAATAGTGAAGAAACTACCTCTTCCATTTTGAATGTGGATGTGGTGCTTCTAATTGCCATGACAAGATGATCCCATGAGTCCGGCAGAGAATAAAGCAGGGTCATACACCGATCCTCCTCCTCCATCTTTACACCGATAGATGTCAATTGTGCAACCAGCATGTTAAAGGCATTCATATGCTTAGCCATGGATCCTCTGTCCTCTATTTGAAGAGAATACAACTTCTTTCTCAGGAAAAGTTTATTGACAAGGGATTTGGCTTGATACACATCCCCCAACTTGTTCCAAAGGAGTGTTGCGGTAGCCTCCTCATGGACATTTAATAACACAGAATCAGCAAGACTAAGTCTTATGAGACCCTTAGCCTTTCGATCCTTGAGATCCCAGTCAGCTTGTGACATTGCAGCTAGTTTAGTTTCGTTCACACTTTCCCAAAGGTCTCGGTCAACTAACATGTCTTCCATCTTGAGCTTCCATAGCTCGAAATTACTGCCATTGAACTTCTCTACTTCAAACCTTCTTGATGTGCTAGCCATCTCCTTTCTACAATAAGATACAGAATGCTCTACATAAACTCCCACTCAACCTATGATTAGCTCAAAAAACTGCTACCCAACAACTAGGACCAAAGGTAATCAAGCTCTGATACCAACTGAAAGGAAGCTAGGTGTGCGGAAACACTTCCTAAACTAATCTATTGAGGAGAGGGCTATGCAAATTCAACTTTATCCTAACTATTACAGCAATGTTAAACCATTAACATGAGATATTACAGCAAAACACAAGAGCTAGAAAGAAGACGGAAGAAGAGAGATAGAGATTCACGGTGGGGAAAACCCTTATCAGGTGAAAAACCCCACACTCAGAAACCTACACAATGTGTTAACAAATCTGAAAGAATGTTTACAATACACTTGCAATGCAAGATTAAATGGTATTTGACACTCATGTCTGGAGTCAATCCGGAAGCATAACAATACCTATAAACTTGTGATACAAACTCCATCTCCAAGTACCTATTTAAATAGAACATACAAGGCAATTTTGGACCTTTCTTGGAATGGGCATCCAATATGGCATCTTGGACCAAAACCCACACCTAGGGACACTTGGTCAACATTGTAGAGTGTATCTGACACTTGTCCACAGCTCCCATCCCAAAGAGGTTGCCACTTTCCAAAATGGGCTATGACAGATGCTCTTACGACACTTACGACCGTCATAGAATCTGTCATAGCAGTTACAACTTACAGACGTAAGAGAATCTGTCATACACATGCTATTAATAGCATATTCTCTTACAACACATCATATTCCACCTTGGGGTGCCCAAATATGCCTCATTCAAAGATGCTTCATGACACATGTCATTACCTGTCTTACAAACTTCTATTCTCGACTCTTACATGTCATAGATTCGTCATAGGAATTCGTCATAACCATTTTGGTCAAACATTCCTTACACAACATAGAAGATGCCGACACATGGCAAAATATTCCTACCACTAAGTGGGACGCCTATCTCTTCATGTGAGGACAAAATACCAAGTTGTCATAATCCATGTAGGATTGACACATCACCATGCCACATCCCACAATATGACAAAGTGGAATTTCCAATTATTTACAACATAGGCAATGAATAATAAATACAAACATTACAAATGCAGAGAATTACCAAGGTTGAGACACCTTAATTCCCAACAAGTTCATTGCCCAACTTGTCGATAAATTCCAACCATTCCAGCATCTACTCTGAAAAGATATAGCTTTTGTCTGGAACACTAAGTGTCAGGTTGCCTTTGATTAGCTAAAAGAATACCTAGCTAATCCCCCTATTCTAACTCCACCAAGGCAAGGAGAACCCCTCCTGCTATACATCTTAGCAATAGAGACAGCTATTGGAGCCTTGTTAGCACAACACGATGAGCAAGGAAAGGAAAGAGCCATCTATTACATCAGCCGTACTCTGATATCCTATGAGCTCAACTATATGCCAATTGAACGAGCATGTCTAGCCATAGTCTTTACTTCATAAAAATTAAGGCACTACATGCTCAATCATAAAACCAAGCTCATCGCCAAGATCGATCCATTGAAATATCTACTAAACAGAGCTACTCTTACTGGGAGAATGGAAAAATGGGTCATGATTCTCACTAAATTTGACATTGAATACACTGAGAGAAAGGCCATCAAAGGACAGGTTATAGCCGATCAGCTGGCTGAAGCACCCATCCCTGTAGAACATCCTACACTGGTAGAATTTCCTGACGAAGCTATCTTGACAATCACACCAGCCATAGAAACATGGAAGATGTACTTCGATGGATCATACACACATAGAGGCTCGGGGGCAGGCATCCTCTTTGTTACCCCTCAAGGTGACACAATCCCTAAGTCATTCAAAATCACATTCCCATGTACCAACAACATGGCAGAATATGAGGCCCTTATCACAGGTCTCCGAATGGCAATCAAATGGAAAATTGAGAAGCTGACAGTGTATGGAGACTCTCAACTAGTAAATAATGAGTACAAGACCAAGGATGATAAACTCCTTCCTTACAAAAAGATGGTCAATGACTTCAAAGACTATTTTGACGACATCCACTTTGAGCAGATCCCAAGGTTAAATAACAAAGTTGTAGACGCCACGGCTACCATCGGATCCCTGGTTGACATGAAGAAAGACAGCAAGAGGTGTGAATTCCTAATCGAAGAGCTCCCTATCCCCACATATGATGTTCCTCAATTAGAGCTTGTGTGTGAAGTTATTGGTCCCCTATCCCCGTGGTATCAAGAAACCTACCTATACCTCCATGATAACATCATCCCTCCCAATCTATCCACCTCACAACAAGAATCTTTCATCCGTCAAGCCACCCACTTCATACTTGTAGGAGATACCCTATACAAAAGAAGTCTTGAGGGCACGCTTTTATGATGTGTAGACTCTAGGGAAGCTGAAGTGGCCTTGCAAGAGGTACACACAGGTATCTGTGGGGCACACTCAAGTGGACCCGCTCTTGCTAAAAAGATCCTGAGGATTGGATACTACTGGCCAACCATGGAACGAGACTCCTACTGGTTTATCAAGAAATGCTTACCATATCAACAGCATGGCGATCTCATTCACGCACCAGCACAAGAATTGCAACCAATCACAATGTCGTGGCCTTTTTCATAATGGGGACTCAACCTCGTAGTGAAAATCCATCCACCATCATCCAATAGCCATAAGTTCATAATCACTGCTACTAAATACTTCACCAAGTGGGTGGAAGCAATACCACTCACCTTCACCACTGGACCCCAAATCTCCAAGTTCATCCTCCATTACATCATTTGTCACTATGGTATCCCTCATTCCATCATCACCGACAATGGAAAGCCATTCAAGAACCAAGAAGTTCGCACCTTGTGCGAAAAATTTGAAATCAAACACCACTTCTCCACCCCATATTACCCTCAAGGAAATGGTCAAGCAGAGGCTTCAAATAAAACCATCCTTCGCATTCTCAAGAAGACAGTCAATGAAGTTGGCCATGATTGGCACCTCCAACTCAACCCTACCCTATGGGCCTATCGCACAAGCATTCATACCCCCACAAGAGCCACTCCATTTTCCCTAGTCTTTGGATCCGAAGCCATTTTACCTATTGAGGTCGAGCTCCCATCCTTAAGAGTATCCCTACAAAACATAATCACTAATGAGGAATACCGGGTCACAAGGTTGCATCAACTAGAATTATTGGAAGAGAAATGTCTGAATGCGTTGAACCACCTGTAGGCCTATCAAAATCGCCTCAGGAGAAGCTATAACAAAGGAATCAGAAACTGAAAATTTGAGGTAGGTGACCTTATCCTTATGGAGAATCAAAAAAACTTACAGGAACGCAGTAAGAAAGGCAAGTTCAAACCCAATTGGCTAGGACCATATGTCATCACAGCTAGCTATGGATCAGGAGCATACCAACTTGCAACACCTGAGGGGCAGCCTCTGGACGAGCCGATGAACATTCTGCATCTAAAGAAATTCTACACATAACCCATCGAGTACCCCAATCAAAAAATAAAAAAAATAGAAAAAATAAAAACACCAAAAAAATCAAAAAATAAAGAAAAAACCTGAGTGCAATAAAAAACTTCCAATGGTGAAAATCACCTAGGTGACGCCTTGGATAAGTACCATGGTGAAAACCTATTTCAGGTGCCATGTGTAGTGGCCGGTTCTACCATCTAAATAAGTCCTCTTTCCATTCCAACACTCCATATCACACACATCCCATGGCTTAGAATTCTGAAACATCAAGTCCTATCGCCTACCCTACAGTATTCCACCCAAGCCCAACTCATGGAACGAAGATCCTTGTAAGCTCCATTTTTGTACAGCTGAAAACCAAAAAATCCAAAAATAATGCAAAATCAAAAAATCCAAAAACATCAACATTGATCAACTCCCAACATCACACCCATCCTCAACCATTCCCACATCATCAAGTCATACCAGAACTACATATTCATTTCACCCGCATCTTGAAAGTACCTTGATCCCGTGGACACAGGGTATGTAGGCAGTCTAGAATATGAAGGAAGTTTCCAGTACTCAGGTACATAAGATGCACCCATCCAACCCGTTTGGATGGACCCCATTCACTGAGCTTTCTAGACCCAGTATATGATACACACACTAAGTATACACTTGAACCATCATCCCTAACGCAAAAATCATCAATCAACATACCAACTATAATCCCACACATAGCCAGACTATCCTTTTGCCCACCTTTCAAAAATTTTCCAGTCAAATCCAACCGATTTACGTCCTAGGATATATCTTTCCCACAATGGACAAGAATCTGTCATCCTATCAACATGTCTCTTGGCAAGATCACACACAGGCTATTTGTATCTTTTTCGTTGGTCCTTTTGATTATTGATTTTTATCTTTTTTGTCTCACTCTCAGTCACTTCCAAAGCTACCTTGATCTCATTATATATCATGGTAAGTAGCAGACAACACCTGGAGTAGACAAAGTCATTGTTTCTGTATGTTGTGCTTGTGGGTTGGTTTCATTACTCCAAGAATAGTATTCATATCTTGAACCCTGGGTCAGTTCTAGTATGATGTGCCTCATTTGCATATACAGGCATAAAAAACCTTATATGTACTATTAGCACTCATCACTATGAGTCCCCTTCCTAGGATGGACAAGGTTATACTACCTTGGGAACGCACGAAATCAACCTATTGTTTGCGGGTCTAGTCCATGCAATCGTTGGATATATATCATCACCTAGGTCACTTCATACCTTTATGAACTGTATCCTACATTGCTATAGTAAACTAATAAATGCTCTCAACTAATGTTATGCAACTATTGTTACTAGCTCAAATCATCATCCTAATCATTTCATCAGCTATACCATTTGGGGCCTAGATTTGATAATCACCTACCATAACCACCCCCCCAACCTATCAAATCTCCTCACTAATCCCATTCCTCCAATGTATCCTCACGCAACACATCCTGAACCAAATCATATTCCCCCCCACCCTCAATGACGTGGTGTCTTATGACCTATCAAATCTCTCACCACCCCCCCAATCTAACCGTTCCCAATCCTATTCGTAACCCATTCATCCACCCTTGACCACTCTCCACCTACTCCCCTACCGCACAGCCCCACCACTCAAGGTCCAACAAAGAACATCATGTGTATCAAGACTTATTCATTTCACCTATCACCTAATATGCATTTCACCTATCACCTAATATGCATCTCACCTATCATTTAATTAGCATAAACATTTAGGTTCATTTTAGAATCTTTTCATTGCATATCATTATCTCATTAGGTTCATTTTAGAATCTATTAGTTGCATAAACATTTAGGTTTAGTGCATATCATTATCTCATTAGGTTCATTTTAGAATTTGTTAGTTGCATAAACATTTAGGTTCATTTTAGAATCTTTTCATTGCATATCATTATCTCATTAGCTTCATTTTAGAATCTGTTAGTTGGATAAACATTTAGGTTCATTGTATATCATTAACTCATTAGGTTCATTTTAGAATCTGTTAGTTGCATAAACATTTAAGTCCATTTTAGAATCATTTAGTGGCATATTATATATCATCATATTGCATTCCATATATCATCTCATAATCATTTAATACAGTTACATAATCACAATCATAATCATATAACTGCATTTTACAAATCATTTAGCTGCATATCCATATTTTCCATACATAACATGTGTTTATTTAGATAAACATACATCTCCATTGCATTGCATCCATAATAAATGTTTCTTAAATCTGAACATTTATTTGCATTATACATCATATAGTCCATAGATCACAAACCATGCATATATCAAAATAAGTAAACTATCATTACATCCATCTTAGGTACATCCATAACATCAAAAACATAATTGCATAAACACAACACATCCATAGCATATAAATCCATAAAGCATACTACATCCATCAACATAGGCATCATCATAATCATAATAGAGCATCATAAACAAACACATAGACCATAAAAAAACATCATATCATATATCATCATTGCAAAAAATGTACATCGCTCATATATACACATCAAAAAATACAGTGCCCTGGTACAATGCCTCCAAGGGCTAAAATGATATAACTGTCACATAGAAGATCATCTATCTGATCGAGTGGGGGATCCTGACCTTGGTGGTGGCTATGGTCCTGACCCTGGCTATGGATGTGGTCCTGCTTGTGGCGGTGGCTGTGGCGGTGGCTGTGGCGGTGGCTGTGGCGGTGGCTGTACTTGAACCTGTGGAACCTGCTGGGGCACATGTGATGGAGGACCCATCCCCTGCTGTACAGACTGAACCGATCTAAATCTGTGTGATCTAGATGCCCAAGATCCACTAACCTGACTATAACTCAGCCCGCACTGCTCTGCAGGCACTGCCGCATGATAAAGGGACCAATAATAGTCTGTCCATCCTCTGGCCTCTACCAGCTGCCCCTACACCTAAGTCAGCTGTCCCTGTAACTGATATGACTGTGTCTATGCTTGAGACAACTGTGTCTACATCACTATCAACACGGGCGCCATACCAGCCCTTGAAGCCTGCAAGCTTCCCACTGTAGCCTCTACCTGCTGTGCCCTGGCAAGCGTTGCATCTCAGTCTCTGGTCAAAACCGCTATGTCACCCTAGGCCTGGGCTACCTATGCCTGCAATGCAAGCACCTGTCCATCTGACCCATCCAATAGGACCACTATACCGCGCAACTGAACCAACTCTACCTCACGGCTCTCTAAAGCCTCCTGTAGGCTGGCTACCTGTGCCCGCAGGGTCTCAATCTCCTCCTCCTCACCCCGAGGTCACCGACGAGGTGTGATCCCTCAAACCTCAGAGGGGCCTATCTCTGCCTCCTACCCTGCTGCCTACTGCCCTACTGCCATAGCCTGTTGCTGCTGTGATACCTGTGGTGGGGGCATAACATCCCTATCGACTCTTGGCCATCCTCCATGCTGCTGAGGCCCTCCGCGCTGTCGCACCCTACCAATCTGAACCTGCTCAATAGACACCTGTTGTACAGGTACCTACTGCCCCACCTGCCCTTGTCCAACTGCCACTATTGCTAGCACATCTATCGGCTGACCATCCCTCCCCGCCTCCTCCTCCTCTCCATCCCCTTCGACCTCCATGAGGTAATCGGCAATGATCTCCTCCCCCTCCTCCAAGAAGTCATCCCCATCGGAATCATCATCCCCATCATCCTCCAAATCCTCATCACCTGACCCCGATGCCTCCTCCGCAGGGACTGCCTCCTCTGCTAGGTCTGTAAACCATGTCGGCCGCCACATGTGCCACCATATATCATATGCAGTAGTGCCTGCATCCCTGACCATGCTCCCCCAATCCCACCGCAATGGCCGCAAAGCTGTAAAATCATCCAGAGCGACCTGTGGCTATATGGCTGCAGGCCAGAAGCATGCATCATGGCGGGTCCGTGCAAAGATAGCCATCTGCTGCGGTGTATCCTGCCGCAACCCAAACTGCCACATCACCTATGATGGTAGATACATCTCTATCGTGTGGTCTCCTTGACCCATCAAGTATCACTGCTGAAAAGAAAAAGGCAGGTGAATATCATCATCAGACCACGGCTCCACTCTGATGTAGGGTCGCCAAGTCACCCGAATGACATCATCCAGCATCCATCTCCAGTACCGAACCTGACCAGTATAAGTGTACTCGACATCCCGATATAAGAATACAAAGGCCTCAAATGGCCGGCGATAGTACCCACATCTTGGCCGAGTGACTGTGATATGCTCCCAAATCCACACATGTGGAAGAGTAACCCCAGCTGACAATGCTGAATCATGAAGATAGACAACTATATGCATCTCATGATACAGCTACCCCAACATCGCTGGTCCCCAGGCATACACAGTCTCGTGCCTCACCATCCCCTCAATCATCTCCCCCCAACCAACTGGAAAACCCCTGCCCCTCCTATCAGGCATCACCACCCCTCCAATCAATGCACACAGGAATAAGGCGAAGGGATCTGCACCCACAGCTAGTGTCCCCTCGTAACTCATCTCCCGACCGTCCGCTGATAGAACAATATGAGCCTCATCAAATACTCTGATCAAGGTCCTCTGTCCCCTCCTCATGTCATATCGCACCCGCCGGCCGCGAATAGGTAGCTTGAGGATGTGATAAACATCCTCAAGTGTGATTGTGATCTCCCCAGTCGGAAGCAAAAATGTACAAGTCTCCGAACAGTACCACTCCACTACCGCTGTCATCAGAGCTCTATGAGCTCGTAGCACTAGCATCAATGCCACTATCAAGAGCCCCAACCTAGCTAGTCAGGCCCGAGCGACATCATCAAACTAATCGAATAATGCCATCACCGATGGCACGCGTCGCTCCCGAGAGTACACTATAAACGACCTCGTATCCTGCATCCACAACATTGTAATCAGAAATCTACCTATCTTTTTTTCAAATCACCCCCTTTCTTCTAATGTTGAACGCCCAAATCATTTAGCGCCAAAACAAACCGTACTTCGCGCCATTTTACAAATAGCGCTAGTACTTCTTCTAATGGCGCTATTATAGATAATAACACCACTACGCAAGGCATTTTGCGCCACTTCAACACATAGCGCTACTGCGCAATGCACTTAGTGCCATTTTACAATATGGTGCCACCCTGTCACTTGGCGCTAATATAAGGATTAGCACCAATTCCTCCTATCGCGCATATTCTAAATATTGCGCTAATCCTGTTCTTTGCACTAAAACTCAACATAGCGCCACTAATAAAAATAGCGCTATTCTGGAATATAGTGCTACCCTCCTACACATTTGGCGCTAAAATGCCAAAACCCTATTCTTCTAAACATTGTGCTATTTCAAAAAATAGCGCTAAAATGCTAGATAGATGGCGACAAACCGCCCTTATGCTACCCTAGCAAATAGTGCCAATCCAGAGGATTGCACTAATCCGCTCTGTTCTTCGTGCTACGTGATCTAGCGATAGCGTTACATTCCTAAACCCCTATTCCTGAACACAAAAAAAAAAAACTAAAAAATTGAAAAGTCAGGGTTAGACCTTACTTGGGGTCCAGCCTCTGGTGCTCGGCCAAACGATCAGAACTACTCAGAAATGTGTTGAAGTCGAGGGAATTGGAGGTTGTACCCAACCATCTCTCATCTGCTCCTTCTCACCAAGTCAATGTGTGCAAATGTGGCACTCTTAGGGCCCACTTGTCCTAATATAGCATGCCATGTCATCCCCCCACCACTCTTTTTCCCCTCCAGGGTGCAAATCACAGCCTTTTTCCTCCATTTTTCTTCCTACCATCATCTTTTTCCATTCCCTATCCAACTTTCACTCTTGTCACGTCTTTTCGAGAGGTCACCCTAAAAATTTTATTCTTTCTGTCGACCTCTAGAGGGGGCATCCCTCACCCATCTTATTCCTTCCCGGCAGCTGGGGCATATCTTTCTTCAACCTAACGCCACTTCCCTCCTAGGTCCTGACGCCACATCAAAGAGGGGCAAATGTAGACACCTAAAAATGTATTTTACCACCAAACTGACTCCCGACATCCCTAAACACATCAATTTCCCTTCTATTCAATTAATTAAATTTTTATTTAATTAATTATCTTTTCGTCTAATTTTTCATCATTTTATCCCTAATAATTGAATTAATTTTATTAATTCAATAGTTCAAGCCTTAGCCAATTGATTTAATAAATATGCAATATTTATTTAATCAATTTCCCTCTCTTCACTAAATCCAATTAATTAGCTAAACTATGTTTAACTAATTAATTCAGCCTACTAGTTGACCTATCCCTATCCTAAGCAATTAAATAGCTATTATTTAAATTGCCTACCCTAGCCTACCTCATCCTAGCCCTAAGATTAATTAAATAAAATCTATGTTTAATTAATCCCAACCTCTCATTAAGATGGTCAAATCCAGCTTAACACCCGTCCCCACATCCTCCAAATAAAAAATTGAAATATATCTACATAAGTTTATTTTTTATTTAAATATATCCCACATCACAATTAATTCCTCTTACACCCCCATACCTCATTTATCTCCACTTATCCGCAAATAAATTTTTAATTCATTTTACATTCCCCGTATGAATCTTTAATTCAAAAATAATCCTTCACACCCATGCTCATTTAATCCACCCTTTTCCCAAAATGAATAAAAGATTTACTTTTATTCCTAGCCCTCAATTCCTCCAAGATCAAATCTAGGCCCTCCACATCACTTTTATCCTCCACCATTGATCTTTCAAACCAATCTCCACCCTTGGATAAAAATCCCTCCAAAATCTCTATAAATACTTTATCTTACAACCCATTTTGGGATCCAATTTACAAGTAGAGTTATCATGCCAAAATATCAATGAGCTAGTCTTTAGTGACTTGCAAATTGAGATAGCATTTCACATTTGAATCATTACCTAGGGATTATCATGTCTTAGGAGCTCTTGGGTGCAAGTTTCCTCTCCCCTTGATGAGATTGGGTTTTCATGTTTGAGGTATAACTCTTTGTTTTGATTTGCATTTGATTTATGTTTTCACCTTGAGATTGATTTCCTAATCTACATTTCCAACTAAACTTCTTTCCACCATATAGCAGCATGTCCTTTCAACTTTGTCTTTGCAAATTTCACCTTCTCCAGATCTTCCATCTCTTCATAATCAAAGTATTCTTCCATGTCATTTATCCAATCAATCAATTCTTCAGGGTTCAAATTACCAGTATAGTTCGGCACATCAACTCTAGGTCTTTTTTCAATCTTTCAAATAGCTCGCAACATCTTTACTTGATCTAATTCTTCTTCTTCAACAACATCTAAATGAATTTGCAATGTTTTCATCATCTCATCCATTCTACCATTCATTGTTCCAATGGCAACAACTCTCCTCGACGGTACTCTTCCTCGGATCAAGTGCAAACTGCCTCAGGTCGGCGATTGGGCTACAAGGTGACAACTGCCTCTCAATTGGTGATCAGTTGCAACATAAGTAACCTACCTCAATTCGGTGATCTGTCCACAACAAGATCTTATGGAATTCCCTCGTTAACTTTACTCAATTCGCTCCCAAAGATTAGAACTTTCGCTCTAATACCACTTGGTGCAGTCATAGTAGGAGGGTTCACAGAATGAACTATCCATACCATGCAATAAGAGTAAACACAACGGAAACAACTCAAAGAAATGGAATAAATGCAGATTCAGTCATTTAGTATATTATAGAATTCAAATAGAGATTGGTCGACATCATGCGGGCTTACAATTGGGCTCAAAGGCCTGATTACATAAATGCACAAGATAAGGCTTTGAAGCTCCTTAGCACAAAATCTAAACTAAGGATTATGAATCAATTGCTGACTGCTTTCCTAAGGGTCTATTACATCTATACATATCATTTCCAGACCAATAGATTCCTCCGCGTCGGCCAAGGAAGGTCACAAACTCCAATGAAGAGCTATAACGTGTTCACAGATAGGTTAGACCTAAATGCATAGAACACTTCCTCAAATGAATGGAACAATGTGCAGACCTCTGGGGAAGGTCGGCCATGAACCAAGGATCATTGAATGATGAGTCATTAGGATCTGCAAGTCAAGGAATGATCTGCAAGCCTTCTCCTTTAGCTAATTTGTCTGAGACTGTCAGGATGCTCTGCTATGAGAAAACAGTTGATCTTCTGATAGCGATATCTTTCCGGTAACTAATCCAAATGCTATGAATTTTTGATATGATGTAGATGAATGAATGTAGATGCTAAGTCCAGATCTGCAAGGTGTGAAATGCCAAAACCATACCACAAGCTGAAACTACTTCTGACTAAACTGCCTAAACTGAATTGAAAAAATGAAAAGAAACAAACAAAATCAAATGCAAATGTTTTTGGATGATGCAAGATTGCTCTTGAACCAGGCATGCTCCTGCATCACTTTTACACTATTGCTATGTGAGTATGCATGTTTTATTTTATGTATTTTGGTTTTATGTGTTAAGGGTTTTATGGGTTGTTTGGGTGACCCTCCTAATGAGAGAGTTCTCCTTGGTGTTGGGTGAGAGAGGATGAGAACCTCCTTGGTTTCCCCTCTTGGTTATGGTGTTTAGTTTGTGGCCAACGGCCTTATTTTGGAGTTTGGAGAAGTTTGGGTTATGGCATGAGTGACTTGATTTTTGTGATATGTGAAGTATGGCAAGAGGCCAAGTGATTCAAAAGGATAATATGTTTAAGAGTGTGGGTCTCCTTGAGTAGAATGAGTCCACTCTCTCACCCTTTTCAAGTCCATTCCCAAGATGGATTAGTTTTGTGATTAAACATTGGGAAGGGTGTACATGTGTTTGGTGTGAGTGTATTCTTGTTGTGGAATGATCCTTGGTTTGTTGGAGGGCCTCCTAGCTTGGGGGTGGCCTATTCTAGGCCTAGGTTGGGAGGTGAGCTTCCCATGGGTATGGTTACCTTCTTTGCATATTTTGTAGGTTTTCTTGGTGGCCTTGGAGGAGTTTGGAAGTTGTCAAGTAACTATGAGAATGGTGGTTTTACTAAAATGTGAAAACTGTGGCAATGAGTGCCTTGGCCCTAATAGGCTTGTATTTAGTGATGTTGCCATGAGAGTTAAGATCCCTCTCTTGGAGCCTAAGTTGTAATCACTCTTTATGTAAATATATATATCTTGTTTTATTTCCATTACATTGTATGTGATGAAGTTTGTTATAATGTTCTTTTGGAAATTTGTCATAACAATGCGTGCAAAAGAAAAATATCTCCTGCCATATCTCTTCTCATTTCTATCAAAATGTGAGACTTAAATGGAAATCCTTTTAGGAAGAACAAGAGAAAAAAAGAAATTAGAAATATAAATATGATATGTTAAAAATGTGTGAGCAAAAGAAAAATAGTTATTGTATGTTAGACGGTAGAGGAAATGGATCCTTCTCTTAAGAGAAATAAAAAGAATTAAAGTAATGCTAAGTTTAACTTTAGTCACCTCTTAATATTTATTTTTCACATGTTAGCTTGTTGTTTATTAATAAAAGAAAAATACAGTGTTCTCTAGTTCTCATGAAAGAAAAATATGCACAGAGATAAGTATGATTTAAATCATATATATATAATGACCTTTACTTTTGAACAAATGTGATTTGTTAGAATTTCGTTGGCAGTACTGTGTGTTTCGATCGGCGTGACATAGGAATTGCACGATTTATTTTTAGCCTAAAGCAAAATGATTTAAACGTTTAAGAAACCCTGTTGTTTTTGCTACCCTGCGTTTGAAGTTAGGGTTTACTGTTGGGCCGCTGTGGTGTATGGATCCCCTGTGTGTATTGCTATTTCTATTTAAAACGAAATGTAACTTGTTAACCCTCAGTCTAGACCTGGAGCGCTCCCTCAGACAATTTTAAACCTTCCCCCTCATGCAATTGTTTAGTTGAAGCCGTTGCTTTTATTCGGCCTCAGTAGATTTTTTAGACACAGGTTCTTGTTTAGATTTAATAGTTTACATTTTTTTTTCCTTGCATACTTCTACGCTTTGTTCGGAGCCTCTTTGAGGAGAGTCCGCTGGCATTTCACCAGTCGGCCCTCCTCTGTTTGTCGACCACTATTGAAATTTTCTTTTGTATTTCATTAAAATCTCTGTGACGTTTCGTGGTTAGGGCATTTTGCATCGCTTGATATGTTTTTTTTTGGGGCTTGTGTAGCACCTCTCGGTAAACATTGGCACTCGGGTAGCTAAATGAAAAACAATACTTCGACCTTCCTTCTGGTTATTTAAACAACAATTGATATTTCCTACCCTCGATAGATTCATTAGATATAGAAAGTATCTAAACATTCGTCTGATATAGAAAATCTTTAAGCATTCGTCTGATATAGAAAATCTTTATATGTATTTTCTCTGTGTAAATAACCAGAGAGCACCATTGTTTAATAGAAAACTTGGGTAAGTTGGAAAGAAAGCATATAATGTTAGTTTTTTTAATTCTATTAAGGATATATTCTTGTGCTTGCAATGAATAAGAACGAAAAACAAAAAAAAATGCATAGACTTAAACTATTTAAACCAGGTAGTGTTAGAAAACAAATAGAGGTCAGAAAAATAAACTATTACATCCTGTAGCAAACTTTTGGAAAATAAGAACATGAGCTGGTTAGAAGGAAAATAGATTAGTAAAGCTTTCTTGCTTGGGATGATACCTCCCACTTGGGGAGGTACCATCCATCCCTTATCCCACTCTTAAAAAAAAATTTGCATATCAAATCAAAGCATAGCAACTTGTTAGAAGTTCAGCAAATGAGGTATGTTGGAATGTTTATATCATGGGCCTCTAGGGTTTGGTGCCCTAATCTCTTTTGAGTTGAAACTTAGTTATCTTAATTAAATCTAAGTGTTTGTGTGCAAATCTCATTTAGGAGTGGGAACCTTTTTGTCTTATTTGGGGAGGTGATTTATCTAATTGAGTTTTTATTTGAGAGAGTGCACTACATTTAATTGATTGATTTAATTTAGATGTAAATTTCCATTTGAATGGGTTTGGGCTATAACTAAGTGCTATAGGTTCTTTATTTAATTTTAGTTGAAATGATTTTTAAAAGAGCATTGTAGAAAAATGAATTTAGTCTCTTCTTTAAGTTATGTTTTTTTTTAATTTATGGATTAATTTTTAAAAAAGGGGAATTATTATAGTTATGTTTTAAATATTTCGAGTTAGTATAGATGCAATGTTTATTATGTTCATTTTAATTCTAAAAGTTTTGGGAAGGGAGATTTAAGGAAATTATGTCTTTTAGTTATTGTAATTTTAGTTAAAAGGTTTTATTTAAAATCTCATTATTTAAATCATTAGTAATTTTATTATGCTTGTAGTATTTGCTTATTTAATAATTACTTTCGAAATGTATGGGATGGGGATTATTGTCGAGATAAAGTAATTAATTGTTTATTAAAATTGATTAAAGGGTTAGGTAGTATTTTTTATTTAATTCAATTTTGTACCCTCCTACAGTTGATGAGGTGGCATTATGCTGTCGAAATCACTATAGGAGGTTTCCCTATTTTCATTTTTCATCGTTACACTGGAAAATTTTTCCTAGGCTATGCATGGGTCATTTTTTTGCTTCTATTAGTTTAATATTTCCTACCTTAGATGATTAGAGTGATTTTGATTGGATTTTGATCTTTATTCGAAATTGACCCACTTTTTTAGGGTTTATCTAGGGTGGAATCCTGTGTTGGAATCCAACCCTCTCAACGTTGCTCTTCACAACGTAAATCCCCCAGTGGCTATCATCATACGGTTACGATTGGAAATCGTATTAACCTGAATTTGACTAACTTCCCCACCTACAGGCGTTGCGCATAACGTTAGTTGCAAAGTCAACTACGTTGTGAGCTAGTGTCACTGAGTGCGCATGTTGCGTGTGAGGGGGTTTTGTGGTGTCAGGGGGAAAATTTTTGATATTTCGTGTCATGAGCACATGACAATTGTGGTCATGACATGTGGTTATCGTGTCATAACCACATGGCAAATGTGGGCATGACATTGATCATCAAAGGACTACAATCGCTGCATTTTTAGAGCTATTCCATTGCTGATTTCCATGTAATCTTTGGAGTGCCAGCCCTCTGAATGGAACTACACCATAACTAAGGGTGATTTATTGCATTGAGTGCAGTGACTAGGGTTGATGGATGGAAGCTATGTAACACTTGCTTCTTTCCTACCAATCTGCTGCTCCAGTTGGGACTATCTACAACCTCAAAAGAGTTTGCAGCTGAGGTTTAAGTCTATTTTCTATTGCGCCATATATTGGGTTCTAGCGAGTCAATTTGTCCTCTTGGGATAAGCATAAGGATCGCAGGGTTTCAACATTTATCCCATCCGAGACAAGGTTTGAATCCACAACGCAACATCATACATTAGGCAGCCAGGCCACATATGAATTTGCTGTTGATTTAAAGTCTTCAGGTCTGATCACTGGCTGTGAGCACTCCAATGCATGAATTATTGGGGTTTGAATCACCACAGCTCAGTAGCTATCATTTCAAACAAGCAGCCTACATTTAATTTACAGTATGTTGTTAGCATATATACATATATAGTTATTGATATATGTCCAACTCAATACAGAAACATTGTAAGTTGAATTGATTAGAGAAGTTTTAAGGATTGATGTCACTTGTTTCTACTGTCAAGAAGTGTCATTAACAGCAACGAATATTATTTTCTGATTTAGGAATAACTCCAATCAGCTGATTATCTGTTCAAGTTATCAAATTTGTGTTCTTTGAATGTTGTGGCTATTTAGTTTCCAGTATCTAGTAATGTATCCTTCAATTCAAATTGCAGAGGTTTGATTCTCTTTTCAAATTTTGGAAAAATACAAAAAGAAAAGAAGAAAATTCATAAAACTATTCAAAAATATCATCTGGTACATTACAACATAACACAGATAAAGCAATGTCTTGCCCTTCCATCTTCCTTAATCAAAAAATGTAGTTAACATGCCATGAACTACTCAGAAATTTATGATCTATGTTCAATATGATGTGTGAATCCCAAAATTCCCTTAAAACACTCTAATCAAAAAAATATGTTAAGGAAAAATGTAGTAAGTACACATGAATTGCTTTTGATTAGAAATAGTGTCTTTATATTACAGAACTAGTGAGATTGATTTAACTGAATTTTTACATATTCAGTTATCCCACGAGATTCCCAATGAAGATGAAACTCACCAGTCAAAACATCTGCTAGCCAAAGCATAGACTCAAGAATATCCATCAGTTTTGATCACAGTCAGTTCTCAGATTTCTGCAAGTGTTCGGTGTGCCAACAGCTTATGAACTTCTTGAAAACTTCCACACGAGTTGCCTCCATTCAGGGTTTGGAAGAAGCTTCAAGTATATGGGCAGTGATACATTTTGAAACTGCAGACTGTCCAATTGTACAGCATTGTCGTCTTTAGCCACCTTATTAACAGAAAATATAGAATTGAAAGAGTATGTAAGCAGCATGCTTTCTTTGTTGCACTGTGTAGTTTTGAGCCTCTTACGGTGTAATCTCATCACATTGATCTGCAAGGGAGCTATTTTACCAGGTTTTTTGTAAGTTAAATGATGTTAAGTATGAATGTACTCCATGTTTTAAGCCAGTGTCAGTAATTATTATTAATGAGTACTTGTCGCTTTTGACCCAATGCTCTTATTTATTGTATGCTGATAATTGCTTCTATTTAGTAACATAGTTTTTAATAGAAAGAATATAAGACTAGGCTCCATGATCTAAGCATGATGCGTTGCTTCGTACAAAGATTACTTAGTTAGGACCAAATGAAAGGTTGAATTTTTATTTGTTGGATGTCTGAGAAGATGAAAAATACCTCGTCACTTGCAACCATTGACAAACTCAGAACATGCATAAACTTTCATAATTCAGCATTTGTTTATGGATTAATTCATCTGAACCACCAATAGCCTCCACAAGAACATTGCATATTTTTTAAATGATGGAATCAAGCAGCATCCCTCAACAATTTCTTGTTTAACAATCTGATGCAATAGGGGAAGAAGGTTCCCAGAAACTAATCAAATCAAATGAATTTAAACAACAGAACATAAGCAAAACAAATTGGTTGAAATTCCATTAAAATTTAGTCAGATTTACAATAAGTTGGCCAAGTGTATTGGCTCCTCACTACAAACTCAAACAAAAAATGGCTGGTCCTTGACCTGCAACTCAGCACCCTTCACCAATTTGAGACCAAAACAGCACACCTAGGTGCTTCTGCTACACCAACAAATCAGACCTACGCTAGAAACGGAAGTGCCTTCGCATTCCTCTAACCTTCCTTCCTTACTTGATGTCAAAAGTAATAAAGAATATAGTGTGAGAGTGACTGTCGTTCCTCCTTAGCCGACCATGCCCAAATTAGAGAAGCATTGAAACCAAAAGAAACGCCAATATTTAAGACTCCACTAGCTGCCATCACTCCGCTGCGGATTTTAAATGCCATGAATAGAACCATTTGCCTAACTCTGCCATGCATTACCTCTATGCCATCAGAAGAGAGTGAGAATAATGTCTGACGGAGACTGCCGCCTCCTCAACCAGCCGTCACCCTAGATTTGAACGAGCATTTATTAAGAGGAAATTATCACGTGGATGCCCCTGCATCAAACACCCAAGGAAGAAAGAAAAGTGACCCTATCACTTATCAAGAGGAAAACCAAACCTTCTAACCTATGTTTCTGATAAGCAAGATGAGTCCTCAATAAGTCTTCAAACCACTTTACCAAATATTCAAAGTATTGCTTGTTCCTTGTGCTCCTACTCACCTGACTGTCCAAAATTGTCTCAATCTCCTCCTTCTGTGAAGTAGATGTTGGATTATTCATTTGCGCTCCTGTTACATCTCCTTGAAACTCACCTTCATGATATTCCATTAGATCTAAAACATTAAATATGAGAGAAATATTAAGCTCATTAGGTAACTCTACTTCATAGGCATTACCTGAATCGTGCTTACTTACAATCTTGCAAGGCCCAAACTTCTTCATTTTTAGCTTTTTGTAAGTACCAACTAGAAATCTTTCCTTCCTCAAACGTACCATAACCTCATCCCTAATCTAAAACTCCTTATGTCTCCTCTTCAAGTCAGCCTTAGACTTATACTGAAAATTCATCTTGTTGATATGCTTCTTTACCTCTTCATGTGTCCAGTAAAGTCTTCTGCATCTGCACTTTTCTTATCACTTCTATATAACTTTCTTAAATCTGAAACATCTCTTGGGCTATTGCCATAAACAATTGAGTTGTTATATGCAAATATATCTTGAGGTAGAACCAAATCCCATCCTTTTGGCTTGTCTCCAACTAAACTTCTCAACAAATTGCCCAAGCTTTTGTTTACAACCTCCATTTGGCCATCTGTTTGTGGATGGTAGGCTGAGCAAAACTTCAAATCAGTCCTTAGTTTCTTCCATAATGTCCTCCAAAAGTATCCCACAAACTTTGTATCTCTATCCGAAACTATGCTCTTTGGGAGACCATGTAGCCTCACTACTTCTCTGAAAAACAAATCTGTAATATGCACAACATCATTAGTTTTTTTACATGGGATAAAATGAGCCATCTTAGAAAATCTATCTACCACCACAAATATAGAATCATGTCCTTTTATGTCCTTGGCAAACTAAGAACAAAATCCATACTAATCTCCTCCCATGGCCTCTCAGGTACAAGTAGTGTCTGATATAAACCAATGTTTTGACTAACACTTTTTGCCACTTGACATATCCTGCAATTTTGAACATATTTCCATACATCTTGTTGGAATTGAGGCCAATAATATCTTTCTCCAACAAGTGCTATAGTCTTATCAAAACCAAAATGTCCTGCAAGACCACTATGTTTTTCCTTGATCAAATTCAATCTCATAGAACTTCTAGGAATGCATGATTGATTACCTCTGAATAACATACCATCTTGGATTAAATAATCCAACCACCTTGTTCTATCTGCTATAATAGGCTCCTTATAGGCCCTCCAAGCTTCTCCAAAATCAAGATCTTTCTCATACAACTCCTTGAGCTCATCAAAACCAACAACTTCAACTTGCATTTCAACCAACAAATTCTGGGTTCTACTCAAAGCATCTGCAACCCTATTAGACTTTCCATTTCTATGTTTCAAAACAAATGTGTAACTTTGTAAGAACTCTACCCATTTCACATGTCTTTGATTCAACTTCCCTTGACTACTCAAATATTGAAGTGCTTGATGATTAGTAAACAAAACTAACTCCTTAGGCAAGAGGTAGTGTTTCCATTTCTTAAGTGCTTGAACGATCTAGCATAAAACTCTTGATCATAAACTGAATACTTTTTCTTAGCATCATTTAACTTCTCACTAAAGTAGGCAATGGGCTTACCTTCTTGGCTTAAAACAGCCCCAATAGCATTACCACTTGCATCATAATCAACTTAAAATACCTCGCTGAAATCTAGGAGTGCTAACACAGGTTGTTCTGTCACTTTGGTCTTCAACAAATCAAAACTCTTCGCTACCCCTGTAGTCCACTTGAACTTATCTCTTCTCATAGTCTCAGTTAGTGGTGCACATATACTACTGAAACCTTTAATGAACTTTCTATAAAAACTTGCTAATCTATGAAATGATCTCACCTCTGTTACACTTCTAGGTTTTGGCCATTCTATGATAGATTTCACCTTCTCCGGGTCCATCTTGATGCCTTCTCCTGATATAACAAATCCTGTAATGTCCCCTTTTTTAATTAGTAAATATTAGAAAACTTTAGCCTTAATCATTTTAATCTCCCAAAGGCTAACTAGGCTCAATCAAGGAAAATGACTTTTTAAAATTAAGTTATAAAGTTGCTTTATTCTAATTGCATTTATTAAGTTAGCAACTTTGTATTATTTTTAAAAAGTGTGTCTTAGTGATGGTGCATTGGGGAAATAAATGATTTTATCCTTTTTTGGTGGTGTGCTCACCTAGTGGAAGTGTGAAAATTAATGCAATAATATCATATGATATTTTGGGCATGCACGAGAAAGGATAGATAAAATGGAGTTGGAGCGCTCATTTGGGGGATCATCCCTGGAAATGAATTTTCTCTACTGAGTGCTTGTGTTGTGAGCAAAGCTTGATAGGGGTTATTTAACCTCTAGAAATTCTCTAGTTCTGGTAGTGAAACACTTACCCTAGCCAGTTTGGTGTGGTTTCTCATATAGAGGACTACCTGGTACTAATATGGAGATTACAGACTTTGATGATTTTGAGATTATATGAGTTGCAAATGATAGTTTGGTGATGTATAAGATCAATTTTTTGCCATAGCATGTGGTATTGGAAACAATAATAGTGTTGACCCAGATTTCACAGGATACCGTACATATGGGCATTGTACACTTAAGCCTGTAGTCTTTTTATCTAGCTTTGTTCTAAATTGCATTCTGTAATGTCCCTCTTATTTTTTTTTATTTTTATTTTAGAATATAACAGCAACAAAACAACATAGGAACATTGAATTTTCAAACACAAACCAAGGATAAACATATACTAGAACAATAGCTTTATTAATTCATGTCTCCCAATGAGTCTTTTTACAAAATAGAAATGCAAATACTGAAAATATGCAAATAACAACAATCTGATTTAAATTTCAGCCTGCCAGGATGAGTGCTGGGAACCACTGAAATGCTTGCCAAATTCACTCCTGAACTCCGAATGATGCCAAATCAGTTGCAGAAGACTCCTAGAGCCTGGATGCCCAAACTCCAATGGTGAAACCCTGATGAAAATTGCCGAATTTTTTATGCATGGATCCCAATGCAACCTCTAGGTTGGTTGTACCTTCCCAATAGGGCGAATTACTCCAAAAAATTAAATACTTTGTTAAAGCTTCTGAAAATGAAGACAAAGGGGCACCCTGGGATGAGAAAGAGATGGTCAAATACCCAGAATGATCTTTGTCTCTAATTCTTCTCCATGAATCAATCTTTGGTTCAGCAATGAAAAAAACAGCAACACAGAAATCTCCAATAAGCACTTGTGCAACCTCTGTATGAAACTGCTCCTAAAGAATTAGCTAGGGATTATCTTTGAAATCTGAAACTAATGTCAACTATGAGGGTTTTCGTCCTCAAAGCCCTAAGATCAATGGAAAATCCAATAGCATTTTATTATCAGCAATATTCAACATAACTAAAATGAAGAGCCTTCACACTTTTTATTATTTTCTCCCTTGAAAGATTTTAGAAATTTCCTCAATATGGGTGCCACCTATGAGAGGGAAACCTTCTTTTAAAAAGTTAGAAAAAAAACATTTCTTTCCATCCTTTTCTAATCTTTTTTTTTTTCACTTTGCCCTAGGATTAGAAAAAAACACTTAATTTCCTTTTTTTTTCCCACTTTCCCTTTCTTTCTATCTTTTCTGTTTTTTTCCCCTAGGCGTTCCCCTTTTTTGGCATAATTAATTACTTTATTAAAATGCTCACATGGCCCCCTTTTAAAAACAACTTTAAGTTGTGACTCCCAAGCATAGGGGTACAACTCAACTTTATAATATTTAATAATGCCAAGGTTGCCTTTTTGTGAATATAATAATATAATGCCCATATGAAATTGTACTTGTCCATCCCATCTAGAAATTGTCAAGGAAGAACTCCATACTATACCCTACCATAAATCATGCTACTAGAATTAGCGCTTACTAAAAATAGTAAGCTCAAGAAAGTCCTTAGTTGCCAATGCAGAGCATATCACCCTGAAGCTCTCTGAAAAACCAGAAGGAATCCAACCATCAAACTGCCATACATTGACAAATAGATCCCTGAAAGCTCTGAAGAGATCACCACATGGTTGGAAACCCTAATTATTGCCTCCAATTAGCCTACGGGCCTCTAGAATATGCTAACGATCAACCCTGGATGTCACTAGCAAGAAGGGGACATTACACATTCAAACTTTGTGGCAATAATTCTATCATGCTTAGTAACATAGTACAACGGCTTTTGACAAGAAACAGACATTGAAAATCAATCTGATTTGAATTCGTACCTAGCCGGTTGTATGGCTCTTTGGGAAGCTATGAAATAATATTTTGTTTTGTCGTTGCTTTCTTATGTTAGTTATTTCTGGGCGTATCTTTATGCAATAAAGGAACAAAGGCATACAGGAAGTTGCAAGGATAGGAGGCACAAGAAATCCATACGATTTGTACGGGTATAATAAGGGGATGTGAGAATAAAGGGAGTTTGCAGATTTAGAGCATGCATTGAATGTGGGGCTGATGTGGATGTGTGTGTCCCAACCAAATGACACAAGAAAGTCTTCAAACATCAACAAAGGATGAATGCGTATGAGTTTGGATTTAGGCGCAACCTCTTATTTGAGTTGTTATCTTCAATTATGCAAGCTATTTGTCTACCCTGAATGTACACTTGTTGTGGCATGCATTCTCAGATATCATAATTGTTGCAATAAGGTTAGAACTCTTATTTTATTCATATGTCTATTTCAGTGAGTTTATTGCAGACTTTATAGATTGTTCACTCTTAATTTCTGAGCTATAAAGAACAACAATCAACAGTTATATTGTCCAATCTACAACACCTTTCAGCTATGTAGAGTGTGTAGAGTAAAATACTCTACATTTTGATTTTTTGAGTTTCAGTTGTGCGAGCTCTAGTTTTGTTCTCTGCGCTTCAGTTTTGGCTGTGAAGTCTTGACACAGCGCGTGGGCGCGCGGGGTTTTCATTTTTGTAAATTTTTGCCTAAGTTCCTAAGTACAGCAGAAACCGCCATGTGTCAACACCCGGGACACATTCTAAAGTTTCTCAAAGTGGCCGCAGAGAGCGCCACGTATCTTTTTGCATTAAGACGGAAGCTGCCAAGTGTCGGCACCCGTTCCAGTTTCTTCTAAGTTTCAAACGTTCTTGTTGAATGTTTCTCATAATGTAGCGGGTCCCTTTTAAGAGCTTCGGTGAGCGCGGAAAGCGCCAAGTGGCAGATGCGGAGAGTGACTTTAGAGTTTCTTAAAGTTACACGGAAGGTGCCGCGTGTCCCATTTAGTTTAAGCGGAGAGCTCCAAATGTCATCTTCCGCGGGTTCCTTTTTGGTTTCATCGCTAAGTAAAGAGGTTAGTGGGCCCCGTTAATATTTCTATAGTTTTAGTGGAGTGCGACAAGTGTTACCATCTGCGTGATTCTTATGAGTCTCTAATGTTTCTACAAAGTTTCTCAGAGTTTCAGCGGAGAGCGACAGGTGGCAACGTCCGCAGAGGTTTTGTTTAAGTGCTAAAGTTTCCCGAAGTTGCCGCGGAGATTGACAAGTGTCATCTTCTGCAGGACCCTGTAAATGTTTCAAAAGTCTCTCTAAGTGCGGCAGAAGCCGCCACGTATATGTTTCTCAGATCCACGAAAAGCGCCACCTGTCCCTTTTTCTTTTTGAAGCTGCTCAAGCACGGACTGTTGGTGGGTCCCATTTTTAATGTTTCTTAAGTTTCATTGCAGCGGACCGTGACAGATGGCAAAGCCCGAGCACTCCTAATATAAGCCACAGTAAAGACTCAAAGTAAAGCGAATATCGCCACGTATCTTTTGCAGGGGCCGCGGACGCTGCTAGGTGTCGATTTCCGGTGTCTCCTAAGTAATGAAGCAATTTATCAAGTAAGTCACGCGGAGGGTGCCATGTGTCAGTTTCTTATTGTTCTGGAAAGATGAAAGAGTTTCAAGAAAGGGGCGCGTATAAATACCAGCTGTTCCAAGGGTTTATAGTCGCAAAGGCTATCAGAAACTGCCACGCGTTCCTTCCTGATTCAAGTAAGTGGAGTTACATGTATCTGTTGCAGCCAATGAACTTGTAGAGTGGCTAACCGTCTCCGATTCGAAAGATATCTTCTATCAGATACTTTCAGTTAAGTCCGAGTTCGGTTAGACCGTTGAGATTTGATTGTGCGGGCAATCTTTGAGCCAGTTCTGTGCTATAAATATGGGTTCAGATCACAGTTAATAATATATAACATTGGAGATATAGAGAATTTTCTGCATCATAGATTGTTAGAGAAGTTTTGAAGATCTTTTGTAGTGGCCAATAATATCATTTGCCTTTGTTCTGTTTTCTTGATTCAGAGAGTTTGTATAACTGTGCATGATTATGTGCCTTTTATGTGACTAGAAAATTAATAAAGACAGAGTTCTGTGCCTTTGCTAATATTTTTTGTGTTATTGCAAAATATTCTAATTTGTGAGCCTTTGATCCTATTTGTTTTCCATCTGTTACATTAATCATGCATTGTTTGCTCTTTAATGTGACTGAATCCTAAAGTAGTTTCACTGTGCTTAGTGTTGAGAAACAAAATCACGTTCAGGCGCATCGCCATAGTTTAGTTTCCTTTTTTAGTGGCATTTGTGATTCTGTTTAACTCTATCCCTTTTCCCAAACACTTTTGAGATAAAGAAGAGCCAGCTTCTTTAAAATCTGGAGGTTACTCTAAGGAGCATTCCCACATCTCAGAGTTTCCCATGTTGGTGTTGGAAACTGCGCAACTTTGAGCATCAATAGTTTTTGGCACGCCCGGTGGGACCATTTCTTGAAGTTTCTTTCAAGACTGTATGAACCAGAGAGTCACGAGGAGTCAGAGCTGTGGACCTGTGACAAGAGCTCAATCTGCTGTGAACCCAGGTATTCTTTTATCACCATTGATAACTAATCCAAGGAGAAGGGTCAATCAGTTTACAGCAACCCCAAGTGCAAACATGGGAGCACCTATAGCCCCAAGGAATTATGCAAATTGGAATACTGGTAGTGCTCTGATTCTCCCAGTACCACCAGCCACCTGGGATCCTATCCCAGCAAATGCCCTGAAGGCTCTGCCCAAATTCAGCGGGGAGGATTTCAAAACACCTGAAGATCATCTACAAGATGTGTCTGATGTCTGCGCAATACATGTGATCACACAACAGAACGTGGCTATAAGACTCTTAACAGCTTCTTTTAAGGGGAAGGTTCTGGACTGGTACAGATCTTTGACCCCAAATGCAATATCTACATGGGACCAGCTTGGAGATGCTTTCTTTGCAAGATTCAAAGAGAAGGGTGATAAATCTTCTTTGTTACAACAACTGATTACCATCAAGAGGACACCACAAAAGGCAATGATTGATTTCAATTCCAGATTTCAGAAGACTTGGGAAAGGATTCCTGCTACAACAAGACCATTACCAGGTATGGCTATAGTATTTTATCTTAAAGCCCTAAATTCGGATATAGCAGTAATGATTCAATCACTTGGAGGCCAGACCCTGCCAGAAGCTTATGACTATGCAGTCAGAGCTGAAAACAATTTGATAGATGCTGGAAAATTGCCCCCAAGGCCCCCCATGCCTATGTTTCCAGAGATTACCCTACCATTGCCTCAAGAAGCTCCTAACCCCATAACCCCACCTGTGTCCATGTATACGTTTCCCCAACAACCTGCTAAAGCTGTTGTCCCTACCCAATCCTCAGAGATGGATGATGTCAAGAACATCCTAAGAACGTTTTCTAATGAAATAATTAACCTAAAAAGACAGCAGAATCCTTATCCCAGACCCCAATATCAAGGCTATCAAGGGAATAGACCTCCTTCACAGTCAAACCAGTATCAGGGCCCCCAAAGGCAAACTAACCCTCAGCCATCAAACCAATTGGTTGTAGTTCCTACACCCTTGCAGTCTGTCCCTCCCAATCCAAACAGAGAGATTGTACCAGGGCAGAATAATTATGCAGATGGCACCAATGCCTAGTGTTTCCCTTGTAATAATGCACATATGCCCAGAGATTGTCCTAGGGGTAATCTACAGCAAAAGATAGCAGAACAAAGAAGAGTGGATGGACAATTTGCAAATACTTCTAATACTCAACCCTACCAATCCTCTGGTATGCAAAATTCAGTCCTAGTGGCTCAGATGCAAGGAATGTCCTTACAGCAAGAAGAAGAAACAGCCCCTGAGCATGCTCTATTCTCATGGATTGAAGATGAAGAGTCAGTATTTTTAAATGAAGCTTCAACTTCTAAGAAGCCATTGGTACAATCAGATTACTATACTAGGGCCAAGAGAAGGATGATGGAACAGCCTGGAGTCACAAATAATGAAATTATGGGAGTTCCACCATTTCAAGATCATCAAAATACAGCTACTAGACAAGAAATACCTCAGCCAGTGCAGAACCAAGTAGTTTCCGGACAAGTTCAAGAAAAAGCAAGGTACCCTTATTATCCCAGAACACAAGCACTAGGGCCTGTGACTGTGGTGGATCAGTTGAAGAGGACTCCAGCACACATGTCAATATGGGACATGTTAGCCATTCCCGAGCAAAAGATATTGTTGCAAGAAGCTTTACAGGGCCAAGCTGTGCCTAAACAGACTGTTGCCAAAGGAGGACCTATTGATAAAGAAAAGCTCAAAGACACTATTCCTCTGCAGACAACAGCTCTTCTGAACAATGCACCAGAGGTAAGTAAATCCAAGCCAGATCCCTTTTATTTAACCTTGATAGTTGGGAAGAAACTATTGCACAATGCAATGATAGACTCTGGGGCTAGCACCACAGTGATGCCAAAGCAAATAGCAGATGCTTTGAAAATAAAATATGAGCCACTTGCAAAAGGAGTTATGCAGTTAGATGGGAAGTCTGTGCAAACAATAGGGAAAATTAAACAACTTCCACTACAGCTGTATACCTGTCCCAATATAATTGTTAATCAAGATGTTGTAGTCATAGATATTCCTCCTGTTTTTGGCTTATGCCTATCCAGAGATTTCACAGCCAAGATAGGAGGTTATATGTCACTTGATTGGTCTCATCTCATCATAAGGACCAAATATGGGACTAAAATGAAGGTACTGTCAGAACCATTGTCAAAGGACCATATCACTAATGAACCAACCCCAAAGTTAGAAGCAGCCCATGCCATGTTAAATAAAGAGGAAAGGGTTTTTGTTGAAGAAATAGGGGATTGGACTGAATATGATCAGCAAGTAGAGGATAACCAGTTGTTAACCATGATGCAGAGTGATCCCTTTGGGAACTATGACTCAACAGGGTTGGGCACTTATGTTATATTTGAGGAAGACCAGGAGATCCTTAATGTCTTAAGGAATGAGCCCTCTCAAATCCAAAAATCCATAAATAACTCAGGAATCTGGACCCTAAATTTTGATGGGGCTAGAAGCAAAAATGGAGCTGGAGCAGGAATTTGTCTTACTGCCCCTAATGGTGAAAAGATTTTAAGAGCCATTCACTTTCATTTTGCCTGTACCAATAATGATGCTGAGTATGAATCTTTAGTGCATGGACTTATATTGGCAAAAAGGAAAGGAGTAAAGAATCTGATAGTCAAAGGAGATTCAGAACTAATGGTGAAACAAATAAGAGAGAAGGCAATAGCCAAAAATGTAAGGATGAGATCCTATAGGCACAGAATTTGGGACTTAATAGAAAATTTTGAAGCCTTTAATATAGAAGTAGTCCCTAGAGCCCAAAATTCTGAGGCAGATAGGATGGCACAAATTGGTTCACAGTTTGATCCAATAACTGATCTAATGGTCAATAATGAGTCAGTCAAAGTTATTGTGAGGCCAACCATCCCAGACAATGATGAAATTTGGCAAGTTTTTGAAAATGATTTTCAAGTACTCTCATTTTTGCAACAGTCAGGAGAATTTGCTGATCAGTTACAACCAAAAATTGAAGAGGCATATGGTGATCAGATCATTCAATTGAAGTCAAACAAGCTCCCTAAGGGACTGATTACCCTGGAAAACTTATTTGATCCTGAAGATGCTAGCCTAGAAAAGAAGAGATTCCAAGCAAACAAAGAAGACTACTCTGAGATTCAGATTAGTGAGGGGAGAAAACTGAAGGTTGGGAATTCTGCCACTCAACAGGAAAGAAAAAGGTTAATTGATTTATGTGAGAAATATGATAGGGTCATAGCCTGGACCTATGAAGATCTCCATGGTTATGATAGAAATATCATTCAACACACTATAGAGCTGACTGAAGGATCTAAACCGGTTAGACAGAAACAGAGGCCAGTGAACCCTAGGATTGAACCGCTGATGGTGGATGAGTTACAGAAACTATTAGAATCAAAGATCATTTTTCCAATCAAACACTCAACTTGGGTGTCCAACCTAGTACCAGTCAGGAAAAAGAATGGGGACATAAGGCTCTGTGTGGATTTCAGAGATTTAAATAGGGCATCCTTGAAGGATCACTACCCCTTGCCCTCTATGGAACAAATTTTACAAACTGTGGCCGGATCAGAGAGATTTTCCCTGCTAGATGGTTTCTCTGGGTACAATCAGATTTGGTTGGCTGATGAGGACCAGCATAAGACTGCTTTCACCACAAAATGGGGAACATTCGCCTATGCAAAGATGCCTTTTGGTCTTTCAAATGCTGGAGCTACATTTCAGAGGGCAATGGATGTAGCATTTGGAGAGATTATCAATAAAATCATCCTAATTTACCTAGATGACCTCACTGTTTTTCTAAAAATGTTGCGGATCATTTTGACCATTTAGAAGCAGTTTTTAAGAAATGCCAGGAGTTTGGAATCTCTAAATCCTAAGAAATGCATTTTTGCAGTACCTCAAGGTAAACTATTAGGGCATATAGTCTCTAAAGGAGTCTCTATAGATCCAGAAAGAGTCACTGCCATAATGAACCTGTCTCTGCCTGTCAATAAGAAAGCAGTTCAGTCCTTCTTGGGAAAGATTAACTTTGTCAGTAGGTTCATATCAGATTTTGCAGGCCTAATAAGACCAATTACACTGCTACTAAAGAAAGACCTGGTATTCAAATGGACTACAGAAGGGAGACAGGCTTTTGAAGAGGTCAAGAAAGCAATATCAACAGCCCCAGTATTGAGGAACCTTGACTTCTCTAAGTCTTTTATAATGTATGTCTATGGAGGAGAATTCAGTGTTGCTGCTGTCCTAACACAGATAGATGATCAACAAGAGGGAGAGCATCCAATAGCCTTTTTCTCAAGGACTGTTAGGGAGTATGAAGCCAGGTATAACTTTGTAGAGAAACAGGCATATGCTATGGTAAAAGCCCTTAAGAAATTCAGACACATGGTCACAGGTAATAAGATTCTGATACTAGTGGCTCATCCGAGTGTTAGAGAATATATTATGGAAGGAGAAATAACTAAGAAAAGAGCAAACTGGATAACAAAGATTCTTGAATATGATGTGGAAGTCAGACCAACTAAACTGGTCAGAGGCAAGGGTTTGTGCCAGTATATGGTTCAAGATATGGAAAAAATGATAACTGAAGAAACAGAGGAAGAAAATGTATTGAGGATACAAGAAGTTGATCAGAATTCTTGGGTCACAAATAGGATCCAGTTTATGAAACATGGGATTTTCCCAAAAGAGCTCTCTCAGGATAAGAAGAGGTACTATAGGCAACAGGGAATTCATTTTGTTTTAGTTGACCAAGTTCTTTTCAGAAGAAATACTGATGGCATACTTTTAAAATGCATAGAGAAAAATGAAGCCCAAAGAATACTGCATGAGATGTACCATGGAGTGTCAGGTGGACATTTTTCTGCAAGAACCACAGCTATAAAGATAAGTCAGGCAGGTTACTTCTGGCCCACTTTATTCACAGACTGTTATCAACTGGTTAAAGAATGCTAATCTTGTCAGTACTATGTAGGGAAAAGAAGGAATGCAGCAATGCCCCTTAGTCCTATAATCGTTGATGAACCTTTTGCTCAATGGGGTCTAGACTTCATTGGAATGATCAATCCAGTGTCAAGTATGGGGCACAAATGGATCCTAACCACCACAAATTATTTTACTAGATGGAGTGAGGCAGTCCCACTAAAAGAAGCAACAGAAAAGGTGATTCTAGACTTTCTGGAGGGTATCACTACTCGCTTTGGACCTCCTTGTACTGTAATTTCAGATAATGCTAAGACATTTTTGGGGGCAAAGATATCTGACTTTGCACTAAAGTATGGAATCTACCTGAAAACCTCCTCCAATTATTATCCTCAGGGTAATGGTTTGGCAGAATCAACTAACAAGAATCTGATCAAACTTATTAAAAGAATAGGGGTTGATCATCACAAAGAGTGGCATAAAGTGCTTAATATAGCACTATGGGCAGATAGAATTACACCGAAACAAGTGACAAAAATGTCCCCATATGAATTGGTCTATGGTAAACCTGCTGTGATGCCCCTGAGCTTGGAGATTCCTGCTCTCCAGTTATTGAAACAGATTGAGATTGAGGAAAATGGCCCCATGCAGGTCAGACTTGCTGAGCTCCTAGAAGTTCAAGAAAAGAGGGATTCAACACATGAATCATTATTGAAACATCAGAAAATAATCAAAGACTGTTTCGATAAGAAAACTTCAAACCCTCATTTTGAAGTAGGATCAGTTGTTTTGAAATGGGATGAGAGAGCTGCCAAGCCGGGTCGACACAGTAAATTTGAGTCATTATGGACTAGCCCTTATAAAATCCGTTCCTGTAAACAGCAGAATTCTTTCGAGCTTGAAACGATGGAGGGTGAGCCTGAAGAGATTCCCGTCAACAGAATCTACTTGAAGCATTTCAATTAGACAGTATCTTTCCTGTGTATTATAGTTAGATAGTTTCCTTTTGTTGTTGCTTTGTTTTTCCCGCTTTTGCTTTGAATAAATGTTTTATAAACATGTGGCCACAGCTCAAGTCTCTTAAAAGTCTCGAAACTCTCGCATTCATTAAACCTCTCAAATCCCCAAAATTCCTAAAAAGTACCTAGCGCAGCCGCTTTTTTATGACGTGTCTGACACTCTGTCCCACTCAGATCTCTTAAGATTTTATAACGGTTTTCCATTTTTAATGCCATTTATGAGACTTGATGCATCATTAAAATACCCCAACAACATGAGTTAAAGCTTAACTGAGTTTCATTTGTTTCTACTTCTGCTAAGTGTCTTCCCTGTTGCTGCGTTTTCATTACAAAACCTGCTTCCTAATTGTGTCTTCCCTGTCGCAAAGCTTCCATACTCGTTTACAGTAAGTCCAACAGTTTCCAGCAAACACAGAGATGGCGGAGGCACAGTCTTCTCAACAGGGGCTTGGGATTTACGAGTCTATTGACAGGCTCCTTGCCAGCAAATCATACGCTTCGGCCCCTGCGCAACCTTTAAAGACCTATCCAAGGACTAGGGTTCCTGAGGTTGGTTATGTGGTCGACCCAGCTAAGGTGCAGGATTTTGCAGATGGTATTGCTGAACCAGCCCTTCAAAAGTCTGGTAAAGCTCTGCGAGAGGGAGCACACCAAAGATGCCTCCTGAAGGCCAAAGCTAAACAATTTGAAACATTCGGCATGCGGATATGGACCTCTCAATTGGTGAAATTCATGGTCCCGAGCGTGCATTTATGCCCTGACCTGATTGAGGTATGCGCAGAATTGTTTCATGCACCCTCAAGCACCATTCAAAAGGGACCCTTCATGGTACAAATCTCACCAAAGGCCATCAGGGACATGTTGGCCCTATACTATGACAGCACAGCCACGTTTCCCACTATTGCCAAAATGCAGAAGACATGGGCAAACGTCAAGTTTCAATTAAGGTTTCTTAATTCAGAGATGCAGCTGGGAGATGAAAATACCCAAATGCCAGCGCTACCAACAGGAAGGGCACAATTTACACAAGCCAGTCAGGAAGCGCTATCTATGATGGCATTTATCTTCGGAATGAAGGAACATATCACTGTCTATGATTGGCAACTCGCCATCTTATTCAGAATGAAGACCGTGGATAAGTCTCAGGACTTTCGGCTGGATTTATCAGAGCAGATTGCCTACTCAATGGCCGGACAACTCACCAATTTCAAATCAACAGGGGTTTTCAGGTATTCTTCTTATCTGTTTCACCTTATGTTATACCAAAACTATGCCATCTTTTCCCAGTATATGCATCTGAACATGTATGACCCAAGTTTTGATCCCAATAGAACTATCCCTATGTCTGCATGGACACATGTCTTGTCTAAATCGTCTGACCCTATGAATTTCGGGAATTTTTTGTCGCCCCTGCTTTTACTCACCTAAGCCCAGAGCCTGTTGAAAATAGATTAACATTGAGTGTCAGAGGCCTCATGGCAAATTCCCCCATTCCTTGTGATTATTTCTTTGGGTCTCACCATACTATTATCAGGGTCCATGGTTTTAATGGAGAACCAGTATTGCTACCCAAGGTTTTGACTCCTAGGCTAGCCTTTTTAGAAGTCACCCGGCAAATGTCTGTGGTTGATAATGATTATGGCACTGGGAAGAAGAAAAAGAAAATGTATGATATCCCATGGGTGAAGAAAAACATGACCCTATTGGTCAGGGATGCTGAGCACTTATTGCTAAGGAAGTTAGTTGTCCTGGGTTTTCTTTTGATTGAAGATAAATGGAGATATGATCCAATCAGTTTCATAACCTTGTGGGTCAAGAATAATAATGTTGGTGCCAAAATTGTGCATGAGGGTCGTCCCTTTTGGGAAGATAGAAGAAACCCTAAGGAGGACATCCCTGATTTATATGCAGAATTGACAGATTTGCCCTTTGAGGGACCCAGGCCATGGGAAGTATTTTATAAAAAGGAAAAGGTCTATGACCCTAAGCTCAAAATGGGCACTGGATTAAAGAAAAATTTAATAAGAGATAGAGAGTGGAAGGCTGAGAAGATAGAAGCCTATTGGAAATATAGGCAGGAGATATCTGAAACAACCCACTCCTTTAGCAAGGTTGATACAGATGAGAAATGGGAGTCCATTTGGGACGAATGGCATCCTTCTCCAGTCTCTAGCCCTGATACAAGCAAGATCTATAAAAGGAGTGAGGAATCTGAAGAAGAACCTGAATCCACTCACACAATGCAGGCCCCAGGACAAACATCATCTACAGCTGCTGTAACTACCTGGCCCCAATCTCTCGGTGCTATAGAGAAGCAAAAGAGTGTGGTGTCATCACCACCTAGAGGGACCTCATCAGTTTCAATGAGTGGGGCTTCCAGTTTTGTGCAAACACCACAAGCAACAGTGGTAAATGTTGAGGAGAAAGAAACACAGCAAGAAGAAGAGAGGCCAAGGAAACATAAGAAGCTGAAACTTCAACCTGATTCAGATGAGGAGGTAGAACCTTTATTGCAGCCACCACCGAGTATATCTGTTGCTCCTCAAGTACGTGCTTCTTCTCCTTCTTCTCAGTCTTTTTCTTCTTCAATAGGGGTGGCAATCCCAACTAGCCAAATATTATCCCCTGCCACCTCTGCTGTGCCAATTTCTCATTTTTCCCCACCTGTCACTACATAGGCCATGTCACCACAGGCCACATCATTGCCTCCCTTTTCTCCCTCTTTTCCAAGGAGAATATCTCCTCAGATTCCTCCTAGCCAACATTTGGCTATCCCTTATGGCTTGCCACAGGGTCATCCTTTTGCGGGCGGGTATATTGCCTCTCCCCCTACCTTCCAAGCTCAAGCAGACACTGCTAAGAAGGCTAGGGAGGCCCGAATGGACAAAAAGAGAATGAAGGACAATAAAGCTCAGGCTGTCCCACATATGACGTCGCTATTTGACCCAATCCAACAGCAGCTAACTGTGACCCATTTGTCACCAAATGTAGTTAGACCTAATGAGCAGATGCAGCCCCAAGACTATACAATGAGTGCAGTGGTGATGGACATGTCACTTTTTAGGCCACAAGACAGGGTAGAGCTGCTAAATGAAACCACTTCTGCTGTAGCCACTGACTATTTGAAGTTATCAAGGAAGTTGTAGAAAGTGGAGGCTAATCTGGCTCAAGAAAGGACACATAGTGAGACCCTGACTGCTGAGCTCAAATTAAAAAATGATGAAATAGAAGATCTCACTAAGCAGTTGCAAAATACTGTTTCATGTCAGATTCATCAGGCTACACAGAGCCAAAATGCTTCCTTGAAAGAAGAACTGATCCAAGTGAAGTCTGTTGTGACTACCTTGAAGTAGGAAAAGGCCACATTGCAGAAGAAGCATCAAGATTCCTCTCAGCAAGCCACACAGTTCCAACAGCAGCCGTTGAAAGAACAGAATAACGTTGCTGCCATAAAGGCTCAACTTCAGGCCGAGCAACAAACAACAAAACAATTGACCCTTGAGTTGGCAAATAGGCCACAAAATGCAGGAGTGTTGAACCTAGTTAAGGAGCTATATGCATCAGTGTGGGCAAGAATCTCTGAGGAGATTATCCAGCTCAAACCCTCTTTAACTTTCCTGCTACATGCACAGCAATTATGTGAAAAGGTGGAAACCTCAGTTCAGGCCACTTTGTCCATTGTTTCCATGAGAGTTTCTGATTCTCAACTGCTGCTGGGGAAACTTTATGATACATCTGATGAAACATTATCAGCAGCAGGGATTAGTGATAGAATGATTGCTGCCAAACGGGTGAATGAGGTTCTCAGTTGCAACTCTGCTGCAATTACTTGCCAGGAGCTCCTGGATGTGGTCAAGGAGGCAGTGAAGGACATGAAGAAACATATTGAAGACCTGGTGCAATTGGGTCTTCCTTCCCCTTTTCCTGATAGCAACACTGTATTAATGGTTGATGAAATCAAGCCTCTGTTGCTAGCTAGACAAAATGACCAATCAGTTTTCCAGGGTCTAACAGATGCCTCATCAGTGTCAGAAGTGGAAGCTGTTTTGATTCCCATGGCCCAGCTTGATTTCCAGTTGAAAGCTGCAGTCCATGTTTTGCAGAGCTTTTCGCATAAGGACATGATCAACCTGGATTTAGCCTTCCAGGATTTGCAGAACAAACAGGGATTATCTGATGCCGAGTGGTCTGTATATCAGACGGCCTTGCAAAACAAATTTTGCTGTATAGATGCACATTTTTGGATTCTTTTTGAGCAGGCTCAAAAGTCCTCGGGGTCGCCAAGAACTGTAGAGTAAAATACTCTACATTTTGATTTTTTGAGTTTCAGTTGTGCGAGCTCCAGTTTTGTTCTCTGCGCTTCAGTTTTGGCTGTGAAGTCTTGACACAGAGCGTGGGCGCGCGGGGTTTTCATTTTTGTAAATTTTTGCCTAAGTTCCTAAGTACAGCGGAAACCGCCATGTGTCAGCACCCGGGACACATTCTAAAGTTTCTCAAAGTGGCCGCGGAGAGCGCCACATATCTTTTTGCATTAAGACGGAAGCTGCCAAGTGTCAGCACTCGTTCCAGTTTCTTCTAAGTTTCAAACGTTCTTTTTGAATGTTTCTCATAATGTAGCGGGTCCCTTTTAAGAGCTACGGTGAGCGCGGAAAGCGCCAAGTGGCAGATGCGAAGAGTGACTTTAGAGTTTCTTAAAGTTACACGGAAGGTGCCGCGTGTCCCATTTAGTTTAAGCGGAGAGCTCCAAGTGTCATCTTCCGCGGGTTCCTTTTTGGTTTCATCGCTAAGTAAAGAGGTTGGTGGGCCCCATTAATATTTCTATAGTTTCAGCGGAGTGCGACAAGTGTTACCATCCGCGTGATTCTTATGAGTCTCTAATGTTTCTACAAAGTTTCTCAGAGTTTCAGCGGAGAGCGACAGGTGGCAATGTCTGCGGAGGTTTTGTTTAAGTGCTAAAGTTTCCCGAAGTTGCCGCGGAGATTGACAAGTGTCATCTTCCGCGGGACCCTGTAAATGTTTCAAAAGTCTCTCTAAGTGCGGCGGAAGCCGCCACGTATATGTTTCTCAGATCCGCGGAAAGCGCCACCTGTCCCTTTTTCTTTTTGAAGCTGCTCAAGCACGGACTGTTGGTGGGTCCCATTTTTAATGTTTCTTAAGTTTCAGTGCAGTGGACCGTGACAGATGGCAAAGCTCGAGCACTCCTAATATAAGCCACAGTAAAGACTCAAAGTAAAGCGGATATCGCCACGTATCTTTTGCAGGGGCCGCGGACGCTGCCAGGTGTCGATTTCTGGTGTCTCCTGAGTAATGAAGCAATTTATCAAGTAAGTCACGCGGAGGATGCCATGTGTTAGTTTCTTATTGTTCTGGAAAGATGAAAGAGTTTCAAGAAAGGGGCGCGTATAAATGCCAGCTGTTCCAAGGGTTTATAGTCGCAAAGACTATCAGAAACTGCCACGCGTTCCTTCCTGATTCAAGTAAGTGGAGTTACATGTATCTATTGCAGCCAATGAACTTGCAGAGTGGCTAACCGTCTCCGATTCGAAAGATATCTTCTGTCAGATACTTTCAGTTAAGTCCGAGTTCGGTTAGACCATTGAGATTTGATCGTGCGGGCAATCTTTGAGCCAGTTCTATGCTATAAATATGGGTTCAGATCACAGTTAGTAATATATAACATTGGAGATATAGAGAATTTTCTGCATCATAGATTGTTAGAGAAGTTTTGAAGATCTTTTGTAGTGGGCAGTAATATCATTTGCCTTTGTTCTATTTTCTTGATTCAGAGAGTTTGTATAACTGTGCATGATTCTGTGCCTTTTATGTGACTGGAAAATTAATAAAGACAGAGTTCTGTGCCTTTACTAATATTTTCTGTGTTATTGCAAAATATTCTAATTTGTGAGCCTTTGATCCTATTTGTTTTCCATCTGTTACATTAATCATGCATTGTTTGCTCTTTAATGTGACTGAATCCTAAAGTAGTTTCACTGTGCTTAGTGTTGAGAAACAAAATCACATTCAGGCGCATCGCCATAGTTTAGTTTCCTTTTTTAGTGGCATTTGTGATTCTGTTTAACTCTATCCCTTTTCCCAAACACTTTTGAGATAAAGAAGAGCCAGCTTCTTTAAAATCTGGAGGTTACTCTGAGGAGCATTCCCACATCTCAGAGTTTCCCATGTTGGTGTTGGAAACTACGCAACTCTGAGCATCAACAGAGTGCATGTTAACTGTTTGACATAATAACTCTCATTTACCTATGAGTTATTTGAATATTGAATGATGAAATATGGTCTGAGATATGAAACATTTTATTCTGAGCATTTTGGATCAGCAAATAAAAAAATCAATTTGTTAGAATTCTGCAAAGTGTTTGACAAAAATCCCTACACAATTGAAGTCAACAAACAGTCATATTATTTTGGGAAAAAGGGGTATTATATTACAGTGGTATCAGAGTTGGTTTCTTGCCAGCTTGTGTGCATCTTCTAAACCTTGCATGCAACAAAAGTGCCAGAGAAAAAAAACCAGCCATGGCAGAGGAAGATAAGGGAAAGTGGCAACTTCATATTTCGGGTGACCGAATGGAGAAGAAGTTTGACCAAATGTTTGATATGATGGATAGACTTATGAACAAGATGGATCAAAATTTTATTCATGGTCCAAGACATAATAAAGATGTCAGCAGCTCCTAGTACAGTGGAATCAGAGAAATAGCTCTTACTCAGGAGGTAGTGGAGAGAGTTCAAAATTATGAACAAGAGGCTACCAAAGCTCTTGACCAATACCGAGCACTTCCTGATAGGTTCAAAAAAGAATTTTCCTTTGATAGGTATGTGGAATTAAGTGCAATATTAGATCCTAACAGAAAGGGTCTTATAAATTACATCAGAAGTACAAGGAAAGAGGAAGAAGAAAAAAAGGAAGAAAGAAGAGAAAGATTGTGGAAACAAAAATAAGAATCACTTAGTGCATCTACAAGTGAGAGTCTCGATGATGATAATGAAGCTGATATGGAATTTGACAAATCAACAACTATTGATCAAACATATGAAGACAATACCACTTCTAAAGAGCATGCATCTACAAATGCTGAGAATGTGTTCAATGAAGATGACAAAACAATAGTTTTGGATACAAAATCAGATCTATCAAATGAAGTTTCAGAGACTATTAGCTTTCTTGATGACACTAGTGAGTATTAGTTTGATTCCCAATCAGAACCTACGGAGAGGAGTGTACCTGATGATTTCAGTACTGGTGACTTGGTGAGTGATTTGTTTGGAGAATCCATCACACATGAGACACTTTTTCTGAACAAAGCAATCAGCCTTTTAATCTTTAGGATCCGGGTGTGTTGGCACCTAAGTTTCATGAGGATCCATATTGGGATGAACTCCCTTCTGATCATGATGATGTCCTTACCTTAGGGCATAATGTATGCTAAGAGAATAGCATTGAGGAAGCTGAATTTGAAAAGCATTATTTTGTGTGCAAATCAGAAAATATAATGTATGAAGCTGAAATTGATTGAGGGTTAGAAGATAATGATGGGACAAGCTTGGATAGAGAAGCACAAGAGTTTTGGGACAGACATGGAGTCACAGTTGAAAGGTATGGTGCAGGTTTTAATTCTTGCTTGCATTATAACAACAATACATCTACCTTGCATGATTATGATTGGAAGAATCAATTGTTGGTGTCTATTCAAAATGAAATCCACACATTATCTAGATTGGATGATATCAAAATCCTTGTTGAAAATATCATCCACAAGACACCAAGGAACCAATATGAGCAAAATATTTCCCTTGCTGATTTGCACATGATGAAGAGCATTATGGAAGAAATGAAATCAACCTTCTTGCATATAATTCATGATAGAGATGTGGCTTCTAGAATTGTAGATGAGACTTTGTCTATGTCTAGGTAGATAAGGAAAGAGGCTAGTGAGCTCACCATTGAGCTTAATTCCAAGAAGTTTGCTATGGAAAGTGTCCAAGAGGCACTTCTTGAAGCAAATGAACAGCTCTATGAGGCCAAACAATTCAGAGAGCAGGAGAACAGAGAAAGGGCCAAGGAGATAGAACAGATAATAGAGGAGCTTGATTGCATTCAAGAGGAATTTGAACTTGCATATTGTCCCTTAAAGTCAGAATACAGGAGTTTGGAACAACCAAATGATTGGTTTGATTCTGGAGTTGAGGATAATCTACAGTTTGTGGATAATCCTTTGTTTGAGTTAGATGTTGATTTGATTCATGATAACCCTTTATTTGAGTTGGATGACGAAGACCCAACCGATTTCGATGAGGAGAGTGGAATTGATTACATAATCTGGGATCCAGGAGTGGTTTCCAACCATGAGGTGTTGTCCCAGGTTGGTAGTAGTGGCACAACTTCTAGTGATAGTACTTCTGTCCACTTTCCGATCAGCCTATACATGACTTCAGTTCTTGGTCCGCAGGTGAGTTGGACGGCTTCTTCAGGCCAACAGTTGAGTACTCTATGGTTGAGGCTAGCTGGGAGAGGTGATTTGATCATAGGAGATGATTCTTCACCTACATCCATACTCATCTCTCCTACATTTTTTGTGGGATTTCAGATTGATTACCGCTGTCCTTATATTTCCACATTGGGTATGATGACATCTTTAATTGAGGTGATTGGTTCTGAGCTTTGGCAGGCTTTTGGGCAGCTGGTGGTGAGAATTTTTTAGGCCACAGTTCAGTTATTTCTTATTCCCACTTTGGTGAGTGATGGTTACTGTAAACATTTCAGGATGTGGGTATGTATATCATTAGATGATGCTATGATGTTTGCAGTGGGTTGGGTGTATTGGTGCATTCGGAATCACTTCCTTGACACTTGGAGATTAAGTGTCAATGATTGGTTATCAGTTGATGACCTCAAGGCCATTCCCGGGATAGCTATTTTCAGAGTTGGTATTACCGGCATTGTCTATATGAGCTACTTGTCTGGGATTGATTTGTCTCACTTCGGGGGCACCATGAGGAGAGATGCTGAGGTGTATGTTGTAGGGTTGAGCAGACTATCTTTCGCGTTACCCAAGATCATGTCAGGTGCAGGGATTGCAGTTATGGATCTCACTGAGATGCCTTGGCAGGAGGTGTTTCATGGTATAGATTTCAGCCTTTTCTGGTATTTAGTTTGGTTTTTGGTGATGGCTATATTATTGAGTCATAGGAGAGAGGAGCATGTTTTTGGCTCGATGAGTTTATAGTTATAATCAAAGTAGTGCAGCGGCAGAGTGATGTTTTTTTCCCTGAGATTGACCTGGAACCCAAGGATCACTTGGGTTTGGAGTCCAGCAGCTGTTGGGAATGAGAGAGTTGATGCTGACTCTCTTGAGCATATTCTTACGGTGTTTCAGTTGGGGTTGTCCGAAGAGCAATACCTTGAGGAGTTGACTAGGTTGATGTAGTATCTAACTGCTCTCCTTATAGAAGATTTTCAAGAGGTCTCTCATATTGGTACTGTTAGGTCTCAAAAATGCAGGTTGCTAATCCTAAGAGGATGCCAGGCTCTATGTTTGGATTTGCAACGTTTTTGAACTAACTTGACGAAATCAACCTTTAAGGTTTGATGATTTCCTACACTTTAGGTCCTGCTACACCTGGGTGGGTGAACCTTGAAATATTAAAGCAGTCTGAGTGTGGATGAGTGGACTAACTAGATCTATCTACAATGGCATAGGATGTAAGATAGATAAAAAAGCTGACTAATTAATTCTATGTATAATGTTTAATAAATGATTGGCAGAAATTGTATAATATCAAGGTAAAAGGTTTTAAATAATGAGTTGAATGAGACTAGTGCCTTGTTGGGTAACAGAGTCAATTTGAAGGACCTAGACCAGTAGTTTCTTAATGGTAATAATTCTAATTGCTTGGCACAGTTTTGGTTTATAGCTTGTATAAACGTGCAAGAAAGTGATTGACAAACTCTTCTTAGCAATCCAACCAATATAATCAATTATCTTATAATTCACCAGAAGGTATTTTAATCCTTACTTGAAGGAACCAAATGAAATGAATGGGCAAGATTAACAGATAATATTTTACTGGAGACAGAATGGTAATCCTAATTATATGGCTCTACTTAGTAATCCCAACTTACTACTTCCAGGCTACTGCGACTAAATTAGAAGGGTTTAATTCCTCAGATGGACACCAACCAAATTAATCACACAGATACAGCAAGTGTGTAATGACAGATTAACTATAAACTTGATATCTTAATCTGAATAACAAGGAAATGCAGAAATGGAGACAGCCACACAATTGAATATTTTCAACAAACAACTAATACCAAAATAGAAACACTGAATCAGAGAACTTCAAACTTCTTCTTCAAATAAAATACGCAACATAGTCACTTTGAGACATTGTATATTATGTATATATGAATATCTTCTACTGCTGATGATCATTTCAGCATCGATTGTTTGAATTTATATAGATATTTCTATGAAGAGGTACAACTCTTCAATAAGTCTCTTGGGAACTTAACAAGTATTAACAATAATTACATAAGCGTAATTAGGCTCTATTCAGCCATAAATAAACTTTAGCCAGATGATCTAGATACTCTTGATCACGGTGAGAATCAGTAAGCTCAATAGCGCTTCTGGTAATTACATCAAAAGTAACCATCTCCTCCAATTGTTTGCAGGCTTCTTTGGATGCAGAGGCTTTATCTTTCAGAGCTCCTGTGGCTTTGTGTAATATAATCTGACAGTCAATAATCCATTCTTCTTTGCTCTTCACCTCTCCGTTATCTTTAAATAACCTAGGCACTCCTGCACTTGAAGCATCAATACCTTCCTTTGCATCAGCTTTTAGTTTGTCATAGTAATGTTGGTGTTGTTTGAGCAATGCTCTGGTATCTGTATTATCAGTGGCACTTTTATTTTGTAACTCAATCAATTTTTCTTGTATCCTCTTTTCAAGTTGTTCATGTTCTTTGATTGCTTTGTGATTTTCTGAGTAATTATCCCAAAACTTATTCAACCACCACACCATGTTTGCATACCTGCTCTGCAGTATTGTAACAAATGCATCTATTTGAATTTGTGTGGCTTGGTCAGGGGATAATGCCTGAATGCCCTGAGAGCTCTCACCTTGAGTTATCCTTTTTGTGGACTGGCCAAAAGTGCTCTTAACAGCATCCTTCAAGTAATCATTTTCTTTTGTCAATCTCTCACAGTTCAATTTATAAGCATCTCTTTCTTTGATCAACATTTGAGCCTGTGCTTTATTCAACTTTGCAACATTGATACCAATGTCTGCAGTAATTATAGGGTCAGTTTCACCTGCTCTGAAAGTCATAACATGGCCAAAAGTTTTTTCAGTGTCTATGATGGCCGTCTTCTTATGGGGAGGATACAACGCCCATATCATCAAAGAATTTTCATCATTATTGTATCTAGTCCCCATATATACTTCATTAACTCCTTCTGGAGTAAGCTTATACTTGTCATTAGCACTATTCAAAAAGCTATCAAAAACCAAAGCAGAATTTAAATCCAAACCAGGAAAAATCATAACCCCTGCATCCTTGAGCAACTGTCTACCCTTGCTAGGTGTCATGTCTTGCATTTCTTTATCCACTGTTTCCTTCAACATATCTAATAACTGTTTTTCATTATCAGCAGAAACATCATCTACTGACTCTCTAATTTCTTTTCCTTTGTATTTATACAGGAATGATTTAAATTCCTTTGACTGAATGAATGTATCATCTGAAATGAAAGAATCATAAGCCTTTTGGCGTGGATCTTCATCAGCAGACCCCTCCTCATCATGTAGCACAACTGGAGGCTGATATTGTTGCATTTTTCTTTTAGACATTTCTATTGTTTTATCTTGTGGCTGCTCTTGTTTAGTCAATTCTTCATCTTCAGAGGATACCACTTCAATCTCTGCTAATTGCTTTTTCTTTTCACTTAAATCCCTGTTATATTTCTCTACCACCAATTCGACTTTAGCTTCTTCCAAATTTCTAATGACATCATCATGTGGATAATGTATGTGCATGTATCCACTGAGATTTTGTTTTCTTCTTGCAGAATCAATAAAACCTTCAGTGTCGAACCCTTTCCTCACCTCAGCAGTCATCATATTATAATGCATTAATTTGTCCAAAATGAGATTGTATCCTTCTTTTGAAACTACAGTAAAATCTCCAAAACACAAAGTGCTGGGCATGAATGATTGTTTATCATGTGAACTTAGATGCATCACATTCGAACAATGCATTTGCCTAATTATTTCCAAATATGCAAGTCTGTCAGGGACAGTTTTAGGCAATATGAATGGAGCATCCTCAAAACCATAAACTCTGATCATAGTGGCATCCTCAAAGCAGTACCAGTCTCCCCAATTATGAGTGACAGTAGGGGGACCGCCAAAATCTTTAGGTCTGAGGAACCTTTTTATTTCATTTGAAATTGAATATTCACAGGGGTGGTTGAAATACCTATATAGCACTTTTACACAATGCTCTTCAAATTGAGCATAGCTGGAGTTGGCATATCTGCTATCCCAGATTCTGGTCCACATTTGTACAGGTATCTTTTCCCCTTTCTTATCCGCAGCAACAACTCGAAACTCACTTGGCCACAATCCTACTTCTTGGCCATAGTATAACACCATATGCATAAGCATCGAGTAATGCTCAAAAGAGCATGCTGGAGCATTGTTTTTTATTGCAGATAGACCAGAGTCTATTCTAGTAGCAATATAGGAGGCATAATCAAATTGTCTGGCATTGTGACATTGAATATCAGAGGCTATGACCATCAGAGGAATAGTCATGAACTCAGGGACCTCTGAGCCAAGGACTTGGCCTACAGAAAAATAAGTATATTGTATGTATGGTTCAAAAATGGCTACATGAAAGGGAGGGCCATCATTCTCAGTCAAGGGTATCACTTCTCCTTCAATCCTGGGCCTATGAATGGGTAACGTCCATCCATTGTAAGTTGTATCCATTCTCCAATACTCTTTATCCAAATCTTCATAAACAATAGGGACAGTGCACAAATCATCTAAATCATACACCTCACAAATAGCATTTTTTGACAGGTGTACAATTGGTTCTCCTTGAGGGTTGCAGATAGCTTTCAGGTTTGTATTATAATATCTGGCAAGTAGTTGGAGGAGTTCCACATTCAGGAATACATTGGGCACAACTAGTTTTCCCAAATTCAAATGCCATGGGTTTGACACAGGGGCATTTCTAAACCTTCTGTTGTAGTGGAATCTGAAGAGCTCATACCCCCTAATTGGGGTCCAGATATCTCCCAGGCGTTTATGTTTATCTTCCAAATTTTCTACTTCTGCCCTGAGTTGGGCAGACCTCCTGGCCTTGGGAGTTGACCCAGGCAATTGATCAATTAGGTCCTGATTTAATTTTCTATCTTTCACTTTCTCTTTAGGGGTTTGATCAGTTTTTTGTTTTTTAGGCTTACTGGTTTCCCCTTGTGACTTTCTTCCTTTTCCCTTTCCCGGAGTTTCCATTTTAAGACTTTGGCAGGAAATTCAAATACAGGCAATATAATGGTTTGTGTAGGTGTACCTGTCGTTCGGCGGCTGGAATTGGAAGCCTCTGCTTTTGCCCTAAGAATTCCTCTGTATTCTCCTCTCGGACGGTTTTTTGCAATTATAATGATCGTATGAATTTCGTAGCCGTTTGTATTAATTATCTGATCAATTCAATGTTCATCGCTGTGAAGTGTCACATCGCCGTAACTCTTCTTATCGGCGTGATTTTTGAAATGTCTGGGCGACCTCAACGTTTTTTATGGCGCGAACAGTCAATCAGTGTGACCCCTCAATTGTATTCCCAACGCTATGCAATGTCATTTTTTAAGTGGGCACAACCATCGGCATGACTTCCCTCATCGCCAAGTATTTTAGATCTCTCTGCGATATAGCAAGTCCCACCGATATGATTTGCTTATCGGGATGATTAATACTATCGGGATAATAAAATTATGTTCTCCCGATCTTTATTGTCTCGTCGACAGTCATCTTCATATATGGACTTTATCTTTATCGGAATGACATACACTATCGGGATAGCTAAATCAAGATATCCCGATCCAAATCATCTCCCCGATGGCCCTTTTCATATCCTTCATCGGACAGAGTATGTTAAAGTGTTACCGATGCCTTTTGATCGCCGTGACTTGTGAATCGGCGAGACCTAATTCCCTTATCCCGATATGCTGAGTTATCCCGATAGATGTGTATCGCTGTGAGTCTCACCGAAAGCTTTCTTATCGCTAAGACTCTAATCATCGGAAGCTTACTTGTTTGCTATCCCGATAGTTTATTTCTCGCCGATGACTATTTGCTTCGTTACTCCCACAGGATGTTCGGTGAAACTCTTGCCGAAATGCTTCATCGGTATGATATATACCGTCGGGGCAACTTTTAAAAAGTCATCCGATAGATATCTGTCATACCGATCGGCATGACCACTTGCCTTTCTTGCCGATGTAATGTCATCGGCATTATTTACTCCATCGGTGACTTCCATAATTCTTCTTCCGATCTCTATTTTCACGCCGATAGTTGTTTTCAAACGATTCCTTATGTATCGGTGTAAGCAACACATCCTCTTGCCGATGGATTGATTTTGATGAAATTTGGCACTGCTCATCCATAGACACCTTGTGAGATAAAAAAAATTTTATTATGGTCTTTTTGGGATATTCTTCAGGATTTATTCAAATATGATGGGGTAAGGAGATAGTAAAAATTTCAAATTTTTACTGTGCTAACAGGTACCTTGCAGGATAGTTTCTTCAGTAGATGGTACTATAGATCTCCTAGGTTTGTTTGGGACCTGGAGATCTTTTTGGGTTTCAGTTTGGATTAATCTGATGATTGTTGGGGTTGTTTTGGCATTGTTTGAAGACAAGCAATCTTTAGGGAGGGTGGACTGTAATGTCCCCTTTTTTCATCAGTAAATATTAGAAAATGTTAGCCTTAATTATTTTAATCTCCCGAAGGCTAACTAGGCTTAATCAAGGGAAATGACTTTTTAAAATTAAGTTATAAAGTTGCTTTATTCTAATTGCATATATAAAGTCAGCAACTTTGTATTATTTTTAAAAAGTGTGTCAAAGTGATGGTGGGTTGGGGAATTAAATGATTTTATCCTTTTTTGGTGGTGCGCCCACTTAGTGGAAGTGTAAGAAAATTAATGCCATAATATCATATGATATTTTGGGCATGCACGAGAAAGGATGGATAAAATGGAGTTGGAGCGCTCATTTGGGGGATCATGCCTGGAAAATGAATTTTCTCTACTGAGTGCTTGTGTTGTGAGCAAAGCTTGATAGGGGTTGTTTAACCTCCCAAAATTCTCTGGGTTCGGTAGTGAAACACCTACCCTAGCTAGTTTGGTGTGGTTTCTCATACAGAGGACTACCTGGTGCTAATATGGAGATTTCAGACTTCGATGATTTTGAGATTATATGAGTTGCAGATGATATTTTGGTGATGGATAAGATCATTTTTTTTCCATAGCATGTGGGATTAGAAATAATAATAGTGTTGACCCAAATTTCACAGGCTACCGTACATCTGGGCGTCGTACACTTAAGCCTGTAGTCTTTTTTATCTAGCTTTGTTCTAAATTGCATTCAAACTTTGTGGCAATAATTCTATCATGCTTAGTAACAGAGTACAGTGGCTTTTGACAAGAATTAAACGTTGAAATCAATCTAAGTTGAATCCGTACCTAGCTTGTCGTACAACTCTTAGGGAAGTTATGAAATAATATTTTGTTTTGTCGTTGCTTTTCTATGTTAGTTATTTACAGGCATATCTTTATGCAATAAAGGAACAAAGGCATACAGGAAGTTGCAAGGATAAGAGGCACAAGAAATCCGTACGATTTGTACGGGTATAATAAGGGGACGCGAGAATAAAGGGAGTTTGCAGATTTAAAGGATGCATTGAATGTGAGGGGCTCATGTGGATGTGTGGATCCCAACAAAAGACACAAGAAAGTCTTCAAACATCAACAAAGGATGAATGCGTATGAGTCTAGATTTAGGCGCAGCCTCTTATTTAAGTTGTTATCTTCATTTATGCAAGCTATTCGTCTACCCTGAATGTACACTTGTTGTGGCATGCATTCTCAGATGTCATAACTATTGCAATAAGGTTAGAACTCTTGTTTTATTCATATGTGTATTTCAATGAGTTTATTGCAGACTTTATAGATTGTTCACTCTTAATTTCTGAGTTATCAAGAACATCAATCAACATTTATATTGTCCAATCTAAAACATCTTTCAGCTGTGTAGAGTGCATGTTAACTGTTTGACATAATAACTCTCATTTACCTATGTGTTATCTGAATATTGGATGACGAAATATGATATGAGATATGAAACATTTTATTCTGAGCATTTTAGATCAGCAAATAAAAAAATCAGTTTGTTAGAATTCTACAAAGTGTTTGACAGAAATCCCTACACAATTGAAGTCAACAAACAGTCATATTATTTTGGGAAAAAGGGGTATTATATTACAAAGCCCAAATATACCAATTCCTTCTTCACAAATCTTCACTTCGTGAGGTTAATCAGCAACTTTTCATCTCTAAGCTTCTCAAAAACAAGTCTCACATGCATCAAATGTTCCTCTAGTGTCTTACTAAAGATCAAAATATCATCAAGGTAAACAATTACAAATCTGCCCAAAAATTCTTTCAATACCTCATTCATCAATCTCATAAACATACTAGGTGCATTGGTTAGCCCAAATGGCATGACCAACCACTCATACAAACCTTTCTTAGTCTTGAAAGTAGTTTTCCATTCATCTCCCTCTCTGATTCGAATTTGATGGTAGCCACTCTTCAAATCAATCTTGGTGGAATACTCCGCTCCACTTAGGCAATCCATGATATCATCCATTCTAGGCAAAGGAAATCTGTAATTGATAGTGATCTTGTTAATGGCTCTTGAATCCGTGCACATCCTCCATTCTCCACTCTTCTTTGGTGCTAAAATTGCTGGTACTACACATGGACTCATGCTCTCTCTGATCAAACCCTTGTGCAACAACTCGTGCACTTGTCTATTCAACTCTTCACTCTCTATAGGAGACATTCTATGGGCTGCCTTGTTAGGCAAACTTGCTCTTGGTATCAAATCAATTTGACGGCTGATCTTCTTCATTGGTGGGAGTCCTAGCACATTATTTGAAACAATATCCTTCAACTCCTGCAACAAATCCGCAATCTCCATAGGAACATCCTCCTCATTTTCACAGTTAGTCTTAGGAATCAAAGCAAAACAAACTTTCTCATGCTTCAGGCCATCTAAAAATTTCCTAGCATCAACTAAACAAACTCTTGCATTACCACAAACTTGAACCAAATCCTCTTTCAAAGGTTTTAATTTATGTCTTACTCCATCCTTAGTGATTGTGTATGTATTAGCATAACCATTGTGCACTACCTTTCTATCATATTGCCAAGGCCTTCCTAATAAAATATGACATGCATCCATAGGAATAATATCACATAAAATTTCATCAAAATAACCTCCTATCTTAAATTTTACCAAGCATTGTTTGCTGACCATAAGCTTTTGATCATCTTGTACCCATCCTGTCCTGTATGGGTTCAGGTGCCTCCTCTTCTCTAGCTTCAATTTTCTCACCATCTATTCTGATACAAGGTTGTCTGTGCTTCCACTATCTATGATGACATTACAAGCCTTCCCTTCACACTTGCATCTTGTCTTGATAATCTCTTCCTTTGAGCTGCTCCATTGTCTTCATTCAACAGTGCTCTTCTTGTCATTAGGACTTCACCTCCTTCTACCTCTTCAGAAAGTGTTGAGTGTGCATCTTCTTCATTAATGTTTGCTGCTCTATTCTGGTTTTCTGCTCTCCTTCTTGGTCTTTCCTCCTCATGAGGGCATTCATAAGCTCGGTGACCCTCTTCTCCACATTTATAACAGGTTCCTCTTCCAAAGCCTCTACCCGATTTTCCTCTACCTCTCCAATTTTGATCTCTAGGGCCATATGAGTCTTCATATCTTTGAGTTTTGCTGCTGCCTTGGTCTGTATTTTTCTGATTTTTCTAATTGCCATCATCATTCCTATAAGATCTCCCTCCTGTCCTTCCATCACAACCTCTTCCTCTTTGCTTACTTTCATATCTTTTGTTCATTCTTTCCTCAATTTTTAAGGCAAATTGATATGCATCCTCCATTGTGTAAACTCTCACCAAAGCCATCTCTTCTTGTATGCTTGGCTTCAGACCATTAATATACCTTGCAACCTTCTTAGTAGCTTCGGCATGTCCTGCTCTAATCAAGGTCCTATGAAAGTCCTCTATATATGTCTTCACTGTTTTGGTTCCTTGTTTTAAACCTTGCATTTTCTTGACCAAATCTAATTCATAATCCACTGGGATGAATTGTCTCTTCATCTTCTCCACCATTCTATCGCCTTGGTGATTTTCTCCTTTCCTCTCCTTCCTTTTTCCAATTGAACCTCTCTCCACCAAATCGAAGCATGTCCCTTTAATTTGGTTTTTGCAAATTTTACTCTATCAGGGTCTTCAACCTCTTCAAATCCAAAATACTCTTCCATGTCATTGATTTAGTCCACTAACTCTTCAGGATTCAAAGTCCCACTGAATGTAGGAACATCAATTTTTGGCCTCTTTCCAATTTTTGTCAATGCCTTCACCAAAGGATCATTCATAGTTGTTGCCACTGCTTCATCTTCTTCACTACTTGTATCATTAGCATTTATAGTTTCATCCTCTTCACTCACAGGTTCTCTCTTTTGTGCAAAACCTCTTTTGATTTCTTCTTGTAATGCTTCAACCTGCCTTCTCAAGGCTCTAAAATCATCATCACGAGCAGCACCTGGGGGATTCCTACCTCCATCTCTAGCTCTAGCTCTACCCCAACCATGCGGGGCTCCTCTTGCATACATTTTTCTCAATACCCACAAGCTTAATCCTGGTGCAAACTGCCTCTCTCCGGCGAATCTGCTTGCACACTCAGAATCTTCTAGCTTTGATACCACTGATGCAATAGGGGAAGAAGGTTCCCAGAAACTAATCAAATCAAATGAATTTAAACAACAGAACATAAGCAAAACAAACTGATTGAAATCCCATTAAAATTTAGAGTCAGATTTACAATAAGTTGGCCAAGTGTATTGGCTCCTCACTACAAACTCAAACCAAAAATGGCTAGTCCTTGACCTGCAACTCAGCACCCTTCACCAATTTGAGACCAAAACAGCACACCTAGGCGCTTCTGCTACACCAACGAATCAGACCTGCGCTAGAAACGGAAGTGCCTTCGCATTCCTCTAACCTCCCTCCCTTCCTTGAAGTCAAAAGTAATAAAGAATATGGTGTGAGAGTGACTGTCATTCCTCCTTAGCCGACCATGCCCAAATTAGAGAAGCGCTGAAACCAAAAGAAACGCTAAAATTAAAGACTCCACTAGCTGCCATCACTCCTCTGCGGATTTTAAATGCCAAGAATAGAACCATTTGCCTAACTCTGCCATGCATTACCTCTGCGCCATCAGAAGAGAGTGAGAATAATGTTTGATGGAGACTGCTGCCTCCTCAACCAGCCGTCATCCCAGATTTGGAACAAGCATTTATTAAGAAGAAACTATCACGTGGATGCCCCTGCATCACAGTCTTTGAGATGAACTTAGTAGCAGAGTGACAATCAATAACTAGTTTCTCGCATTGATAATTGAGAAAATGCTCTTTCTGCTACCCCATATCATAGAGAACAATGTTTGCGTCTGTGACATACCCAACTGATAATATGCATAAGGTTTGCATAATCCAATATTATGTTATTGCTTAATTAAGTCTAAATCAATAATAGTCTCCACAAGAACATTGGCCATCTTTGAAATGATGGAAGCGGATAGCATCCCTCACAACAATTTCTCGCTCAACAATTTTGGAGATGAACTTAATGGCAGAGTGGCAGTCACCACATACTCTAAGGTTCTTGACAATCCGGACAAGTGTCCCAGGGGACGTGTTAATAAGCCCAAATGCAATAGCTAGTTTCTCACTGTGATAATTGAGAAACCGCTCCTTCTGCTCCTCCTCCACGTCATGGAGGACAATGTTTGTGTCTGAATCATACCCAACCTCCTTCATTTGTCCAGCTGTCTCCAACAAGAAAGTTGTGCACCTTGTTATTGACCTCAATCCAACTACATCCAGGCATCTTTTTCACCTTCCGGTCTAGCATCATTTTCCTCACTTTTTCACAATCTTCCCACCTGCCAGATGTTGCATAAATGTTTGACAGGAGCACATAGGCGGCAGAATTCTTAGTGTCCAACTCAAAAAGCCGTTCTGCCGCAAACTGTCCTAGTTGCATATTGTTATAAACTCTACATGCACCAAGAAAAGAATACCAAATAGCAGCATCAGGTCTAATTGGCATTTTGTTGATGAAGTCTAGCACCTCGTCCAAGCGCCCAGCTCTACCTAGAAGATCCACCATGCAGCAATAGTGCTCTGTCAGAGGCGTGACAGCAAATTCTTGAGTCATGCGATGAAAATACTGCCAACCTTCAACAACTAAGCCTGCATGGCAGCATGCACACAAAACACCAACAAATGTAACACTGTCTGGTTTAATTTTGGCAAGTTCCATTTGATTAAAAAGTCGAATGGTCTCCTTCCCACACCCATGCATAGCATATCCTGTAATCATCACACTCCATGAAACAACATTTTGTGCAGGCAATTTGTCAAATACACAGCGTGCTGCTTCTATTCTACCACATTTGGCATACATGTCTATGAGAGCACTACCCACAAAAACATCAGATTGAAATCCACTTCTAAGTATTTCTTTGTGGACCTCCTTGCCATGTTGAATAACTCCCACGTGGGCATATGCTGGGAGAACACTTGCAAATGTAACAGGGTTTGGCTTCGTACCTGCTTTCCGCATTTCCCTGAAGAGCATCAAGGTTTCCTAAAAACATCCACTTTGTGCATATCCTGAAATCATTATATTCCAAGAGACAACACCTCTTTGAGGCATTTCTTCAAAGAGCATCAAGGCCTCATCAAGCTGTCCACTCTGTGCATATCCAGCAATCACTGTGTTCCATGAAACCAAGTCCCGTCTGGGCATATTATCAAAGAGTTTCCGGGCATCATCAACGTGTTGATTTTGAGCATATGCTGCAATCAATCGATTCCACGAAACCAGGTTCTTTTCAGGCATCTGGTCAAACACACTTTGAGCTTTATCAGCCTGCCCATTCCAAGCATATGCCCCAATCATCGCATTGAATACAACCAGATCTCTTTCAGGCATTTTGTCAAACAGCTCCTCTGCCTTCTCAAGTTGCCCATTCTGTACATACCCCGCAATCATTGCAGTCCAGGAAAACTTATTTTTCTCAGGCATTCTATCAAACAGTTCCATGGCCTCCTCAACCATCCCATTCTGCGCACACGCCAGAACCATAGTAGTCCACAACCCAACGTTCCTCTCCGGCATCTTCTCAAACAGTTTTCTCGCTATCCCAATCAGTCCATTCTTCAAATACCCCGCAATCATGATATTCCATGAAGTCAAATCCCGTTCAGGCATCTTCCCAAAAAGCTCTTCCACCTCATCCAAACACCCGTTCTGTAAACACCCAACAATCATTGCAGTCCAACACACCATATTCCATTTAGGCATTTCCTCGAACACCTTGCGTGCATCCTCAACACGCCTGCATTTCACATACATATCAACAAGGGCGCTCCCCACAACAATATCACAACAAAATCCCCTCACAAGTACACTTCCATGGATCACTCTACCATATTCCACAGTCCCCATATGACCACAAGCTGGCAAAACACTTGCAAGAGTAAACTGATCAGCCATTATCCCCCTCCTCTGCATTTGACGAAAAAATCCCAAGGCCTCCTTGTCAAATCCCTGTCTAGCATAATTAGCAATCAGTGAACTCCATGCGACTACATTCTGTTCGGACATTTGCTCCATAAACTTTTGTGCATATCCCATACTACTGCATTTTGCATACATTATAACAAATGTGTTTTCTAATTTAGTATTCGCTTTAAACCCTGTTTGTACGATGTGGGCGTGGGCTAATTTGCCTTCTGCTAGTGCCTTCCTATTAATGCAGGCATGCACTAAAGGTACATACGAAGAGTAGTCTACCCAAATGCCTTGTATGACCATAACATGTAAAATATTCAATGCTCTATTCAAATCTCCCTGCTCGCAGAAGTTTTTTAGATCCCAAATTAGTGTTTGAAAAGAGGGTTTAACATTCGATTGTGGAATGTGTGTTATAGACTGAACTGTAAAATTCATTTGGCTCCGTTTTATTTTCCTTTTAAGCCTAAACAGGAAATTCATGTTTATAAACTATGGTATAACTTAATGTATGTTTGCAGGTTAAAATTCCTAGGGTTTGTGGCGAAATATGGTTTCGGATTTTTGGAATGAAAAAATATGGTTTCGGATTTATGGCATACGTCTAGCCCTCCACATTTTGGTGTAGAATTAGATTTAAGTTGATGCTTTTAGTGTAGAATTGGATTTAAGTCGATGCTTTTACAGAAAATTTGAAGCATTTTTCTGCAAAAATGGCTCTTCGCAATGAACATTATCTCACGTTTCTTTATTTACTTCATCACATCTAAACTATCAATAGAAATAGTCTTACGGCCATGCACAGTAAATTTATCAAATAGCTGATAAACGCATATAGAAATAGTCTTACGGCCATGCACGGTAAATTTATCAAATAGGTGATAAACGCATGTAAAAATAGTAGTCTTATGGCCAAGCTTTTTAAAAGCTTTCTTGCCATGCTCAGTCGTATGATAATTTATATATGTTCCTATCTTCTATTTGATAGCATCAATATGTAGTTGAGTATTTTTGTAGAAGTTGTGGTTCAATTCGGTTAAATGTCCTTGAATGTAAGTAGTCAAATGTAATGTTCCCTTCTAGTAAGATCAAATTGTTCACAACCTTGTACAATTCAACTTACAAAAAGGAAACATTAGTATTCAATTTTCCTTTTTTATATCATAATTAGAACTCACTAGTAAAGTATTAATCCATATTCTTTCCGCATTTGTCTTTAAGCATTATAATCATGATTTCATAGTTATTCCATATTCACATTCATAGACTTCATGTTCTATCCTAGAGAGAATTGTCAGTCGCCCTATCATTAATCGATCCCTAATTCCATGAGCATGGTTTGTTAAGGTGCGATTAACCATCCCATACGGAGGCCCGATGGCTTCACACTACACCCGAGGTACTTCACCATTCGGCTCAAAGGACTTCATGCTACACCTGAGCATACTTCATCTATTTGAGAGTCACCCACCGTAGGACACATTTAACATTGATGAGCTCATCATACCATAGGCCTAAGGCTTTGCCTCACACCCGGAAGTACTTCGATACTTGGCCCAAGAGACTTCACCTCACACCCGAAGGTACTTCATCTTTTTGAGGGTCACCTAGGTCCAAATCACACCCTTAACTTAATCCCATACCCATAGATTGGCAAGATGATTAAGGATGAGGCTTAATTCTCCTTTCGGATATGGCATGAAACTATGATTTCCAAATCATCATCAATATTTATACATAGTGCTTCATAATTATATCATTCTTGGCCTTTACATCATGATGGCCATACATTCATCTTAATGCTTGAACATCTTTCATTTAAACATCCAATATAATGATCAATTGACGTATATATTCATTCATTTGTGACAATCATTCATTCCTAAATGTATATATGATCATTTATTTCCTTTATATATATAAGCAATAATGAGGATCATTCATACTACATGTTGTCATATGCAATGAACTAAAGTTCAGAATATAAAGTAATGTAATGTCTACTACTAACACATATCTTGAACAATTCTAATGCAGATCTATAGACTTGCTCAGAACTTGTCATGGTAAGTACATCATATAAATCTGATTATGTTATACAGAGATAATGTGTATTCCAATTTATGCAGACTGTTATGTTAAGAACAAATAAATGCAACAGTTCATTTATTGAACTATACTACAATATATCGATTGGTGAAAGATTCCATACAAATATCAGATGCAGATTATTATACAGATTGAAATGCAAACATCATGCAATGATACTCATATCATACAGTTCTTCAATGCAACACAGATCATATTCTAACAACATACATAGCATATAACTCATAATGGACAATTAATAGATCATACCTTTGATTGGGTAGTGTCTGATTTCCAATGGACTATGACACGAACGCTGGCAAATTCGCAGTTCTTATATATATATGCTCCAAATGGTAATAAGGAATAAGATACCTCTTCGATGATTGCTACCTTATCTTTTATTCATCCCTCAAGGGATATGTCTCCATCGAATGTTGGTGTCTTTTTGTTAAGTACTTTGCTGACCATACCTTTTAATAATTAATATTTGTCTATTTGTATAACCTGCATTTTCCCCATCAGCTCTCTTACCACTTTCATAGACATTTACTTCGTTGTTGTCTGTTAACAAACAAGAATCTACATAGCCACAGAAACTCTAATCTGCACATACATAAAGCTTGTGAGCTAATTTTGGTCGAAGGTGTTAAATTCTAGTGAGGCAGTGGGAATTCCTACAATCTGGCCGCCCACGTTTGAAGGTTCTTATTTAATTCTTACCATAATATATAAATGCCTTTGACCATATTTTGATTTGAAGTCATCGCTCCTTTTACTAATAATTATCTCTTTATACATGTCATACTATATGGTATTATTAATAATCGCAACCTCTTTAGATAGTAATAATCATGTAACTTGGTTTAGTATCGGTCTTCTATTATAAACATAAGACATGGTAACAAACCGTTGAATTTTAATGATATTTAAATATTAATATTTATATTTAATATTTATATTATTATTTAAATGTATAAATATATTTATTAACATATTATATTGTAATTATAATAATATCAAATTGATAATATTATTTTTTCATTTATATTATCATTTATAATACTATAAAATAATAATATTATCTAATATTATTGTTTATTAAATATTATTATATACACAATTATCATCTAATTGATGAATTTGACGAAAATGACTTCTCTGCCTTTATCATGCCTTATCTTTAATTAAAATAATGCTTTTAGTGTAGAATTGGATTTAAGTCGATGCTTTTACAGAAAATTTGAAGCATTTTTCTGCAAAAATGGCTCTTTGCAATGAACATTATCTCACGTTTCTTTATTTACTTCATTACATCTAAACTATCAAATAGTTGATAAACGCATATAGAAATAGTCTTACGTCCGTGCACAGTAAATTTATCAAATAGATGATAAACACATGTAGAAATAGGTAGTCTTATGGCCAAGCTTTTTAAAAGCTTTTTCTTGCCATGCTTGGTCATATGACAATTTATATATGTTCCTATCTTCTATTTGATAGCATCAATATGTAGTTGAGTCTTTTTGTAGAAGTTGTGATTCAACTTGGTTAAATGTCCTTTAATATAAGTAGTGAAAGGAGGATCTAGCTAAACTATCCATCAATCCCTTAAACTCTCTTTTCCTACATTACAGTATGTTTGAATTTTATCGTTTATGTATGTGTTTAATAGAAAAAAGGAGCAAGAGGTTGATTTTAAGGGTTTGTGTTGATCCTCCTTTCACCACTAAACATTCAAAGACATTCAACTGAGTAGAGAACTCTACTGCAAATCTCCTATCACTTGGAACATAGGGGAAGATTGGAATTGTGTGAATTTGTTGTTTAATTAAGTCCAATTATGTTCAAAACCCTAATTTCATGAAATCGTAAACAAATAGATAAATTACATAAAATGATCGCACATAGAGATATCAAATGACAACCAAATGCATACCAGATTTTGAAGTTCAGTGTGCGGAAAAGTCAGGGACTAATGAGTGGGTGCCCTAGTCCAGTGTACCTACTTTTGTCAGGATCTCTGAAGAATGTCTGCAACCTGTTCCTGCTGTCACAGAGATTTCACCGCTTCAGAATTCAGAGGACTAATGAGTGGACGCCCAAGTCCAAGCCCTAGTTTTCTTCTCAGATCTACAATTATGACAGTCTTGACTACTCTCCTGTAACTCCACTTCTTTCACTTCTGAAACCTATAACCTGCAATCACAAAAACAATAACAACAAAATACTGCTCTGCAACACAATGAATGCCTTGAATCACTTTCGTCTAAAGTCACAAGTTCACAATGCCCATCTCTAGTTTACAAATTAAGTCCTAAACATGTTTATATATGCAACTACAAACATTCTCACTAAGAATTTTGTAATTCAAACTTGAGATGTCGGCATAGGACCTAATAATGGTCATAAAACTGACACCCAAAAATAGGTCCTGACCTAAAATAGGGCAGAACTAATGTGTGAGAGCCCAAGTCCTCCCCCCTATTTCAGCTATGATTCATGCTAAGCACACCCCTAGCTCCCACTTGCCATGAAACTTCAGGGTTTTCTCATTGGGAATCACCATTAACATGCAAGATGACTTAAATGCATTCTAAAGTACCCGAGAGCTAAACCTTAAGAGGGAAAAGCCCCTAAGGGGACATTTTCTAATGTAACATTTAGCCCCCACTTTAATGTATGTATAAATGCAAGGTCAATACATGCATTAAAGTATGGTCAACAAGCATAGTAAACACACCAAGCACAAAGAAGACACGCCAATCACAATGAAGACAGTAACATGCATGCAAAACACAGAGAAGACAGTTACAATTACGCAAAACACAGTGAATACAATGAATGTAGTGATTATTTCTTTTTCTTTTTCTCACATATGAAATGCAAATGCAAGTGCAAGGAAAGTAAACACACAACCCAAAATCCAGGAGGGACTCATTGCCACACGTCTTTAGACTGCATATGGGGCAATAGACACACAAAACAAATCTCAGAGTGTAGGAGGGACTCATCACCACACATCTTTAGACTACACTTGAGAACAAACACGCCATACAAATCCCAAAGCATAAGAGGACTCATTGCCACACATCTTTAAACTATGCTTGGGAACAAACACGCCATACACACATAAAAGACACGGAGAAAATACGACAAACAAGCGATGGAAGAAACCTATTGCTAGGTTTGCAGCCATCTTAGGCACATTACAGGCACACACCGATGATTGGGCTTCACCACAACAATCGTCGAAGACACACTTAAGGGTTAGGATAGTCTCAGATCCACTCCCCACCTGCTCAGAGGACTTTTTGAAAATAATAGGATGTGTAATCTCCTCAAGAACTACACCATCCCTGCCTCATACGGAGGGCTTAAAATAAAAAGGATATGCACAATATCCCACCTCCACAGAGGGCTTAAGTGATTACAGTAGATTTCAAGATTTACAAACACACTTTGCTAGCATCTAAATAAACCAGCTTACCTTATATATGCCCCCACCTTAAGGTGGTTGATATCATATAATGATATCAAGCACGTTAAGGTAGGAAGAAAACATACAAGGGAACATGAGCTCTCACAAAGCTCATGCCCCCTAGAGGTGACATGTACTTTATGATCGCCAAATGTTCCTACAAACACATAATTTCCTGTAAGAAAAGGTGTTAGCATCCATATAATCATGATAAACAACAATGCAAAGCTAGATTCAAGATAAACAAAATGCATGGAGCAACAATATTGTTATGTTTTGTAAGTGCGATCACACGGAGTGATTCTACTAGCCAAGCATCGAATAATATATAACAACCCCATCGTCATGTATGGACTAGGTCTATTTTTGATTTCTCGTTGAAGGGACACTAGGTTCATATCAGTATAATAAGTTTTTCGTCATCCGCCCACTAGATAGAACCACTAGATGAAGATAAATAATAAATCAAGAGAGGAGAAACAAGTTCCTTAGGGACAATCATGTAGGAGGGTGCCCCCAAGTCACCAACTACAATGCTATGTTCGTAAGACACAACACACAACAATGAAAATAGAGGAGAAGCAATATAGAAGAATGATGATACAAATAGAAGAAGGGTCACAACAGAGGCGGTCTCCTAGTATCCTTGACTTTACAAGAGAATCAAGGGTCATCCCAGGAGGCCTAAACAACACATAACACATCACAGGGAAAACGTGCAACACAAGAGGGGAGGTCACATAAATGAGCCGATTATGCTACGATATAGGTGACCACCAAGGTTAGAAATATTTACCTGTAAGGACAACCTAATTAAAGGTTGTCAATGATCAAATCATCATCTTCCCACTCCTGAATGTTAGATGAAAGTGGGACATAAAGTACCATAGCCCAACTTTTATTCTTGTCTTAAAGTTGTCCATTCTTAAGGTCTTCTTGGTTTGATTAGGTGAGATGTTTTCTTGTTGAGGTGTGTTTCATTGGGCAAAATCTTTTCTCCTCCTCCTTTCTCTTGCTTGTCTATTTCTTCTTGTCTTACTATTTATCTCTTTTAAAATAGTGTCTTGTTTTTCCATAGGTTTTTGTGTTATAGAGGTGGAAGCACCATGATCAAATCTCATTTGTCTTGGTAGAATGTTTTGGTCTCGATGACTACCTCTTGATCCTTATAAGGATGGTGGGAGAGGAACCTCAACATAGGGTCCTTTTCCTTTTGGTCTAGGATGCTCTTCAAATGCGTGTTGTTCGTCTCTTGTTGTTTCTTGAATAGAAGGATTGTCCACCAAATGTAATAATTGTGTTTTGTAGTTTGTATAGCTCAAGAAGTTAAAACCTGTCCGTGGCTCTGGTTCCACTTCAGATCATTCCCAAAAGTAATCAAGGCTAAAGTGTTGTCTTGTAACCAAAAGTTCATACCTATTACGAGGAATAGTATGTCATGTCTGTTGGATCTAGGGCATACAACTGAGAGGGGGGGGGTGAATCAGTTGTATAAAATTCTTGTTCTTTCAACACTTGATTCTTTGTTGTTAGTTAGCAGCATATCAATTAATCATCCATGAAAGCATAATACATAAACACAAGAGCAGATAAGTATCAACACATTGAACACCAAGATTTTGACGTGGAAAACCCGGTTAAGGGAAAAACCACGGGGTGATTAACCCAAGAATTATTCTCTGTTAGAAGAATAAAGAAAAATGAATGGCACATGCCAATTAGGGCTCACTGCCCGAGCACACTGCTCACAAAGAGGCCCACTGCCTACAAGGAGACACACTGTCTACAAAGTGATAAAAATCACAGTCTTGAACTGGAGAATGACATCTCTACCATGTCCGGATCAGTTCCAATTAAGCCCAAAAACCTCTGTTCTGCCTTTCGCACTTCTCTTCGCTATGCCACACTCATCCACACCACCACACCTCGAAATGAACTCACAGACCGTTATTTATACAAGACATCGACTTAGGATCAAACATCTAAGTCGGCAAACAATCATAAGAGTATCCGCAAGATGAATAACACATCCGGTCGGCCACCACAAGAACATTCACAGGATGAACAACTCATCCGGTCGGCTAAACAGAGCAAGAACTTCATCCGGAAGAATAACTTCAATTCCGGGCTCTACTATCAATGCGGATCAACAACACAACCTCAACACGATCCAGAAAACTTCACAAGCCTGCCTGAATGTCCGGATACATCCGCACTTCCTTTACTTGCTGGAATCTCTTGTCTTCCTCATCCGGAACTTCAAGAACACAGTCTGTCGCCACTGTAGAAGGTACTTCCGGACCTTCAAATCATACATTATCAATGCGGACCAATAACACAATCTCAACATGATCCAAGAACCTTCACAAGCCTGTCTGAATGACCAGGTACGTCTGCATTTCCTTTACTTACTGAAATCTCTTATCCTCCTTATCCGAAACTTCAAGAACACAGTCTGTCGCCACTGTCATAATGCAAGAGGTACTTCCGGACCTCCAAATCATACACAACTCGAGATAGCACATCACAAGGACATCCCAAATACTCTTTCCAATCCGCAGATTAGGATTGTACAATTCCGGACCTCACCGGACCTTTCTGTGATCCTCTGTCACCTCTAAGCACTTGCCGGAACCGGTTTCACACAGACAGCCATAACTTCTTCAGGTCTTCATGCGGACCTCTGAAAACTTGACTGAAGCATCTCAAGACTCATATCTGCAAACCCTTTAATCCGCATCCTCCGGTTTTCAACCTATCCAATATATTTGCCTTCTTCTCATCACTGTTCTTCACTGTTCCTGACTGAGGGTAATTTTCTCAATATCCTCAACACACAGCTCATCCAATCCTTCTTGTCAATGTAATATGAGTATGTTGACATCAATGACAACACTGGTTCACCTCATACTTGCAACAATGTCCCTATATTAAATTGATTATATATTATAAATTGAATATTCTTACAATAAATAATACAGATTAAATATATTAAAATAATATATATTCTAATTCAATATTAAATACTATATTTTAAATATTCTAATCTAATCTAATATATTATTATTATATAATAAATATAAATACCAAAATAAAATATTATATAATAACAATACATAATTATAAATATTAATAACTAAATATTATCATAATATATATTATTATATTATAATCAATATAAATTAAATATTATAAATTTAATTATATAAACTAAATATTATTAATATTATTAATATAAGGGGACCCACTCCCCTTAAAGGAAGTGCCCAAAAGTCCTAATGAAAGAAGCAGTGATACTTTAAAAGCATTAGAAATAGTATAAGTGTAGCGAATAATCAAACTAAAACAATAGTTTGGTTGCAGTTACTATAAGAAGTAATCACTGTTAAAGAACATCAAACTAATAACCCATATTATATGGGCCAATATTATTATGGTCAATGACCAGCTAATACTTGTGGGCGAACCTAAACACAATTAAAGTCAATGACTAAACTAATATGAAGACTACAATAAAGATTTAATGATCAATGATGATAACAAAGGTTGTGTCTCCTAAGTGGTGACCATTGATAAGAAACAATTGATGAGGATATACAGAGAAATTAGTGGGAATAATGCAATCATCTCATCATGGATCTCATTTAGCAATCATTCTCAGCACCCAATCAATAAGTAATCACACACATTTTACATCATATAACCTTACTCATATTCATCAATACACACTTCTAGCAATCAACAAGAGAATATCAGACCAACTTCAACATAAAGGAGAATTATTCAAGTGTTATATCAGCATCATCAAAACATATATTGATTTCTGAATTAATATTCAAGTGGCTGACAGCCAAGATAGAATTGAAATATATAAATAAATCAGAATAATATATAGGCAGTGAACTACCATATAAATATCTATCCAAGTGATAGAAATACTCTACAATAGTCCTATAAGGAAATCTTACTTGATAGCAGCCTTGTGAGGAATCAAGGCAATCAACATTCTAGAAATTCACAAAGGAGAGCAAAGCTACAAATCGGTATGATCTTTCTAACTTATATTTATCTATGCTTAGTCTTCCCATGATATACTAGGGATAAGTGAATAGTGCCATGTCATTAATCTTTTCTATTACCCCTACGAGGATGATTAAGTAGTTGATGAAGGGTGGACTAGTTGTTAATTGATTCTCACATGGTAGGTGACCCTCAAGTGGTGAGGAATTACCGAGTGTGCAATGAAGCCCTTGAGCCAAATGGTGAGGAATTGTCGGGTGTGCAATGAAGCCTTTGGGCCTATGGCAGTGGAGGACAAGTACTGGTTAGCTTATATGAAAGGTGACCCTCAAGTGGTGAGGAATTGTCGGGTGTGCAATGAAGCCCTTGAGCCAAGTGGTGAGGAATTGCCGGGTGTGCAATGAAGCCCTTGGGCCTATAAATATTATTATCCAGTGCCTTAACCAACATATACCTATCCTCCTCTAGGGCTAGGTTAGATTAGCGACTAGGCACGATGATAACTATTCCCAAAGTATATCATGAGGCAAAAGACGTATCAAGTATAAGTATATTAAAGTATGAAGAAACACAATTGAATATATTCTCTCTCCAATTATGTTATATTCTTGTTCATTCTTATTATGATGTATTTATTTCATTACTAAATTGAATTTTATTGGTACTAATGTCTTTGTCTAGTAGTCATTCTTGTGAATGGATTGAAAAATAAAGGACAACTAAAAAGGGGACATTACATAGTATGCACTTGTCCATTCAAAGGAAATTTTACATAGTTATAAATTGTTGAAGGGACAACTTTCATAGCCATTAACCATGGGTGTCCTAATTTTATGTGAAAAAGGTTAGATACGGGGACAACATCAAATAATTGTTCTATGGATTTGTCAAATATAGTAACCAATAAAGATATCTTCCCAGAAGTGTTTATAAAGGTTCCCTTATGTGTCTTAATCATCATGTCTGAAAGGTCATAGAAGTCTTGTATCAAACCATGTGAATAAAGGAATTCTTCCATTGCTACATTATTCATGCAATTAGGATCAATAAGAGTTCCATCCACATGATTTCCCATTATCTTCACAGTGATATAAAGAGGTCCTTCAGTGTCTCCAGTTGTTCTATCATGAGGTGTAAACATAATTTCAGGTTCAGGGACCTTTCTTTTCATGTAAGGCCTAGGAGGGAACCTGGTGTTATTGTTAAAATTAGAGGCCATGTTTATATGTTTTCAAATCAATGTAAGATCATATTTTAAAAGCTTTTCAAAATTTATGCAAGAGACAATTGTGAAACTATGTGTGAAAATGACCTAGAATGCTTGATTTTTCAACTTTTTTCAATGCAAATGAATGAAAGAAGAAGTGTTGTAAGGAAATTGATGAGGTGTAGCAAGTAATATGTCTAATAATAGTCCAATAAAGCAATAATATTCTTCACAACACATGTTTGATACAATCCTATAATGATGACAAGTCAAAACCTAGTGAAAATACACTAAAATATGCAATTTTTCACCAATTTTCAATGCAAAGGCCCAATAGGAAGAGTTTTGTGAGGTACTTGAGGAGGGGTAGAAGATTATAACCTTGATAATAGCCAATTAATGCAGAAAAATCCTTTACAACACACCTATGATCCAATTCTAGTGAGACGATAAGGCCAAATCTAGTGAAAATGCAAGGTTTTCAAACCCTAGACATGAAATTTTGCAAGAAAACCACTATGATGAAACACTATAGTTATAAATCAATCATAATGAGTATTTTGAAAGGGTAGTAAAATCTTAAACAAGATTTTGACTACAAACGCTAACTTCAAGCAATCTTTATCAATTTAAGCATGAAAATGCAATGTAAATGAATGGTGAATGAAGAATTTCTGTATTTTAAATTATATTTGATGATAATGACATAAATTTATTGAAATTAAATGCCAACTCATTCAAATTATTTGAAAATGCAAGCTAAAAATGCTTGTACTTTAGATTTACATTCATTTCATTGTTCATCTTATTGCATTTGAAAAATTTCAAAAATTTCAAAATTTTTGAAATTTTTCAAATGCAATAAGATGAACAATGAAATGAATGTAAATCTAAAGTACAACACTCAGCAAGGTGCAAAATTCAAAAGAAACAAGAGTTCGCCAAAATGTTTAATAGAAAAAAGTAGCAAGAGGTTGATTTTAAGGGTTTGTGTTGATCCTCCTTTCACCACTAAACATTCAAGGACATTCAACCAAGTAGAGAACTCTACTATAGATCTCCTATCACTTGGAACATAGGGGACGATTGGAATTGTGTGAATTTGTTGTTTAATTAAGTCCAATTATGCTCAAAACCCTAATTTCAGGAAATCGTAAACAAACAAACAAATTACAGAAAATGATCGCACACAGATATATCAAATGAAAACTAAATGCATGCCAATTTTTGAAGTTTGATGTGTGGAAAGTCAGGGACTAATGAGCGGGCACCCTAGTCTAGTGTACCTGCTTTTGTTAGGATCTCTAAAGAATGTCTGCAACCTATTCCTACTGTCACAGAGATTTCACTGCTTTAGAATTCAGAGGACTAATGAGCAGGTGCCCAACTCCAAGCCTTAGTTTTCTTCTCAAATATGCAATTTTGATAGTCTACACTACTCTCCTGCAACTCCACTTCTTTCTTTTTCAAAACTTGTAACCTACAATCACAAATACAATAACAACAAAATATTGCTTTGCAACACAATGAATGCCTTGAATCACTTTCACCTAAAGTCACAAGTTCACAATGCCCATCTCTAGTTTACAAATGAAGTCTTAAAGATGTTTATATATGCAACTACAAACATTCCCACTAAGAATTTTGTAATTCAAACTTGAGATGTTGGCATAGGACCTAATAATGGTCATAAAATTGATACCCAAAAATAGGTCCTAACCTAAAATAGGGCAGGACTAGGGTACGGGTGCCCAAGTCCTCCCCCCTATTTTAGGTAGGATTCATGCTAAGCACACCCCCAGGTCCCATTTGCCATGAAACTTTAGGGTTTTCTCATCAGGAGTGACCACTAACATGAAAGATGACTTAAATGCATTCTAAAGGACTTGGGAGCTAAACCTTAAGAGGGAAAGGCCCCCAAGGGGACATTTTCTGACATAACAGTATGAAATGCATGTTTGAACAAAGTATGTGTGAAGTGTTTGAATTAATTTTATGTGAAGAGTGTGTTTTAACTTTGTATTCATTTTATGTGTGTCTATACTTTGGAATATTTGAGCTTGAGCATTTACTTTGTGTGTGGTTGAACTAAATTTGTGCATGCATGTGTTCACTTTCTATGTGTGAAGTGTGTGTTTTAACTTTGATATTCATTTTGTGTCAATTGTGTGTTTCAAATTTAATTTTTGTATTCACTTTGTGTGGTGTGTGTTTGCACTTTATCATCTTTTATAACTTCGGTGCTCACTTTATGTGTGTGTTTGTACTTTGGAATGTTTGAACTTAAGTGTTTATGCATGTTTGTAATAACTCGACATGAATGAATTATGTTTGAACATTCGCATATTCACTTTTTGTTTATGTAAATCAAGTGTGTGTGTGTGGGACAGTGAATTTAGGCATTCACTTTGTGTGTGTGTATGCATGTATGTACATGTGTGTGTGTTTAAAATTTAATTTTGATATTCACTTTGTGTGGTATGTGTGTTTGAACTAATTTTGGCATTTGTTGTGTGTGTGCAAACTTGAAAGAACTTTCACAATTTTGTTTGTTTATGAATGAACTTCAATGATCGCTTTTTGTGGTGTGTATGGAAAAACTTTGATGTTTACTTTGTGTGGAATGTAATTGAAAGATGTGACATTCATTTTTATTTGTGTGTACAAATGAACCTTATCTATCATTTTGTGTGGAATGTATGAATGAACTTTGATGTTCACTTTATGTGGAATGTGCTTAAAAGATCTAACATTCTTTTTCTTGTGTGTGCACAAATGAACCTTGGCAATTATTTTGTGTGGTGTATGAATGAACTTTGATTTTTACTATGTAGAATTTGTGTACAAACAAACTTGAATGATGTTCATTGTGCGTCTTTGTGTGTTTGAATGAAATTTGGCTTTCATTGTGTGTGTGTGTGCGCGCATGTTTGAAATAGTTTTGACATTCACAATGTGTACATACGTGTGTGTGTGTGCGTACACATGTATGTGTGTGAATAAAATTCTATTTTATTGTGTGCATGTTTAAAAGTTAACTTTGACATTCACTTCATGTGAACTATGTGGGGGTGGGTTTGAAAGTTAGCTTTGGAATTCGTTGTGTGTACACATGTGTGTGAGAGAGTGAATGTTGGTATTCACTTTGTGTGTGTGTGTGTGTGTGTGTGAATGAACTTTGGCATTCACTCTATGTGTGTACAATAATATTTGAAAGTTCACTTTGTGTTAAGTGTGTGTGTGTGTGTGTGTGTCAAGTCAATGTTTTCTTGAGGGAAAGTAAGTTTTGACATTTTAAAGATGTTGAAGAGTTAGAAGATTGAATTTCATGTAAAAGTATCACATGCAAGGAAGTTTTGGAAAGTATGTTGGCTCCCAACATGGTTCTCACAACCCCATTCAAAGCTAACAAGGCTCTTAAAATCACTCTTAGTCCTGAACTTAAACACTTTTCTCAAGCTTAGTTTTGTTATATATGAAAAGTGGGAATGATGAGTTTCAAGTGTAGTTTAGATAGATTCAATTAAACACTCCTTTCACATATACCACTCAAGGACATAAACCGAGTTAAGTCACTACTATTGCAAGAGGACTTAGCTACATGATTGGTGTCACTTTTGAAATGATAAGGAAAGTTGGAATGTATTGATGAATTTTTTTAAACCCTAATCTAAGTAAGCCTTAAACCATAATTATATAATTCTACATATAGATAAACAAAACACAACAAATGATCACACAGGAAGGAACTAAATACAGATTATAAACATACTAAATACATATTAGAAACATACCAAGATTTGAGTTTCAGAAAGTAGAAACTTTGGGGACAAGGGGTGGGCACCCGAGTCTGATAGAGAAACTTTTCTACAGATCTGGAAAAATGATCTGTATCAGACTACAACCTGCTCAAGAGTTTCTAGAAAATCCAAAATGGAGGACACTGGGGCAGGTGCCCTAGTCTAGAAAGGAATATTCTCTACTCTTTTCTATAGATCCCAAATATTTATCTTCTACTTTGGTCTCCTACAACTCCTCTTGGCAATATCCTGCACCTGTAGCCTACAATCACAAGAGAGGGGTTGAGGGTTGTGGTGTTTAGGAGCTTGCCTTAGTCAAGCCCCAGAATAGTATTCAAGTCTTCCAACATTGTTGTCAGATAGAGTGCATGTCCTTGGTGGACAAAGGAAAAATCAAATGATAAGATAGATTCATTGAAACACAAGATAGATATCACCTAAGAGGTGAAACCCTCACAAAGATGAAGTGCCTTCAAATCACAAGGAAATGAGTTGATGGAGCCAAATCTGCAACAAACACATATAAACACAACACAATTCTGCTCTACAACACAATGAATACCTTGAATGCTCTTTGCTTTATTGACTATATGTGTTGTCATTGATGTCAACATAACATACATAGCATACACTGATGCATACACTGATGTCAACACTATCAAGAAAGTAAGATACTATTCATGGTTGCATATTCCTAAGAAAGAGAAAGCTCATGATTGGAGGTCATAAAAGCTACAATCCTAATCAAAGTAGAGTTGGGTTTGAAGCATTATTAATATGGGAATTAGAGGCACTAAGAGAATCAGATGTTAATAAAGGATGCATGATGGCTTGAAGCATACTGTATGATCTATCCTACTGATCCTAAGTTATGTGTGGTAATGCAATGAAGGCTTGGCCTCCGAAAGCAGGTGATAGGTTTTGGTTCAGAATGTCTACTCTTTGAAGACTGTCTGGAAGATTGCTCTACATTTTTATCATTATACTTTTGAGCTTTTGTGGTTTGGAACATAGCTTCATATAGTGTTACTTTATGTATGTTCCAAGTTTCATGATGTTTTGATCATCAAAAGGATGTTTTTCTGCTAACATCTTAAAGATAAAGTTGGTTCTATGAAGGTGTCTGTGGCATGATAATGGAATGCTCCACATTCCTCTGCAGTTGTATATGTGGCTATGCAGTTTTGAGATTGTATTGAGAAGGCAGTGAAGGTGCTATTTCCAAATTCTCAAATTATATTTCCCTCTGTTGTGAAAGTTATGTATGATAGAACACTAGAATGTGCTATGGAAGAATGGTGTAGTATTGAAGACCATTGGAATGCTCTGCATTTGTCTGAAAGTGAATGATTGACCTTACAGTTTTGTGTACATGTTCTTGGATGTGCATGGCATGCTTCTTTTTGTTTCAAGCTTCTTGGTGATCTACAGCTCAATTTTTCAATTGACAGCATGGTACAATGTGCTCCAAATAACAGAGTGTTTGTAGAGTAAATGTTTGAAGTTGTGCGACATAATTCTTTGATGTGTGGTGGCAAAGGAGTGTATAGGGATGTTTTATGAGTCATGTGAACTCATATGGAAAAGTTTCACGAAGATCTTTCTTGTTTCCTGTACCGCACAAGGTTTACAAGTTGATATGGTTGTTATAATTCAAATCTTCATGTGTTTTTCTTAAAATTGTTCTATTTTCAAATGAGTGAAGTGTGCAGAATTCATTCCTTGGTGTTTGAAGTTGTGAAGGATGTTTTGAACCTGGTTAAGCAAGTGTTGGGGTCTGCAAGGCTTAAACCTTCTACTGGTGTAACATGTTGTTTCAATTAGGACCTACATTCTACACGTTTCATAATGTGTGTTGTTTGGTCGACTTGTAAATGTATTTTTCATGTTGTATCTAGCCGACAAGCAATGTAATCAATGTAATATCATGTATAAATAGTGAATCAAATTGAGTTAGGAAGGCATGATTGCAAGATGATGAAAAAGGTTCACAAGTAGATAAAAGCAGAATACATGCATTATTGATGTGTGACTATGGGAGAAAGAACAGATGTTGTTGATGCTATCTAGATTCATCTTGAAGACATATTTGTGACATTGATCAAGTATAGAGTGTTCCTGATTGATTAGATCTTCAGAAGAAAGTGTGTGGAGGCAGAAGTACAATCATCAAAGGTGTGAGCTTCAATGATAGTTTTTAGACAGTAAGAAAAGATTGTTATAATGTAATCTTTTGTAATCTCATTTCAGGGAGTAGATGCTTCCTTGGAAGTGACCCTAAAACAAATTCATCAGGGAGTAGAAGCTTCCTTGGGTGTAACCCTAAATCAAAGTTACTTAGGGAGTAAGAGCTTCCATGGGTTAAAGACCCTAAAATAAAGTTACTATTTGAGCTTCATATATTGTGAGTTAATCCTCACCGTGGTTTTTTCCTTCTAGGGTTTTCCATGTATATTTGGTGTTATGTGTTGATGTGCATTATGTTATTCTTTCATGCTCATGTTAATGTTGTAATACTTATGGTTTAATCTACTCCAGATAAGTTGAATTTGTTGAAAGTGAAATTTGGTTGTATACTAATTTAGCCCCCCCTCTAAGTATACTTGTGTGTCTAACAATTGGTATCAGAGCCAAGTTCCTCTGAAGGAAGCTTAATCGCTTGAGGAAGGTTTGGGATGGCACAAGGAGGATCTAGTAAGATATTCAGGTTTGATGGAACAAATTATGCTTTTTGGAAGATAAGAATGGTAGCCTACATCAATTCTTTAGGGTGTGGAGTTTGGGATTCTGTCAAGAAAGATTACATTGTTCCTACTAATATTCCTACAAATGTAGATGAAGTCAAGAATTATGAGAACAATGCCAAAGCAAAGTTTTCCATCATGAGTGGATTACCTGATTCAAAACTTTCAAAGGTGATGGGTTGCAGTTCTTCTCAAGAGGTTTGGGAGAAACTTCAAACCATTTATGAAGGAGACAAGAAAGTAAATCAAGCTAAGATGCAAATTCTTAAAAGTAGATTTGAAACCCTAAAGATGATAGAGGATGAAAACATTGCTGGATATATGTTCTGAGTGAATGAAGTGGTCAATGGCATCAAAGGTCTTGGTGGTGAAGTAAAAGAGGATGAAATTGTGAAAAAGGTTCTGAGATCTCTTCCCAAATCTTACAGTCATAAGGTATCAGCTATTGAGGAGACTGCAAACTTGGATAAATACTCTTTATATTAAGTGTTTGGGACTCTTACTACTTTTGAAATGAGAGAATTTGATAGTGATGTTCCAAAGAAAGAAGTTGCTTTCAAAGCTAGTAAAAAGATAAAGGAGGAATCTAGTGATGAAGATGAAAGTCCTAATGATGCCGAAGAAAATTTTGTAAGAACACTGAAGAAAGGATCTAGAAAATATAAAGGTAAGTTACCCTTCAAATGTTTTAATTGTGTAAAAGTAGGTCACTTTGCCTCTAAATGTCCTCTAAAAGAAGCTAGGAGAAGTAACTGAAATAGTAAATTCAAAAGGAATCTATTCTCCTTAGAAGATAGTTGTTCTTTAGAAGATGAGGATCACGATTCAAATGATGAAACACTTTTCTTGGCCATGAGTGTTGGTGATAGAAAGAATGAGGTTGGAAAATGTGGAAAAATTGATACCTTGCAAACAGTTCAAAACAATGAAAAATCAATGGTTGTATGGACTGTATTCCATGCAAAAGAAGAAACCAAAGCTCGGGTTATTGATAGTGGTTGTTCAAATCATATGACTAGTGACAAAGAGAAGTTTATCAGCCTTAAGAAGTGGGATGGTGGAGTTGTTAAGTTTGGACGTGATGAGTCAGCTCAAATTTGTGGAAAAGGTGTCATAACTATTGATGTAAAGAACAAGACTGAGGATGTTCTCTGTTAGTAATCATTTATGTCTAGGGTTTAAGCTTTGATGTTTGCAGGGTTTTTCATTCAGAACCTTAGGATTTTATATGTCCATTGGCGAGAGTAGTGCTATCGGCAGAAAAATTTTGGAATCCACCGATGTGTTTGGGCTATGCCGATGGGGATGTGCATCGGGGTGAATTCTTGCATCGGCAAGGCTGGGAGGTCTTTTTCTGATGCCTTGTGTTTGGCCAATGGGTTGTGGTTTGAGGCTTTTTGCTAGATGTTGCGGTCGGCGAGAGTGGTGTGGTCGGCGAAGGAACTTTTTGTCGCTCTAATGGTTGATGTCTAGCTGACGGAGGTGTTCATTGAAGTGACATTGTATATCAGCCAGGCAGGTGAAGGGTTCACCGATGCGAAGGGTCTTACCGATGGAGTATGGTTTGTATGTGCCATCGGCACGACATGGTGTATCGGGCGGACCGTGGAGAGTTAGGCCAACAGGGTTGTTCTTGCCGATGGAGCTGCCATCGGTGTGATCGATGCGATCGGCGTGTTCGATGGGAGTCACTCCGATGGTTCAAGTTATGCCGATGAAGGTGGCTTTGTGGAGGCTTCATCGGGTGGGAGATGTATTTTGGCGGGAAGGTTTTAAATGCACTATTGCTGCATTTCCCAGTGGCCGCGGGTGGTTGAGACCTTTAATGGCAGTTGTTGCAGGGGTATGGGCAATGGCATGAATGGTCAAACTGCCCGTTTGAAGTTATGGATTCCCAGGTGACGGTGCAAGGCTCGAGACCTCCCCTGTCTCCTCCCCTTTCTACTGCATTCATTTTGATGAGTGCCATTTTTCTCATGTGCACTGTATCTGGTAAATTTTGAAATCTACCATGTAATTAATGCTGAGGACCTTCCTTGTATTTAGCAAGTTGTGTTGCTCACTTTGACGTTGTTGAAAAACTGGACACATCTGGCATTGTAATAAGATATAACTAGTTTGGGTTGCTCTGTGCAGAAGATCTTGTGAGTTTATGAATCTCATGTTTTATGTATTATGCATAGATTCATTGGTTTCATGTTGTTTTAGATGAATAATGTTATACTGCATGTGTTTTGTTATCTGTCTCCTGTATTGAATATACTTTTCTCTTGAATCTGGATATCTAAGGGGTGTCTTGGGTTCTAGGATATAGGTTACTATATCGAATGCTTGATCTCTTAACTTTTGGTCAAGGGGTAGATTAAAGTGTTTTCAGGTTAAGTGTTGAGGAGAATACATTGCAGTAAGGATATCATAAGTAGAGATAACTTAATACTCTGTTTTGGGAGGTATCTGTAAGGCAGATATCACACAAATCCCCTTGAAATCCAATCTCGATATGTTTATGCTGAACATTTACATGTGTATGTCTACTGACTCCAAGTCCTGGATAGGCACCAATCTAGCTTTGTGTTGAGGTTATACACCAGGTCCAAGTTTGCATCCAAACATAAAATCAAATTCAAACTTCCAAAACAACCATTAGGACCTTAGAAGTAGATTTAGGACTAGAATCCTCTGTCTCATAACTGAACATAGGCCCAAAGTTAGCCCCTTTGCACTTATCTCACAGTTTTGGTCTACATAAAGGAGGATTCATCTGTTTTATGACAGCATCCCACCATTCACAGATATATTTTATGGATGTTGAATAGGGAATACCCCCTAGGTTTCGCAGAGCCTGAAGAAGAAGAGGAGATAAAAATAGAGTCTATCTCCTACACTATTGGCCCCTGGCCTAGAGATCCTATCGATCACTAATGGCTACCTTGTAGGGAGATCTGGGAATGAGCATCTAGTTAGGGAAAAAACTAACAAAAATTGGCGACTCTGCTGGGGACCTTATTGAAAGTTTTATCTTTTTATCCCTGGTAAATTATTTGCCCATCTGAGTTGCAATAGAAATTGGCGACTCTGCTGGGGAAGTGAAGTGAAAGAACCCTCATTTTAAAAGAAAAATAATTTCTAGTAATAGGTGGCAACTCTGAACCAATCTCCCAACTGGTAAAGAAAAAATTTGTATGCAAGGGAGAAGATCCCTGCATAATACTCTGTTTGAAGAGTTACCTAGCAAAATGATGTATAGGAAAAAGGGGATTGTTCGAGTCAGTCAAGATGGTTCTCCTAGCCCCAGAAAAAATAAATTTATTCAGGACAATCCAGGATCTTCAGAGCAAAAAATGCCTTATTTTTCAAACACAGAGGCTGAAATCCAAAATATATATGAGAAACAGCAAGGTGGTGCTCTGAGAATAAGGTCAGAAGTTTTTCAGGAATGCCTTTGCTTGGATCCCAGTGATAGATTTGAAGAAGTTGAGTCTCCAAGGGATGATGATGACGATGACCAGAATGGAATGGGACCATCCTCTTCTATGCCCAGAGAAGAATAGTTAGCTGAAGAAATCAAAAGTTTAAAAAGCAGAGTTAGAATATCTGTAGGCAGTAAAAATCAGAGATGACATGAAACAGAAAGTGCAAGCTTTGAGAGTTGCTCAGAATGATTCAATTCCTACCCTTGAAAATGCAAATATGCAAAGAAACCAGTGCAGAAATGAGGTACAGTATCAGCAGGATAATACTAGGCACGATGCAAACAATGCTAGGATACCATTAAATAATGCAAGACATCAAAATGCTAATAGAAATATTAATGCTAATCAGTTTGATAGACAACCCATGCAGTTGGATAGATTTAGGCAGTTGGTTTTTGATGGTATCCCTGGTTATCCTAACCCCATTGACAAGCATGTAAGGCTTCAAGTGCCAAAGTTTTCAGGAAATAATACTATGTCTGGGGAGGATCATTTAAAAGCTTTTCAAAATGTCATGGACAACTTTGAGGTTGAGCATGAAGATGTTTTTATGAAGTCATTTATGCAATCCCTTGTTGATGAAGCTAGAGAATGGTACAAGAATCTGCCTGACCGGAGTATCTCTTCATGGGATGATTTTAAAAGAATTTTTAAGGAGCAGTATGGTGACAAAACTGACCCTAGCTTTTTTGTAAACAAGTTCACTAGTATCACTAAAGGGTCAAATGAGTAGGTTGCAGATTTTAATGCAAGATTTACTAAAGTATTGAACAAATTGCCACATCACATGAGGCCAAATGAACCAATGTGCATAATATTGTATATTAATGTTTTTGATGCCAAAACAACATATGGGCTAAGAGATAAGGGTCCTGCTACTCTCAGGGATGCTTTCAGGATAGCAATAAATATTGAGAATAACAGGAAAGCATCAGGCAAGATGAACAAGAGGGATGATGTGAAAATTCTACAGAATCCAAACAAACCTCAGAATATTCAAGGTAATACATCTGCCCCTGAAGATAAGATAGATAAATTGACAAATGTTGTTAAGGACCTAAGTTATAGACTGGCTAAAAATGAAAAAGGGATAGGTCCTGATAGGCAAGTTTACCAAAGACATGAAAAGAGACCATCTTTGCATGATATGCCATATAATACCAATTGGCATAATGGTAAGCCTGTATTTCCACATAACAACACAAATCAAAGAACTCCACATACCAAGGAAACTCCTGATCCTTTGAAGAAAGCTGTAAATATTGCTGATGATACTCCATGGTGCATAATCTGTCAGATGCCACATTCACAGTCACAATGCATGATCGCTCAGTCTTTGTATGGTAATGCTATGTCCTGTAATGAGTGCAATGAGCCACATTATGTACAGGATGATGATGTTAATATGCTATCCATAAGCAGGGAGCATTCTTCTCATGATGCAGATGAGAGTATAGATTATGGGACTTAGGCCTGTCAGCAGGTTTTTTATGATGAGGATAATGAAGATAGTTATGTGTATGCTCAGGGCTCACACAGTTTTTTGAGTAACCTGCAAAGACCTTCTAATGAGGAAATTAGGGCTCTCATAGCTGCAGCAATGGCTCAAGTCAAAAGCAATTATAACCTTAGAGGTAAAGCTCAGGTAAGCAGCCCACATCAGCCAGAAGGCATTTCTGCAAGTCAGCCAATGCGTGATCATAGAGGGGCTGAAACATATAAGAAACAATGGAACAACAACAAGAAAAATTTTAAGCAAAAAATAGGTCATGAATCTCAAGGACCAGAAAATAGAATCCCCCAAGTTGAGGATCAAAGCAAAAGTTCCCAAAACAAGAATGATGATCAGGGAGCTGTGAAGATTAAAGCTAGCTCATCTCAAGATAAAAACAAAGCCTTTACACAAGTTACAACTGCGGTACAAAATTATGCTCCATTTGATATAACTCAAGTCCTCTCTCAGGTAAAGGTTTCTGTCCCATTGATGGAACTTATGAAGGTGGAAGAGTTTAGAGATAAGGCAGTATCTTTAATTTCAGGAATGCCTTGTCAGGCCAAACAAAATATTGAGGTTCAAGGTAAGAAGCATGCCTTATGCAATGAAGAAGATGAAGTCCCTAAGGTGTATTTAGGGGTGACCATGACAAAGTGCCCTTCACAGGTGGAACCTTTTTATGTTTCCCTTGTTATCAATGGGAAAATAATTAGGAATTGTATGCTTGATTCTAGAGCATCCACAAACATTATGCCTCTAGCTATCATGCAACAAGCTGGATTAAAGATAGATAAGGCATGTGGGAAATGTTATGCTATGGATGGCAGAGAGGTATCGGTTATTGGAATCATGAAAGATGTAGATTTCAAACTGGCAGCATTTCCTGAAAAGAGCTATGAAATGAACATAACAGTGGTTGACATCAAGCCACAGTATGGTATGTTGTTGTCAAGAAGATGGGCAACACTGATTGGTGGAAGTATGCAGTTGGATCTGTCATATGCCATGATTCCAATGAATGGCAGGGATGTCAAACTGATTAAAGAGGAAAGGTCACCAAAGACAGTTGAGGATCAAGAGTCAGAGGAGCATGTATGCTTTGTGAACACTGATTGTGAGAATTTCAGAGTTGTCTCAAATGACCAAGGAGACAAAGGAGGAGAAACTTTCATTCAAGAGCTGGACCAGCAGGGTCTATGGACCATGTATTTTGATGGAGCTTGTGCAAAGGAAGGCTCTGGAGCTGGAGTTGTATTCCTGTCTCCAACTGGTAAGCTCCTAAAATTCTCCTTCTTGCTAAGATTTGCTTGTACAAACAACATTGCAGAGTATGAAGCCTTACTCTTAGGTTTAAATATGGCTCTCAAACATGGAATTAAGATGCTAAGGGTATTTGGGGATTCTGAATTAATTGTGTCCCAAGTTAGAGATATGTATGCCTCAAAGAACAAAAGATTAAAACAATACAAGCATGCTGTCTGGGATACAATTGAATTATTTGATGCATTTTCAATAGGCTAGGTAGAGAGATCAAAAAATGTCATGGTTGATTTCTTAGCCAATGTAGTAATAAGGCCAGATGATATCACTCTGTCTGATATTACAAATGTTGAGGTTAAAACTAGACCTGCAGTACCAGAAAACATATGCAGTTGGCAAGTGTTTGATGATGACAAGGATTTATTAAAATTTTTGCACTGTATACATGAATATGAGAACCAAGAAATTGATTTTCAAAATTTTGTAGAAATTGTAGATGGAAAAGAAACTCTTATGGGGAAAGAAGTAATTCAGTTGAAGACAAATAAAATCCCTAGACGGTTAGTAGCTTTAGAGAGAGCTTTTGACAATAGGGACCAATTAGTCACAAAGACATCTCCCACAAACAAAGATGACTTAGAGGAGATAAATTTGGGGACATCTCAAGCCCCCAGGAAGGTATACATTGGCAAACAGCTCAAACCACACATCAGAAGCATGCTGATTGCATTGTTGAAAAAGTATAAGCATGTTTTTACCTAGTCATATGAAGACCTCAAAGTTTACAGGGAAGACTTATTTCAGCATGAAATCCCATTGAAGCCTGAGCTAAGCCATTTAAACAAAAGCAAAGGCCTATTAATCCCATCTTGGCTCCAAAAATGCAGAAAGAACTCAAGAAGCTTAGGGAAGCTGGAATAATTATGCCAATCAGACATTCAACTTGGGTATCCAACCTTGTCCCAGTTAGAAAAAAGAATGGTGACATAAGACTTTGTGTGGATTTTAGAAATTTAAATGTGTCTTCTTTGAAGGATAATTACCTATTGCCTAATATGGAAGCTATGTTGCAGAAAGTGACTGGTTGTGAACTCCTATCCATGATGGATGGATTTTCAGGTTACAATCAGGTGAAGGTGAAGGAATCAGAACAATACAAGACTACCTTCACCACTCCATGGGGAACATATGTATATGTGAGAATGCCATTTGGACTGACAAATGCAGATGCCACATTTCAAAGGGCAATGGATGTTGCTTTCGCAGGGTTGATTGATTCAATCTTGGTTGTTTATCAGGATGATTTGACTGCTTATTCAAAGAAGGAAGAGCAACACTGTATGCACTTAGAACAAATTTTCATTAGAGCACTAGAGTATGGCATCTCTCTTAATCCCAAGAAATGTCCTTTTGGTGTAGTTGAGGGAAAACTCTTGGGGCACATTGTTTCCAAACATGGAGTTAGGATCGATCTTGAAAGGGTTGCTGCAATTGATAAGATCTAGATGCCAAAAATAGTAAAAGGAATCCAGTCCTTCTTTGGACAAATAAATTTTGTTAGAAGATTTGTTCCCAACTTTGCAAAAACCACAAGGAACATTTCTAAAATGCTGAAGAAGGATGCAACTGTCAATTGGGAAAGTGAAGCATCTGAATCATTTCAGAGCATCAAAGAAGCAATAAAGATGGCTCCTGTGCTAAAGTCCCTTGATTTTTCTAAGCCATTTTAGTTATTTTCATTTGCTTCTTTCCATACTGTTGTTGCATGTTTACTACAGAAAAATGATGATGGTTTTGAGCAACCCATTGCTTTCTTTAGTATGTCCTTGCAGGCTACTGAGTTAAAGTATGACATTATGGAAAAGCAAGCATATGCACTAGTCAGAGCAGTCAAAAGCTTTAGGCCATATCTAGTAGGATCCCAGATAATTGCATATGTGCCTCATGCAGCAGTTAAGGATATCTTTACTCAGCAGGAGGTAGCGGGAAGAAGGTGCAGATGGATAAATAAACTACAAGAGTTCAACATAGAGATACAAATTACAAAGCTGGTAAGGGGACAAGGGTTAGCTAAAATGATGACACAGTCAAATTTGAAAGCATGCCAAGTAAATATAGTCCAAAATGAAATTGTTAATATGTCAAAGTCTGAATGGTATGAGGATATTGTATATTACTTGTAGAATTTGAACTGTCCTTCCCATTTCAGTGATAGTCAAAAGAGGACTTTAAAACTACATGCAATCAAGTATGTTATTGTTCAAGAAGAATTATATTGGAAGAATCCTAATGGTGTGCTGCTAAGATGTGTGGATGAAAATGAAGCTAACAATATTTTGAATAACATGCATGAAGGGGTGTGTGGTGGACATTATACTGCCCAGACAACAGCTCACAAGATCCTTAGGGTGGGATATTGGTGGCCAACTCTCTTTTTAGATGCACAAAAGTTGGTAAGAAAATGTGATCCTTGCCAAAGGTTCTCAAGAAAGTTGAGGTATAAAGGTACATTGCCCCTTAGAACTATAACTGTGGAGGCTCCATTTCAGCAATGGGGAATTAACTTCATAGGGGAAATTGCAGAAGAATCAAGTGGGGGGCACAGTTGGATTTTGGTAGCAACTGATTACTTCACTAAATGGATTGAGGCCATTCCAACTAAGAGAGCTACAAGTAAGGTGGTGATGGATTTCATACTGGAAAATATTATTACTAGGTTTGGAGTACTAGTCAAGTTGGTCACAGATAATGCAATGTGTTTCAGATCAGGTGAATTTATTGATTTTTGCAACAAATATGGAATTAACTTGTCATATGCATCACCATACCACCCACAAGGAAATGGTCAAGCAGAGTCAAGTAACAAGAGCCTCATGAAAATCATCAAAAGAATGGTAGACAGAAACAAGAGAGCCTGGGATTCAAAGCTAAGGTTGGCATTATGGGCTGACAGGGTGATAGTGAAAAGAGCAATTGGATGGTCCCCTTTTGAACTGGTATATGGTGCATCAGCTAGACTACCTGTGAACAACCTCCTACCTGTCTATAGGTTCATCCATGAAAATGATGAAGAGATTGAAGACTCCATGACAGAGAGAATAAACCAGCTGGTTGCACTGGATGAGGTCAGAAGAGAAGTTCACCAGACAAACATAAAGAAACAACAAAATGTGAAATACATGTTTGCTAAAAGGACCACACAAAGGAAGTTTCAAATCAATGATCTAGTCCTTATTTGGAATGCAAGGAGTTAGGACAAGGGAAAACATGGTAAGTTTGAGCCCTTGTGGATTAGGCTGTATCAGGTTTGCAATACTCATGGAGGAAATTCTTACTTCCTCTAGGTCCTAGATGGTGAAGTGCTGGAATTGCCTGTGCACGGTCAATTCCTCAAGTTTTATTTTGCATAAATGATTTGCCTCTGTGCACAATTATAAAGTATGTGTATATTGCTTGTAAATACTCTGTACAATCGCTCTTGTTTTGAGTTTTGGGTTTTGTCTGGTCTGCCTGGAGGTGATCTAGTTCTCGTTGCAGCCTTGTGCCTGTACATCCCCAATCGGAGCCTATGTTAGTAATCATTTATGTCTAGGGTTTAAGCTTTGATGTTTGTAGGGTTTTTCATTCAGAACCTTAGGATTTTATGTCCATCGGTGAGAGTAGTGCTATCGGCAGAAGAATTTTGGAATCCACCGATGTGTTTGGGCTATGCTGATGGGGATGTGCATCGAGGTGACTTCTTGCATCGGCGAGGCTGGGAGGTCTTTTTCTAATGCCTTGTGTTTGGCCGATGGGTTGTAGTTTGAGGCTTTTTCCTAGATGTTGCGGTCGGCGAGAGTGGTGTGGTCGGCGAAGGAGCTTTTTGTCGCTCCGATGGTTGATGTCTGGCTGACGGAGATGTTCATCAGAGTGACATTGCATATCGGCCAAGCAGGTGAAGGGTTCATCAACGCGAAGGGTCTTAGCAACGGAGTATGGTTTGTATGTGCCATTGGCATGACATGGTGTATCAGGCGGACCATGGAGATTAGGCTGACAGGGTTGTTCTTGCCGATGGAACTGCCATCAGTGTGATCAATGCGATTGACGTGTCTGATGGGAGTCACTCTGATGGTTTGGGTTATGCCAATGAAGGTGGCTTTGTGGAGGCTTCATCGGGTGGGAGATGTATTTTGGCGGGAAGGTTTCAAATGCACTATTGCTGCATTTCCCGGTGGCCGCGGGTGGTTGAGGCATTTAATGGCAGTTGTTGCAGGGGTATGGGCGATGGCATGAATGGTCAAACCACCCGTTTGAAGTTATGGATTCCCAGGTGATGGTGCAAGGCTCAAGACCTCCCCTGTCTCCTCCCCTACCTACTGCATTCATTTTAATGAGTACCATTTTTCTCATGTGTACTGTATCTGGCAAATTTTGAAATCTGCCATGTAATTAATGCTGAGGACCTTCCTTGCTGTATTTAGTAGGTTGTGTTGCTTACTTTGACATTGTTAAAAAATTGGACACATCTGGCATTGTAATAAGATATAACTAGTTTTGGTTGCTCTGTGCAGAAGATCTTGTGAGTTTATGTTTCTCATGTTTTATGTATTATGCATAGATTCATTGGTGTCATGTTGTTTTAGATGAATAATGCTATACTGCATGTGTTTTGTTATCTGTCTCCTATATTGAATATACTTTTCTCTTGAATCTGGATATCTAAGGGGTGTCTTGGGTTCTAGGATATAGGTTACTATATCAAATGCTTGATCTCTTAACTTTTGCTCAAGGGGTAGATTAAAGTGTTTTCAGGTTAAGTGTTGAGGAGAATACATTGCAGTAAGGATATCATAAGTAGAGATAACTTAATACTCTATTTTGGGAGGTATCTGTAAGGCAGATATCACATAAATCCCCTTGAAATCCAATCTTGATATGTTTATGCTGAACATTTACATGTGTATGTCTATTGACTCCAAGCCCTAGACAGGCACCAATCTAGCTCTGTGTTGAGGTTATACACCAGGTCCAGGTTTGCATCCAAACATAAAATCAAATTCAAACTTCCAAAACAACCATTAGGACCTTAGAAGTAGATTTAGAACTAGAATCCTCTATCTCACAACTGAACATAGGCCCAAATTTAGCCCCTTTGCACTTATCTCAGAGTTTTGGTCTACATAAAGGAGGATTCATCTACTTTATGACAGCATTGCACCATTCACAGATATATTTTATGGATGTTGAATAGGGAATACCCCCTAGGTTTCGCAGAGCCTGAAGAAGAAGAGGAGATAAAAATAGAGTCTATCTCCTACACTGTTGGCCCCTGGCCCAGAGATCCTGATGATCACTGATGGCTACCTTGTAGGGAGATCTGGGAATGAGCATCCAATCAGGGAAAAAACCAACATTCTCTATGTCAAAGGATTACAACACAATCTTCACAATGTTAGTCAGATGTACAGGAAAGGTTACAATCTTACTTTTTATACTAATGGTTGTGAAATCAGAAAGGTAGGATCCAAAAAGCTAGTTGTAGAAGGTATCAAGACGTGATATTTATCACCTGAAAGAAGCAAATGGAAGAACATGTATGTTGTATGTTGACTCAATCCAGTGAGTGTTGGTTGTGGCACAGAAGAATGGGACACAACAAATTTGATGACATGGTTAGAATAAGTTCTACTCATGTAGTGAGGGATATGCCCAAGATAATCAAGCCTGCAAACATTGTATGCAAGGAATGTGAAATGGGAAAGCAGACAAAGACAAGTTTTAAAAGCAAGGAGTACTCTTCTTCAAAGCCATTGGAGCTGATTCAAACTGACCTATGTGGACCTACAAGAGTAAAGAGTCAACAAGGTGAAAGGTATTTTATGTTTCTCATTGATGATTATTCTAGAATGACTTGGGTTACTTTCTCAAGAGAAAAATCTGATGCCCTTAATAAGTTTAAAGTTTTCAAATCTTTGGTTTAAAATGAAATGGATACTAATATCAAATGTTTAAGGTTAGATAGAGGAGGTGAGTTTACTTCAAATGAATTTGAAAAGTTTTGTGATGATCATGGTATTAGGAGGAACTTGTCTGCTCCTAGAGCCCCTCAGCAAAATTGGCTAGTGGAAAGAAAGAATAGGACTGTACAAGAAATGTCTAGGGCAATGTTGAATGATGCAGATCTTCCTAATGTATACTGGAAGGAAGCAATTCACACTATTGTCTATCTAACTAATAGAGTGTAGTTAAGGGTCAATAGCTCTAAGACCTCTTATGAGTTGTGGTATGGAAGACCTCCCTCTATTAGATAGTTCAGGATATTTGGAAGCAAATGCTATATTAGAAGAGATGAAGAAGACCTAGGAAAGTTTGATTCAAGATGTGATGAAGGAATCTTTCTTGGTTACTCAACCAGAATCAAGGCCTATAGATGCTACAACAAAAGGTTGGGAAAGATGATTGAAAGCACAAATGTCAAAGTAGATGAAGACTTGTATCAGTTCACACAGGATTTAGAAGACACTGGATCTGATATTTTTCCTTGCATTAAAGATGAAGAAGTAGAATTGAAAGAAGAAAAGGAACTAGAACCTGAATAGATACCTAAGACCCCAGTAAAGTATGTTTAGAAGAACCACTCAACATAACAGATCATTGGAGAAAAAATGAAGGTGTGCAGACAAGAAGGTTTGCTATGACACATGAGCAAGCAAACTTGTGTTTATTATCAAAAGTGGAACCTAAGACCTTTGTTGAAGCTAACAAAGATGACGAATGAATAAAAGAAATGGAAGAAGAAATGGATCCTATTGAAAAGAATCAGACATGGGAATTGGTTCCCAGACAAGCCAATAAGAATGTTATAGGAACAAAGTGGGTGTTCCAGAACAAACTAAATGAAGAAAGTGAAGTTGTAAGGAATAAAGCAAGATTAGTATGCAAAGGATATACTCAAGTAGAAGGTGTGAGGAGGAGAATGAGAGTTAGTTTCAAATGAATAAAAACACAACAAAAACCCAAACATCAATAGAATGTGAAGATAAAGAGGAATCAAACCAAAGAAGTAGAAATACTTACAAAACCCATTTACCTATCGTTTTCCATTATTGCCTATCTTGCTTTGATCTTGATTGAAGCCCTCAGGGCTCTTTTCAGCTTGCTTGCTTGTTTGAAGATGCCAAAGGAACAATGGCTATTGATACTTTGTGTAATTGAAGATGAGCTTCAATACCCAATAATGGAGGATACTTGGAAAGTGGAATGAGAGAATTTTGAGTATAGATTTGATGCAATAATGAATCCTTTAAATGGCTTAGAAGAGTGTTCTATTTATAGAATTTCTAAAAATAGAATGGAGGGTGAGGATTAACAGATGAGATCAATGGCTAGGACTAAAAGTGAATCTTTAATTCATAATGGGTGAATTAAAATTCTTTTATTTGAAAATAGTGGATTATGACAATTGAATTAAATATTCAATTGTTGGGAAGAGTGGGGAACATTTGAATTAAAAATTCAATTGTTGGGAAGAGTGGAGGATAATGGGGAACATTTGAATTAAGAATTCAATTGTTGGGAAGAGTGGAGAATAATGGGGAACATTGAATTAAATATTCCATTTGTGAAGGCTAGTGGGGAACATTGAATTAAATATTCCATTTGTGAAGGATAATTGATTTAATGATTTATTTTGGAAAATGGAGGAAATTAGCTAATTAAATATTAGGAATATTTAATTATATGTGCAACATGGTGAGGTGGAAGTGATGAGGTGGATTTGATGAAGTGGATTTTTAGGGGATTTAAATTGATGTGGGATATAAGAAGAATTTAGGGAATTTAATTAAATAAATTGACTTTATTTAATTATGGGATAATGAGCCAATTAACTAAATGTATAACATTTATTTAACTGCCAGAAGAAAATAAGAATTAAGATAAATATTAAATATTTACTTAATTCGACCCGAGCCAATTTTAGGTGTATACATTTTGCCCCTCTTTGAAGCAATGTGTTTTATCACGTTGTTTCAAAGAATAAGAATTTTTGACAGTGATACATGCCCCAGTTTTTGCCCCTGGTACAAGTTTAATGACAGGATGCCCCCTCGGGAGATTGGAAGGGGAGAAGGCGGTAGGTGTGAGATGGACAATCTCACGATAAGAAGAGGGCGAAGAATTGGGTTAGGATGGAGAAAAACAGGGTATGGTTCGGAGAAACAGCCATGGGATGTAGTCATAGAGTCACATAGTCTGATATGGGTCACTTGCTATATATAGGAGTTGGGTCCACACAAACTATTCATTTTTACACTTGGCCATAGTTGATTTGTCCTCTGGAGAGCTTAGAAGAGCATGGCAGCCAGAGAGATGGATATTCCGTGCGAGCAGCATCGGTTTGAGAGGGTTCGATGGTTCGATCGGCCAGCAGACGCAGGACCCCCGGTATGTAGTTCTTCAAAACTTGTCGAAAGTCAATTTTTGTGCATATTAATGGCTACGAAAACCAACTAGAATAAATGCGCAAAAACCTTAGTTTTGCACATATGCACTCCTAAATTGCGCATATATTGTGGGATTGCGCATGCATGCTGCGAAATGGCGCATTCATGTACTTTGCGCTTTTGTATCCGGAATGTGCGCATTTGTATGTTTTGTGCATTTGCTCTAATAAGTTGCGCATTCATTCTGAGGTTGTGCATATGCTCTGTGAGTTTGTACATATGATTATCATTGCGCATTCGAGTTATGACATAGCGCATATGTAGGGAAATTGCGCATTTGCACTAATAGGTTGTGCATGTGCCAGAATGGTACATACGTGACAGGGAGTTGCACCTTTATGGTGAAATTGTGCTTTTGCCGCCTGCATTTGCACACTTGTACTATTAGGCACATCAGTTTAACTTAACAAAATTAACCCAATTGGCATCCTGAGCGATGCGTCAATTGACTAGCGATCTCCGAGATTGCTGAGAATCTAGTCGAGAGATGATATGATGTTTTGATTAATTTGATATGTTGAGCCAATGATAGGGAAATGGCGAATGTGCCACCTGTAGGCCAATCAGTTGCCTTAACAAAATTAACCCAATTGGCATCTTGATCGATGCGTCAATTGATTAGTGATCTATGAGATTGCTGAGAATCTAGTCGAGAGATGATATGCTGTTTTGATTAATTTGATATGTTGAGCCAATGATAGGATAGCTTGATTGCTTGGAGTAGGTTGTCGATATGGATTTGGATTTTTGCTAACAGTATGCGTTTCTTGGTTGTAGGAGGATATTCGGAATGTGTTGACATCACGAGAGTTGTTCCCATTGCAGTTGTTGCAGTGGTATATGCTGACTGAGATGGAGCGGGAGGCTTTAGGTGCTATGGGTTTGTATCATGTGCTCTTTATGCCCGAGGTTCACATGAACCGGGCGATGGTGACTGCTGCCATGGAGCGATTCCACATTGAGGATGGGACCTTCCATTTTCCGACGGGAGAGATGGCCATTACTCTGGAGGATGTGTATCGGATTCTGCACCTCCCAATTCAGGGAGAGTTGGTTGAGTATGAGCCATAGCGTGGTGCTGGGCTAGAGGAGTGTAGACAGGTTTTTGATGATCTTGAGTTGGCAGGGGAGGAGATCTCATGGCAGGACATGCATGACTGTTATGACTACTTCCCAGGCATAGTGGCTGGACTGATGGTGGCGTAGTATGCCCCAATAGGAGAGCGCATGGCTTCCCCATTAGTTGGGGATGGGTGTTGGAGAGTATGATCATCGGCGGGACCTAGTATGCATGGGGTGTGTGCGTGCTTGCCCACCTATACTGAGACATGCATCAGGTAGTGTATCACCGAGGCTCTGGGTTAGCCACAGGTGGGTCATTCTTATAGTTTTGGTTGTGGGAGCACATTGCGATCATGCAGCTGATCTGCGTATTTCATAGGCAGAGGGGTGAGCCTTATTGTTACGGTTATGCAGGTGTGATTTCCCAGCACAGGTTGGGGAGGCTTAAGTACTGGAGGCATGCCTTTGATGGAGTGGATGCAGTTGTCTGGTGGCCATACATTGACTGCGAGGTATGGGATGACGAGGCAGATGAGCTCCCCTATTGTTTCCAGACGAGGTGGCTGATTGGCCGGACTTGGTTTATTTTGGAGCGGCAGATTGTCAGCTGAGTGCAGAGATAATTTGGCCGAGTTTAGGGCAGACCACAGGGAGAGGCCCGTTTTGCCAAGACATACGCCGAGCGGTATAGGTGGGGTCCTGTGGCCTCCTATGAGGAGACATTGGCCGATTTTTAGCATATTCCTTATGCAGCCTAGCCGATGCGGAGAGATATAGTGGACGCTGGCATGACGCCAGACTATGAGGAGTGGTTTTCTGCACATCCGTTTCCTCGCTACTCAGGTCCTGGAGAGGTATCTCCTCATATTGATGAGGGTGACTCAGACAGAGGTGGTGGAGGTGGTGGGGGGAGGGGTGGATAGTGGAGGAGGAGGAGAGATGATGGAGAGGAGGAGAGGCAGAGGCAGAGGCAAAGAGTCAGAGAGGGCCTCGTGGGGTAGTAGCCAGTTGCAGGATAGGCACAGGCTTAGGTAGAGGTGTTAGTGGCAGTGTCAGGGCAGATGCCGCCGCCTCGGCAGGTGGCACAACTGATACATGGACAGGTGCCAGCGCAGCAGGTGGCACAGGCTGAGCATGTTCCACAGCCTGATGCGCAGCAGCAGGTTCTGGTTTCTTTATAGACCCAGATTAGGTAGCTGAGGGCTCATCTGAGAGTGGCAGAGTCACGACGGGATGCAGACGTGACTCAAATATCCAAGTTGAGCAGGGAGAGAGATGCAGCCTTAGCTAGTACGCGTGTTGCGATAGCAGAGCGAGATGTAGCCATGATGGTCATGGGTACTGATGAGACCACTAGCTTCATGATGGCATAGTTATAGCAGGCACAGGCCTAGATAGTGCAATTGCAGAGTGATCTGACTAGAGCTCAGGCATAGACTCAATATTACTGGGGGTTATATCACGGTGCTGTGCCAGTGAGTCAGAGAGTTGCGACCTTCCAGAGCCAGTCAGGGGCGGCACAAAGAACAGGTGGGTCTAGGTCTGTGGGCTCAGTGAGGGGTCCACCACTGTCAGGGGGGATAGAGGACCAGCCAGTGTAGGGAGCAGTGTTCTGCGATAGCAGGGTTAGATAGACCCAGATACTTGTAACAATTTTTTGTTTGCTCGCATTGTAGCACATTTTTGATAGATGGCTGAGATAGCCAACATATGTACTTATTATTTTCTGAGACATGTATCACCATTTGCTATATGTATACATTTATGGCATGGCTCTGGGTTTGGACAGAGATCTTGAGATTTTGTACATTTGGACATGCGTTGGATGTTTATATGATGATTTACCTATTTGATGGTCTATATGTATGTGTTTCTGACATTTTATATGCTATGGATGCACTTGGATGTTATGATGTGTTTGTATATGTTATGCAGACTAGATGGATGTTTAGAATGCTTTTGAGTTATGCAAATGCTAATGTGTATGGATATGGTTATGCAGTTTGATATGTATGTGACCTATGTTTTTGATTTTCTTTTGATATGAGGTATGGATGCATAATGTATATGTATGATCTAAAATGTATGGAAATTTGATCTCATGGATTTATTATGTATGCAAATGATGTAATCATGCGAAATGACTATCTCATGTGATGTGATATGCAACTTATATGCTATGTGTTTGATATGTCCAGATGTCCAGATATACTCAATCGACACAGAGATGGTATAGACGAATGGAATAGAAGAAGATATGGAGAAATACTGACTTTTGTTTGTGATATACTGCAGGGTTTGCATTATTGTGCGGATGATATGGAGTTGTTGGAGAGGAGATGGATGCGGATATGGATTTGTCATCTTCGCAAGTCTTTTGCTTTCATCATCAAGCACTTTTTGGTATTTTTTGCTTTTTTGAAATGTGGTAAGAGAATACAAGCATCTAGGTATGATTAGACTGAGATGACCTGAGTATGTCTTACATGGATTTTGATATAGCAAGTTGATACAAGCATCTAGTCAAACTTGAATCTAGATGACCTAAGTACTTCTTGCATTTCACCAGACAGGGATTGCCCTTTTTCATGTTTAGACCTCGGAGTCCTCGATGATCTTTTGCCGATCATGTCGTTAGACAAAAGTCATCACATTACTAAAGTTTAATTCACAAGCAGTAGACAAAGAAAATAATCATGCCCCCATCATAGCATCTCTAGCTTTTGGCATCCTCGAGTAGCATAGGAAGACATAATGGACGAAAATTCAAGACATTGTAAGTTAACCTGTTCACAAAACATTCTTGCATTAGGTGTGTCTTTTGCCATAATTGATATAGAACCATTTTGAGTGTTTTGATATGGTGCTCTGCTTTGTGTTTGTTTTGGACAGGTTGATGGTATGCGTCGAGAACTTTGTTCTAGGTGTCTAGTGAAAGTATCACAATCCGTTATTGGGATCTCCTTTCAGAACGATGGCATTCATGAATCCAAATCTGTAACTAGGTCAAGGAGTTGCCCCCAGTTTTAGACTAGGATCAACTTATTATGGGCGATAGGACAACAGACATGGATGGATGGACCCTAAAGGACTGACCTAGTGCCTCGGGGGCTCATTGCTAAATGGCCTTGCCTACGTGATGATGCAGAGGCAATGTAGTTCAGGGTGAACCCTGATGGACCTAAGACCTAGGCGACAGTGAAGATGCAGAAATGGTATGGACCCAGACAGACAGAAGGATGAGACATGGAGTGGATGGGACAGTGGAGCCTCGGGGGCGCATTGATAATGGCCTTGCCTACCTGATAGCTCAGAGGCAACATATTTTGGGAATTGGTTCAAAGGACTGGTTTAAGAGGAGTGATATGAAGGACACAAGAGATATGAAGTCGGAATAGATGGAGGAAGTGGTTTGTCGCAGATAGCGCCTATTTACCAGGTTTTCACCACTTACTTTTTATTTGCATGAGAAGCCAATAAGTACACATGATGCCTGTTTGCCAGGTTTTCACCATAGGATGATTTTTTTGTTATTTTCTCAATTTTTTTGATATTTTTGTTATGTTTTTGATCACTTTTGATTTTTTCAGGACTCCCTTACATCGGGGTTTTTAGGTATAGAACTTGCGAAGGTCCATGCTGTTGATAGGATCATCGAATAGTTCACCTTCAGATGTAGCCAATTGATATGCCCCTGATCCATAAGTTGTGATGACTACATAGGGACCCAGCCAGTTAGGTTCAAATTTTCCTTTCTTTTCACGATCTTGTTGATTTCTTGGATTTTCTCTTAGGACTAGGTCGCCAACCTGGAAGACCCAGGGCTTTACTTTGTGATTGTAGCTTCTGGCCATGCGTTGCTGTTATGCTTTCAGGTGATTAAAGGCCTGTTGCCTTCATTCTTCGAGCAACTCTAACTCTTGGAGTCTGGTTACTCTGTACTCTTCATCTGATATGAGGCCTTTTAATGAGACTCGCAATGATGGGATCTCGACTTCAATGGGCAAGATAGCTTCAGATCCATAGACTAGGGAGTATGGGGTTGTACCTGTGGGTGTGCGGATGCTTGTTCGATAGGCCCACAGCGCGGGATTCAGTTGGACATGCTAGTCACGGCTAGCATCATTGACAGTCTTTTTTAGGATTTTTAGAATGGTTTTATTTAATGCCTCAGCTTGGCCGTTACCTTGTGGGTAGTAAGGAGTGGAGAAGCAGTGCTAGATATGGAATTTGTCGCATAGTTCCTGACATCTTGGTTCTAGAAGGGTCGTCCATTATCTGTGATAATTGATGAAGGGACACCATAACGACAAATGATGTAGTTCAGGATGAACGAGGCAATCTGTTTGCCTGTGATGTTGGCTAGAGGCACGGCTTCAATCCACTTCGTGAAATATTCCATGGCAGTGATAATGAATTTATGGCTGCATGAGGAGGGAGGGTGGATCTTGCCCACTAAGTCGAGTCCCCACTGACATAAAGGCCAAGGAGTCGTCAACTCTTGTAGCTCTTGTGTTGGCGCATGTATCAGGTTCCCATGGATTTGACACTTTGTACATTTCTTTACAAACTGATGGGAGTCTTGTTCCATTGTTGGCCAATAGTATCCCACGCGTATGAGTTTTTTGGCTAAGGTAGGGCCACCAGAGTGAGTTCCGCATATTCCATCATGTATTTCGCTTAGAGCAGTTTGATATTCCTCTCTATCTAGACACCTAAGGAGAGTACCATCGAGACCTCGGCGATACAAGGTGTTAGCAACAATGGCATACCGGGATGCCTGCTGAATGAAGGTTCTTTTTTGGTTATGGGATAGGTTAGGTGGGAGTGTATTCTCTTTTAGATAGGTAAATATTTTACCATAGAGAGGGGAATCGGTTCCTACGATGTGGCATATGATATGGGCATCTGAAGTGTCATAAGTAGGACAGGAGACTGGCTCTACTAAGAACTCATACTGTGTTTGATTGTCTAGAATGAAAAGAAGAGATGCGATTGTAGCCATGGCTTCTGCAGCTTTATTCTCGATCCTTGGTATCTGTTCAAATGATATCTGGATGAAATAATCCTTGAAGTCATCTACCATGCGTTTATAAGGAATTAGTTTCTCATCCTTCATTTGGTAGTCATCATTTACTTGGTTGATGACCAGTTGGGAGTCACCATAGACTTGAAGCTCCTTGATGTTCCACTCAACTACCAGCTTGATACCGATGACTAGAGCCTTGTATTCTACTACATTGTTAGTGCAAGGGAACATTAATCTGTATGACTTTGGAATAGTATCGCCATTAGGCGTGATCAACAAGATACCTGTCCCTGATCCATGCTGAGTGTAGGAGCCATCAAAGTACATTTTCTAGTTTGCTGTGCTGACGTGGAAGATAGACTCATCTAGAAATTCAAAGCTTAGGGGGTTATCATCCGTTAAAGGTGCCTCTGCTAGTTGATCTACAAGCACTTGTCCTTTTATCACTTTTCTATCCACATATTCTATGTCAAACTCACTGAGAAGCATGACCCATTTTGATAATCTACCTGTTAAGGCCACCTTATTGAGTAAGTATTTCAGTGGGTCGATCTTTGCCACCAGTTTAACAGAGTGTGATAGCATGTAATGTCTCTATTTTTGCAAGGCAAATACAACAACTAGACATGCTCTTTCTATTAGTGTGTACTGCAACTCATATCCGACGAGTATTCGACTAATGTAGTAGATAGCCTGTTCCTTTCCATCATAGTTTTGTTGAGCAAGGAGAGCTCCTAGAGCCGTTGGTGTAGCTGAGATATATAGTAATAGAGGCTTGCCTTGAATTTGTGGCATTAATACTGGTGGCTTCATTAGGTATTCCTTTAGCTGTTGAAAAGCCTGCTTGCATGACTCGTTCCATTTGAAAGATACATTTTTGTGCAGCAGATGAGAGAATGGGTGGCACTTATCTGCCAGTTGGGAAATGAACCATCTAATAGACTATAGTTTTAGGAGGTGGCATCTCCATTATGGCCTTCACCTTAGTGGGGTCAACTTCGATACCATTGGCAGATACTATGTAGCCCAGTAGCTTTCCTCATGTAACCCTGAACACACACTTTTTTGGATTAAGTCACACATTGAACTTCTCCAGTCTGTTAAAGATCTTGTCTAGTACTGCTAGATGTCCTTCTCTTGTGAGAGACTTTGCTAGAATGTCATCGACGTAGTCTTCCATTATAGTATGCATCATATCGTGGAAGATCGTTGTCATGGCTCTCTGATATGTTGCCCCAGCATTTTTTAGACTGAATGGCATGACGCACTAGTAGTAGGTGCCCCAAGGACATGTAAATGTAGTTTTGTGTTGGTCTTCTGGTGCAATCTTTATCTAGTTATATCCTGAGAAATTGTCCATGAGTGACAGCATGGTATGACCTGCCGTGAGATCTACAATCATGTCGATGTTGGGCAAGGGGAAGTCATCTTTCAGACAAGCTTTGTTTAGGTCCCTGAAGTCACTACAAATTCTAACCTTGCCATCTGGTTTGGCTACTGGTACGATATTTGAAATCCATTCGGGATAGTCTATGGGTTTGATAAACCTGACATCTAGCAGTTTCTTCAGTTCTTCTTTCACCATGAGAGCCACCTGCGGATGCATTTTTCTGAGCTTCTGTTTAACAGGCTTAGCTCCTAGAGCCAAAGATAAGTGATGCATGATGAGATTTGGATCAAGCCCTGGCATGTCGGCGTATGTCCATGCAAAGTTGATCTATTTTCTTCTGAAGAACTCTGTAAATGCTGGTTTTTCCTGTTCTGTTAGAGCCTTTGCCATGTGGACCATTCTGGGATTATCACCTGTGTTGACATTGATCACTTCCATCGGTTCTATCAAGATCGATGATCTTTCTTGATGTGTTAGATTGGGAAGAGGGTCAAGCCTTCCATCCTTCGGTGCCTCAGAGAGGTTTTCACCGTTGGATGCATCTTTCTTTTTACTATTTTAAGGATCTAACACTGCCGCAGAGCAGTTTTCACCATTAGATCATTCTTTTATTTTGATGTTTTTGTGATTGAAAGGCTTGGCGCTCTCTCCAAAATAGGACTGCATGTTGAGTTCTATAGCATAGCCAACTCTGTGGTTGCCTGCAGGTATGTGATCTCTAAGCTCAAGGTAATCAATGATCACGTCATCATTTTCGAAGGTGTCTAGTTTAGGGGTGGTGCCTTCGAGGTCCCAGTCTATAAGTTCGGGGTGTACCAGAGGTAAGGGGTCATGCGGTTGGTTGGATTCAACAGAGTTGATGGTAAGGACAGAATTGTTGAGGGAATGAACAAAGTCTGCGATGGTACTCACTAGTAGGGGATCCGTCGAGGGAGGTATCATTCTTTCCTCGCGATTGTCACTATTGTCATTATGCAGAACAGACTCTAGCGGTCTAGCTCTTAGACCTTGTCTCTCATTTGCAGGGGTTGGGTCATATTCGTGGATAACGTCAATATCCTTTTCATCACAAGACAGCTCAGAGAGGCTATCCCACTCATACTCATTAGAATCTATTTCACTCCCTAGTTGCATCCTCTGAATTTGTTCAACCATATTGTTAGTGGCTACTTCTATTTGTTTTTCCTTATTTTTGTTGCTTCTTGGTGCTCCAGTGTAGCCTAGCCCTGTAGTGTCTCAGGCTATTAAGGTATGAGGTTGGATGGGTTCAGTGATGCCATCCTTTCTTGATCCAAGTGGACCGTGTCCTTCATATCCCATTTTCTGTAGTATTTGGTAACCTTGTCCATACTATTTTGTTGGTACAGTGGGATGATCATGTGGCATTGAGGAGCTAGCTTCATCTTTGTACAGCCATTGTAGGACATCTTTTTCATCACTTTCATCTTCTAGGCTTCCCCATTTCACAAATGGTCCTTTGGTTGGCTTCTTTGCTATGGGTGTTTTTAAGATACATCTCCCATAAGATCGAGGAGATAGAGGCAATTGTGCCAAGTAGAGGGACTGAGATACCATGTACTCACCCAAACCTTTATCTTTGAGTTGGAGTTTAGGTGGAGGTGCCCCTAAAGAAGAAGCCAGTGTAGCTGGATCAACATGAGATGACAAGGATGCAGAAGCACGATTGTTAGGGATTACAATGTCTGGTTTGGACTGAATGGAGTTGCAGTATTGATAGGGGTTAGGATCGCCTAGGATGGTGATCTCTTGTCCTTCATGTGTGAACTTGATGCATTGATGGTATGTAGAAGGTACTGCTTCCAAAGCGTGTATCCATGGTCATCCCAGAAGAATGTTGTATGCTAATTCCATGTCAAGGACTTGACAAGCCACATCTTTCACTATGGGGCCCACTCTAATTGGTAGAGTAACAATTCCCTTAGATGTTCTTTCTTCCTCATCATAGGCTTTTATGGTGATTTTTCTTTTCGGATCTATAGCCTTCTCCGAAAACCCTAATGTAAGGACTAACTTCAACGTGCAGATATTCAAACCAGCCCCTCCATCGATTAGGACTCTTTTGATCTTGTGCTTGTGTATGAAAGCTTCAATGTGAAGGGAGGCGTTATGGGGTTGAGTGATAGACATATCATCCTTCTCAGTGAATGATAGGGAGTGTGGTGAGGTGATGTTACCGACCATGTTTTGGAATTGTTCTTCAGTTACGTTCGTGGGAACAGAGGATTCTGCTAAGGCTTTGTCGAGTATGGACCTATGAGAAGGAGACAGACGCAGAAGTTCTAACATGGAGAAGTGTGCAGGTGTTTTGTGGAGTTGATCCACGATACTGTATAGACTCGATGGAGGAGCGGAAGCTCCTCTAAGGGTGACTCTGTTACTACGGGTAGTAACATTGCAGTTTGGATTCTTGTTGATAGTGATCATATTAATGTGTGAGTCACTTTCATAGATATGGTTAACAACGTAGTCATATCTGATATTTGTGTAATTTGCGTTGTTAGAGCCACGATTATTTCTATTGGGAGGACCTCCTTGCTCGTAGTTAGGAAGAGGATCCTTGAATGCCTGATGATCGTTGTTTGAGGTATGTCCGTTAACAAATATCTTGTTTTGATCTATTAAGTCTTGGACTATGTATTTGAGTGTGATGCAATCATTGGTCTTGTGCCCCCTATTTCGGTGGTATCTGCAAAAGTCATTGTCATTCCACCAATGGGGTTTGACCTTTGGTTCGTACTCTTGTGTAGAGGGAAGAGTTATGAGATTGTCGGTGATTAGCTTCCGCAAGGCAGTTTCTAATGTATCATCCAAAGGTGTGAACTTTCTTCTAGGACGAAAGTTGCTGAACCTAGATTCGGTATTTCTTGGTTTGTTTTGCGGGGGGGCATTTGATAGGTTGAAAATTGGTTGTTTAGTTGCCGCATTTTTGGCATCCACCACCCTGTCATTCACAATGTTCTTGTTTTTTGTCTAGAATCTAGGTTTGTCATTGTTGGTGTTGGTATTGGGAGAGTCTTTGTAGAGTTTGATTTGGCCCTTCATGATGAGAGCTTTCTCTATGATGAGGCCCATTTCAATGACCTTGATAAAAGATGTAGGACATTGGATTTGGATGTGGTAACTTAAGTCTGTTTGCAGATTGTGGACAAACATCTCTAGCATCTATTTCTCTGGTATTTGGTGTGGGCACTTGCTTACCAATTGTCTCCATCTCTGTAAGAAGGCAGCAAAAGATTCTCCTCCTTTCTGTTTGGTGTTACAGAGATCCAATATTGAGATGTCATTCTCAATATTGTATGAGAAGTGGGTGACAAATTGGTTGACAAGTTCATTGAATGTCTTAATACCAGGTGTCAGTTTAGAGAACCAATCCATGGCTTGTCCTCCCAAGCTCCGTGGAAATAGTCGCATAAGGTAAGTGTCGTTATGTGCGACCTCTAGACAAGCAGCATTGAACTCTTTGATATGATCTCTTGGATCACCCTTCCCTTGATACTTGTTGAATTTAGGCACCTCAAATCTTGAGGGGAAGGGAATCATGTTTAAGGACCTATCAAAAGGATACAGTGAAATATCCTCTAGGGTGTAGTTTTTGGTCGATGTTCTTGCTTTTATATCTAAAATTTCTTGTTTGAGAGCTTTGACGTCTTGGTTTATAGGCTTAGGGCATCTAAGGAGTCAATTGTTGTTTTTCTCTTTTCTACAGGTATTTCACCTTGTCTACTTCCTTCAAGGATTCTCTCTTCGTTAGCTTCTTTGAGAGCTTCCACGTCATAATCCTTAGGGAGTTTGGCTCCTATACTTGCTAGATATAAAAAGTATTTTGATGGATCTTGGGCAAGCACCCCTTCAAGTAGTCGTTGAGATTTTTGGTCATGCTACATGTGAAGGATCTCGTCCATGGAAGGTTGTTCGTCATTGTTATGACCGTCAAAAATACTTTTTTCTGCCATTTCTAACTGCTTTTGTTTTTGTAATCTTGTCAAGACCATGCAAGGTGGTAAAGAGATGGGATGGAGTGAGATTGGAAGATTTTAGATCTAGATGGTGTCAAACAAGGTAGGTATACAAAAGCGATAGTTTAAGTAGGGATGTTATAAATCCGCCTACTTGATATTGACTAGCCTTTGCACAATCTACTAGTGGAGTTCCGATAGAGAAGAATAAGTAATCCTTGATACTTGGAGGCTCACTAGGTCTTGTTTGAGATTTGATTTTGATCAAGAAAATTTGACTATAATCTTTTTGGAAACTTGGAAAAAGATTTGGCAAAATTTTGGATGAGTAAGTAGCTATGGTGCGGATGGTGGATTTTGCAAGGTCTTTGATCAGATTTTGAAAACTAGATCAAGTTTAAACTGGTTTTTGAAAAATATTTTGACAAATTCTCTTTGGAAGATACTGGATTTTTGCTCTCAGATTTAAATGCGCAACAACAAGAGGTATATGCGCAACAGGTCGACACGTATACGCAACACTGGTCTTTTCAAATGTGCAAAGACAAAGTTCAAATGTGCAATTATGACATATGCATAGAAAGTCAGTTCAAATGCGCAAAACGTCGGTATATATGCGCAATTCTGGCTATTTTTTGTGTTTTTCTCTGATTTTTGGAATTTTTGAATTGTTTTTAGGATTTTCAATGTTTTTGGTTTTGGAAAATTTGGTGTTTTTGATGAAGTTGATGTTCAATTATGGAAAAAAGCATAGCAAACACATAGAAGTTTTCCATGATTTTTATCTTTTTATATATTTTTTTGTATTTTTGGGACTATTATGACTCAAAACACAAGTACAACTTAGGCAAGATGGGACAATACTTGTTGAATCCTCTAGCTGTGCCACTCAAAGCATGTAGCTTCAGGATCTGGTAGCATCGGCTCCCCTCCATGGCACTCACTTCTCATGCATACCAGATCCGAGTTTCCTTAGGCTCGTACCCACACCGAACCTTAGGATTGTCCCTGCTACCTCTACTAAGCGTCACTTGAATCGAGGCCGCTTCAAGGGCTCTGCCCTTTGCATCAACAAATAGGGGTTTTTGGCTTTCTATACAATTGGTTCTTAGATAGGGCAACCGTTTGAGTGGTTACACATGCGACGGCACTACTCTTCGTTATGGAGTCTCCCAGCCTTAAAGGGTTGCGCCTATGAGGGTTTTGGGGGAGGTTAGCCGTCGGTGTAACACAGCAGCACTTGTTGCTTGAGGTTTTCACCCCAAGCACAATTTATTTTAAGTGGCTTGGAAGGGCCTGGCTTTAGCCTGTTACCACTCAGGGTCATTCCCACTTGGACAAGTGTGCATCCAAGGGCAGGCCCCCCTAAAGGATTAACAAAAAGAATGACAAGTCTGGCACTTTGATCACCCAGTTAAGGGGAGAGCATAAGCCTATTGTCATTTGCAAACACAGAATACAGTTGTTCACCCAACCTAGTTAAAATAGAAAAACTAAATGGGCTAAGCTAATTTGTGCACTCACATGATAGTTAACTTGACAAGTGATTAATCATAGCATTGTTCTTTTCCTGTTTGTTAACTTTGAAAGTGATTAATCATAGCATTGTTCTTTTCCCATTTGTTAACTTTGAAAGTGATTAATCATAGCATTGTTCTTTTCCCGTTTGTTAACTTTGAAAGTGATTAATCATAGCATTGTTCTTTTCCCATTTGTAGAAGATAGCAGTGATTAAACTAGAAAGCAAATCCACCATGCAAGATAGCAATTTGGTCCAATTACTTCCTTCCTAATTAGGGACTATGTGTAGTTTTGTCATGAAATGCATTTTGATTACTTCACCCCTAGTTAGGCTAGATAAACTAAGCAAAATATCTAGATGACCTAATCCAACCACTACTCCTACAAAACTGACGTTAGCTCAGTATGCAAAGATCAAAAACCATACAATAGCAAAGCAGGGAACAGATGCGCAACACTGCAGCCTGAATGCGCAGAAACAGGGAGTGTATGTGCTTGCTAAATAAATGCACAAATACAGAGGACGAATGCGCAATCTTACGAGGTATATGAGCAAGAGTAGTATATGTGCAAAAATAGAGGACAAATATGCAACTTTACAGAGTGAGTGCGCAAATCAGACGGATGCGCATCAATACAGAGTATATGCGCAAATTAGGTTTAGTTTCTATAGTCAGGATTGTATGCGCAACTGCAGCGTACAAATGCGCAATATTGTTGTATGCGCAACTGCAAAAGATGATTGTGCAACTATGGAGTACAAATGCACAAAATGGTCGTATGCACAGCTGCGGAGGATAAATGCGCAACTGTGGAGTGTGAATGTGCAAAACTACTGTCAGAAACCTGTTTCTTCACCTTTTTTTCCTGCACGGACCTACAAAAGAAACCTGCACGAACCTGCGACTGAAAACACTCATTTTTTGATTAGTAAAGGGGCAAGGGCCCCACAGTGGGCGCCAAAATGTGAGGGGGAGAATGAGAGTTAGTTTCAAATGAATAAAAACACAACAAAAACCCAAACATCAATAGAATGTGAAGATAAAGAGGAATCAAACCAAAGAAGTAGAAATACTTACAAAACCCATTTACCTGTCATTTTCCATTGTTGCCTATCTTGCTTTGATCTTGATTGAAGCCCTCAAAAGCTCTTTTCAGCTTGCTTGCTTGTTTGAAGATGCCAAAGGAACAATGGCTATTGATACTTTGTGTAATTGAAGATGAGCTTCAATACCCAATAATGGAGGATACTTGGAAAGTGGAATGAGAGAATTTTGAGTATAGATTTGATGCAATAATGAATCCTTTAAATGGCTTAGAAGAGGGTTCTATTTATAGAATTTGTGAAAATAGAATGGAGGGTGAGGATTAACAGATGAGATCAATGGCTAGGAATAAAAGTGAATCTTTAATTCATAATGGGTGAATTAAAAATATTTTATTTGAAAATAGTGGATTATGACAATTGAATTAAATATTCAATTGTTGGGAAGAGTGGCGAACATTTGAATTAAAAATTCAATTGTTGGGAAGAGTGGAGGATAATGGGAAACATTTGAATTAAGAATTCAATTGTTGGGAAGAGTGGAGAATAATGGGGAACATTTGAATTAAATATTCCATTTGTGAAGGCTAGTGGGGAACATTGAATTAAATATTCCATTTGTGAAGGATAATTGATTTAATGATTTATTTTGGAAAATGGAGGAAATTAGCTGATTAAATATTAGGAATATTTAATTATATGTGCAACATGGTGAGGTGGAAGTGATGAGGTGGATTGATGAGGTGGATTTGATGAAGTGGATTTTTAGGGGATTTTAATTGATGTGAGATATAAGAAGAATTTAGGGAATTTAATTAAATAAACTGACTTTATTTAATTATGGGATAATGAGCCAATTAACTAAATGTATAACATTTATTTAACTGCCAGAAGAAAATAAGAATTAAGATAAATATTTAATATTTACTTAATTTGACCCGAGCCAATTTTAGGTGTATACAGAAGGCATTGATTTTGAGGAGACTTTTGCTCCAGTAGCTAGGATGGAGGCAATTAGAATGTTCCTTGCCCTTGCTACTCACAAGAACTTCAAGGTATATCAGATGGATGTCAAGTCAACATTTCTGAATGGTGACCTAGAGGAGGAGGTTTACATTGAGCAACCAGATGGTTTCTAGATATCAGAAGATCTAGACATGGTATGCAGACTCAAGAAGGCTTTGTATGGGCTCAAGCAAGCACCTAGGGATTGGTATGCAAGATTTGAGATGTCCATGATTGGTGAAATGTTTTTCTTCCTTGGACTTCAAATTTCCCAGCTAGATGGTGGTATCTTCATTTCTCAAGCTAAGTATGTCAAAGAATTGTTGAAGAAGTTTGGTATGGAGGATTCAAAACCAATGAGTACTCCCATGGTCACTAGATGTCACTTGAGCAAAGAAGACGAGTCTCCAGAGGTAGATCAGACTACCCATAGGTCTATGATTGGAGCACTATTGTACTTAATTGCTTCTAGACTTGACATTATGCATGCGGTATGTGTGGTTTCCAGATATCAAGCCAATCCTAAGAAAACACATGAGATGGTAGTGAAAAGGATATTCATATACTTAAAAGGAACTCCTAACTATGGTCTATGGTATCCAAAAGGTAATGATTTTGATTTGAGGATGTTGACTAGGTTGGTTGTGTTGATGATAAAAGAAGAACAAGTGGTCGTGCTTTCTTTATAGAAAGCAAATTGGTTTCATGGTAGAGTGAGAAGCAAGATTCAGTGTCCTTATCTACTACAGAGGTAGAGTATATTGTAGCAGCCTCCTTCTATACACAAGTGTTATGGATGAATCAAACTCAAGAAAGATATCAAGGTAGTGTATGATAAGCCTATTCCTATTTTATGTGATGATACAAGTGCTATCAATATTTCCAAGAATCTAGTGATGCATTCCAGAACTAAGCACATAGTAATCAGGTATCACTTTTTGAGAGAGAAGCTTGTAGACAAGGAAGTGAAGTTGGAATATGTCCCAACAAAGGATCAAATTGCAGATATCTTTACAAAGGCTCTTGCAAAAGACATTTTTGAGGATCTCCGGCAGAGGTTAGGGGTAATTGCCCCTCCCTCTTCTTGCTAAAGATGCATAGTGGTGCATTTGTTCAGAGGGAGTTCATATCTTGGACTGATGATGGCTACCTCTTAAGGGGAGCAGGTAGTGGTAACTGATGATAGGGGGAGCTTGCATGAAAAAGTTTAGAGACATATGGTTGCTAATAAAAATGGGGAGAATGAGCAGGTATTGGATCCCTTTTTCCTTGATGTCAAAGGGGGAGAGAGTCTAAGGGGGAGTATATGTTGCCATCAATGACAAAGGGGGAGATTGTTGGCCATATGAGTTGTCATTAATGTCAACATAGCATACATAACATACAATGATGCATACACTAAAGTCAACACTATCAAGAAAGTACGATATTATTCATGGTTGCATATTCCTAAGAAAGAGAAAGCTCATGATTGGAGGTCATAAAAGCTACAATCCTAATCAAAGTAGAGTTGGGTTTGAAGCCTTATTAATATGGGAATTAGATGCACTAAGAGAATCTGATATTAAGAAAAGATGCCTGATGGCTTGAAGCATACTGTATGATCTATCCTACTGATCCTGAATTGTGTGTGGTAATGCAATGAAGGGTTGGCCTCTGGAAGTAGGTGATAGGTTTTGGTTCAGAATGTTTGCTCTTTGAAGACTATCCAGAAGATTATTTCACATTTTCATCATTATACTTTTGAGCTTCTACAGTTTGGAACATAGCTTCATATAGTGTTACTTTATGTTGTTTTGCAAGTTTCATGATGTTTTGATCACCAGAAGGATGTTTTTCTGCTGACATTGGTTTTGTGAAGGTGTCTCTGACATTATAATGGAATGCTTCGCATTCCTCCATAGTTGTATATGTGGCTATGTAGTTCTGAGATTGTGTCAAAAGGTACTATTTCTAAAGTGTCAAATCATATTTCCTTCCGTAGTGAAAGTTATTTATGATAGAACACCAAAATGTGCTCTGGAAGAATGGTGCAATATTGAAGACCCATTTGAATGCTCCACATTTCTCTGGAAGTGAATGATTGACCTTACAATTTTGTGAACATGTTCTTGGGTGTGCATGGCATGCCCTTTATTGTTTCAAGATTCTTGGTGATCCACAACTTAGTTTTTTAATTGACATCATGGTGCAGTGTGCTCTAAATAACAGAGTGTTTGCAAAGTAAATGTTTGAAGTTGTGCGACACAATTCTTTAATGTGCGATGGCAAAGGAGTGTATGGGGGTGTTTTATGAGTAATGTGAACTCATCTAGAAAAGTTTCATGAAGATATTTCTTATTTCCTGTACTACACAAGGTTTACAAGTTGATATGGTTATTATAATTCAAATCTTCATGTGCTTTTCTTAAAGCTATCCTATTTTCAAATGAACGGAGTGTACAAAAGTCATTCCTTGGTGTTTGAAGCTATGAAGGATGTTTTGAACCTGGTTAAGCAAGTGTTGGGATCTGCAAGGCTTGAATTTTCTGCTAGTGTAGTGTGTTGTTTCAATTAGGACCTATCTTCTACACGTTTCATATTGTGTGTTGTCTGGCCGACTTGTAAATGCATTTTTCATGTTGTATCTGGCTGACAAGCAATGTAATCAATGTAATATCATGTACAAATAGTGAATCAAATTGAGTTAGAAAGGCATGATTGCAAGATGATGAAAAAGATTTGCAAGCAGATAAAAGAAGAATAAATGTATTATTGATGTGCGACTATGGGAGAAAGAGTAGATGTTGTTGATATTGTCCAGATTCATCTTGAAGACATATTTGTGATAGTGATCAAGTATAGAGTGTGTCTGATTGATCATATCTTCAAAAGAAAGTGTGTGGAGGTAGAAGTGTAATCATCAAAGGTGTGATCTTCAATGACAGTTTTTAGATAGTAAGAAAAGACTATTATACTGCAATCTTTTGTATTCTCATTTTAAGGAGTAGATGCTTCCTTGGGAGTGACCCTAAAATAAAGTCATCAGGGAGTAGATGCTTCCTTGGGTGTAACCCTAAGTCAAAGTTACTTAGGGAGTAGCAGCTTCCTTGGGTTAAAGCCCCTAAAACAAAGTTATTATTTGAGCTTCATATATTGTGAGTTAATCATCACCGTGGTTTTTCCCTTCTAGGGTTTTCCACGTATATTTGGTGTTATGTGTTGATGTGCATTGTGTTATTCTTTCATGCTCATGTTAATGCTGCAATACTTAAGGTTTAATCTTCTCTGGATAAGTTGAATTTGTTGAAAGTGAAATTTGGTTGTATACTGATTCACCCCCCTCTCAGTATACTTGTGTGTCTAACATGCTTGATGATCATAAGTTCACCTTAATCAACTAGGAGTAAAATGAAGTTCTAAACATGTTTATATATGCATTCCCACTAACTTTCATAATTAAAATTGAAAAGGCCAACAAAGGGAAACCTTTTAATGGTTATAAATTGACACAATTAAATTTAGGTCACGACAAAATAGGTCTGGTCTAGGGCACGGGTGCCCAAGTCTAGAGGGCTATTTTTAGTCATGATTTATCATTAAAGTGGACCCCTAAGCCTCATTTTTCATGGGTTTCAGGGGAATTTGCTCTGGGATAAGTTTTACACATGCATGATTAAATCAAGGGGACCTAGGAACTAAACTAGGTGGTAAAAAGGCCTAGGGGGACATTTGATTAATAACAAGTTCTTCATTAAACAACTCAATTGGTCATTCTCACAACCTTGTCAAAATCTAAAATAGTTTTGAGAACTATTAAAACCTCTAACAAAACTCAATAGGGTGGGAGGTTATAAAAGGGCCCTAAGTTCATTTTTGAAGCACAAAAGCCAACAAGTTACAAAGAACCTCCCACACCCACTATTTTTTGAAGCTCGCTATCTCTCACATTCAACTACTTACCTCTAACACTCTCAAGTCATGTGATAACGTAAGTGTGCTAATCCTAAAATTTAATCCACTCATATTTCTACTAAAAACATAAAATATGTCATTTGCACGTGTTTTAATCTTTGGATAACCCTACAAATCCACACCATTTCATGAAAACTGCTCAAAATTATCCTTGCTTGGATGAATCAAAGCTCCATTTAGATTTAGCATACTCAAAACAACTTGAAACCCTAACTTGCACTTTGTTCCTATTTTTAAAACCTCCCAAAATGAAATACGAGTATTAGGGGTATGAGTACATGGTCATATTGGAAACCAACCTTCTAGAGATTGGGGATACTAAATTAGGGAATATGAACCTACCCAGGTTTTGGGACTTAGCTCATACAATTAGATTCCCAATTATAGTACAATGCACTAACCTCATGTTGGCATGTGTAAAACATTACAAACTAGATACCCATGAGATCAAAACTATGGATGATATACCCATTGCTAAATTGGATGGCCCATCTCTTGGAATCACATTCAAGTTGCCATAGAGAGAAGAATATGTATAAATGAGTAAGGAAATTAGAGACCAATTTTTCCAAGAGAAAAATGATACATGCCTTACTAACATAGTGAAATATTGGATGAAAGTACCTAAAAAAAGAAAATCCCAATTACTTAAGAATGTATCTAGGTCTAAATTTAATGAGGATATCTTGGATATGGTCACCCTGGTTAATAGAATAATGGGGCATGAAGAGACTAATTCCTTTCATTACTAGATGTATCATTTCATCAAAGTGATTTTCTATGGCTAGCAATTTATTGATTGAGGAAAAATTATAAGTGATAATCTACACAATCAATTGGTCAATTTCCAAATAAACTAGAGTTTCTATATGTCTTCTTATTTATTTTATGTTATTGCAAGCATGAAGCTTGGCCATGAATAAAAACACAAGGAGTGTATGATGCCACCATGGAGGTTTATGATTTTTGCCCACAACTACAACAAAAAGTCAGCAACAAGAGTTTCAAGAGAGTAAATGATGCCTTTACAATGTTGGCAGTCAAGGAGTTAGATGGAAATGTTAGGGTAAGAATGCCACCCGAGGCAACAAACCTTGTCACAAAGTATGGGAGTTACTTTATCTAGTTCCCAAGGTTCACTTATATCAAAATTAGAGAGTTTGAAGATGTCTTGTATAAAATTCCTCGTTAGGTAAGTGACAAACTCATTCTCATTGAAGTTTGTAGGCATATAGGAGTAATAAATAAAAAGTGCAAGGAAAAGAAAAAGGTAGGTATCTCTTTCCCTATTGGCCTTAACTATTATACATGTATAACCTCTATTGGTGCTCAAAATATTGGGAGATATGTTTCAAAATTGACCATATACTTCTATGGAGCAAGGTTCCCATTTGATAGAAAAAATTATGTCAAAGAGAATTTGATGCTCAGACCTGGATATAGTCATGTTCCTTATTTAGAGGATTTTTGGGAAGATTATGAAGATGATTTCAAAGTAAGGAGAAGGGATTGGATGAGATTGACTCTAGATCAAGTGAAAGCCTTTAATTTAGGCTAAAATATGGAAGGAATTGAAGAAGATGGTGACAGGTTGTCATTAAGTCCTAACACTTTAGTTAAAAATATGTCAGTTATGTCAACCAAGTAGTGTCCAAGGCTATCTGCAATAGGGAATGGATTCGGACATCTCAACTTAGCAAAGATTTTTTGAATTTTTGAGAAAGCTTTTAATAGAATAAATCTAAACTAGAAAGCAAACAATCTTAATCTATAAAGCATTTGGACTTTAACCTAGAAAGAATATAAATTCTAAACTAGGAATCAACACATCAAATTCTATCTAAGGATTCGAAAGCAATAGGTTAATGTAAGAAAACATGAAATTTCTTAAATGTAAACTTGCACTATCAATTGTAATGAATTTATGTATTGAACATGAGCTCCAAAAATTATAGCATAACACACAAAACTTTACAAACTTCAACTTTAAAAGAAATAACTAAAACACAATATCCTGTAGGGACACAACAATACTATTCTACCATAACACGATTCAACAAAAGGTTACACTAATTTGAAATAGAACATTCACAGAACATAATTTAAACAACACAACTTCACAACATTAAAATACTTATCTATTCCTATATCCTTCAAGCGGCCAGCTCTCTTAAGATCTTCTACTAATTCAAATCACATTCATCATTTAACAACTCCAAAATTCTATTTGTATGCTCATTACTCAAAAATAAGATTACTCAGAACAAAACTTGGTTGTCCTTTTCATAGCATAACATAACATAAGATATCAACTAAACATCACCATCGCATAGTATATCATAACATAACACATCTATTTTTAGGAATCATCCCATAATCTATACTACCAAAATCTTAGATTTCAAATGGTGTATTAATGCCACTGAAGTAGTCTTCAACAGAAAAATAGACTTTAACTAAACTAGCTATCTATTAAATTCAACATATTAAAGGCTCCGAGTGGAGCCATGAAATGTCTTAAGTGTTTTCAACATAAAATAAAAGAAATTGAGAAACTGCTAGGTGGTTAGTGTTGGCTCACAATTGCCGTTAAACCAAAAGGTCAACCTATTAATTTCTGATACAAGTGTCAGAGTTAATGAATCCACGAGAGGCGGTTAGTCCATGTCACGAATCCCAAGGCTACACTGAACATGGCACCAACCTTTTAGGAGATGAAAGCACCAACTTTCCAACAATCTCCCCCCAGCATCAACCTGAGGGATTCAAACCCGTGACCTTTTGCTCTAATACCAATTGTTGGCCCATAATTGCCATTAAACCAAAAGGTCAACCTGTTAATTTCTGATACAAGCATCAGAGTTAATGAATCCATGGGAGGCAGTTAGTCCATGTCATAAATTCTAAGGTTGCATTGAACATGACACCAACCTTTTAGGAGATGAAAGCACCAACTTTCCAACTATTAGAGGTAACATAGACTAAAGTCCACGATCATGCATCTCCTAGATTTCTGGCGGCCCAGAATTCTGGTGCTGTTGACTCCAATTGCTTTCAAGTCTATTCCTTTCACTAGGCTATACTTAAAAGCCTGCATAAATACATAGATCTTTACACATGACCACATAAACATTAGTGAAAACTCCAATCAATTTGAAAACAAAGATTATACATTATTCTTTTAAAAATAAACAAATATTGCCTATAAAACTAATAAATTGGCATGGTCAATTTGGGTAGTTTGGTAACACAGGAAAGGGTTATATGGCTCATAATAAAAATGAGGTTATTTATACCTCATTAGATGGTACTAATATGATAGACCCAATCTTCACCTCTACCATCCAAACACAACCACTCCTTCCCATCAATTAGGTTGATAAAGAAGTTAAGGATATCCATGAGAGGATGCTCATTGTAATATAAAATACAAAGAGATGGCTTGATGTGAAGATTGTCAAGTGTACAACTACAAGGTCACCTACCAAAGATCACACTCCTAATATGTAAAGACCAATCCAATTAGTTAAGATAAAATAATGTTATTCCAATAAAATAATGCAGAAAATAAAAAATTTCAAAAATATTACAATACATGAAAATAACTTTCATCAATATAATCAAATAAGATATAATACATCAGCTAATCAAATAGCTTAAAAAAAAACTGTCTTTACAATATTTAGCCATATAGGCTCATACAAAATATCATTGCACCATACAATGCCTTTGATACCATACCATATCTTGACACTGAATATGGTAGAGAGAGAGCATCATCAAGATGATTTACCACCTAGAAACGAGGCTCATGCCTCCTTGGTCTTACTCCTAAATGGAGAAGCCTAACCCTTCACAAGGGGTCTAGCAAACTGAAGCTGACATGCATGAAGTGTTAGAAATGAAAGCAACAATACTTTAATGGAAATCTAATTCGAATAAATTTCAACAATCTTTTAAGTGTACATTAACAATGGAGATTATAATCAAAACATAAACCCACAATATAGAAATATACCAGAAGCAGAATGAAGCACATAACACAAGTGTTTAACATGGAGAAAACCCTTTCGGGTAAAAAACTCCACCAAGAAAAGAGGCCAAGTTGTATTATCTTCACAAAAGGAGATTACAAATACATTCACTTCCTCTGTCCTTCAACCTTCACTCCGGTAGAACCTGGGTACCTGTAAACTGTTATATTCTTCTCATCTACTATGCTATGGTTTATATACAATTTACACAACTTCAAGACATTAAATGACTTCTTACAAGTCCATAACACTGAAAGGAAGCTAGGTGTGCGGAAACGCTTCCTACACTAATCTATTGAGGAGAGGGCTATGCAAATTCAACTTTATCCTAACTATTACAACAATGTTAAACCATTAACATGAGATATTGCAGCAAAACACAAGAGCCAGAAAGAAGACAGAAGAAGAGAGACAAAGATTTATGGTGGGGAAAACCCTTATCAGGTGAAAAACCCCACACTCAGAAACCTACACAATGTATTAACAAATCTGAAAGAATGTTTACAATACACTTGCAATGCAAGCTTCAATGGTCTTCGACACTCGTGTCTGGAGTCAATCCGGTAGCATAACAGTACCTGTAAACCTGTGATTCAAACTCCATCTCCAAGCACCTGTTTAAATAGAACATACAAGGCAATTTTTGGACCTTTCTTGGAATGGGCGTCCAATATGGCACCTTGGACCAAAACCCACGCCTAGGGACACTTGGTCAACATTGTAGAATGTGTCTGACACTTGTCCACAGTTCCCATCCCAAAGAAGTCACCTATTTCTAAAATGGGCTATGACAAATGCTATTACAACACTTACGACCGTCATAGAATCTGTCATAGCGGTTACAACTTATAGTTGTAAGAGTATCTATCATACACATGCTATAAATAGCATATTCTCTTACAACACATCATATTCCACCTTGGGGTACCCAAATATGCCTCATTCAAAGATGCTTCATGACACATGTCATTACCTATCTTACAACCTTCTATTCTCGACTCTTACATGTCATAGATTCGTCATAGGAATCCATCATAGCCGTTTCAGTCAAACATTCCTTACACAACATAGAAGATGCTGACACATGACAGAATATTCCTACCACTAAGTGGGATGCCTATCTCCTCATGTGAGGACAAAATAACAAGTTGTCATAATCCATGTAGGATTGACACATCACCGTGCCACATCCCACAATATGACAAAGTGGAATTTCTAATTATTTACAACATAGGCAATGAATAATAAATACAAACATTACAAATGCAGAGAATTACCAAGGTTGAGACACCTTAATTCCCAACAAACACTTTTCAAGAGTCAACAGTACAACCTTGGGCATCCATGGCCAAGAATAGGCTCTTATGAGGTCATAAATGCTGTCATACATGCATCCTACACTTGAGAAAATGTGCCCATGAAAGCTTGAACGCCTTGGGGCCAAAAATAGCCACTTACAACATCTTATGATGCATCATATGCTATTATTAGTGTCATAGATTCTTATGACAACTTACAGTTTTCATAGAATCTCTTACACCTTACAGCATCTATGACGTGCATCATAACACTAAAAATAGATTATTCCTCCACATGTGCACCCCACTTTGACCAATTACCATTTACCATAGTAAATGACATCTCATAACTACCACCGATAACTCTGGGACTTACCGTGCAGTAACTCTGTAATTACCGTGGACAGTAAATAATTTTTATTTCTGCCGGTGAAACTTGTACATCCCTTATGGGTAATTACAAATTACAAATAATAAATGGAATAAATACAATATTGGGATTTACAAGGTTAATGGCACCTTATCCCCACATGAAGGAATCTGGTGCAACATGATATAACTATCATCTCTATAGCATGTGTCAAATGCATATACTGATCTAATATCATGATATGGTAGAGAGAGAAATAAAACATCAAATAGTATATATTACTATTTAGGATGAAGAAAGGGGGAAAGATGTTGAAATGGTTGTTTGTAAGGGTTTATCATGATCCTCCTGTCACCACTAAACATTCAAGGACATTCAACTGAGTAGATAGATCTCCTATCACTTGGAACATAGGGGAAGATTAGAATTGTGCGAATTTGTTGTTTAATTGAGTCTAATTATGCTCAAAACCCCAATTTTGTGAAATTGTAAATAAATGGATAATTTACAGAAAATGATCGCACATAGAGATATCAAATGACACCCAAATACATACAAGATTTCAAAGTTTGGTGTACAAAAAAGTCAGGGACTAATGAGCGGGCGCCCTAGTCTAGTGCATCAATTTTTGTCAGGATTTGGGAATGTTGTCTGCAACATAGTTCTACTATTCCAAAGATTTCATTGTTGTGGGATCCAAAGGACTAATGAGTGAGCACCTGAGTCTAGGTCCCTATTTTCTTCTTAGATCTATAATTCTAACATTCTGCAATGCTCTCCTACAACTCCACTTCTTTCTCCTCTGAAACCTGTAACCTGCAATCACAGGAAAGTTAGTTGGGGGTTGTGGTGTTTAGAGGCTTACCTCAGTCAAGTCCCAGAGAGACATTCAAGTCTTTTGAACACTGTTGTCAAATAAAGAGTGCATATTCCTATGAGATAGAGCCAAAATCCAAATGATAAATGATAAAAAACATAATTGATATCACCTTGTAGTGAAGATCTCATGGAAGGAAGATGCTCTTCATGCCATGAGGAGATGGATCCAAATCTGCAAATACAAACACAATAACAACACAAATACTACTCTGCAACACAATGAATTCCTTGAATCACTTTCACATAAAGCCACAAGTTTACAATATCCATCTAGTTTACAAATGAATCACTAATCATGCTTATATATGCAACTAGAAACATTCTCGCTAAAAATTTCATAATTCAAACTTAGGATGTTGGCATAGGACCTAAATAACAGTCATAAACAAACACCTAGAAATAGGTCCTGACCTAAAATAGGGTAGGACTAGGGCGCAGGAGCCCAAGTCCTCCCCCCTATTTCAGGTAGGATTTATCATAAATGCACCCCCTAAGTCCCATTTGCCATGAAACTTCAGGGTTTTCTCATTGGAGTCACCACAATGATGCAAGATGACCTAAGTGCATTCTAAAGGACCTAAGAGCTAAACCTTAAGAGGGAAAAGCCCCCAAGGGTACATTTTGTAATGTCAAAAAATGTCCCCTTGGGGGCTTTTCCCTCATAAGGTTTAGCTCCCAGGTCTTTAGTATGCGCTTAGGACATCTTAGTTCATATTTTGGCATCCCGATGGAATGAGACCTAGGTTTCATGGCAGATTGGACCTAGGTGGACCACTAGAGCTGTACCCTACCCAAAATAGGGGGAGGACTTGGGCGCTCGTGCCCTAGTCCTACCCTATTTTGGGGCAGCCCCAATTTCTGGGTGTCAGTTTGTGACCGTTATTAGGTCCCTTTGCTGACACGGTAAGTTTGAATTTCAGAAATCTTGGTGGGAGTGTTTGTAGTTGCATATATAAACATGATTAGGCATTCATTTCTAAACTAGATTTCTACTAGATGATGACTAGCAAGCTATTGTGTTCTCAAGGTGATTCAAGGCTTTCTATTGTGTTGCAAGAGCAGACTTGTATGTTTTGTGTGTTGATATTTACAGAATTGAGTATCAATCTCGTCATGGCATGAAGAGTATCTTCTTCCATGAGAGCTTCGCTACAAGGTGAGATAATATTGTGTCTTTATCATTGATTCCTTTGGTTTTTTCCTCTGCCTCACAAGGGCACACACTCTTTATCTGACAACGGTGTTTGGAGACTTAAGTGTCCTCCGGGGCTTGATTGAGGCAACCCTCTAAACACCACAACCCCCAAATCAAGTCTTGTGATTACAGGTTTTAGGTGTCATATTTGGAAAAAGTGGAGTTGCAAGAAAGCTTGGCAGGCATTAGGGATTTAGGATCTGAAGAAAAGTTTGACAAATGAGCATTTCTAGGACTTGGGCGCTCTCTAGTGTCCTCCGCATCTGAATCTCAAAAAATAGAAGTTATAGGGTTGATTTGTTTCGAGAGGAGGTCCAGATTTCGTGAAGAAGAAGGTACCTTGGACTTGAGCACCTGCTCCAGTGTCCCTGACTATTCCACTTCGGAACCCCAAAAATAGGTATTCTGTGATTCAGTATTTTACTCCTGTCTGCAAGAGCTTTTTCCATAATTCGTCAATTTGTTGTGGTATTTGCATAATTAGGGTTTTAATAATCAATTGGGCATAAGAGAAGGAAAATTGACAATTAAATTCCCTAATCCAAGTTTCCCTTCATCTCACAGTGACCTAGGGTATGATAGTGCTCACCACTCGACCCTAGATCCTTGAATGTTAAGTGAAAAGGCGAGTTTTAACATCTAAACAAGAAAAGATTAACAAATCCAATTTTCCACCTAAAATTTTTTGGTGAACATGTGTTTTTGGACTTAAATTGCAACTTTCTAAGTGTTTATCTTTAGATTTGGATTGATTTCATTCATTCATATAATCATTCATTTTATTGCATTGAGAAAAATTCAAAAAAATTGAAAAATTAGAAAAATACAAAAAAATTGCATTGTTGGGCTTACTAAATTGCATCAGTTCTTCCTAAATTTTCCTAATTCATGATTTTTACATCAGATCTGATATAAAATATAGAAAAATCCAAAAATTTAGAAATTTGCATTGCATTTTCATTATTAATTTGCTAGGTTTTTGTGGAAATTTTGACAATTTTATATAACCTAGTAATTCCAAAATCTAGGGTTTGTAGGAAAAATATTTTATCAATTTTTTCTACTGATTTTAGAGGCTCATTCAAATTTTCATTTGGCTGTAGCCTTGCATTTTAGTTTGAATTTGTATTTAGATTTAAAATATTTGCAATTTTGCATAGAAAATTTCAACAAAAACTAGCAATTTTGATGCATTTTCATTAAATTTGCATGGGCATTTTGCATGTTTAAGCTTGAAAATCATTTTTAGATTTGAGATTAAGTCAACTTCATCATAAATTAGACCTTAAAACATTCACATAGCTTTTTGTCCCAAGATCTCAAACCTAGGGCTTCAAAAACAACGATTTTCACTAAATTTGCCCTTATCGACTCTTTAAATTTGCACTATACGTGTGTTGTGAAAGACATTTTTGCATTAATTTTCTGTTATTAGGGTAATCACTTGCTTCCCCTAATAAAAATATTCACAACACCTTTTTATTGGGCTCTTGTAGTGAAAAGTTTGTAAAAAACTACACATTTTGACCATTTTTGCCCTAGGGTTTGACCTAGTTTGCACTCCAAGTGGGTTGTGTTGGGTATAGTTGCATCTAGTGGCTGTTATTACTGATATTATTTTATTTCCATCATCATTTTCCTCACAACACCCTTTGTTATGCTCTTTTACATTGAGTTTTGGTGAAAAAAGTGTCTATTTTGACATATTTTCACTATAATTTGACTTGAGATTATCTTGAAATCACATCAAGAGTGTGTTAAGAAGGATGCTTTTGGTGTTTTGGACTGATATCATACATATAACTTTCTGCCCTTGATCAAAATCCTTACACCACCCTTTGTTCCATTCATTGGCATTGAGTCATATCCTTCTCCTAGGATTTGTTTCCTCAGTTTGAGCGTTGTGTGTTATATGCTTTTGTACAAACTTTATGACACGATGTTATAAAAACAATATCCCTTTGAGAAGAAGTAAAGTTTATTGGGATCTAGTGCTGAAATGACATTCCTACCTCTAACAATCCTTTAGACACCTTCTTTACAAAGAGAGAAACTCAAATTGTACAAGATATCATACATCCTCCAAGCACAATGGAAGAACAAATTTTTCATGATGTTGATAATACTATTAAGGCAACATGATATGTATCCGATGAGTAAATAGAAAAATTGGATAAAGACCTAGCTAAATTCCAATCATTTATGGAAAATGAGAGAATAGACAATGAAGTTGTCCCTACAATTCATAATATAATAGAATTGATAAAAGAGGGACAAGAGGGTGTAAATGCAATTCGTGGCCTAGCACATATTGTACAAACCAATATCATGCCGATGACCAAATTTGCACAAGTAATCAATAACACTCTATCACCATCTCATACTCAAGTTTCAGCACCTATACCGACTACAAGAATATCCACTTTTACATCAACGATCTTAACAACTAATGCAAACACTTGTAGTAATGCTACCACGGGTCTTGGAGTATCTAATGGCACTAATTACAAAGTCGTGGGATTTAATTATCAAAATTTGGTTCCTAAAGGGACCTCCTATATGAATAATTATTCTTAACCTCCTATCTATTCCACTTATTCCTAGGCACATATTACATACTCGCAACCATCTTCTACATATCAATATGGCCAACTACCGTTAACATATTCTCAGCCTCCACATACTGTATCTCAAGCTCATTCACCTCCTCACTTTGGTTCCAATTCCTCACAACAAACTGCATTGCCAAATGATGCCATCCTAAACCAACTTTTACAGGGCATGACTGCTTTACAACAAAAGGTAACAAACTTGACAAATTCTTTGTAGCCTAGTTTACTGACATACCATGCCCATAATCCCCTTTCATATGCAATCTTGAGAACCCCTATGCCTAAGAGGTTTGAGACTCCTCGCTTTGAAAAATACGGTGGAAAAGGTGATCCTAATAGTCATGTGGTAGCATTCATAGCTATGTGTAGCGATTTCTATTTTGAAGAGGATTTGTTAGCAAAATTTTTCCCATGATCTCTCAAAGATACTTCCTTACAATGGTTTTGCTCTTTACCTCCGAATTCAATACACTCCTTTTCGCAATTGATTGATCAATTTTTACAACTTTTCCAAGCAAATATTAGACCCCAAGTTACTCTAATTGACTTGGTTCAATGCAAACAAGGTTCAAAAGAAAAATTGACCGAATTCATTAATCAGTATCAAGGACTTTATGCATAGATTCAATATCAGATGAAAGATGAGGATGTTCAGAAGATATTTATTACAAATCTACAGCCTAATATTCGTGATAAGATCCTCTTGATGAAGTATAACTCCTTTCAACATTTATGCACTACCCTTCGTGATTATCAACTTTCGTCTAGTCAGTATGAAAACCAAAACTCATCGGCTCAAGTTGGTCAATCCATGGGCGGATCATCACAAAACAATTTTAAGAGGAACAATAACAAGAACTTCATCAAGATTAATGGACCGAATATGAACAACTTTTTGAACGTTTCAGCTATCACCAATCCAAAGAAAGCATCATATCAACCAAGAAAGTTTACTCTGATATCTGAGTCCTATCATTCTATCATGAATCAAGCTATGAGTAACAACATTCTAAAGCTTCCCTCGATCAAGCCTTTTGATCCTAGTAAACAAGAACCCTACTTCGATGCTAATGCCTTTTTTCATTATCATCGAATTCAAGGACATGACACTGAATGATGTATGCATCTTAAACATGAGATACAAGACCTTATTGATTCAAATGTTGTCCAGGTATCGGGTGTGAATGATAATGGAAACAAATCAATTTCTCCGCCAAATCACAATTTACAAATCTTCACTAATCCTTTTCCTAAACATATTGAAAATAATATCGTGGAACAAGGTTTAATGGAAGTAGACGAGGATGATTACTTGGACTATGATAGTATCGTGGGTATGATTTAAGTCAATAAGAAACAAGTGGATAATCCACCTCATCCATGAAGAAACATAATTTATGTTGAGGTTCCTCCTTCGTTATCCTTATATGGATTAGGAGATAATCAAAATGCATCAGAAAAGAAAGAACAACAACTGATACAGATGAGTAAGTGTTGGGAATTAAGGTGTCTCAACCTTTGTAAGTTTCTAGCATTTATTATTTAATTGTATTTATTTTTTGCCTATTATTGTAATTTGGATGCAAATCCTATTTCCTCACTTTGTGGGAGTTGGCACGGTGATGTGTCATCCTACATGGAAGGTGACCACATGTATTTTTGTCCTCATATGAGGAGATTGGCGTTCCACCTTGTGGTAGAAGAGTTTTGCCATGTGTCAGCATCTTTCGGGTGTTGTAAGAGGTTTATGACACGTAAGAGCTATGACAGAATCTATGACATGTAAGGGCCAGGAATGGAAGATTATATGACAGGTGAAGACAAGTGTCTGAAAGCATCTTGCATGGGGAAGTAGGCACCCAAGTTTGACTATGACAAGGTTGTAAGAGAATCTACTATTAATAGATAGTTATGATAGATTCTCTTACAACTGTAAGAGTTGTCATATATGACGGATTTTATGACATTGTAAGAGCATCTGTCATACCTTAATTGGGTAAATTTGGGGTACCCAAGTTGGGAGGTTGTAAAGGATGAAAGAGAATCACTTACAAGTATCATACACATGTTTTATTGCCTTGGAAATTGGGCCACATGGATTTGGACGAGTTCCTTGTGTGACTTCCTCTAGAAGCTACCTCCATTCATACTACTTCTCTTTATATACAGGTGCTTGAAGATGGAGTTTGTATCACAGGTTCACAGGTACTGTTATGCTGCTAGATTGACTCCAAACACGAGTGTCGAAGACCATTGAAGCTTGCATTGCAAGTTTATTGTAAACATTCTTTTAGATTTGTTAATACATTGTGCAGGTTTCTGAGTGTGGGGTTTTTCACCCGATAAGGGTTTTCCCCACTGTAAATCTTTGTCTCTCTTCTTCTGTCTACATTTTGGTTCTTGTGTTTTTCTGCAATATCTCATGTTAATGGTTTAACATTGCTATAATAGTTAGGATAAATTTGAATTTACATAGCCCTCTTCTCAATAGATTAGTGTAGGAAGCGATTTCCGCACACCTAGCTTCCTTTTAGTAAGATGGTATAGGATGACTCTTGTTACTATTCTAGAAATATTCAACAACGAAAACTTGCTAAAAATTGGAAAAGAGAAAGATGACAATCAATAGTCAGAAATAATAGTGGTTCTCCCCTTCATAAGCAACAAAAAGTCTCATTTAAACAAGGATTTAAAGAACAAGCATCAAATGATAACAAACAAGACTTTCATAAGAACCACTCAAATTTTGCATTAAACATGATCAAATACCTCTCCAAGAGGTTCGCAAGCTCCAACATATAATATAAAGAACCTACAAGTAAGTATCTTTAACCCTTTAATTCTCTCATGATGTGCTTCCCCTGTGATGTGTTATATGTTGTTTAGGGCTCCTGGGATGACCTTAGATTTTCCCGTAAGGTTCAGGATACCAGGAGACTGCCTCTATTGTGACCTATTTGTATCATCATTCTTCTAAATTGCCTCTCTCTAATTTCATTGTTGTGTATTGTGTCTTGCGGACATAGCATCGTGGTTGATGACCTAGGGGCACCCTCCTACGTGACTATCCCTAAGACACTTGTTTCTCCTCTCTTATTTATTGTTTCCCTTCCTCTAGTGTTTCCATCTAGCGAGCGGATGAAGACAAACATTTACATTGATGCGGACCTAGTGTCCTTTTCGAGAGCAATTAGAAAATGGACTTAGTTCCTAATATGACAATGGGGTTGTATATCTTATCCGACGCTTGGCTAGTAGAAGCACTCATGCTTTTCGCGTAGTGAATTTGATGATGTTTCTATCACATTTACAAACCTTAACAATACTATTGCTCTATGCACCTTTGTTTGTCTTTGAATCTAGCCTTGGCAGTACTCGATTCAGAGAGCTTCGTGATATAGCTCCACGGTTATCCTCAAACTTCAAATTTGTTGTATAACCTTGGTTTTGTGTGCGGTTAATCATATGCATTGATGTTGTTGTTTATCATGATGTTGTAGACACTAACATATTTCTTGCAAGGATGTGTTTGTGGGAACATTTGGCGATCGTAAAGTACATGTCACCTCCGGGGGGCATGGGATTTGTGAAAGATGGTGTTCCCTTGTGTGTTTTCTTCCTAGCTTAACGTGATTGATATCAATAACTGATATCAACCACCTTAAGGTGGGGGCATATATAAGGTAAGCTGTCTGTTATAGATGTTAGCAATGTGTTTGACCTCATGTGCAAAGACTTGCACCCTAGGGTAGTGCATCATGCATCCTGAGTTTGTTTGCAATCAATCAATCAATCATGTAAGCCCTCTACGGAGGTGGGATATCAAGAATATCCTTTTTCTTAAGCCCTCTATGGAGATGGGGATGGTGTATTTCTTAGATTAGATTGCATCATTTTGTTGTTTTCAAAAGTCCTTTGTAGAGGCGGGGAGCAGTTATGTGACTAACTCAACCCTTAAGCATGTCTTCGGCAATTGTTGTGGCAAAGCCCAATCATCAATGTGTGCCTGTAATGCACTTGAGATGGTGTTGGACATAGAAATAGGTACACTCCATCGCTTGTCTCTCATGTTTTCTCCGTGTCTTCAAGTGTGTGTGTTTTGACATACTTGTTTTGTGTGGTGTGTTTTGTTAAGGTTAGGGCAGATCAAAGAAATAAACACTAACTATTAAGGGAAAAATGGATCAAATGAATAAACAATAATAATCAATATCAAGTTACCCAAAACTTCAATGAAATGGTGAATTAAGAAGATTAATCAAATAAAGCAATGAACAATACAAAGCAAACCTCCTTTAATTTGTAGCTTCCATTGATCGCCTATCACAATCAATCTTGCATGTATGAATAGGGCCCTCAGAGAGTGCACTTCTTTACTTTCTTTCAAGAATGTCAATTGAGAATGGTAGTGATAGTATCACAATGAAGAGGAGCTTCACAATGATGGTAGTAGTGCGTAGTAATGAATGTGTGATCACAAGCAATGAAGGAATTGGTGCCAAAGGCGCGCTATAATTCCTACAAAGTAACAATACTTAAAGCTTGGATGAATGAAATGGAAGAATAGGGTTTAATTTATAGGCTTGAGAGAGAGAAGATCAATGGTATAGAAAGAATGAAAATATCAACAGTTGAGAATGGATGAGGAACGTGCAACGAATAAGAAGAAGACATGTGTCTTGCTTTCTTTTGCATGAGAGGAGTTATCAAGAATATAAGAATGAGTTAAACCATTTAAAAGAATATAATAATTAGTTAAGTGATTTAAAACAAGAAGAATAGATTTACATGAGAATAAGAAGATATTTTGCTTTATTAAATATTAGGAATATTTAATTGCATGTGCAAAAAGCTTGAATTATATTTAGAGATAACTCAATTTAGAAGAAAAGGCAACTTAAATAAATAATTGATTTATTTAAATTTAGAGAAGATATTATTGGAAGAAAACAATTAAATAATTGAAATTATTTATTTTAGAAGATAAGAAAGCTAATTAAATAAATAGATTTATTTAATTGTTGTGCATGATTTTGGAAGAATAAATAAAATATTTGATTGTATTTTATTTTTGAGGATTGAGAGGATTTAAATAAATTTGATTTGATTTATTCAAATTTGGAAGAATGAATTGATTTAATTAAATAATTGGGAATTATTTAATTGTTTGGAAGAATTTAATTAAATAAAGGATTTTATTTAATTTTGAATTTATAAGAGATAATTAAATATTTTGATATTTAATTAACTTAGAAGAATGTGAATCGTGTCATTTTTAGGAGTATACATTTTGCCCCTCTTTGATGCAATGCAGTTTATGGCGTTGCTTCAAAGAATAAGATTGTCTGATAATGATACATGCCCCGGTTTGCCCCTGGTACAGGTTATGACGATAGGATGCACCCTCGGGAGATTGGATGGGAAGAAGATAGAGGGCATGAGATGGACAATCTCATGAAGACGAAGGTGAAAAATAGGTTAGGTTTGAAGAAAAAAAAAGACGCATTTCAGGGAAATGGGAAGAAAACTGGGAGAAACAGGTACGGGAAGTAGTCACAGTCACCACCTAGCCAGATTAGGGTTTGCATGCTATATATAGGAGCTGGGTCCACAAGACAATTCGTTTGCACACTTGTCTTAGTTTGATTTGCTTTAGAGAGCCTAGAGCAGCATAGAGCATAGAGCAGTCAGCACAAGGATGGACATTCCATGTGAGGAGCATCGATTCTATCGAGTCTGTTGATTCGACCAACTAGTAGAGGCAGGACCTACGATATGTATCTCAAAAAATTTCTCCTAGGGTCGAGTTTGGTAGCAATAAATGCTAGGAGAAAACTAGGATAGATAGAAGCACCGAAATGCAGAGTGGAGCATATACCACACGAAACTGCGCATAGGTAATTTTGCAGCACATGCATGATATAGGATGGTGCATACATGAAAGCTGTGCATGTATAGGATAGGACGACACATGGATGATTCTGCAGTGCTTTTACAATATGTAGCGGTGCATATGTTGGAGCAGCGCATATATAGCATAGGACGACGCATGCATGCATTTTTGTAGCGCTTTTGCCAGAAGTGGCGCATGGGTCAAGGAATGGCACTTTCATTAAGAAATGATGTATTTACCACCTATTGTGGCGCATATGATATAGATAGGCAGATTACATAGCAAAATTGATTCAATTGGTGTCCTGTTTGACACGTCAATCGATAAGCTATATCCAAGATTGTAGGAATCTAGTCAAGAGACGTAGTTTGCTATTTTGATCAATTTGAAATGCTAAGTGAGTTGATATGTTTCTATAGATATGTTGAGTATGGTACTTGCAGGTTTTGGGTTGACACCTTGTGTTGCGTGTTTGCAAGAGGATATACGAGATACGCTTCAGTCTAGGGAGTGGTTCCCTATGCCTATGTTGCAAAGTTACATGCTGACAGAGATAGATAGAGAGGCGCTTGGCGCGATGGGACTTGATTACGTATGCTTGATACCTAAGGTTCGGGCAAACCGTGGTTTGCTGACTGCCGTAGTGGAGAGATTCCACAGTGAGTATGGGACTTTCCACTTCCCCACCGGTGAGATGGCCGTGACATTGGAGGATGTGTATAGGTTCCTTCACTTACCCATTTAGGGTGAGCTAGTGGAGTATGATCCATAGAGAGACGCAGGACTTGATGAGTGTAGGTGAGTGTTTGATGACCCCGAGCTGGTCAAGCAGGGCATCTCATGGCAGGATATCTATGACTGTTATGACTACTTCCCAGGTATTGTAGTAGGACTGATTGGGGGCGTGGTATGCCCTGACAGGAGATCACATGGCTTCCCCATTGGATGGGGTCAGATCATGGAGTGGATGATTACAGAGGGCACCTAGTATGCTTGGGGTGTTTGCGTTCTTGTGCACCTATACCATGATATGCATCAGGTGGTATATCACAGGAGTATGAGCCTATCTGTAGGCGTGTCATTGCTATAGTTTTGGCTATGGGAGCACATAGCGATCACGAGACCGATCTATGTGTTTGGTAGATAGAGAAGAGAGCCATATAGCTATGGCTATGCAAGAGTGATTTCCCAGCATAGGCTGGGGAAGCTTGAGTATTGGCGGCATGCCTTGGTTGGAGTAGATGTGGTCAAGTGGTAGCCATATCTAGACTGTGAGCCATGGGAGGATGAGGCAGATGAGCTACCTTACTGCTATCAGTCACGATGGTTGATAGGATGGACACGATTTGTCTTGGAGAAGCAGATAGTTATCCAGGTACAGAGGCAGTTTGGGAGGAGGCAGGGCATGCCACAGGGGCAGGCTCGGTTTGCTAGGACACATGCTGAGAGACTCAGGTGGGGACCGATGGCATCTTATGAGGAGGCACTGGTAGAGTTTTGACAGACACCTTACGTCACTTGGGACATGAGGAGGGGGATTGTAGATGCTGGGATGATGCAGGACTATGAGGATTGGTTCATTGCACACCCATTTCCAAGATACTCAGGGCTTGGGGTGTTGGTGCCTTGGATAGATGAGGCAAACTCAAATGATGAGGGCCAAATTGGCCGGAGGAGGAGGAGGAGAGGGAGAGGACGGGGTGGTGGCAGAGATGGGGGAGATGACAGAGATGACGGAGGTCGGCCAAGACAGATGAGGAGGGGTGGGGAGGGACCTTCCCATGCCGAGTAGGTAGTGCCACCACAGGTTGTACAACAGGCACCATAGCAGGCACCGCAGGTACAGATGTCGCCACCTCGGTAGGTGGCACAACAGCAGGGACCTCAGCCATAGGGACAGGGAGAGGCACAGGCACACCAGGGTCTAGCGCAGGTAGACGTCCAGGAGAGGGCCATAGCTACTTTGAGGGGAGAGATTAGACAGCTACGGGCATAGCTCAGGAGGGCTGATGGCTGGTGAGAGATAGATGCAAAGGTGATTGCGGGACTTACTAGAGAGAGATATGGCAGATGTGCAGATACGAGTTATCCAGGTAGAGCAGGATACTGCAGTGACAGCCCTAGGGATAGATGCGGTGAGCAATTTTTTGGTTGGGCAGGTGCATCAGGCACAGGCACAGCTAGCGCAGGCACAGACATAGCTAGCCTAGGCACAGACACAGCTAGTGTAGGTACAAGGTGAGCTTGCTAGAGTGCAAGCTTATGTGTAGTACTATCAGGGTCTATATCATGGTGCCATGCTAGCGAGTTAGAGGGCGGGCTTCGAGTTACAGGAGCCAGTCTGCGGCCTCCCAGAGAGCAGGTCCATTGAGGTCAGGGGCCTATGTGATGGGCCCATAGCAGTCTGAGGCCAGCAGAGGAGCGGATACGGGGGATACTGCTGGGAGTAGCAGTCCATAGCAACAGGGATAGTAGAGACTTACAGACTTTGGATCCTATGTGTACCTTTTTTGATTGCTCAGATAGCCAGGTAGACCTGTACCATTTTTGTATTTTGAGACATGTATCACCATCCACTCGGATGTACTTATTGTATATGACATTGATTTAAAGATGGACTATTTGATATTTGTACATTTGGACACTTTTTACGATATTTATATGATGATGTAGCTATTTTTGGTGCTTTCTATATGTATGAGCTATGATGCATTTCTATTTGTATGATACAATGCACATGTTTATCTAATGTAGACTTAGATGTTTTACTCGATGTTATGCAATGTTTGTCTAATGCAGATTGTCATATGATGCTATGTGATGCTATATGACCTAATGTAGACCTAGGTGCTTTATCTGATATGTTTCTATTGTGTGTATGCAAATGGTATCTATATGATTATGCAGTTTACGTGATGCACTTATCTATGTTTTTTGATTTTTTTCTGTTGACCCTATATGATGATTGTATATGGACGAGCTAATGCACTTTATTATGTATGCAACTGATTTAATCATGTAAATGACTATCTCATGTGATATGATATGCAACTATATGTTATGTTTTTTTAATGTCCAAATGTACTCTATTGACACAGAAGTGACAGAATGATAGGTAGAAGATTGATTGACAAAATGACTTGATAGAAAGACTTCACAAGCTTTGACTTTGTATTATTACTCTGCTTTGTTTGGATCTTTTATTGCATGGGATATGGATGTATGGATGTATAATGGATGCTTTGCTTTTGACATCTTGATGGTGCAAGTATTTTGAAGTGCTTATTTCATCATTGGGCAATTTTTTTTTTGGGTACCTTTTCTGAATGTTGTAAGTTAATACAAGCATCTAGGTATAATTGAACTGAGATGACCTGAGTACTGCTTACACAAATTTTGATTTAGCAAGTTAATGCAAGCATCGAGGTATAATTGAGCCGAGATGACCTGAGTATTTCTTGCGTATCAACAAAAAAGGATTGCCCTCGTTCATGTTAGACCTTTGATGTCCTCGATGATCTTTTGCCGATCATGTCCTTAGACAAGGCTTCACATTACTAAAGTTTAATCCACAAACAACAAACAAATAAAATAATCATGCCCCCATCATAGCATCTCTAGCTTTTGGCATCCTTGAGTAGCATAGAAAGGCATGATAGCAAAAATTAAGACTCTGTATTTTAACCATGTTTCCAATCCACAAAACATTCTTGCATTTAGATGCATTTGTTTCTTTCCATAATTTGGGAAAAATCATTTAGAAGGCCTTAGGTGTTTTTCTGCTTTGCTTTGGATAGGTTAATGTCCTGCATCAGGATTTCTATTTGAAAAGAGCAAGCTTTGCTTGCGCTTGCTTGCTTGCTTGGTGAGAGAAGATTTCCACAATCATTATTGGGGAGATGGACCCTAAGGGACTGACCTAGTGCCTCAGGGGCTCATTGCTAAATGGCCTTGCCTAAGTGACGATGCAGAGGCAACGTAGTTCAGGGTAAACCTTAACGAACCTAAGACCTAGGCGATAGAAAGTGGTGCAGACTTAGATAGATAGAAGGACTAGACATGGGACGGATGGGACAATGGAACCTCAGGGGTGCATTTGAGAAATGGCCTTGCCTATGTGACAACGCAGAGGCAACGTAGTTTATGGACTTGGACCATGGATGGACTAGAGGATAGAAAACAAGGTGTGAGATTGATAAGGAAGCCTCGAGGGCACATTGAAAATGGCCTTGCCTATGTGACAACGTAGAGGCAACGTAGTTCACTGACTTTGATGGACCTAAGATATCGACGAGAGACACTATGCTAGGCTCACACTATGGATACGATATGGGATAAAACCTTGGTTGACAAGGCCACAAAGAGATAGAGTATCAAGCCATGATAGGTTACTGTCAGGATTTTATTATGGGATAGATATGGGTCAAATGGGACATGAGGAAGAATGGACACAAGGTGATTGGTTTTCCAAAGATGGGGAAGGCAGTTTATCACAAGTAACACCTATTTACTAGGTTTTCACCACTTGCTTTTATTTGCACGAAAATCTAGAAAGTATACATGATGCCTGTTTGCCAAGTTTTCATCATGATACCTATCCAAGGTGCCTATTTGCCAGTTTTCACCAAAGGATGATTTTTTTGTATTTTTTTTTATTTTTTGATTTTTTTGTAGTTTTTGTATTTTTTTATTTTTTTTGTATTTTTCTAATTTTTTTGTATTTTATGCCCCCTTACATTGGGGTTCTCTTAGGTATAGAACTAGCGAAGATGCATGCTATTGATTGGGTCATCGAACAACTCACCCTCTGATGTTGCCAACTAATATGCCCCCGATCCATAAGCAGCGAAAATTACATAAGACCCAAGCCAGTTGGGTTTGAACTTGCCCTTCTTTTCCCTATCCTATTGATTACGGGAGTTCTCCTTAAGGACTAGATCTCCAAATTTGAAGACTCTTGGGTGAACCCTATGGTTATAGCTTCTTGACATCATTTGTTGATACACTTTGAGATGGTCAAAGGCTTTCTGTCTCCTTTCCTCTAGCAACTCTAGTTCTTGCAATCTGGAAACTCTGTATTCTTCATCTGATATGAGACCTTTTACAAACACCCTGAGAGATGGTAATTTGACTTCTATGGGGAGGATATCTTCTGATCCATAGACAAGGGCGTAAGGGTAGCACCTGTGGGAGTGCATATACTGGTTCTATAGGCCCACAGAGCGGGATTGAGTTGGATGTGCCAATTATGGCCAGCATCATTGACTATTTTCTTGAGGAGTTTTAAGATGGTCTTGTTGGATGCTTCAGCTTGACTATTGCCTTGGGGGTAATAGGGTGTGGAGAAATGGTGTTGGATTTTGAATTGGTCACAGAGTTCTTGGACATCCTAGTTTTTGAAGGGTATTCCATTATCCATGATAATGGATGAAGGAATTCCATATCTACAGATGAGGTAATTCAGGATGAAAGAGGAGATTTGCTTACCTGTAATAGTGGTGAGGGGAACGGCTTCAATCCACTTGGTAAAGTACTCAATAGCGGTTATGATGAATTTGTGGCCATTGGATGAGGGTGGATGGATCTTTCCCACAAGGTCAAGTCCCCATTGGAAAAAGGGCCAAGGTGTCGTTAAAGGTCTTAACTCTTGAGCTAGTGCATGTATCAGGTTCCCATGTCTTTGGCACTGCTTTCACTTCTTCACAAACTAATATGAATCTGTTTCCATGTTCGGCCGGTAATAACCAAAATGCAGAGCTTCTTAGCTAAGGAAGGGCTGCTAGAGTGTGTTCCGCAAATCCCTTCATGCACGTCTTGTAAGGCAGTTAGGGATTCTTCTCGTTCTAAACAATGGAGTAAAGTACCATCTAGACCACGTCGGTATAGGGTGTCAGCAATAATGGTATAGTGAGGTTTGGCATATAAAGGTTTGTCGTTGGTTTGAAGATAAGTCAGGTGGGAGAGTATTGTCCTTGAGGTAAGTATAAATCTTAAAAAGGCATATGGTATGGTTCTTAGGAAGATCATAAGCTGGTTGCCGAATAGTTTCTACAAGAACTCATACCGTGACTCATTCTCTGGTATCTCGAGAAGAGAGGCAATGGTCACCATGGCATCTGCTACTTTGTTCTCAATCTGAGGTATTTTCTCAAAAGAGATGATCACAAAGTATTCTTTAAATTTGTTGACCATGCGCTTGTATGGGACAAGCTTCTCATCTTTGGTTTGGTAATCATCATTGACCTGATTTATTATTAGTTGAGAATCACCATAAACATGTAGCTCTTTGATTTTCCACTCTGTTGCCATCTTGAGACCAATTACTAAGGCTTCATATTTTGCTATGTTGTTGGTGCATGGAAATAACAAATGGTAAGACTTCGGTATGGTGTCACCATGAGGAGTTACAAATAAGATTCATGCCCCCGATCCATGGTTTGTGTAGGACCCATCAAAGTAGAGCTTCCAGGAATGTGTTGAGATGTTGAATAAGGATTCATCTAGAAATTCAAATTGCATTGGCGTGGTGTCCTGTAGTGGTGCATCTGCTAACTAATCAGCAATGATTTGCCCTTTGATAGCCTTTTTGTCTACATACTCAATGTCGTACTCACTTAGGAGCATTACCCATTTGGCTAGGTGACATGTAAGAGCTGCTTTGCTTAGTAGGTACTTCAGTGGATCTATTTTTGCAATAAGTTTGATTGGATGTGCAAGCATATAATGTCAGAGTTTTTGGGAAGCAAAAAATACCACAAGACATGATCTTTCTATCTAAGAGTATTGCAACACATAGCCCACCAATGTGCGACTGATATAGTAGATGGCTCTTTCTTTATTCTCATAATCTTGTTGTGCTAGAAGAGCCCCAAGAGCTGTAGGTGTAGTAGATATGTAAAGTATCAATGGTTTCCCTTGGATAGGAGGCATGAGAATAGGTGGATTCATAAGATATTCTTTCAGTTTGTTGAAGGCCTCTTCACATTTCTCATCCCACCTGAATGGAATGTTCTTGTGCAGGAGATGACTGAATGGTTGACACTTGTCTGCCAGTTGTGATATGAATCTACAGATTGCTTGTAGCTTGCCCTGTACAGATCTTAGTTGGGTAAGAGTCTTGGGTGGCGGCATGTCCATGATAGCATTGACTTTGGTGGGGTCCACCTCTATTCCATTTGCTGATACAATAAAACCTAGGAGTTTACCTGAGGTGACTCCAAACACACACTTCTTTGGGTTTAGCTTGACTTTGAATTGCTTGAGTCTCTGAAAGACCTTCTCTAATACATCCAGATGTGATTCTCTTGTGAGTAACTTTGCTAGGATATCATCTACATAATCTTCCATTGTTACATGCATCATATCATGAAATATAGTGGTCATAGCACGTTGATATGTGGCTCCTATGTTCTTTAGCCCAAATGGCATGACATTCCAATAGAAAGTGCCCCATGGACAAGTAAAAGCTATTTTATGCTAGTTTTCTGGTGCTATCCTGATCTGGTTTTATCCTGAGAAGCCATCCATGAGAGATAACATGGTATGCCATGTTGTTAAGTCGACTATGATATCTATATTTGGCAACGGAAAATCATCCTTGCGGCAAGCTTTGTTTAGATCTCTAAAGTCATTGCATAGTCTGACTCAACCATCTGGTTTGGACACTAGTACAATGTTGGAGACCCATTCTAGATAGTCTATAGCTCTGATAAAACCTACATCTAGTAGTTTCTTGAGTTCTTCCTTTACAAGTAGTGCTATGTGTGGATGCATCTTTCTAAGCTTATGTTTCACTGGTTTCACTCCTGGATCTAATGGAAGATGATGCAGAATCAAATTTGGATCTAACCCCAGCATATCTGCGTATGACCAAGCAAAATTGACTTGCTTTCTCTTGAAGAATGGTACAAACTTAGTCTTCTCTAGTGGGGTTAGAGACTTAGCAAAGTGAATGATCTTAGGCTATTCTTCTATTCCAATGTTAACCGGCTCTGTGGGTTCCACAACAATCTGAGACTTCTCCTGGTGCATGTCATTGGGGAAAGTGTCAAGCCTTCCATTGTTAGGTGCCACAATTGGGTTTTCACCTTCAGATGCGTCCTTTCTTTTTACTATTTTGGGATCTGACACTGCCGCAGAGCAGTTTTCACCGTCAGATCCAGTTTTTATTTTGATATTTTTACGACTGGAAGGCTTGGCACCCTCTCCAAAATAAGCCACGGTATTAAGTTCAATAGAGAAACCAACTTTATGATCTCCTTTAGGTAGGTGGTCCCTAAGTTCCATGTAGTCAATATAGGCATCATCGTTTTGGAACATATCTAGTTGAGGGGTTCCTCGTAAATCCTAGTTAATAAGTTCAGGATGCACAAGGGGGAGGGAGTCAGAGGATAGATCTGATTCATTGATAGTTTGAATGGATATACTAAGAGTATTGGTAGGGGGAGTGTTCGGGATGGTACTTTCCTCCAAATTGTTTATTGTGATAGAACTTGAACCTTCCTCGAAAGTCATATTCTCAGAGATGGGCAAATCTAACTATAGTGGTCTATGCTGTAGCATTTGTCCCTCACGGTAGGGGCTATAAGTTTGAATGGTATCGACTTCTTTGTCATCATGGGAATGCTCTGTCAGCTCATCCCACTGATATTGATTGGAATCTATGTCACTGTCCACTTGAAGTGTATGGATCATTTCCACTAAACAAGCATTTTCTTTAGCTTTGCCCTTATCTTTATATCCTAGGCCTTTTGTATTTCTAGCCAATGAGGATGAAGAAGGTTGAATAGGTTCTATGATTCCTTCTTTTCTTAGGCTGATGGGGCCTTGTCCTTCGTAACCCATTCTATGTAGGATAGATTCACCTCACCCATAGATTTTTGTTGGGAGCCTAGGTGGTTCTTGTTGTATGTTCTCTTCTTCTTCGGTATAAAGCCATTGTAGGAGATCTCTTTCCTTTGTTTCATCTGATAAGGTCTGCCATTTTACAAAGGGAGTTGTGGGAGGTATAGGAGGAGCAGATATCTTTGGAAAATGCTTGGGTTGACCAAAGGATCTAGGAGATAAGGGCATCTTGGCTAGATTTAGGCCGTACTCAATGGAGTATTCCCTAACTCCAATTTCTTTGATGGTAATTTTCTACTCTTTGGGCTTTGATGAGGAAGCTTCAGAGGTATGATCATACTATGGGGTAGGGGACGTAGATGCTCTATTGTTTGGTATGATGCAATTAGGTTTTGAAAGGACAGAGTTGCAATGCTGAAAGGGGTCAGGGTCTCCTTGGATTGTGACTTGCTTGCCATTATGTGGGAATTTTATGCATTGGTGATAAGTAGAAGGAACAACTTTCATGGCATGAATCCATGGTCTACCTAAGAGAATATTATAGGCGAGCTCCCTATCTAGGACTTGGCACACAACATCTTTTATTATTGGTCCCACTTGTATGGGTAAGACTACTATTCCCTTTGTAGTTCTCTCCTCTTCATCATAGGCTTTGATAGTAATCTTCTTCCTTGGATCAACAACATTCTCAGAGAACCCCAATGTAAGGACTAGATTTAACGTGCAAATATTCAAATTGGCTCCCCCATCAATGAGAACCCTCTTGATGCAGTGCTTGTGGATGAAGGCAATAATATGTAGAGGGGTGTTATGAGGTTGAGAGACTGAGAGGTCATCTTGTTCGGTAAATGATATGGTACTTGAGGAGGTCAAATTACCCACCATGGCCTGAAACTTCTCTTGGGCCAAGTTAGTGGGGACAGTGGTTTCCACTAAGGCTTTATTGAGAATCTCCTTATGGGAGGGAGAAAGACGCAATGACTCCAAGATAGAAATGTGGGCCGAAGTCTTCTGTAGTTGGTCTATGACATTATACTGATAGAAGTTAGACTGAGAAGGTGGCGACCTTGGAGGGATGGTATTCAACATGACTCTACCACTGCGCGTAATGATACTACAATCATTGCAGTTAGGCTCTGATTGTTCGTGGGGCGTGACCACATTGATTTGTGGGACATGATCCGATATGCATTTGATGGTATAGTCGAATGGCACACTTGCGTAGTTGGCATTACTATTCCCACTATTCTAATTTTGCCTATTGCAGTTGTTGTTGTTGCTGTTGTTGTTATTGTTGTTGTGGTTATTTTTGTTGTTGTTATTGTTGTTGTACAACCTGTCTTGATTGAGAAGTGGATCCCTGTAAGCCACATGTGTCTCATTGGAGGTATGCTGTTGGGTTCCTCCTTGATTTTGATCAAGCACATCTTGAATAACATGTTTGAGGTGGATACATTTGTTGGTTGTATGTCCTCTTCCTCTATGATACTCACAATAGTCAGTGTCTTTCCAATAGTGAGGTTTAATTTGAGGCTCGTAATCACTTGTTGGCAGTAGAGAGATTTCATTATTAGCCAATAGCTTCCTTAATGCGGATTCTTGAGACTCACCAAGCGGTGTGAACTTTTGCTTTGGATTGGAGTTGAACCATGGTCTTGGCTCTCGAGAGAATGTTTTGTTGGGTGTAACATTGTTTGCCTCTCCTTTGAGAGTGAGTATGGGTTGCTGCTTGGGAGCTTCCACCTTGGTGTCAACTACTCCATCATTAACAACATTCTTATTCTTGGTCCAAAACTTTGATTTGTCAATCGTATAATTGGAGGTAGGTGTGTCCTTGTATAACTTGATTTGCCCCTTGGCGATCATAGCTTTTTCGATGAACAATCCTATTTCGATGACTTTCAAAAATGAAGTAGGGCATTGTATTTGTATTTGACAGCTAAGATCGATGTTGAGGTTATGGACAAACATCTCCATTAATTGTTTCTCAGGCACATCGTACGAGCATTTACTTGCTAGTTGTCTCCATCTTTGTAGAAAGGTGGCGAATGATTCACCACTTTGTTGCTTGGTGTTACATAGATCAAGCATAGAGACTTTGTGTTCAATATTGTAAGAGAAGTGCATGATGAATTTGTTGACTAACTCATCAAAAGATTTGATGCCCGGTGGGAGCTGTGAGAACCACTCCATGGCTTGACTATAGAGATCTAGGGAATAGTTTTATTAAGTAGGTCTCATTGTGGGCTACTTCCATGCATGCTGCGTTGAATTCCCTAATGTGATCTCTAGGGTCCCCTTTCCCTTTGTATTTGTCAAATTTGGGAACTTCGAATCGAAAGGGAAATGGTGTCATTTTCAAACTTTTATCAAAGGGGTATGGTGCAATATCTTCCAAAGAATAGGTTTTTGTGTTTGTACCCATCTTGAGATCCAACATTTGTTGCTTTAGACCCTCGAGTTGTTTTCTCATTTCTTCCATAGGAGCGCTTTGGTCAATGGTTTTCTTTCCTTTATCTTCTGCATTTGGGTCTATGGCTTTCTTTCCTTCTTCATGATTATTCTCCACATTTTCTTAGATTGTGCTTATATCAAAATTTGTGGGGAGTTTAATTCTAAGATTTGCAAGATAATAAAAATACTTGTGAGGATCGTCATGGAGCACTTTCTCTAACAAGCATTGGAATTTCTGATCTTGGAGGCTTCCTTGGTAATCTTCGTGTGAGATTTCCTCATCACTATCATGAGGTGTGATGATGTGATTGGATGATCCGGCCATTTTGAGTTGCTTTTTGTACTGAGATCTAGTAAGAACCATGCAAGGTGACGTGGGATGAGGTGGAATGGGACTAGAGATTTTGGCAAGGTGCCGATGGAGACTGCTGAGAATGGGATACTTATGACAAGACTTGGACAAGGGACTTTCTCGATCAATGATTCCAAGTAAGATGACCGATACAAGATGGTAGCCACTAGTAAGGGTACTCGATACCTGTCTTACTGTGTAGGGACTAGTCGTGCACCAAGACCACTAGCAAAGTTCTGTGACCTACTAGGGTTACTTGAATCCAAAATGATACGGGAAAGGGGCCTATGCTGACCTGATATGGGACACTTTTGACTTTGGACTAGGAAGACCTGATAGAAGGTGAATGGGATGACCAACAAAAGAGATACTTTGACGTGAAATAGATAGAAAAATGACTGCAAGGTAAGAGCTGATCTTTGAACCTAAAACTAGATTGAAATGGGTACCCAGAATTAGTGAAATTTTCTCTCAAAAATTATGCAAATGCTCACTGTCACGCATGCGCTGAAACAGATGCACTTTAGAAACTGATATATGTGCCGTAAGTTGAAACAAATGTGCAGCACTGGTAAAAGGTAAATGCGCTATAACAGATAATGAAAGCACTGCAGGTTGAAACAGATGCACCGCAGGTCAGCACAAATGCATAGCCATAGAGGACGGATGCGCTGCTCTAGCTTTTCTCAGTATTTTTGCAATTTTTTTTGGAAATTATTGATGTTTTTGGTACTTTGGTTGCAAGGATGTTTCTCTGATCTAATTTTCTGAAATTATGGCAAGAAAACATAGCAAACACAAAGAATATTTTTATGGTTTTTTATTTTTTTGACTCTTTTTGGACTAAAAAGAAAGAACATTTACAAATCCTAGGCTTCAAATGGTTTACAAGGGTTTTTGGCCACTAGAACAAAGGTAAGTAATAAAGGCAACCGTTCAAGTGGTTATACATGCGACAACACTACTCTCCATTATGGAGTCTCCTAGCCTGCAAGGGTTGCACCTTGGAGGGTTTTGGGGGAGGTTGGCTGTCAGTATAACACAACTTCACTCATTGTTTGAATCTTTCACTCCAAACACAATTTATTTATAGTGGCTTGGAAGGGCTTGGCATCTAGCTTGTTACCACTTAGGGTCATTCCTACTTGGATGGCCGGTATCCAAGAGCAGGCCCCTCTAAAGGAAAAACACATGCGAAAATGATATGTCTAGCATTTTGGTCACCCAAGATAGGGGAGAGCATAGGCCTGGTATCATTCCCAAAACATAGAATACAGTGGTTCTTTTCCCCTAGTTAAAATGAAAAAAACTAGGTGAGCTATCTACTTGGGCAAGCACAGAACTTTGAAGTGATAACAAGATAGCAGTGGTCCAGTTTTAACCAAGATAGCAATGATGAGTTCAATTTTATCCATGTAGCATGAATTGTTAACTTTGAAGTGGTGGTCAATTGAGATAGCAATGGTTTAGTTTTACCCAGATAGCAATGGTTCAGTTTTACCCAGATAGCAATGCTGAGTTCAATTTTAACTACGTAGCACGAATTGTAACTTTGAAGTGATGGTCGATCGAGATAGCAATGGTTCAGTTTTACCCAGATAGCAATGATGAGTTCAATTTTATCCAGAGAGCAATGAGTTGTTAACTTTAAAAAGATAGCAATAGCAATGATTCAATGATATGCAGGATAGCAATGATTCAATTACCACTTTCCTAGTTAAAACTACGTGAGATTTACATGAGCATCTGTTTTACTTTCCCTTTAGAAATAGAAGTGTGAGCTAACAAGTGCAACTATATGAATGTAAACCAATACCTAGCCTGCAAAATAGATCAAGAGAGTTCCTGCAAAGATGTCAGTGTTAGCAAAAATCTTCCAAAAAACCCTAAAATCATGGCCTACAACAGATGCGCCGCTTCATAGACTGAATGCACAGAAACAGTCAATAGAAGCGCCATAATACATATGCGCTAGAACAGAGATTAAAAGCGTCGGAAGAAAGTGTATATGCACTAAAGTATCAGATGCACCATTTCAGATGGTAAAAGCACTATAACAGAGTATGTATGCGCTGTAGTAACGAAAGCACTGTGACAGATAATAGATGCGCCAAAACAGAGAGTATATGCACTGTGAAAATGTATGCGCCATGATAGGTAATAGATGCGTGTTAGGAAGTGATGGATGATGGCTTTCTAAAACACAAAAAACTTAGTTTTTGGGTTAAATTTGGGGCTAGGCCCCATGGTGGGCGCCAAAAATGTTAAGGGAAAATTGGATCAAATGAATAAACAATAATAATTAATATCAAGTTACCTGAAAATTCAATGAAATGGTGAACTAAGAAGATTAATCAAATAAAGCAATGAACAATAGAAAGTAAACCTCCTTTAATTCGTAGCTTCCATTGATCGCCTATCACAATCGATCTTGCATTTATGAATAGGGCCCTCAGAGAGTGCACTTCTTTGCTTTCTTTCAAGAATGTTAATTGAGAATGGCAGTGATAGTATCGCAATGAAGAGGAGCTTCACAACGATGGTAGTAGTGCGTAGTAATGAATGTGTGATCACAAGCAATGAAGGAATTGGTGCCAAAGGCGCACTGTAATTCCTACAGAGTAACAATACTTAAATCTTGGATGAATGAAATGGAATAATAGGGTTCAATTTATAGGCTTGAGAGAGAGAGAAGATCAATGGTATAGAAAGAATGAAAAGATCAACGGTTGAGAACGGATGAGGAATGTGCAACGAATAAGAAGAAGACATGTGTCTTACTTTCTTTTGCATGAGAGGAGTTATCAAGAATATAAGAATGAGTTAAAGCATTTAAAAGAATATAATAATCAGTTAAGTGATTTAAAACAAGAAGAATAGATTTGTATGAGAATAAGAAGATATTTTATTTTATTAAATATTAGGAATATTTAATTGCATGTGCAAAAAGCTTGAATTATATTTAGAGATAACTCAATTTAGAAGAAAAGGCAACTTAAATAAATAATTGATTTATTTAAATTTAGAGAAGATATTATTGGAAGAAAACAATTAAATAATTGAAATTATTTAATTTAGAAGATAAGAAAGCTAATTAAATAAATAGATTTATTTAATTGTTGTTCATGATTTTGGAAGAATAAATAAAATATTTGTTTGTATTTTTATTTGGGGATTGAGAGGATTTAAATAAATTTGATTTGATTTATTCAAATTTGGAAGAATGAATTGATTTAATTAAATAATTGGGAATTATTTAATTGTTTGGAAGAATTTAATTAAATAAAGGATTTTATTTAATTTTGACTTTAGAAGAGATAATTAAATATTTTGATATTTAATTAACTTAGAAGAATGTGAAACGTGTCATTTTTAGGCGTATACACTATCAATTATATGTAGATTAAATAACCCAAATATAACAATGAGGAATAACACAAAAGAGATCAACACAGAAATTTAACGTGGTTCACCCAATATGGCCTACATCCACAGAAACTCAGCCATCCAATGATTTTATTATCCAGTGCAAAACAGATTACAATCTCGTGAATACATCGCTGTACCATACATCTTATCCGCTTATAACAAGCTCTTTGGAAGCTTCTAGAATTAGGGTTTTGCAATGTCATTTTTCTTTTGTCGGTTAACAAAAATTAACAACCGACCCTGATCGTGCAAAAAAGGAGGGAAATTTTTTTTGCACCCCGATGAGGATACATAACTTGTGTACAATACTCGCATGATTAGTCACCCAATACCAACATGTTTGTTGCCCCATATGCAAAGACCAGTGCCCTCGGGTAGTACTTCCTGCATTTTGGGAGGTTTTGCATGTCTTGCATGTGTGTTGCCCCATATATATAGAGACCTACGCCCTAGGGTAGTGCATCCTGTATTATGGGAGGTTTGTTTACTTTCTAGTACTTGCATCTGCATTTCATATATATGAGAAAAAGAAAAGAAATATATCATTTCTATCTTCCATGCATTGACTATCTGCTCCATGTTTTATGTGACTGTAACTGTCTTCTCCGTGTTTTGCATGCCTGTTATTGTTTTCTATGTGATTAGCGTGTCTTCTCCATGCTGGGTGTGTTTGTTATGTTTGTGGCCTTACTTTAATGCATGTATTGGCCTTGCATTTATACATACATTAAAGTGGGGGCTAAATGTAACATCAAAAAATGTCCCCTTGGGGGCTTTTCCCTCATAAGGTTTAGCTCCTGGGTCTTTAGATGCACTTAGGACATCTTAGTTGATATTTTGGCATCCCGATGGAATGAGACCTAGGTTTCATGGAAAATTGGACCTAGGTGGACCCCTTGAGCTATACCCTACCCAAAATAGGGGGGAGGACTTGGGTGCCCATGCCCTAGTCCTGCCCTATTTTGGGGCAGCCCCAATTTTTAGGTGTCAGTTTGTGACCGTTATTAGGTCCCTTTGCCGACACGGTAAGTTTGAATTTCAAAATTCTTGGCGGGAATATTTGTAGTTGCATATATAAACATGATTAGGCATTCATTTGTAAACTAGATTTCTACTAGATGATGACTAGCAAACTATTGTGTTCTCAAGGTGATTCAAGGCTTTCTATTGTGTTGCAAGAGCAGACTTGTATGTTTTGTGTGTTGATATTTGCAAATTTGAGCATCAATCTCCTCATGGCATGAAGAGCATCTTCCTCCATGAGAGCTTCACTACAAGGTGACATAATATTGTGTTTTTATCATTGATTCCTTTGGTTTTTGCCTCTGCCTCACAAGGGCATGCACTCTTTATCTGACAACGGTGTTCAGAGACTTAAGTGTTCTTCAAGGCTTGATTAAGGCAAGCCTCTAAACACCACAACCCCCAAACCAAGTCTTTTGATTGTAAGTTTTAGGTGTCACATTTGGAAAAATTTGAGGTGCAAGAAGGCTTGGTAGGCATCAAAGATTTAGGATCTGAAGAAAAGTCAAACACAAGAGCACTTCTAGGACTTGGGCACTCGCTCCAGTGTCCTCTGCATCTGAATCTTAGAAAATAGAAGTTATAGGGTTGATCAGTGTCGGGATGAGGTCCAGATTCTGTGAAGAAGTAGGTACCTTGGACTTGGGCACCCGCTCCAGTGTCCCCAACTATTCTGCTTCGGAACCCTGAAAATAAGTATTCTGTGATTCAGTATTTTATTCTTGTCTGCAAGAGCTTTTTCAGTAATTTGTCAATTTGTTGTCATATTTACATAATTAGGGTTTTAATGATCAATTAGGCATAAGAGAAGGAAAATTGACAATTAAATTCCCTAATCCAAGTTTCCCTTCATCTCACAGTGACCTAGGGTATGATAGTGCTCGCCACTCAACCCTAGATCCTTGAATGTTAAGTGGAAAGGCGGGTTTTAACATCTAAACAACAAAAGATTAACAAATCCAATTTTCCACCTAAACACATTTTCTAACATAACATTTAGTCCCCACTTTAATGTATGTATAAACATGAGGCTAATACATGCATTAAAGTACGGTCAACAAGAATAGAAAGCACGCCAAGTATGGAGAAGACACACCAATCACAATGAAGACAGTAATGGGCATGCAAAACATGGAGAAGATAGCATTGAAGACACACAAAACATAGTGAATACAGTGAATGCAATGATTATTATTATTTTTTTCTCATATATGCAAATGCAAGTACAAGGAAAGTAAACATACCACCCATAATGCAGGAGGGACTCATCGCCACCGGTCTTTAAACTACATATGGGGCAACAAACATGCAAAACAAATCTCAGAGTGCAGGACGGACTCATCACCACCAGTCTTTAAGACTACACTTGAGAACAAACATGCCATACAAATCAAGCACACCATACAAATCCCAAAGCATAGGAGAGACTCATCGTCACCAATCTTTAAACTATGCTTGGGAATAAACACGCCATACACACACATGGAAGACATGGAGAAAACATGACAGACAAGCGATGGAGTGTACCTATTTCTAGGTTCATCACCATCTCAGGCACATTATAGGCACACACTGATGATTTGGCTTCGCCATAACAATCGTCGAAGACATGCTTAAGGGTTCGGATAGTCTCAGATCCACTCCCTACCTGCTCAGATGACTTTTTAAAAATGACACGATTGTGCAATCTCCTCGAGAAATACACCATCCCCGCTTCACATGGAGGGCTTAAAATAAAAACAATATGCATGATATCCCACCTCTACAGAGGGCTTAAGTGATTGCAACAGATTCAAGTTTTCCAAACACACTTTGCTAGCATCTAAATCAGATAGCTTACCTTATATATGCCCCCACCTTAAGGTGATTGATATCATGTGCCAATATCAAACACATTAAGGTAGGAAGAAAACACACAAGGGAACATGAGCTCTCACAAAGCCCATGCCCCTCGGAGGTGACATGTACTTTACAATCACCAAATGTTCTTACAAACACATAATTTCCTACAAGAAAAGGTGTTAGCATCCATATAATCATGATAAACAACAATGCATATGATCATTCACATAAAGAGCCGAGGTTATACTATGGATTTGGAGACTAAGTATAACTATGGGACTATACCACAGAAATATCAAAACTGAGTGTAACCAAGGTGAGATTCAAAGATAAACAAGGTGCATAGAGCAGAAATATTGTTATAGTTTGTAAGTGCGAAAAGACAACATCAAGATCACACGGAGTGATTCTACTATCCAAGTGTCAGATAATATATAACAACCCCATCATCAAGAGAGGAGAAACAAGTGCCTTAGGGACAGTCCATAAGACACAACACACAACAGTGAAAATAGAGGAGAAGCAATATAGAATAATGATGATACAAATAGAAGAAGATCACAATAGAGTTAGTCTCCCAATATCCTTGACCTTACAAGAGAATCAAGTGTCATCCTAGGAGGCCTAAACAACAAATAACACATCACGGGGGAAACACAACACAGAGGGGAGGTCACATACACAAGATGATTATGCTAACCACATAGGTGACCACCAGGGTTAGATATACTTACCTATAGGGACAACTAAACTAAGGGTTGTCATCGAGTAAATCATCATCTTCCCACTCCTGAATATTAGAGGAAAGTTGGACATAAGGTATTATAGCCCAACTTTTATTCTTGTCTTCCAGTTGTCCATTCTTAAGGTCTTCTTGGTTTGATTCAATGTTAGGTGAGATGTTTGGACATAAGGTATTATAGCCCAACTTTTATTCTTGTCTTCCAGTTGTCCATTCTTAAGGTCTTCTTGGTTTGATTCAATGTTAGGTGAGATGTTTTCTTGTTGAGGTGTGTTTTTTTGGGCAAGAGCTTGTTGTCTCCTCCTCCTTTCTCTTGCTTGTCTATTTCTTCTTGTTTTACCACTTATCTCTTTTAAAATAGTGTCTTGATTTTCCATAGGTTTCTATGTTTTAGAGGAGGAAGCACCATGATCAAATCTCATTTGTCTTGGTGGAATGTTTTGATCTTGACAAATACCTCCCAATCCTTGTAAGGATGGTGGGGAGGAACCTCAGCATAGGGTCCTTTTCCTTTTGGTTTAGGAAGTTCTTCAATTGCGGGTTGTTCAACTCTTATTTCTTGAATAGAAGGACCGACCACTTGATGTAATAATTGTGTTTTGTAGTCTCTATAGCTCAAGAAGTTAAAGTATGTCCATGGATCTAGTTCCACTTCAGATCATTCCCAAAAGTAATCTAGGGTAAAGTGTTGTCTTGTAACCAAAGGTTTATACCTATTGCAAGGAATAGTATGCACTTGTCAATTCAAAGAAAATTTGACACAGTTATAAATTGTTGAAGGGAAAAATTTCATAGACTTTAACCATGGGTGTCCTAATTTTATGTGAAAAAGGTCAGATATAGGGACAACATCAAACAATTGTTCTACATATTTCTCAAATATAGTAACCAATAAAGATATCTTCCCAGAAGTGTTTATAAAGGTTCCCTTATGTGTTTTAATCATCATGTCCAAAGGGTCATAAAAGCCTTGTATCAACCCATGTGAATAGAGGAACTCTTCTGTTTCCACATTAGTCATGAAATTAGGATCAATAGGGGTTCTATCCATAGGATTTCCCATTATCTTCACAGTGATATAAAGAGGTCCTTCAGTGTCTCCAATTGTTCTATCATGAGGTGTAAACACAATTTCAGGTTCGGGGACCTTTCTTTTCATGTAAGGATTAGGAGGGAACCTATTGTTATTGTTGTGATTAGAATCATGTGTATAATTTTTCAAATTAATGTGAAATCAGATTTTAAAAGTTTTTCAAAAGTTATGCAAGAGACAAGTGCAAAACTATGTGTGAAAATGACCTAAAATGCTTGATCTTTTCAACATTTTTCAATGCAAATAAGTGAAAGAAAAGGTGTTGTAAGTAAATTAATTAGGTGAAGCAAATAATATGTCTGATATCAATCCAATAAAGTAATAATATCATCCACAACACACTTTTGATGCAAACCTAGAGTGATGACAAGTCAAAACCTAGTGAAAATGTGCTGAAGTATGCAATTTTCCAACAATTTTCAATGCAAGGACCCAATAGAAAGGGTGTTGTAAAGAATTTTAGGGGGGGAAGTAGATTATAATAGTTATATCAGTCACCCAATTCCATAAAATTCATCACATCACGCTTGTAGTGCCAATCTAAGTCAAACTCTAGTGAAAATATAGCTAAAATGTGCATATTTTCATGAATTTTCAATGCCAAGGCCTATAAAATGTTAGAAACAAGGTAGATAACTGAGAGGGGGGGTGAATCAATTATCTTAAACTTCTTAACTTTCTTATCTTCTTTAATAGTAGTGCAGTATCAAAACATATAAGCATAAATGAACATGAAAGCAAAAATGAAATCAACACACATAACACAAGGATTTTTACGTGGAAAACCCTGTTAAGGGAAAAACCATAGGGTGACTAACCCAAGATTGTATTCTCTGTTAAAAGAATAGAAGTACAAAATGGCACTTGCTAATTAGGGCTCACTATGCGAGCACACTGCTCACAAGAGGCTCACTACCTACAAGAGACTTACTGTCTACAAGGTATAAATAAAGTAACCAGGTGTTTGAATTGATCAAAGGCATCCACATATGTTGAGGTTTAGTTCTAGTTAGGCTCAATATACTGATCTACTACACTTCATTCTTCCTCTGCTTAGTGCTTCTGTTCTGTCACATACCGGATTTATATAGCCGCTTCCACACTACTCTCTTCTTTTCTTCGCATATACTATCACACCACACAAACCTTCATACCAAAATCAATCTAGTATATATATCCACATCAAGGATTTCAACATCTTTCTAGTCGACATCCAAAAAACTCAAGATATTTCCAAACTCTGGTCTATCAGCTGAATCCATGCTTACTAAGTGATGCGTATCAAAAAGATAATTATAGGAGTCATCAATCATGTCGGCCAACCATGAATGATCCCTTAAGAAACTTGATCACCATCAATTTCTCATCCAGATTAAGGTCTGATGCTCTGTCGGTCAGTTCTTTCTCAGTCTACTCTGCCAAACAGGAACCCAACACTTAGGTGCTCATATCTTTTCACTCTTTCATCACCGGAGGCTCAATCTCTGGAATGTATCAATCATGGTACTCCTCTTGACTTCCTCAAGTCTGCACTTTGTTGAGATACTTCCTCTGAGAGATCTGGACCTAATTATTGGACCTTGCTGCATGCTCTGTTCTTGCTCACCAGACCAAAATACTCTTCAATCTGACTTCTGGTATAGTCATACCATGTGCTGCAGATGTGTGGAATGGACTTTGTTGCTATCAATGACAACACTCATGAAGCCGCACAATGTCTCTTGCCAACAATAAAAAGGGTGTTGTAAAGAATTTTAGGAGGGGTAGAAGATTATAACCTTGATAAAAGCCAATTAGTGCAGAAAAATCCTTCACAACACGCCTATGATGCAACTCTAGAGAGACGAAAGGCCAAATTTAGTGAAAATGCAAGGTTTTCAAATGCTAGACATGAAATTTTGCAAGAAAGCCACTATGATGAAACACTATAGTTAGAAATAATTCCTAATGAGTTTTTTTAAAGGGTAGTAAAATCTGAAATAAGATTTTGACTACAAACCCTAGCTAATGCAAAACTAGGTTATATGGAAAAATGCACAATTTCAAGCAATTTTTAACAACTTAGGCATGAAAGCACAATGTAAATGAATGGTGATTGGAAAATTTCTATATTTTAAATCAGATTTGATGATAATGACATAAATTTATTGAAATTAAATTCCAACTAATTCAAATTATTTGAATATATAAGCTAAAAATGCCAAATTTTTTAAAATTTTCAATTTTTTTGTAATTTTTCAAATGAAATAAGATGAACAACGAAATGAATGAATGAAATGAATGTAAATTTGAAGTAAAACACTCAGAAAGGTGCAAAATTCAAAAGAAACATGGGTTCACCAAAAATGTTTAGGATGAAAAAAGGGGGAAAGATGTCCAAATAGTTGTTTGTAAGGGTTTATCATGATCCCCCTTTCACCACTAAACATTCAGGGACATTCAACCGAGTAGAGAACTCTGCTATAGATCTCTTGTCACTTGGAACATAGGGGAAGATTGGAATTGTGTGAATTTGTTGTTTAATTAAGTCTAATTATGCTCAAAACCCTAATTTTGTGAAATCGTAAATAAACAGATAAATTACAGAAAATGATCGCACATAGAGATATCAAATGAAAACTAAATACATACCAGATTTTAAAGTTCAGTGTACAGAAAAGTCAGGGACTAATGAGTGGGCACCCTAGTCCAGTGCCTCAGTTTTTATCGAGATCTAGGAATTATTCTGTAACATAGTTCTGCTATTCTGGAGATTTCACTGTTGCAGAATCTAGAGGACTATTGAGAGGGTACCTGAATCTAGGTCCCTTTTTTCTTCTTAGATCTATAATTTTGATAGTCTACACTACTCTCCTGCAACTCCACTTCTTTAACTTTCGAAACCTGTAACTTGCAATCACATGAAAGTGGGTTGGGGGTTGTGGTGTTTAGAGGCTTGCCTCAGTCAAGCCCTGGAGAGACATTCAAGTCTTCTGAACACTATTGTCAGATAAAGAGTGTGTATGCCTACAGGGTAGAGGGAAAATTCAAATGATAAATGATAGAAAACATAATTGATATCACCTTGTAGTGAAGATCTCATGGAAGGAAGATGCTCTTTATGCCATGAGGAGATGGATGCCAAATCTACAAATACAAACACAATAACAACACAAATACTACTTTACAACACAATGAATGCCTTGAATCACTTTCACATAAAGCCACAAGTTCGCAATATCCATCTAGTTTACAAATGAATCACTAATCATGCTTATATATGCAACTACAAACATTCTCACTAAGAATTTTGTAATTCAAACTTAGGATGTCGGCATAGGACCTAAATAACAATCATAAACCAACACCTACAAATAGGTCTTGACCTAAAATAGGGTAGGACTATGGTATGGACACCTAAGTCCTCCCCCCTATTTTAGGTAGGATTTATCATAAATGCATCCCCTAAGTCCCATTTGCCGTGAAACTTCAGGGTTTTCTCATCGAAAGTCACCATAATCATGCAAGATGACCTAAATTCATTCTAAAGGACCTGGGAGCTAAACCTTAAGAGGGAAAAGCCCCCAAGGGTACATTTCTTGACATAACAATTACTAATTTAACTAACAAGCTTTGGCCAAAGCATCTTTTTCAGTCATGTTTGGCTAGATAGGTTTAAGAAGGAACTTACCCTTCTCTGTTGCTCCATATTCAACACCCATCCACACTCTTTCTTTATCTCATCATGCATAAATATAGAAATAGAATATACATTCACAACAAAACATACAACATCCAATGATGCATACAAGGTCACAAGAAAGGAAACTTACTTATGTAGTATATCATACATCTTCACAAGGAAGCAATATGACATACTTAATTTAATGAACATTTATCTTGAATACATTCATTTGGAAGACAAGTCTTCAACAAACATTAAAAGGTAGCATATAGATGCAAGCAGTCATACTTCATACAATTGCAAACACTAATTTAACATCCAAAAGGTGCGTTTGTTAACAAGATTATTCAAACCATTTAAGAGGCACTTAACCAAATACTTAGTCTAGTAGATACCATAACTTCATATATTTCAATTGAAAAAGAACCTTAAAAAGAACATGATGGAGTTTATAACAAGACAAACATTTAGACCAATCATGAAGCTTTTGAAAGCATATGAGTCAATAGCTGAAACATTTTACATGATATTGAACCTATTCTCCAGTTATGCTAAGAAATATAAATACTATGTATTTCTTCTAAGACTCTAATCACCAATATTAGTCATTTTCCATTCTTAGACTTAAGTCACAATTTCTCCCTAACTAGGAGGAGGCAAAAATCTAAAGTCTAATATCTCATACTTGGGCTTACACAAAACTTCATAGAACTTGGACAGAAGAAGATATAGACAAATTTAGTTTAATACTATTAATGCAATGTAATGATGACTTCCTAAGATCATATTCTCCAAGAAAGGTGAGTTTGATTCTAGTTACGAGATTCAAAATATTTAAGATCTAATCTACTAACCAATCATGCAATGAGTCTTCCATTAATAATATGATAGATTGCATAAAGATAAAATATTAATAAATCTATGAGACAGTCCTAATTGTGTCTGAGTGACCACCTTCTAACAAAGATCTAAACAACTTCTCATAAGCTCTTATGAACGAGGACTATATCTTGTGTTTGTTTTAAATTTATTCTAAATTTGTTTTAAGTACCCTATTCTTGATAAGATATCTTTTATATGTAAACTTTCATACCCAAAGCTATATGAGAAGATAGTTTATAATAATAAGGTTTCAAACATACTAAGAAAGCTCATCATAATTTTAATATGCATCAACATATTAATACTACCAAGATAGTGTTAAATCCTTATTAATTATCAGCTACACTTTTAATCTTCTATCCAAAAATATTATTTTAAGATATCCTTACTTAAATAAGGAAAGTAGCTAAATAAAATGTTTTAAAATCTTAAAGACTAAAATATTTATTTAAGATATCTTTACTTAGATAAGGAAAGTAGAAAAAAAACTACTTTAAAATCCTAAAGATAAATCAATTCCTTTCTAATTAGAATATCTATACATTTTCTTTTGTTTTAACATCTAACATTATTCTTTCTAAATCTAAAATTAAGAAATGAAGATTTTAATGTCTCTTAAAATAACAACCAAGCCTATTTATAGATGATTCTATTAAATCCATGGAAACATAACATAGAATTGATATCCATTGTACATTTCATATTAAAACTACTAAGATTCTTTTATGAATATTAACAAATCGATTTGAGAGGAAGAAATCTAAATGAAAACTTAATATAATCAAAATCTATGAAGATATGAAACAATATAAAGAAAATACATTCAACCAAACGTTGAGATTGGGTGAAAAGAACCATTTCCATCATTATAAATAGAGATAACTCATGAGGAGATTATTGGTGATATTTGTAGACACCTAAAATTGTACACTATTTAATTCATCCCTAATTCATTCCTAACCATCACTAAAAATCCCTAATTCATCCCTATTCATCACTAATTATTCCTATCCATCCCTAAACATCTCTAAACTATATCTAGACACTCCTAAACCACCATTTCTCCACAATTAACTAAATAAGCACATGTTTAGACGGTTAACTAATCAAATCCCCTTCAATCCATGATTTTACAATATTTTATTGTTAAAATTACTATTCATGTACTATTCACTATTTAGATGTATTGAACACCTAGAATAATGAGAGGGTGGGCGAATCGGTATTATCTTAAACCACTTAAGCATTTAAACATTCATTCCACATAGCATATCTAATTTGCAATAAGAAAGGAAAGCATGAACGCAACCATCAAAACACATAACACAAAAACACCAAATTTTTATGTGGAAAACCCAAAAAGGGAAAAACCATGGTGAGGATTAGCTCACAATATATTATAATGCAATTAATTACAAGTTTGATACAAAATGGTGGACTCACTATCCCAAAGAGAAGTGCTCACTGCAGGTGGCTCACTGTGAAAGGACTCACTGTCTTGAATAGAAAGATATAGAAGAAGGGGTGGCTCACTGCCAAATATGAACTATTAGTAATGCATCTGACTTATGATGAAGATACAGTTCTACTAAAGCTGAGAATACTGACTTAACACACTTCATCTTCACCACACTCTTATCTTTCCTTTCTCTACATCAAATTTCACACACACATACACACACTTAGTTTTTTTCACACACATATACTACACAAGAGATCAATCTTGTTTATATACCACAATCAAGAAAAACATCAAATAGGTCGGCATGATAGATGTACTATGTGACTTCTTGACCTGTTAGCCCAAAACTCAATGCTATATGCTTTGTAGAGAGAACCAAAGTGTGTAACACATTCAAATAGGTCAGCATAACCTATAATTACTCCCATAACTTTGTTCCATACATGACTCAACTCCGCATAACCTCAAAACCTTTGGGTCAGCACCATTGGTGAAGTAATCAATAGAATGAGCCAACTGTTAGCTCACAACTCAGTGTGTAGACCACCGAAATGCTTGCCACTTGGAGAGAACATGTTTTTGACATCTATGAACTTACCCTTAAAACTTCATAGCAAAATATTCATCTACTATGGAATGTGGAGCATTCTAACATACCACTAATACTGCCATTATACTACCATTACAGAGTCTGATACTCTGTCAATTCTATCTTCAACTGCAGAGGACATCAAGTCTTGAAAATTTGGATTTAGACTCCTTTAATATATACCACAATTACCTCAGAACCACATGATAAGATTCTTCATAGCGGAGCAATGAGGACCCAAAAATTGGTTCACTGCACACTGAAGACAGTACTCTGTGACTTAGACAAATTTGTAGAACAATTGGTACTTTGGTCTTCTCTAGACCAACACTACTACATCTCTATAATGGGTTGCCATCAATGACAACACCATACACTATCATTTGCTTCAATATCCATTAGTCTCTCCATTCAACTCATGTTGCCAACACACAGACTTCAATGACAAACATCTGTCAATCTCTCAACAATCTCCCCCTTTGTCATTGATGGCAACACTAATCAAATTTCTCAAACCTCTCCCCCTTTGACATCAAGGGCAAAGGGGCCCTTAATATCAAACTTTTTAGGTGACATGTATAGTTCTCCCCTATATATATCTGTATATACATGAGACTAACTCCCCCTTACTGCTTCACTCTTATACTTAACATTTCTTCAACAATTTACATGTGAGAGACTCCTTTTCACAAGGTTATCAAAAAATATACTCCACATATGTACACTGTAATAAGGAAAGCTATTTATATAGAACAATAATGTACAACTTAGCTTGAGGAGGCTAGACTGCCTTGATTGGATTGTGTGCCTCTAGATCCTTCTTTTCTATTTCCCATTCCTTCTTAGCAAAGGCAAGTACTCCGCACTAATTCTCAAGCTTCACATAGAATTCTTCAGCTTCATCCGAAGAATTGGGTACCAGATTCTGTTGTAGTATTTTCTCTGCATCAACTAAAATTCTAGTCAAAGATGTAAGCCTTGCACTTACAATGTCTCAGAGATTACAATACTTCATTATTATCTTCTCTTTTTGCTCCTGTAGCTGAAAGAACTGTCCATGTAGATTCTCAATTACTACCCTTGTTGTTCCATATGTATCTCCCATCGGATCATAAAATCAAAGGTATTAGCAATCTGAGACTCTATTGAGTCCATGTGGTTGTTTATGCTCTTGGAGGAAACATGCCATGTCAAGCAAAATTGAAACAAGTCTTTTGCTTCTCCTACATAATCTTGAATATCTTTTAAGTTGCTCTACAACTTACCATGTGAAATAGTGCATTTGTTGGAGACATTTGCCAACCTTTTGTTATTTATCTTCTCATTTATTTCCTTTTCCAAATTATTCTCCAATTCAGTAGAATGTTCCTTAAAGGAATCAATTAGTAATCTCAGCTACTTCACACCAGATAAAGAGTTGTCAACATTTACACCAAGAAGGCTATCTTTCAATACTTTTACTACTTAATCGATCATTTCAACACTCTTTTGATGAGTTTGTATAATCTCCTTTCTTGTAGAGGCATGAAATGCATCACCAAGTTGCAGTTTATGCAAGGGAGATATTTTGTCCATGTCCACCTGTCCTTGCCATATGGGGACATGTAGCAATTGTGCTAATACCACCAGTTGAAACTGAAATTGTATATCCAATAGATTTTTCAAAGAATCTCCAAATGCACCGAACGCTTCATAAACCTTCTTCTCTTTTTCTTTCTTCCCACAGTCTTGACCAACTTCCTCTTCCTTTGCATTCTTCTTATCTTCTGGAGGGGGCAAGATTTCATTCTTTTGTTCCTTAGATTTTTCCAAGTTCTCTTGTTTTTCTATTTTCTTCTGCTCTGTAGTCTTTTGCATATCTAGAAGAGGCAGTTCTTGTTTTGCTTAATCATTTTCCTTCTCTGAAGTAGTCTTAACATTATCATTTTTATTTCCTTCAACAATATTTTCTTTTATTGGAGGAGGGTTATTTGTAGTAACATTTCTTGAACATTATCTCCATCAGTAGGCATATTGACTTCCAAAACTGATACATCATGCTGCATTTCATTTTCTTTGATCAACTCCAAAGCTAGATCTATAAATTTTTGCATTATTTCATTCTTTAATCTCTCTATGTCTTCCTTGTCCTTGCTCATTAGAGTGCTAACTCTCTATTTTGTTCTAAATTCTCTATTATAAATTTGAGCTAATTTGGCTCTATCTTCATCAGTGAGAGAGGAACCAACTTTCTCCAAGACAAAAGTCCTAATCTTTGCATCTTCCTCAATTGCCTTTTGTCTTCTTGCACTTAGGATTTCTTTCAAGTCATCTATAAGTTGACCCTCTATGTCATTTAGACCAATATTAAATATAACCGTGTATTTTACAATAGCTTCCTCAATGGTAGATTTATCCTCATTATTTGACTTAGAATACATTTTTGTTGTCTGTTTCAAACAATTAGATTCTAAAATATTATTAAATAATGCATCTAATTTTAGAGGTCTATGTTCCCTTACCAGAAGAGTTTTTCCTTCTTATTCTCGTTGCCTTTACCCTTAGGAGACTATTCTTCTTTATCGGATTGCATTTCTCTCTTCTTGAGGATAAATCCTTCCTTTTCCTTCTCAGCCTCTTCATCACTTTCTATTTTAGTAATGCCAATTTTTTCTTTCTTGTACTTATCTCTTCTCCGGAGGCTTTGGACACTCTCTTCTTCTTCTAGACCAACTTAGGTCCTTCCTCTTCCTCTTCTTCTTCATCATTATGACTAATGTACTTCTCTCTTGTGGCCTTCTCTTTTACTCTTCTCCTCTTAGGAGGCTGTTGATGTACAAAGGCACTGGATGTTGCTTTCTTCTTTGAACTTGTTGAAGGTATGGCTATAGAGGCTTTTGGAACAATAGGTGAGGAGGTAGAGGTCCTAGCTAACCTTCTTGTGTTGGGAGATCCTTCCAGTGGAATAGATATGCCTTTGGATTTCTCCGTAGGTCTCTTTGGTCACACTGTCTCCTCTAACTTATTCCTCATCTTCTCAAAATTTTGCTTTATTTCCTTTTCCTTGTGCTTCAAGTGCACTTCACTAGATTTATCTTCATAAGTTCCAAACCTATTTGGAAAGGGATCTCTTGGTTTTCTCAACATCAGGTCTGCAAGACTCATGATTATGTCTTCTACGATTTCATATCCCATTTCTTGAATCTAGACTATTATGGATTCCACTACTTCCATATAGCACTCATCTTTGCTAACCATGAAGATAGTATCATTCTTGTAATTCTCAACAAAACCTTTTGGAATTCTTTCCCTTGCTTGTATGGTATCTTGAAATGTCTTGAAGAAACCCCATAATGGATCTTTTTGAGTACCCAATCTTCTCAAGTGGTCTCTAATTTGTACTGCAACTGGAATATGGCCCAAACACATAATATTCTTTGTACTAGGAGTCTCTCTAAGAAAGTAAAATAATAAGCAAATGATAAGAGTACCAAATTTGAAAGGGTACTTGGAGTCCTTGGTCTTTTGTAGGTTCTCTAACAAATGTGCTCCCAACAATTCACATAAATCATAATCTGCACCATCCTTCACCATCTCATATGTTGTGTTAATAGCAGTTGCAGAGACTGAATTCTCTCTGTTTGTGAAGTATATCTTGTATGCACTCATTATATCAACATACTTTACTACAAGATCTTCAATATCATTCACTGTTAGGATACACTTATCAAATTTTGCACTGGTGAGCTTCATTACTACATCATTCTTTACAGATTTAGTGCCGAAACTAGTCCGGTGGAGCATGACCCTGTCACAACCCTAATAACTTCCTTGTTGATCATGTGTAGCAAATCAAGCCACATAAACTTGTTGTGAATGTGGCTCAATACATACTTAACCCAAGCATGCTCATAACAGAAAATAGGGAAATTGTTCCACACATCTAGTTTCTTCTTTGTCAAACCCTTAAATTCAGGTTTCAGCTCAAAATCATCATCTGTAGCTCTAGATCCTTATTGTCAAATCTATTTATGAGCCTATTTGTGAATTCATCATATGTGGTGATCAAGTTATGGCCCAAGGTGACAAAACCATGATACCACCACTCATGGGCTATTCCATTTAAGTGTATGGTGGCAAAGTTGAGTACTTCATCTTCCAGCATAGGCTTAAGAGTCAAGTAGTTGTCTAACTTCTGTACCCATGCTCTAGCTATCATCTTGCCAATCCATCAAAATGTTCTAAAGAAACCTTGCTCAAAGCATGTTGATAATCTCTATTAGTATGTTGTGCCCTGCGATCTGTCCTACCACCCATACCTTCTCTCTGCCTCTTTTGATTCATAAGTTGTTCCAATGACAATATCTCCCTAATCTCAGGTGGAAGAGTCATGTACTCTACATGATGCAACTTGACCTCCTCTATCATGGGTATTTGTGCCTCATGCTCCTAGATAACAAGTGCCTCCTCTTTGCAAGGAAAGGTAGGTTGTAGAGGCCTAGGAACCAATCTTGGGGTCATCCTAGTGCTACGATCCTTACCCCAACCATCATGCTAGGAGTTATTAACATTAGAACCACTTGCCTCACCATCATTTGCTGCATGTGGTTGTGGTGGCAGAGTATTCTGATTCATCCTTGCTAATAACTAAGACATCATATCTAGCATTATATCAAACACCCTGTCTGTTTTGGAATTTAGGCTTTCTGGCTACTCTGGTCCTTTATTTCTATCTACCATATGTCTTGTAATGCTATCACTATCATTGGATGAGTTTTTGTGCATACCCAAAATACCTGATATAGTTTCACCTTTTGGAACTTATGGAGGCTACCACCGATGGGTATCTTTGGTATAAACTTGTTTCCAAACACTCATGAATGGGTTTCAACATAGGTTGGCAAGATACACCATCTATGATACCACTGTAGTAACCCACCCCTTTATTGTTTTCTGTGGCTTAGTTGAACCTGATACATTTTGTGTTTTTGGAACATAACATAGAGTTTGCATGCATGTATAACTTAGAAAATAACATGAGCTAACAATACCTAGATGCCTATAATAGATGGAAATGCATTATATTTCAATAATGAATAATACCCATGTGAGAGATAAGCAAATACATCAAAATATCAACATACCCATTTTGTTGGTTCAACATTATAAATCTAATAATGGATATTACAGCTAGCTGGTACTATCAAATCCCTCCAAAAACATCAAACTATGAGTTCTTTGTTCAAACAATGAAGGTACAACAACTACAAGGAGGAATATGCCTGAAAATAGAGGTGATTGAAACTCCCAAACCCTAAGCACTGGCATTTATGCTGACCACACCCACTTGTGAGCTAGTACGACTTGTGTAGGAGTGAATAGAAGCCAAATAATGCCCTCAACACCTAAAAATGCTTCCAATATGTACGTGAAATGGTTTGAAACTATTTGAAGGTCCTTTACCAGTAAAATGAAGGAAGAAAATTCCACGAAAGCCTCCAAACTCACTCAAAATGCCTCCTCAAGATGTACGGTCTACTGTTGGAATAGTAAGGCCTATTTTGGGTAATGAAACCTCAACAAAATGACATAAAAAACAAAACTAATCTCTGCAATACATTCTCAGATGTATCTCCATAATTACCATGCCAAAAATCTCAAGTTTTAGTAATGGAAAATCTTGCGTGACAAGCTCACAGTTTGTCAATGAAGCACAGTGTGATCTCTGAAGTAAGACCACCAATAATACCCTAGAGATGTGTTTCAATCCTGCATGCATCCAACACTATGAAGGTTTCCATCTCCACAGTTGCAGATCAAACCCTTGGCTCAGCCAAAAAAACTCTCTTTCATGAAAATATGCAATGGCCCTTCAAAATGAGTGTTCACTTTCTCTTTTATTTCCTTCAATTCCAATGCCTCTTTTGGGGAGATAATTAATTTAATATTACTTTTTATTCCTTCATAACATGGGCACCCACACTTAAGTAATATTTAACTTTATTAAACTTAATATATTTCAAGTCCCCATATATTAATAAAGTCACTTTATAACAATAACACGAAGTTAAATATTTAATCTAACTTAGGTATATAGATTAATTAAAATTAATCCAAACGGTCTCTGAAGGTAAATTCCATAGCACCACTGAGTCAACCAAATAAAATGGAGTGAAGACCAAGACCATTACACTTACTCACATCAAGTCCCATGAGCCCCTACTACAAATAGAAAGCTTGGCCAAATAGCCCAAATTCACTCCAAAAAGAGCCAAGAGTGACATCTAACCAAAAGGAATCCAAACAACCCCTCCAAAAATGTTGACTGAGCCTTGAAAGAACCAAATCATCATGGGTCCCCTAACCATCCTACTTAGTCTACAAGAACCTGAGTAGTAGACTAACCCCATAGTTGTGCTGCTTAAGAAGGGGAAATTACATTTTGATATATAGTAAGACTTGGGAGTTACATCTTCAACATATTGATGAAGTATTGGGAATCATGGAGGCACAATCATTATTTGCTAAGGTATCCAAATGTGAGTTTGATATGAAATAGATTCTCTATCTAGGGCATGTGATTGGAGTTGATGGAGTTAGAGTTCATCAGGAAAAGATATAAGCAATTTTGAATTGGCCACCACCATGAAACATTTTGGACTTGAGAGGATTTCATGGGTTATGTTGCTACTATAGGAGATTTGTAAAAGGGTTTTCATAGTTGGCAACACCTCTCACAGATCTCACTAAGAAGGGAGCATTCAGTTGGTCTGGTGTGGCTCAAGTCACTTTTGACAAACTCAACAAGGTGATGAGTTCATGTCCAGTGTTGGCATTGCCAGATTTAACATAGCCTTTTTTGTTGGAGTATCATGCATCAAGAGAAGGAATTGATGCATAATAGGCATCCTATTGCTTTTGAGAGTAGGAAGTTGAGGGATGCAGAAAAGCTCTATTTTACCTATGATAAGGAGATGCTCTCCATCATGCATGCATTGGCGAAGTTCAGGTAGTACTTGGTGGGTAATCAATTTGTAGTCAAGACTAATCACAATAGTTTGCGACACTTTCTGTGGTAGACAGATTTGAATGAGAGGTAGCAGAAGTGGGTAAGCAAGATTTAGGCATATGAATTTGACATTGAGTATGTGAAAGGAAAAAATAATGTGGTTTATGATGCTTTATCCAGGAGGCCTACTCTTTGTTCAATGCCAAAAATTTTAGCGGATTGGAAGGCTCATCTCTTGGTTGAGTATTCCAAGAACAAATTTTCTTGTGAGATCATGGATGGTAAGATTCAGGATGTCAGGTACAAGGTGATTGATGATGTGATCTACTACAAGGATATGATCTATTTGGTTATAGAGTCAAAGTTGAAGGAGGAAATTCTGAGGGGCACTCATGATGATCCACTTGTAGGATATCTGATGAGTGCCAGGTAGCACCCAGAATAATACACCTTTTTACTTCCCTTTTTCCATCCTTTTATCTTGTTGTCTTGGTAATTGCACCATAGAGACTGATAAGACTTGTCTTAATAACACTAATGAGAGTTGAATTACTGAAGATCATTATTTTTGATGAAATGACTAATGTTGCAACAAAGTAATGAAAATGTGCAGAAAAGTCTCTCTTTTTGCATCCACAGGTGCAGTTGTACGAGCGAAGGCAATTTTGAAGATCTCTAGAGTTGGTCCTAATAATCTATGGAGGCAATATGGAGGATACTATACCAGACTCCAACGTTTTCCCAAAGTATTGGAGGTATTCTAGAGAAAAGGGAGCAGGAAAACAATGGGCGAATCATCTTTGGAGCCATATAGGAATCAGGGATGCATCTTTAGAGCTGCTAGAAAAAGTACACAACCTCTGGAGCTACTAGCAATAGTGCAGAGTCTCCGGTGTCATTATCTGTCTACATCTCATGTGGCAACTGTAGTGCTCCAAAGTCTACTCAGCCAACACCAAAAGGATCCAGCGAAGACTCCAATTGACTACCAGAGATCTGATTCCATTTTTATTTGATTTTGCATGAGTTCTAAAAGACTTGTTAAGACCTATATTTTAGGGCATCACTGCCCATTGTTATTTAAGTTAAGACTCCAGATTTAGTGGGACTTCTGTTTCACTAAAGCCTTGTTCATTTTGCACATGATTATACTATTCCATTAAACAATTGTATACTTTAGTTAGAATAAGAGATTGGTTGTATCTCATAGATAGTCTAATGGATAGAACAGTTAGTTCCAAAGATATCTCATTGCTTGGACTAAATTATGTTTAGATAGGAGCAGCAGAACATATACAGATTTTTGTTATTAGATTTTTGTAATTTCCATTTTCAGATAGATATACTTTTTGAATAAAAGGGTACCTTGATGAAATTAGACTGAAGGAAAGATTGTGTTATTTCATTTCTGTACTGAGTTCTTGCTTTAGTCTTTAGTCTTGAAGACCTGGAGCAAGGGCCCACTCCTACCATCAAGACATGAGGCTAGTATCTATTGCTTCAATTTATTTATAGATTTCATTAGGAAGCACAATTTCATTGCTTTCAAAAGATAGATTCATTTATGCTAATAGTTGTTTCTAGTAAATGCTTGTTTCCAGCTTTATATTAAAATAGGTCATTTTCTAGCAATCTACTGCTTTAGCATTATTTTTGTGTTTTCAGAATTTCATTTCACAGTAGATAAATCAATAGCATTAATTCCTGAAATAGTAAAGTCAATAGGATTAGTTTGAGGACTGTTGATTATGAAGTTCCTTATTGCAAATAGCCTAGGACACAACCCTGGATTTGACACATGAAAACATGACTAAATGCCAAGGTACAACGACCCTTGTCATTTTTGGCACCATTGTTGGGGATGTATGTGTTAATAAGAAAAACTTAGTTAGCAGTTGTTTTTAGGTTAAATTGAATCTACATGGTTAGACACAGGGATTCAAAAGGTAGATACATAAAATAAACACCCCAGCAAAAAACTACAGGAGAAAGCAGTAGGGTGGCATAAGATCTTGTTGAAGAGGAACACTTAAAACCTACCTTGGAAATTACGCCCCAACTTGGAATTCCCTCAAATCCTCATAATCCTTCACTCTCTAAGTATATCTGTTATCACTCAGTTTTGCACCCTTGCATACAGCTGTGAAGCCTCTGCAAACTGGAGTAACATGGGACTGATCTCTAAGTGTGGGACTTTGCTAAGTGAGATCAGACCTCCAGAGAAGGCTGACTTCCTTGTCTAGTTATCACTTGAAACTACTAAATTTTGAGGGGGAAAAGGGAGAGGGAATGCTTGTAATGAAAATGAATAAAGCTTAAAAATATAAAAGGGTGATACACCAGATAGATTTAAAGAAACTTCCACAGAACTGAAGGATGCACAATACAATCAGAATATGGCAAGTAGGCATACACAGGTTAGATGACTCTAGCAGAGGTGAGAAGCAATATGATTGAGAGGAATAAAACATTCACAGACAAACCATATGCAAATTCACACAGAACTAGAAAAATTAGTAAAGAGGTAAAATTAACTTGCATATATTTGACAGAAAGGCAAGGTTACAGTATATGGAAACTCTGTTTGGAAACAGAAAAGCCTTAATGCCAAAAAATTTCCAACCCTATTTACATCATTCGAATGCATATATATATCATTCAAAATTATTCTAAGTCGGTTACAAAAATATGCTCAAGGAGCTGTCATTGAAAATATCTCCATCGATGACTGTCCAGCTGCATCAGTTATGGCATCAATATCTGGAACTGGGTGGATGGGGAGATATTTAGAGTCTTTATTGCAGCTGCTTACTCATTGTCAATTTGGAGATGAAGAGGTGGAAATATATTCTTTGTCATTAATGTGAGCTGCTTGTTCTGTCTGCTACAATGAATGCCCAAAAAATATCTCCATCTGCTGAAAGTCATCGCCGAAATGTCCAATCGCTCACAAATATGCATTTCCAGATCTGAAATTTGAAAAGTGACAAAGCTCCTAAAAAACCCTGCCAAATGAAAGAGGGGACCAAAATATGCAACTTTACCTCTTGGAGCATGCCGAAATTCACCAAAATGGAGGAGATACAGGCGGTCAAACTTTCGGTCAACTACCTGTATATATCACTTTTGCATCTCTATGTATATCGCTACATCTTGGCGCCTAAATCGACATTCAAAAACTCATCCTGCATCTCCTTCTGCACATACATGGCGCTTTGCATATCGGCCCTTGTACACCCCTTTGTATTTCAAAATTGTATAGACATACAATTTCCCCTTATATTTGTGGGCCCCACCATTTGTATATCTAGCATATAACTTTGTATCTTGACCTTGCATATTGCAATATACAAGCAAACATACTACCAAAAAAAATATGCACAAGTTCTTCTACCTTGGTGGACCCCACCATTTGTATATCTCCTTCTGCATATGCAATCATACTAGCTACGGACCCCAAATGACCTTTAGCTGCTTCTTTATGTTCTGCCAAATCTGGCTTGCATATTTTCTACTTGTACATTTCTTTGTATATGCAAATATACAAACACCGATATATATAAAGCGGACTCCAAACTCTTATGTGCCGAAACTGATCGTTGATTCAAATCCGCCTTGTATATCGCAATACATCTTTGACTTGTATATCGCAAATATACAAATCGCTATGTACATACAAGTCGGACCCCGAATGACCTTTAAGTATATTTGATTACCTATCAGGTCCGGCTTTGCATATTTCATTCTTTGTATTTTTTCTTGTATATCGTAATATACAAATGGCCTCATACATACAAAACAGACCCGAAGCTTGAATGAGGCAGAAATGATATCCATTTGAAATCTGGCTTGCATATCAACTTGTATATTTGCTTGTATATGCACGATATACAAGACACTGTTCATGAGATCCTTTGTATGTCGAAACATACAAGCCTCCTTGTATATGCGCGGGCCCACCACTTGTACCTCCGAGATATACAAACACATTTGTATGTTTGGCCGTTGTATATCAGCTTGTATGTTTGAATATACAAGAGAAATATACAAAGGCCAATCATACAAGCGGGAATACTTTACGGGATATTCCAGGAATGTATAAGCTGATATACATACCTTCTTGCATGCAATCTCATTTTGTAAACCTGTGGGCCCCACCTCTTGCATGTCCTGTCGGCACTATAGCAAATGTACATTTGCACCCTTGTATATGCAAATATACAAACTCAAATATACAAACTCCCTTACATACAAACAGGGAATCTTTATGGAATATGCCTGCAATGTATCTTTTAGTTTGTATGCTTCTTTTCATGTGCGAAATATACAAACACCTATATATACAAGGCGGACCTGAAAGCTTTATAGAACCAATTGAAGCCTATATTCAGGTCCAGATTGTATATCGGCTTTGTATATTGGTTTGTATGTGCGAACATACAAGCTGATATACAAAGCACTATTCATGTGATCCTTTGTATCTCCACTCTTGTACTGTATCAAATGTATATTTTGGCCTTGTACATTTTGGCAAATGTACATTCATTGTAGCATATGTATGTCCGTCGGCCTTGTATATTGCATTGCACATTTTTTTGTATCTCCATTTGTATATCTGAATATACAAGCCCCTATATACATGCAGACTCGATATACATTTAGCAAATATTCTGAGAATCTGCGGAAGATTCCCTAAATGTATATGTATTTCCTTGACCCGATATACATTCAGAAAATGTATATAACTCAATTTTTTTCATATTTTCTAAGTCCAATAGAGATTTGCAAGCTTGCCAAATGTATATTTGAACTGTATGTTGACCAAAACTTTGACCATCAATAACTTCTTTATTTGGCCAAATTTCAGGGTGATGTAAAAAGCAAACCTGCCTATTTTTTCGTCCTCTTTCCAATGGTAGGGTTTCTTAGGCAAGGTTCTTTGGGAATTTGGCACTTTAATCTTTATAGGAGCATTTTCCAAAGGCTTTTCAAGGAAAATACCAGGTTGACTGTTTGGCTCTGGTCAAAGGAAAAAATGCGTCAACAATATCCAAGAACTGCAAGAAAGATACAAGGCATATACGTTACAAGAATCCACTTCCTTAGAACCCCACACTAAATCTCAAAAAGAAGAAACACCAGACATGAATGATAATCATGATGAAGAAGATAATCAAGCTGCTAGGACCTTCTCATACCCTATTGTCCTTGCTCATAGAGATAATGCCCCTATGAAGAACATTTCACCTTCAAACCTACCAATCTTCAGGGGTCTTGCTTCTAAGGATCCAAATCCGTTTCTGTTTGAGTATAAAGTTGTATGCTAGACCTATGACTATGGATTAGATAATCAAAAACTCAAACTTTTCCCATCAACCCTGAAAGATTCTACTATGAGGTGGTTCATGGGCTTAGCCCTAGACTCCATTCATTCATGGGATCAAATGGAAACTAAATTCCTTGACAAGTACCATGATTACTATAGGGTTAGTGATAAAAAAGAGCTGTTCAAAATTAAACAAAGAGAGGATGAAAGTTTAGAGGACTATCTGGATAGGTTCAACTTTGCCTTGAGGAGATATGGTAATCTTGTGACTCACCCCTTGCCCAGAACATTGTTCGTAAAAGGATTAAACAGAGAATCAAAACAAGCACTAGATCTAATGGGGAGAGGAAACATTAACAAAATGGATATGCCTACTATAGAAGAACTCTACAAAAACTAATCTAGAACCCAAGATGGAGTGAGAAAATTGATACAAGGGCACCGCTCTCCATCCAAAGTTTGGTTGGAATTTTGTTTCAGTTTTGGGATTTCTATAATGTTTTGGTGGTTTGAGTGTTTGGATGTGTTATGATGTAACTTCCTGTCACAATATCTTCCTATTGCAAGAAGTAGATGTTAGATTTCCTGTCATCGAATAGTAGGAACTCATATCAATGAAGGATGGTTAAATAATTACCTATTGCTTTCCAAACTTGACAGTAAATGTGTCACTTTGGGTTGCCAAGGGTGGTTTGATTGCTATTTTGAGAGGTGCTGGTTTGAGTAGTTAACTTGATTGTTTTGGAGACCGTTAGGGAAGGTGACATGTAACGCTCAACATCGATGACATAGTATTCAAAAGAAAAAGAGACTCTCTGTAATGGTAGTAGAAGAGTTAGAGGAAAGAAATAAAAGAATATGGTCATTGTGAAGAAGGGAGTGTCATGGAGAAGGAGAAGGCGGATGCAAAAATAAGGGAAGGGCCAAATAATCGAGGTCAAAAATAGAAGAAGAAGAAGAAGGTTTTTAATGGACAGTCAGTCAAAGGCTGAAAGGGAGTGAAGACCAACTCAAGGAGGCTAATTTGTCATAGGGTGATAGTAGGAGAATAGTAAAGTAAGGGATGAAAGAAGAAAGGTGTTGCAAATATGTGTCTAAATGGTGTTATCATTGATGTCAACATATCTTTGTTGCCATTGATGTCAACTGTATCCTATTTTGCTGTGTCATGCCCACATTTCCCATGTGGTCACAACACGCATCACACGTGTCATGTCCACATGTGTCATGTGGTCATGACATGAAATATCAAAAATTTTCTCACGCTTCCCTAGAAACTCCCTCGCACACGTAAGCGTGCTCGGTGGCGTATGCTTAAGGCTTAAACAATACAGTTGTCAGCGGGGTATTACGTACATGTGTGCACTCCCCAAATGCAAGAAGGCCAACAAGGGGGTCATCGTGACGCGGTTAACATCGCTACAAGGGTTAAACTTACCAAACTACTAAACCCTAGATTCTGAGAAAATCTGGCAGCATAACGCCTCACGGGCGTGAGTGGGATTTATTACACTAACACTAATCTTGAAATGGAGTTCTTGATAGGGTTAACAAATTTCCTACAAATCCCTAATTATAATGAATTTACAGTTGATCTCTTTAATGGAACATTTTTCAACAAAGCCCGATCATCTGTTCTCTTTCACGTTTTCTGAAATTTAATATTAATTTCTCCTCCTGATTTTAGCATTTTCAACAAAGCCTGTTCTTTTGTTCTCCTTTCCATTTCTTTGAAATTTAATTTTGATTGTATTTCTTTATGTTTATCCTGCTTTTCTTCACATTTTCTATCAATCAGAGTTATCTCTGCATCATTTACATTATTCCTAATTTCTTGGTAGATCAGATCACTTAAATAGGGTTTACTAACTTCGCTTGATCAAGTCTCCTAGGTTTCTGCTCTGGTTTAATTTCAACGTTTGAATTAATTTTGATAGTTAATTGGTCCCTAATCAGGATTAACAGAGACTAAAATCTTACTTAGTTCTCTTAGCCTATTTCAGAAATGCCTCACATTTTCTCCTCTTTGTTTTCTCTGTTATCTTTCTTTCTCTTTGTCTCTCATTTTTCTCAATTGGACGTTTATTCAGTCCCTAGATTGAGTTTTCAACGACCACCTATGAAATGAATATGATAGCTTAATCACCTTTATAAAGATACGCATATCTATATAAATGCAAATAAGCATATATAACATGTATATATGTTTATTTGCATTTATAATTATAGGTATATTTTTCTTTTCATTTTCTTGATATTTTTAATTAAAAATTATTAAACTCTGAAAAATGCTATTTCCCTATAGATAGAACTCATATATATATATATATTCTTATTAATCTATTTGATATATGTATACTATTGCCAAAAATAGAAATTCCTATTCTTTTCTTTTACAAAACTTCTTTCTTCAAAAATTATCAATAATATATATATATTAATCATTTATTTTATTATATATTTTCCTCTATATAACAATGAATATTGTTATATCTCCATACATTTCTTTCTTTTAAATTTTATTGGAGAAAACCCTAATATATTTTTCATTGTTTGCTTTGTATTGGCTGGTGGCAGGGTCCAGTGAATGGCGGCGGTGGCAATGGAGGAGGTCGCGGGTTGGAACTGGCCGCAGAGGTGGAGAAAGCCACAGGCACACAAGTGGAGGTTTGGTGGTGGTAGCTGCAGAGAGCGGCGAAGGTGGAGGGCGGGCGGAGTTCGCAGAGGGGAGGATCGGTGGCGGTGGTGGTAACACGACGCAGGAGAGTCACGGGGGAGCAAGGAGTATGGCCGTGTGGGGCGTATGGGAAGGAGGTCAACGGGGTTAACTATTTGCGGTGGGGGGGGTTTGGTGATGGCGGGGGTGTGGGGAGGGGGTGGAGCCCCCACCCACATCCCACTCAGTGGGGTGTGGGTGGGGGCTCCGCCCCCTCCCCACACCCTTAGCAATTCCTACGGTGGGGTTCGAACCCCCACCAATATTGTTATACATATTTTTTGAAACTGTGTTTTCCATACAAAACCTACGAATTAGTAAACTTTAATCCCCCCCCTTTAAATTTTGTTTATTACAGTTTATAACATATTTATAAATATATATATATATATATGTATATATATATATATTTATATATATATGTATATATATATTTATATATATATATACTCCACAATTTCTCATGGCAATTAAATTCACAGTTTCATAAATAACCCATTTAACTTGTATAAATAGAGAATATATATATAATTATTAAAAAATCTTTGTCAATTAATTCGTAGGATAAAATATTGAATTAATTTTTTTTGAGTTTTCATACAAATTTATTTTCAACAGCAACTCAAAATAAAAAAAATAAAAAAAATAATAAATATAGGGTATTATCCAAGGATCATTAAATCTAATTTTCTCTTAATTAGATTTCAATTATTAGTCAAATGATTCAATTTAAACATAGTAAGTATTTAATTTAAAGGGAAAAGAATAAATTTTATTTGCATTTATTCACAACAAAATTCAAATGCATGAATATATCCAAAATTTCATTTCCTTCCCAAATAACAATTTACAACTTTCATAATTTATTAAAATTAACATTTCCACTAAACCTTACAATGAATAAATTTTAACAAACTTTGTTTACAACAACTAAATTGACAACCTTTCTAGTAGGAGTATGAGGAAATAGACAATTCTAATATCCTTTTAAAAACAAATTTTCTCTTCCCTTTCTCATTTTAAAAATGATAAAAAATTTAATAAACACTAAAATTTAAAACTATTAATTCATTGAAAGAGGGTTTTCTCACAACACAAGAAGACCAATATTACAACAAGAGAGAGAGAGAAGTTCTCCTCTTAAAATCAATAAGGATAAAGCTATTAAAAGACCAAGCTCTCCTCAAGAGCCTTAAGAGTAAAGGAAAATAAAATATTTTCCAAAAAATAAGAAAACTCTTCAATCTTCACTCTAAGCTCCTTAAAAACCTGCATAACACACAAGGGAAAGAAACACCACACATCCTTCTGTCCTCCCTACTGTAGACCCGCAAGAGGGTCACCCCCGAGCTAGGGAGATCATCCACACACCCAGGGTATTCCAAAATCCACTTCACAGCAATGCAAAACAACACTCCAAAACATAAAATACACCCATGGATATTTACACAAACACAAACTCAACTAAAGTGAGTTTAAAAGGGGTAGGAGAGTGGACACACTCAATTCTAGAGTGCCACCCTTTAATTATCTCAACACAATTTTCCTTATGGCCTCAAGCCAAACTTGTTAACAAAATTTCCAAGGAGTTCATATTTTGGCTCTCAAGCCATGTGACAAATTTACTCAAACTTACATAAATGCCCTCAAGGATTTCAACATCCCCAAAAAAATACAAGGAATGAACCCGAGGAGGATCACTCCTCCCCTACCCCACACTTGATGAGCATTTCTCCCAAGTGGAAGAAGCTCTGTCAACACCCCAATAAAAAATTCCCCACAATAACCAAAAATACAACACAAGCAAAATTGCATTTCACACATCCATCATGCAAGAAATAGAAAATACAAAGGAAAGGCCTTGAAATCCAACCTTAAAAAGCCCTTTAATGGATGAAGTTGATGTAGAGCTCCTATAAAGTCTCCTCCAACCTAAGTCACCCAACTCCCTCTATATCTCCTCCTCCCAAAAAAAATAATTTTTTATAAAACAAAATCCTCCAAAAATTCAACCTTTCTCCCTATCTCAAGTGGGATTAAAATAACCCAATTCCAAGAGTTTAGAGGAATGGGGAGGTGACACTTGTCACCTCCTCACTCTTCCTCCAAACTACTATTGTGTCCCAAGGGATGGGTGTTGACACATGTCACTCACCCATCCCCAAAGTCTTCCTTACCCATACCACATGTCCTCTCTCCAACACATGGGAGAGAAAAGGGGAGTTGAAGAGGGAAAGGGTGACACATGTCTTCCCCTCCTTCCCTCTCATGAAGGACCACACAACTCCATGGGGACTCTCACCAATTGTGAGAGAGACTTGAAGTCAAGTCCTCCATAATTGGTGGGTTTTAGAGTCATCCCTAACCTTGGGAATGGAAAAGGGATGGGCTTGAGTGTTGGTACCACTCATCCTATCCCTCCCATACCTCCAAATTCGTCACTTAACTTCACTGTGAAGTTAAGGTGACCATACGGAGGTTAACCAAGGGTTACCCAAGTCAAAAGGGACCCTAGACCCATGGGGTATAACCCAGGGTTAATTTTAACCTAGTTAGGACACCCAGGTTCAAGTTAAAACACAAGAAATGGGTCTCAAAAATTTAAAATTTAAAAATAAAATTTAAATACAATTCTTACAACACAAATCATAATTGAAATTTACAAGAGGGTAGACCTAACCCATTCAACCTCATGCAAGACAACATTACAACATTAAATCAAACACAGAGTTGATCTTGGTTCCTCGTGGAACTAGATCGGCTTTACAAGGGATTACAACATAAGGTGTGGAATGATCTCCAGTATCTATGGTTTGTTAGCAAAACCTGTGCACTCAATTTGCAAAGTTAATTCCACATATAAATATCATAGCCAAATCAATTTAAAACATGCATTAACATAACATACCATAGTTCTCATAAGCATAAATGAAATCACATTACAATTTTCTCTCTAACATCACCCAATTAGTTTTCCTATAATGTAAATATCTATCTAATATCACCCAATTAGTTTTCCTATAAAATAAACATCTATCTAACATCACCCAATTTGTTTTCTCTTAATACATAATAAGGTCTAAAAGTTCAGAAATCTGGGATCAACAGTCCCATAAATATAAAAGTATTAACAACAGTAAGGTAAATAGTCACATGAACAAAATGAAAAATGTAGGCCTCACATCCTCCCCCCTAAGACTGTACTTCCTCCTGGAAGTTGTCAAAGAGGTGAGGATAAAGAGTCCTTAGTCTCGTTGCATCCTTCCATGTCGTAGTGACCTCGTCATTCATGTTCCACTGGACCCTAACTTGGTCCAGCTCTTGACCTCAAAGGTCCAGCGTCTGACGAGCTAGTATGCGAATTGGCTCCAAAGCCAGTTGTCCGTTTACCTCTACCTGAAGAGTACTCCAATCCAATATGTGAGATAAGTCAGAGATGTAACGACGTAAAACTAAAACATGAAAAATATCGTGGATATATGACAGGCTAGGTGGTAAGGCTAGATGATAGGCTACAGGTCCTATCCTCTCTAAAATCTCAAAAGGTCCTACAAACTGAGGTGCGAGCTTAGAGCCCTTTCCGTAATGGATTAGACTCTTGTGCAGTCGCACTCTCAAAAATACCCTGTCGCCTAGTGAGAAGCTCCGATTAGTTCTCTTAGCATTGACATACTTCTTCTGTCTATCCTGTGCCTCTTGAAGTCTCTGTCTAATTAGTGTGACTTGCTACTCCATTTCTTGAACTATCTCTGGACCAATGGCAACCCTATCCTCTATCTGATCCCAACTCAATGGTGTCCTGCATGGTCTTCCGTATAAAGCCTGGAAAAGAGGCATACCCAACGAGCTGTGATGCCCATTATTGTAGGTGAATTCAACCAGATACAGATACTCCTCCCATCTAGACTGATGGTCCATAACATACATATGAAGCATGTCTTCTAACACCTGATTAACTCTCTCCATCTGTCCGTCAGTCTCTGGATGGTATACTGAACTGAAGTTGAGCTGTGTGCCCAACGCCTAATGTAAGGCTCTCCAAAACAATGAAGTGAATATAGAGTCTCTGTTAGAAATGATGTGGCAAGGTACTCCATGAAGTTTGACAATCTAATCTAAAAGCACTCTCGCCACAGATGGTGTATTGTATGTCATGCGTACAGGTGAGAAATGCGCCACCTTGGTCAACTTGTCAACTATCACCATGATGGCATCATGGCGACGTGATGACATAGGTAGACCAATGATAAAGTCCATGGAAATGGTGTCCCATTTCCACTCAGGTATCTTGTGAGGGTACAACAGTCCTGCTGGATGCTGATGCTCGGCCTTGACCCTCTGACATTCCAGGCAATGAGCAACATATTCTGCAATGTTGCGTCTCATCCCAGCCCAATGATATAACTGTCACAAATTAGCATGCATCTTCTTCACTCCTGGGTGTGCTGCATAGGGTGCTCTATGAGCCTCTGAAAGAATCACTGTATATAGATCACCCGTATGGCGTACATAGATGTGCTGTCGATGTCTAAGCAAACAATTAGACTCAAGGGAATATCCTGTGAATTTACCCTTAAGGGCCCTCTGATTCTAAATTTCTTGTTGCACCTCAAGAAACCACTCATCCTCAGGCAGATGCTGTAGGATACGCTCTCTCAAGTCCACCCTCAATGTCAAGGTCAGAATCTCGTGGCGCCTTCGACTCAAAGTGTCAGCGACCACATTCTCCTTCCCTTTGATGTAGTAGACATCAAAGTCGTACTTGCATAAGAACTCCATCCAACGCCGCTGGCGGGCGTTCAAATTTGGCTGTGTGAAAATGTACTATAAGCTATGGTGATCTGAATGGAGCTCAAAGCGTCGACCTAAGAGGAAGTGTCTCCAACGAATGAGAGCATGAATAACTGCTACGAGCTCTAAATCGTGAGTAGGGTAGTTTAGTTCATGTGTCTTAAACTTACGTGATTTGTATGCAATCGCTTTACCACCCTTCATAAGCACGGCTCCCAAACCCTCTAATGATGCATCAGTGCAAACAACAAAATCTTCTGCTGGATCTAAAACTGCTAAAATGGGAGCACTGGTAAGATGCTCCTTGAGGATCCCAAAGGCCTTCTCACTCTACTCAGTCCAAGTGAAACCTTTCCCTTTCCGCTGAAGGGAATTGATGGGATGTGCAATCCTAGAAACGCCCTTAAAAAACCTACGGTAATAACCGGCTAATCCCATAAAGCTCCTGACCTCTGTCACACTAGTGGGTGTTGGCCAGTCCTGAATCGCTCTGATCTTCGATGGATGTACGAAGATGCCATTGCCTGATAAGATGTGCCCCAAGTACTGCACCTCTGTCCTGAAAAGGCACACTTCGCTAGGTTGCCATAAAGCTGCTGCTCTTGTAAGCACTGCAACACCTGATGCAGATGGTCCACATGTTCCTCATCAGTTCACAAATAGATCAAAATATTGTCAAGAAATATGATCACGAACTGATCTAAGTAAGTGCGGAACACCCCGTTCATGAGACTCATGAACACTGCAGGGGCGTTCGTCAAATCGAAGGGTACCATAGTAAACTCATAATGGCCATATCTGGTTCGAAAAGTAGTCTTATGAATGTTTGCCTCTGAGATGCGCAATTGGTGATATCCAGATTTTAGATCAATTTTTAAGAACACTCTGGCTCCCTGCATCTGATTAAAGAGGTCACCAATCCTAGGCAGAGGATAACGGTTCTTCACCATCACCTTGTTCAACTGCCTGTAATCCATGCATAGTCGAAGAGACCCATCCTTCTTCACGAAGATAACTAGTGCACCCCATGGTGAAACGCTAGGTCAGATGTGTCCCTTCTCAAATAACTCCTCTAATTGCAGTTTAAGTTCTGTAAGCTCATGTGTAGTCATCTTGTAGGGTGTACGAGACACTGGATCTGCACCCGGCACTAAGTCAATGTGGAAATCAACCTCTCTGTGTGGAGGCATACCTGGTAATTCTAGCAGAAATACATTGGCAAAGTCTCTCAGGATAGGGTGATCATCTAAAGAAGCTTTAGGCTCATCCTCAGATCTGTCACTGACTGTGATAGCAAACATCTGACAACCCTTTTGCATGCAGTGCTTAAGTTGCTGAGTGGATATCATACGAACAGCCATGGGCTTCTGAATGCCCACTATCTCGACTGGTGAACCATGATCGTCTAAGCAGCTAATCGTCATTTGGCGACAATCTAGCTTGGCTCTATGAGCCGCAAGCCAATCCATACCTAGAACTACACCGTAGGATCCTAATGTCATAACCCTAAGGTCACATGATGTAGTGAAGGAACCCAAGGTGATCTCGTAATCTCTAACCAAGGTATCTACTGACATCCTGGCCCCAGAGGCCAACTCAACCTCCCACCTAATTTCCTGCTTAGAAGTCACCAGCCTGCAATGTTCCACTAATGATGTAGACATAAAAGAGTCAGTAGCTCTAGAGTCAAAAAGAATAGAGATGGGAAAATTCCCAATCATACCTGCTGTCTCAATGACTGAAGCCTGGAAATCAGCCAGGCAGTTGTCAACCACTGCAAACATGTGGTGGGACTTGCCCAAATCACCTACAGTCTGCTCAGATCCTCTTGAACGGGGCTGTCCCCCTGCTGTAAATCCCTATGGACACTCTCTAGCCAAATGCCCTGCCCCACCACATACATAACATGGGCCCCTAGCCTGTAACTATCCTGACTGTGTCTGCTCATCTACTACTGTCCAGTCCATCCAGTGGACCCCTGTGAACCTTTGTAAGACTACTGAGACCTCATGGGTCCCGCAGATGATCCCTGCTGCCTCTGATCTCTATGTGGGCCTTGCTACTGCCAACCATGATTTTGTCCTCCCTGAACCCTTTGCTAGGGTCTAGATTTCTGCTAATGCTGTTGCTACTGCTGCTGTTGTGGAGGCCTAGGAGGTAATGATGAGGAATTAAATCCTCCTCTCTGTGGTGTGGATTGTGGTCTTTAGAAGTTCTGTTGTTGTTGGTGATTGCGGTCCTGAAACTGCGAGCGTGAATTCTATCCTCATCCCTGAATTTCCTCTGCAATAAGAGCCTTTTTGACAGCCTCACTCATAGTCTGGGGGTCTGCCATACGTACTGGTCCTGCTATCTTGTGATTCGGTCCTCTGATGAATTTGTGTACTAGGTGTTTCTCATCATGGAGGTTCTCTGTGTAACGAGAAAGCTTAATGAACCGGCTCTCATACTGAGCAACCGTGAGTCCTCTCTTCTGTAAATCATGGAACTCATCTATCCGACACTATCTATAATGATCTGACAAATATCGCGCATTAAAGCGCTCTATGAATGTGTCCCACATGAGTGTATCTAAGGACAAACGACACTTGCACTCCTTAGTGCACCACTAGGTAGCTGTTGCATCTCTCAGAAGATGTACTGCCACTCATGCTTCCGTGTTTCTCCCGTAAGGTCGTAATGTGAAAGACCTATCTAGACTAATAAGCCAAGCCTTAGTCACAGCTCCCTCTGTAGCTCCTACGAAGGTAGGTGGGTTGAGCCTAAGCAGGTCTCTGATGGGGTCTCCTCTATCTCTAAGTCCTACCACTGGCTCATCCAACTCATACTCGTACGGTCCATGATATATCTACTCTACTCTCATGGTCTCATCTCATCTTGAAAGTCTCAGAGGACTCCTACTCTGTGCATGGTAGGCTGACCCTACCTCCTCTATTATAGTATCTGGGATCTCTACGAAAGGCTCCATGCATGGCACCTCTCACGGATCGATGCTGAGCTCCACATATGGCTCAGCACGCGACTCAGCATGTGGCTCTTTACGTGGCTCCTCTTGCGAATCAATGCAAGTCTCATCACGTGGCTCTGGAATCACTGGCGGTAACCTCTCTAACATGGTCTGTAGTGTTTGTAGAATCTATGGACCTATGTCAAATACTGGTGGTGCCTGCGGCACTGGTGGTGTCTGTGGTACTGGTGGGTCTGCTATGACTACAGGTCCCTATCCCTCAGCCGAGGAATCACTATGCACCTCAGCAGATGTTGTGTTACGCAATCTCACTCGTCGAACACATCGGGGAGGCATCCTACAAAACAAGGTAGACACTAATTAATCAAAGTTGCAAAATAAATAACGTGCCCAAATATGCCCAGTGTTTAAACTTGGGCTCTGATACCAAATGTCATGCCCACATTTCCCATGCAGTCACAACATGCATCACACGTGTCATGTCCACATGTGTCATGTGGTCATGACACGAAATATAAAAAAATTTCTCACGCTTCCCTAGAAACCCCCTCGCACACGTAAGCGTGCTCAGTGGCGTACGCTTAAGGCGTAAACAATACAGTTGTCAGCGGGGTATTACGCACACGTGCGCACTCCCCAAACACAAGAAGGCCAACAAGGGGGTCATCACGATGCGATTAACGTCGCTACAAGGGTTAAACTTACCAAACTGCTAAACCCTAGATTCCAGGAAAATCTGGTAGCATAATGCCTCACGGGCGTGAGTGGGATTTATGACACTAACACTAATCTTGAAACGGAGTTGTTGATAGGGTTAACAAATTTCCTACAACTCCCTAATTATAATGAATTTACAGTTGATCTCTTTAATGGAACATTTTTCAACAAAGCCTGATCATCTATTCTCTTTCACGTTTTCTAAAATTTAATATTAATTTCTCCTCCTTCTGATTTTAGCATTTTCAACAAAGCCTGTTCTTTTGTTCTCCTTTCCGTTTCTCTGAAATTTAATTTTGATTGTATTTCTTTATGTTTATCCTGCTTTTCTTCACGTTTTCTATCAATTAGAGTTATCTCTACATCCTTTATATTATTCCTAATTTCTTGGTAGATCAGATCACTTAAACAGGGTTTACTAACTTCGCTTGATCAAGTCTCCTAGGTTTCCGCTTTGGTTTAATTTCAACATTTGAATTAATTTTGATAGTTAATTGGTCTCTAATCAGGATTAACAAAGAGTAAAATCTTACTTAGTTCTCTTAGCCTATTTCAGAAATGCCTCGCATTTTCTCCTATTTGTTTTCTCTGTTATCTTTTCTTTCTCTTTATCTCTCATTTTTCTCAATTGGATGTTTATTCAGTCCCCAGATTGAGTTTTCAACAACCACCTATGAAATGCATATGATGGCTTAATCGCATTTATAAAGAAACGCATATCTATATAAATGCAAATAAGCATATATAACATGTATATATGCTTATTTGCATTTATAATTATAGGTATATTTTTCTTTTCATTTTGTAGATATTTTTAATTGAAAATTATTAAACTCTGAAAAATGCTATTTCCCTACAGATAGAATTCATATATATATATATATTCTTATTAATCTATTTGATATATGTATAGTATTGCCAAAAATAGAAATTCCTATTCTTTTCTTTTACAAAACTTCTTTCTTAAAAAATTATCAATAATATATATATACCTATATATATATTATTATTTTAATGAAGTTAATTTACAAACAATTTATATATATATATATTAATCATTTATTTTATTATATATTTTCCTCTATATAACAATGAATATTGTTATATCTCCATACATTTCTTTCTTTTAAATTTTATTGGAGAAAACCCTAATATATTTTTCATTGTTTGCTTTGTATTGGCTGGTGGCAGGGTCTAGTGAATGGCGGCAGCGGCAATGGAGGAGGTCGCGGGTTGGAACTGGCCGTAGAGGTGGAGAAATCCATAGGCGCACAAGTGGAGGTTTGGTGGTGGTAGCCGCAGAGAGCAGTGAAGGCGGAGGGCAGGCAGAGTTCGCAGAGGGGAGGATCGGCGATGGTGGTGGTAACATGGCACAGGAGAGTCATAGGGGAGCGAGGCGTATGGGAAGAAGGTCAGTGGGGTTAACTGTCCACGATGGGGGGGTTTGGTGATGGCAGGGGTGTGGGGAGGGGGCGGAGCCCCCACCCACATCCTACTCAGTGGGGTGTGGGTGGGGGCTCCGCCCCCTCCCCACACCCTTAGCAATTCCTACGGTGGGGGTTCGAACCCCCACCAATATTGTTATACATACTTTTTAAAACTGTGTTTTCCATACAAAACCTACGAATTAGTAAATTTTAATCCCCCCCTTTAAATTTTGTTTATTATAGTTTATAATATATTTATAAATATATATATGTATATATATATATACTCCACAATTTCTCACAGCAATTAAATTCACAGTTTCATAAATAACCCATTTAACTTGTATAAATACAGAAAATATAAATATATATATATATGTATATATAAAATTATTAAAAAATCTCTGTGAATTAATTTGTAGGACAAAATATTGAATTAATTTTTTTTTGAGTTTTCATACAAATTTATTTTCAACTACAACTCAAAATAATAATTTTTTTTTTTTTTTATAAATATAGGGTATTATCCAAGGATCATTAAATCTAATTTTCTCTTAATTAGATTTCAATTATTAGTCAAATGATTCAATTTAAACATAGTAAGCATTTAATTTAAAGGGAAAAGAATAAATTTTATTTGCATTTATTCACAACAAAATTCAAATGCATGAATATATCCAAAATTTCATTTCCTTCCCAAATAACAATTTACAGCTTTCATAATTTATTAAAATTAACATTTCCACTAAACCTTACAATGAATAAATTTTAACAAACTTTGTTTACAACAACAACTAAATTGACAACCTTTCTAGTAGGAGTATGAGGAAATAGACAATTCTAATATCCTTTTAAAAACAAATTTTCTCTTCCCTTTCTCATTTCAAAAATGATAAAAAATTTAATAAACACTAAAATTTAAAACTATTAATTCATTGAAAGAGGGTTTTCTCACAACACAAGAAGACCAATATTACAACAAGAGAGAGAGAAGTTCTCCTCTTAAAATCTACAAGGATGAAGCTATTAAAAGACCAAGCTCTCCTCAAGAGCCTTAAGAGTAAAGGAAAATAAAATATTTTCCAAAAAATAAGAAAACTCTTCAATCTTCACTCTAAGCTCCTTGAAAACCTGCATAACACACAAGGGAAAGAAACACCACACATCCTACTCTCCTCCCTACCGTAGACCCGTAAGAGGGTCAACCCCGAGCTAGGGAGATCATCTACACACCTAGGGTATTCCAAAATCCACTTCACAACAATGCAAAACAACACTCCAAAACATAAAATACACCCATGGATATTTACACAAACACAAACTCAACCAAAGTGAGTTTAAAAGGGGTAGGAGAGTGGACACACTCAACTCTAGAGTGCCACCCTTTAATTATCTCAACACAATTTTCCTTATGGCCTCAAGCCAAACTTGTTAACAAAATTTCCAAGGAGTTCATATTTTGGCTCTCAAGCCATGTGACAAATTTACTCAAACTTACACAAATGCCCTCAAGGCTTTCAACATCCCAAAAAAAATACAAAGAATGAACTTGAGGAGGATCACTCCTCCCCTACCCCACACTTGATGAGCATTTCTCCCAAGTGGAAGAAGCTCTGTCAACACCCCAGTAAAAAATTCCCCACAATAACTAAAAATACAACACAAGCAAAAATGCATTTCACACATCCATCATGCAAGAAATAGAAAATACAAAGGAAAGGCCTTGAAATCCAACCTTAAAAAGCCTTTTAATGGATGAAGTTGATGTAGATCTCCTATAAAGTCTCCTCCAACCTAAGTCACCCAACTCCCTCTATCTCTCCTCCTCCCAAAAAAATAATTTTTTATAAAACAAAATCCTCCAAAAATTCAACAACCTTTCTCCCTATCCCAAGTGGGATTAAAATAACCTAATTCCAAGAGCTTAGAGGAATGGGGAGGTGACACTTGTCACCTCCTCACTCTTCCTCCAAACTACTATTGTGTCCCAAGGGATGGGTATTGACACATGTCACTCACCCATCCCTAAAGTCTTCCTTACCCATACCACATGTCCTCTCTCCAACACATGGGAGAGAAAAGGGGAGTTGAAGAGGGAAAGGGTGACACATGTCTTCCCCTCCTTCCCTCTCATGAAGGACCACACAACTCCATGGGGACTCTCACCAATTGTGAGAGAGACTTGAAGTCAAGTCCTCCACAATTGGTGGGTTTTGGAGTCATCCCTAACCTTGGGAATGGAAAAGGAATGGGCTTGAGTGTTGGTACCACTCATCCTATCCCTCCCATACCTCCAAATTCGTCACTTAACTTCACTGTGAAGTTAAGGTGACCATACGGAGGTTAACCAAGGGTTACCCAAGTCAAAAGGGACCCTAGACCCATGGGGTATAACCCAGGGTCAATTTTTACCTAGTTAGGACACCTAGGGTCAAGTTAAAACACAAGAAATAGGTCTCAAAATTTTAAAATTTAAAAATAAAATTCAAATACAATTTTTACAACACAAATCAGAATTTAAATTTACAAGAGGGTAGACCTAATCATTCAACCTCATGCAAGACAACATTACAACATTAAATCAAACATAGAGTTGATCTTGGTTCCTTGTGGAACCAGATCGACTTTACAAGGGATTACAACATAAGGTGTGGAATGATCTCCAGTATCTGTGGTTTGTTAGCAAAACTTGCACACTCAATTTGCAAAGTTAATTCCACATATAAATATCATAGCCGAAGCAATTTAAAACATGCATTAACATAACATACCATAGTTCTCATAAGCATAAATGAAATCACATTACAATTTTCTCTCTAACATCACCCAATTATTTTTCCTGTAATGTAAATATCTATCTAACATCACCCATTTAGTTTTCCTATAAAATAAACATCTATCTAACATCACCCAATTTGTTTTCTCTTAATACATAATAAGGTCTAAAAGTTCAGAAATCTGGGATCAACACTCCCACAAATATAAAAGTATCAGCAACAGTAAGGTAAATAGTCACATGAATAGAATGAAAAATGTAGGCCTCACATGCTGTCTATGTAGAAGACTAGATTGTTGAGGATATTAAGAAAATTAATAACAATCAATGCATGCAGATCATATGGACATGTAGAGGATTGTCAAAGGTTGCTCCAGTCAAGATTTGAGAATTCCTCTTGAAGATTTGTAGGAGTTATGGTGATTTGAGTAGAACCGGTTCTTGCAATAATCAGGAAAGACAGAGTGATAGGAAAGAGGTCCGGATTGCTCCGGTAATATAAGATAATGATCCGTGGATCTGAAGGCATGTTTTGGAAGTCAGTGTGTATCATCAACTCTAGTGGTTCATGGTTTGGAGGTCCGCAAGCTATCTTTCTAATTTGACAATCATGACAGAGTGTGTTCTTGAGGTTCCAGAGGAAGATTCAAATGTTTCTAGTAATATGGTTTAGAGTGAATGTTATTGGTGATTCCAATCTGCTTGTGGAGGTGTCTGGATGATGTAGCTACTATGTTAGAGGTCCACATTGAAGTTTAATCTTGTTGATTGAAGATTTCTTCTTTGAGGTTGATGTTCTTCCCAGTCTTGGCCGATCAGATGTTCCTATCCTGTTGTGGATGCCTTAAACACATTTCTATGAAGCGTGGAGTGGTTGTAGAAATAGATTCAAATCTTAGTTGTATTTGGCCAACAAGTATGATGATCCACATCAAGTTTAGCTGACCTTGTTGATCATTCCAAGGTTGATGAAGTATATAAATACTTGTTGATGAAGTATCAAAATCATCCTTGTGCAAAATAGATAAAATCAAAAGTAAGGATCAGGAGTAGAGTAGAGAAGAAAGGGAGAAAAAGCAGTGCAGAGTATGAAGAAGAGTTTGAGGCAAAGCGAAAGTTCTTGAGCATTCATTGAAATTGAATTAGGCATGAAGTAGATGCTAATTCGTAGTTAATTCTTTCTAAATAAATTATGCAGGCAGTGAGCCTCTTCTTTTGAGCAATGAGCTCTGGGCAGTGAGCCCGAAGGCATGTGCCTTCTATTTTCTAAGTACTTTTAATAGGGTACACATTTTATAGGTTAACCCCCACCATGGTTTTTCCCTTAACTAGGTTTCCACGTCAAAATCTTGGTGTCAAATGTGTTGATTATGTTTCTGCTCTTATGTTATTGATTCATGCTTAAATGTTTACATCACTAATTTGATAGCAAGATAATAAAGAAGGTTAAAAGAAAAAATGTTTTAAGGGACAATTGATTCACGCCTCTCTCAGTTGTCCAGTTCCAACAGAAGGGATGCAGACCGAAGGGATTAAGGAGGAAGGTGGCCTAAGGCTAATCAAACGGAGTAAGAGAGCCATGAGAATAAAGCAAACTTTTATGTAGAGAAAAAGACCCCGCGTAGGTTGAAGTAGATAGAGGAAGATAGAATAAGTGTAGATAGACCAGAGCTTGCAATCTAGAAATAGCTATTAACAATGTAAACATTAATATGAAATGAATAAAGATAGGATTGTATGTTATTGATGCCTTGTAGCTGTTCATGTTGGATCATGCTTGTTATCTGATCCTATCACTACACATAAAGTTGTATTTTCTTGTCGCCACGATTGCAGATTCCTGTAGTATATTAGAATTTAGATTGAATTTACAGTCATTCTTCTTGTTAAAGAATTGTATTGAACTTTATGTTCTCGTTGCCTGTTGGAAACTAAATTTGAATGTATGAACTGCTTGTCTATATTGTTATTGTGTAATCTTTATAGTTCTTGAGATCCTTCTAGGTGTATAGAAGAAGAGCTTGGTGCTCTGTAGTTTGGTATCAGAGGATAGAAATTGTGAAATAAGAAGTTTGTGTTTCATCCTATCAAAGTGGTATCAAAGTGCAGAAGGTTTTGAGTGCTGAGTAGATCACCGAAGTGAGGAAACTTAGCTAGGACCTGCGGGTAGTAGAGGAAAGAGAGTGTGAGTGTTGCAAAAAATTTAGACCCAAAAGATTTGGGCAGTAAAAGTTTTTATGAGATTTGGTAGTTTGACGAACATAGATTCTTAGAAGAGTTGTGTGTTGTGTAAAGGTTAACAAGTTGTTGAAGTTAGGATGTAGAAACATTCGAGAACAGAAAGTCTCGAGAAGAGAGACAAGAGAAAAGAAAAGAAAAAGAAGCAAGATGTAGATTTTGAAAGGGAGATGGCAGTATTGAGAAAATATTTAGAACAATACATGATTGCAAGGAAGCAAAGGTATGAAGAAGAAAGACAAGATTATTTTTGGTGTTGGCCCATGGAAAAGAAAGTAAAGTGGCCAGTAAAGATGATTATGGAAAGAAGAAAAAGGTAGAGGATGGATGCCTTGAGAAGAGGAAAGAGTACCCACAAAGGTTGGGACAACAAGAGGTTGTCGGATGAGCAACATACACCAGAAGTGGTGAAGGAAGTTCTCATTGAAGAGAAGATGAGGAAGAAAGAAGAGAGGAAGAGAATGAAGTTTCACAAGCAGCATTGTGAAAGAGGAAAATGAAGAAAGGAGAGTGTCCATGAAGAAGATACTAATGGAGACATTGTGGTCTCTTATTTTGTTTTCTAATATTATGTTTATAGATTTGTATGCAAGTATGAAAAATGTTATATGGAAGATCAAGGATGGGACCTTGAAGGTGATGAAAGATGGGGCAAGAATAGCACCTAAAGAAAGAGTTGAAGATGTGAATGAGAGAAGGTTGATTGCAGCAGGATGTCTAGAAGAGTTTGTAGAAGAGGCACTGTTGACCTATTTTCCTCTGTCTAGAGCTAAATAGTTCACCTTGTATATTCCTTAAATATCCTTTAGAAAGTGACCCTACAAAGCTTAAATCCTTTAATTATTCATGTTGTGCCTTGCAACAAATCCCAAAAATCTCACCTTGAGAATGCTTGCAGAAAACCCAGAAAAACACAAAAATCTTTTGTCTCCAATTGTTTTTTATCACAGAGATTTCTTAGTTTTATACTTAGCCATTTTTCATGTATATGATGATGACGCCATCCATGTTTTGGGGTTGTCTATCATTCAGTCGATTTGCATCTCAGATACATTTTTTTCTTGTATCTTGGTCATGTACAATGTTATTGTACATTGGGTTCTTTCTATGTATTGTTGTATGTATTTTATATATACAAAGACCATATACAAAGGTGAATGTACATCGGCAAGATACATAAGGAAATATACAAGGGGTAGACATACAAAGGATTTTTTGCGTGACATGCTTATCAGCGGCTCAACTCATAGTCTCTCCGATGGCCAATGAAGCATACAAAGGCATATGAAATGCAAAGATACAAGTGTCTTTGACGAGACTTTGCATATCGTTGACTCAGCTAAAGGTCTCCCCAATAGCTGATGCATGCACACATACAAAGGGGGAGATACAAAAGGTGGGGTCCACTTTTTGCATGTATACGCAATTGTATCTTTGCACATACATTCGCATATAAAATGGCATACGTAATCCTGAGATACAAAGCCCGGACCTGAAAGAATATGCAATTTGGTTTACAAAGGTCAAATGCAACGTTTGTATGTGTAAGTGCGATTGTATGTAGTTCTGCTTGTATATTCGCTTTGTAAATGCGATATACAAAGGCAATATACAAAGGGAAAGCATACAATCTGGATGCGACTGGGGAATCAAATGCAATGGATAATCTTTTGGGGTCCATAGTTTGTATGTTGAAGTGCATGTATGTGCCGATATGCAAAAGGCAGAGATACAATCTGGACCTGTTCTAAAGTTCCAATATGGTTGATAATCCATTTGAGTTCCGCATTGTATGTATGTGTGATCATATCTCATATACCATTGTGATGTACAATGCAGATACAAAGGGATTTTTTTTTTTGGTGAGACATTGTGCATCGGCAGCTTAGTTTGTGGTCTTTTCGATGGCTGATAAGGAGGATGCAATGTTCAGTGATAGGTCTCATTCTCAACTTAACGACCAATGGAGTGGTGCCACATGTTAGGGCTGATTTAGAAGCCAATTCAAAGTTACATACAATCGCATATGCAAGGCGATTTGAATATGCAAAAGGAGGGAAGTTACATAAATGCATAAAGCTAACCCAACAGCCTAAAAGTGCAGGTGTAGTTGTATATACAATTACAAGATACAACAGTATACAAGTGCAAATATGCAAAGCGTTGTGTAGATGTAAGATGTAGTTGACCATAACTTTGACTACCTATATCTCCCTCATCCTGGCAAATTTCAACATGCTTCAAAAGGCAAATATGCTTATTTTTGCCTCTCCTTTCATCTAGCGGGCTTTATGGAGGATATTTTCACTTTCAAAATTTGATGCAAGTCTGCAGGCTCGATTGACTGGATGTTTCAGCGACCAATTTGGCATATGCAAATGCAGATATTTGTTGCATTTATGGGTTCAAGTTGATGATTCAGTAGCTCACATTGAAGATTCAAAATATTTTCCATCTGCCCTTGTTCCAGATATCTCACGCCATAACTTCTTGCAAGTGGACGTCCCTTCAGAGGCAGATATTTCCTGACAGAGCCCATGGGGTGAATTCATTGTAATTGACTTAGGTCAAAATGTAAATGCTATATATATGCATAAGCTTGAGATGTAAATAAGGTTGGACATTGGAAGTTTTAGGAATATAGGCTTCTGATTCCAAACAGAGCATTCCTCTACTATAACCATGCCTTCTTATTGAATATATGCAAGTTATTTTACCTCTTTTATTGATTTTTAGTTTAGTGTAAACCTGCATATGATTATCTGTGAACCTTTTGTTCCTCTTAATCATTTTTATGTCTTACCTCTGCTAGAATCATCTAAATCTATGTATATCTACTTGCTATATCTGGTTGTGTTGTGCATCTTCTCAGTTCTATGAGGGGTCTTTTATTAGATTTGGTGCATCACCCTTATTTTCATATTTTTCCAGTTTTATCTTTCATTTTAGAAGCATTCCTTCTCCGTTTTCCTATGCAGCTCTAGCAAATCTAGGTGATAACCAGTTAAGGAAGCCGGCCTTCTCCGGAGGTCTGATCTCAATTCATAAGGTCCCACACTGCAAGATCATTCCCATGTTTCTCCAGATTGCCAAGTTTTTTACAACTCAGCAAGGGTACAAATCTGAGAGACAACAGTTTTTGGCACGCCCGGTGGGACTCTACTATCATATTGCTAGTTATGATATGCTACCAGCATTATCAATCTTTTAAGAGGCAGTTTTCTACATATCTGGTGACTCATACTGAGGAAAGACAGAGTAGATTGTTTGATTACTTGCAGCTGTCTCCACCTAGAAGATAGAGTAGAGCTGTGGTAAGGACTCCACTTTCTAAAAGAATACAATCAACTCCACCAAGTTTCAGGCTAGTAGTACCTATACTACTTGTATCGGTTCAAGCAAACCTACCTCCAGCTGTTCCAATGGCAAGAAATCAGCTATTTGTGGCTTTTGATGGGGGGAACCCATTGAATTTGACAGTGCATGACAATATACCCAAGGCAGCTTTGAAGAGCCTGCCCTATTTCACAGGGGAGGATCAAACTACCCCAATTAAGCACATTAGAGATGTAGCTTTTCTATGTGGTGTTCATCATGTAACCTATGAAAATGTAGCCATCAGGCTGTTGGCTGCCTCGTTTAAAAGAAAAACATTACAGTGGTTTAGGAGTTTACCAGTGCAAACCATAGGAACCTGGGATGATCTGGGTGATAGGTTGAACAAACAATTTCAAGATAAGTCAGATAACTTATCACTGGTTGAACATCTGACTACAATAAAGAGAGCTCCCCAAGAGCAAATGATGGATTTCAATTTGTAGTTTTAGAAGACATGGGACAAAATTCCTCCCACGGTAAGGCCTCCATCAGAGTATGCTTTTCTGTATTTTTTAAAAGCTCTAAATAGTGATATTTCAGTAATGATACAGTCATTGGGAGGTACAAGTTTACTTGATGCATATGAAATAGCTATTAGAGCAGAAAACAACTTGATTCAGGCTGGGAAAATAGCACCTAGACGACCAGTGCCCATTTTTCCTGAGATTCAAGCTTCAATGCCTTTGCCGATCACGTATTTTGCCCCTTTACCTATTGCAGCAGTATTGCCAAGTATTGCCAATCTCGAGACTACTATTTCTAGCTCATCACAAGAGTTAAGAGAGATAAAAAATAGCCAACAAAAAATAGAGAATATCTTGCAAACTTTTGGGAATGAACTGGTGAACATCAAAAAGCAACAGTCCCAGAACAGACAGCCTTATCAACCACACAACCAAGGGCAAAATCAGCCTTATCAGGGGTAAAACTAGCCATACCAAGCCAATAAGCCTCCATATGAAGGCAATTACTAGGGTACTAGGTAGAATGTTAACCAGAGGCCTTTCCACCCTTACAATCCCATACCCATTAATGCAGTTAGGGACCTTGTCCTTGTTCAGAATAACCTTGCAGCTGAGTATGAATGGTTTTTTCCATGCAATTAGCCACACAGTCAGGCGACCTGTTCAAATGGAGTGATAAATCAAGCTCTAATGGTGCAAAATGTTGTAGTTTTACAGCCAAACACACCAAATGATGAGGCTGTACAGTAGCAAGAACAACCTCAGAATGATATTGCCTTCATAAATTGGTAGGGAGATGAATTATGTGGCGTAAACAGAGATGATACCTCAGTTGCAGCAAATACCAAAGCTAAAAAGAGGGGTTATGAGATAAATCAAACAACAAATAAAGGAAAAGGACCTGTTGATCCTTCTGCATCCTAGATTCCCCATATTTTGTAGAGGAATACTCAAGCAACTATCAGGGAACAACCTCATTTGCAGGTTCATATTGCTTTTGTAAAGTCACATCAGAAGGTAAATGTCACTCCACCTTTTAATATCATTGAAAATATGAAGAAGATGAATGTGACAATGTCTATGTGGGATTCCCTAGCCATCCCAGGCCAAAAGGACATGTTACAATTTGCCTTGCCTAATTTAAAAGTGTCAAATGATGCAACTGTTGACCCAACTAGGGCTGTTCTTACCAATTCATCCGAGGACAACATTAAACAGCCACATAAGAGTGCTAAACCACTTCCATTTTTCATGTCATTAATAATTAGAGATAAGTTAGTACATAACTGCATGGTGGATAGTGGTGCAAGTAGTTCTGTAATGCCAAAACAGATTGTAGACCAATTAGGATTGAAATACCAACCCCTTGAGAAGGGTGTGCTCAAGGTAGATGGTTAACACTGTAGGTGTGATAAAAGATCTAGGTCTCACTTTGCATACCTATCCAAATGTTTCTATTTCTCAAGAGGTGTTCATCATAGATTTACCTCCTTATTTTGCCATGTGTTTATCAAGAGAGTTCACAACCAAGATAGGAGGATATTTATCCTCAGACTGGTCTTACATATTTTTTAGGACCCGATATGACACAAAAGTGACCCTAAAATATGAATTGCTTGCCAAATATCACATAGAACCTTATGTCCCAAGTGATGTTAATGCAAATTGCGTTATTTTTGATGATCATGAGCTTGTTGCTGCTCAAGAGCTACAAGTTGAAAGTATACCAGAGGTGTTGTTAAAGGAGTGGGCCTTAGAAAATATTGTAGATGATCCTGAAGGACACATTCAAGAAACTGGTATGGGGGTTTACATACTGCACGAACCTGAAACAAAAATTCCAAACCTGGTAAAGAATGTAGAACAATAGATAGAACAACAAAATGAAGTATGGAAAATGTACTTTGATGGCTCTAGGAATAGGAATGGATCTAGTGGTGGTGCAATTCTTGTGTCTCCACAAGGTGACATATATTATTCTGCTTTCTGTTTTGCTTTTTCATGTACAAATAACACTGCTGAATATGAGGGCTTGATTCAAGGTTTACAGTGGGCAAGAAAGAAAAAAATTGGTTGTTTGTAGGTGTATGGGGACAACGAACTTATTGTGAATCAGGTAAGGGGACTGCATGTTACAAGGAATGATGTTTTGAAATGCTATAAACATAGGGTATGGGATATGATTGATGAGTTTGATGCTTTCAATCTAATCTCTATTCCAAGAAATCAGAACAATCATGCAGATAGGTTAGCTGCAATTGGGGCTCAGTTTGATATCCCCAGTGATATTCAAAGAGAAAAGGTATAGCCTCATGTGAAAATAGTTAATAGGCCCTCTATCCCTAACAATAGCATTCATTGGCAAGTTTTTGAGAGTGATGAGTAAGTTCTGCGTTTCTTGTTAGAAGATGATGAGTTCTCTGTGGTTAATCAGAACAAACTCAAACATCAATATAGTGATGATCAAGTTGTTCAGTTAAGGACTAATAAGCTTCCCAGAGGATTGGTAACCTTGGAATCCATTTTTGGTACTGATGATTAGTTAAAAAAGAGCAAAACTAACATGCAGGTCAAAGAACAACATTATGAGGAGCTGGAAATTTTTAAAGGTAAGCTTCTTAAAATTGGTAAAATCTGTTCACCCGAGGATAGGAAAGCTTTTATTGATCTTTGTCAAGAGTTTGAGGCTGTGTTTGCTTGGGAATACTTAGACTTAAGGAAATTTGACCCTCATATTGCCTAGCATACTTTAGAGTTAGAACCAGGTGCGAAACCTATGAGGCAGAAACAAAGACCTTTAAATCCAAAACTTTAGCCTCTAATGATTAAAGAATTAACCAAGCTGATTGAGGGAAACATCATTTTTCCAATCAAGCACACATCTTGGGTCTCAAATCTTTTTCCTGTGAGGAAAAATAATGGAGAGATTAGGTTGTGCATTGATTTTAGAGACTTTAATAGAGCCTCCCTGAAGGACCACTACCCGCTGCCCTCAATGGACAAAATTCTGTAAGTAGTGGCTGGTTCAGAAAGATTCTCCTTACTTGATGGATATTCCAGTTATAATCAAGTGTTAGTCAAGGAGGAAGATTAGTTTAAAACCACTTTTACTACCAAATGGGGCACCATGGCCTACAAAAGGATGCCTTTTGGTCTGTCAAATGCTGGGTCTACTTTTCAAAGAGCTATGGATATGGATTTTAAAGGTTTGCTTTATAAATTGGTACTTGTGTACCTTGATAACATCACAGTTTCCTCTAAAGATGCAGCCAAACATTTATTCCACTTGAGGCAAGTATTTGAGAGATGTAAAGAGTTTGGGATATCTCTCAATCCTAAGAAATGCATTTTTGCTATGCATGAGGGCAAGCTTTTAGGACACATTGTGTCAAAAGAGGGAGTTACCATTGATACAGAAAGAGTAAGGGCTATTTTGGAGCTGCCTTTACCTAGTCACAAGAAAGGACTGCAAAGTTTTATTGGCAGAATTAATTTTCTGCAAAGATTTATACCTGACATTGCAAATTTATTGAAGCCATTGACCTCTATGTTAAAGAAAAATATAGTTTTCAGTTGGACAAAAGAGGCCAAACTCAGCTTTGAGTCCATAAAAGAAGCGTTATCGGTTGCACCAACACTGGTAAATCCTAATTTCTCAAAAGATTTTATTTTGTATGCTTATGGCGGTCTAGATACAATTTCTGCAATTCTGGTACAACAACAAAGTGAAGGCTTTAAGAAGCCAATCATTTTCTTTAGGCAAGGATTGGAGGAGTATGAACATCGTTATAGTTTTATTGAAAAGCATGTCCTTGTAGTGGTAAGAAGTCTCAAGAAGTTTAGGCACCTTATTTCTAACAATAAGGTACATTTGATGGTTGCTCACCCTACTGTGAAAGAGTTCTTGTTAGGTAAGGATGTTAATGAGAAAAGGGCTGGTTGGATTACCAAAGTCATGGAATATGACGTAGATATCAAGATAACCAAGCTCATCAGAGGTAGAGGACTTAGTGAATAGATTGCTACTAGTCCTGGAAATGAAATAGAGAAAGAAGAGGAGGTGCTTCTGACCATTGAAGATGAACATCAGGATGATACAGTAGCAGTTGGAACAGGTTGGGTTAATGACATGACTCATTTTTTGCAAACTGGTGAATGTCCAGCAGGTTTAGATAGAACCAAGAGAAGATATTTTAGACTATAGTCTATTCCATATGTTTTAATAAATGATATCCTTTTCAGAAAAGATTTTAATGGTGTTTTGTTAAGATGCATTGACAATAATCAAACTGACAAGGTGCTGCATGAGTTTCATGATGGAACAATAGGGGGTCATTTTACCCCAAGGAATACTGCTTGGAAAATAATGAGAGTTGGATATTACTGGCCCAGCTTATTCAAGGATGCCCATGCATGGGTCAAAAAGTGTGTAAAATGTGCCATTTTTGCAGGAAAAGAAAGGCTGCCAGCTTTACCTCTGCAGCCAATTCAAGTAGAATAGCCCTTCATGAAATGGGGCATTGATTTTATAGGTCCCATTAACCCACTATCAAGTGCAGGTCACAGGTGGGTACTTACAGCAACAGACTATTTCACAAGGTGGACTGAAGCAATGGCTTTGAAGGAATCTAATGAGAATGTTGTTTTGAACTTTTATCATGATTTGGTATATACATTTGGAGTACCTGAGTTAATTATCTAAGACAATGCTTTAGCCTTTATTGGATTGAAAATAACTGATTGGGCTGTTAAGAATGGAATCTATCTGAACACTTCATCAAATTATTACCCACAGGGTAATGGTTTGGCTGAATCCACAAATAAGAATCTCATAAGGATTATCAAAAGATCAATGGAGGACAACTAGAGGACTTGGCACACCAATCTAAAATCTGCCTTATGGGCAGATAGGATAACTCCCAAGAGATCTATTGGAAACTCCCCATATATGTTAGTTTATGGAAAAGAGGCAACATTGCCTGTGTCTGTGGAGCTGCCAGCACTAGATATCATGAATCAGCTAGAGATGTTTGAACAAGAAGACCCCATGGCTGTCAGATATGCTCAACTTATGGAGCTTGAAAAGATCAGAGATAAAGCTATGAAAGCTATGGAGTATCATCAGCTTCAGGCAAAAAGAACTTTTGATAGGAAAGCCACTCCCAAATTTTTTAGGGAAGGTGATATGGTACTCAAATGCGATGAGTTGAAAAGCAGGCCAGGGAAGCACTCAAAGTTTGATAGCATGTGGAGTGGCCCATTTATCATTACTGAATGCAAGGAGCACAATGCATTTTAGTTATCAAACATGGATGGAGAAAATTTGCCTATCCCAGTCAATGGGATACACTTGAAGAGGTGTTTTGAGGTATGAGTTGCCTTGTAAATTAGTAGATTAGGTTCTTGCTTTCAATAAGTGTTGTTGCACAATAGTTTAGATCCCTTTTATTTTCCCTAAGTGCTGTCTAGCACAGTTAGAGGAGTTGCTTTTAGCATTTTTGTTTTGTTTTGGTCTTCTAGTGGTCCGCATTGAAGTTTAAGCTTGTTGATTGAAGATTTCTTCTTTGAGGTTGATGTTCTTCCTAGTCTTGGACGATCGGATGTTCCTAGCCTATTGTGGATGCCTTAAACACATTTCTATGAAGCATGGAGTGGTTGTAGAAATAGATTCAAATCTTAGTTATATTTGGCTGACAAGTGTGACGATCCACATCAAGTTTAGGTGACCTTGTTGATCATTCCAAGGTTGATGAAGTATATAAATACTTGTTGATGAAGTATCGAAATCATCCTTGTGCAAAACAAATAAAATCAAAAGTAAGGATCAGAAGTAGAGTAGAGAAGAAAGGGAGCAAAAGTAGTACAGAGTATGAAGAAGAGTTTGAGGCAAAGCAAAAGTTCTTGAGCATTCATTGAAACTGAATCAGGCATGAAGTAGATGCTAATTCTCAGTTAATTCTTTCTAAATAAATTATGTAGGCAGTGAGCCTCTTCTTTTGATTAGTGAGCTCTAGGCAGTGTGCCTGAAGGCACGTGCCTTCTATTTTCTAAGTACTTTTAACAGGGTACACATTTTGTGGGTTAACCCCCACCATGGTTTTTCCCTTAACTGAGTTTCCACGTCAAAATCTTGGTGTCAAATGTGTTGATTATGTTTCTGCTCTTATGTTATTGATTCATGCTTAAATGTTTACATCACTAATCTGATAGCAAGATAATAAAGAAGGTTAAAAGAAAAAAAGTTTTAAGGGACAATTGATTCACCCCCTCTCTCAGTTGTCCAGTTCCAATAGAAGGGATGTGGACCGAAGGGATTAAGGAGGAAGGTGGCCAGAGGTTGATCAAACGGAGGAAGAGAGCTGTGAGAATAAAGCAAACTTTTATGTAGAGAAAAAGACCCCGCGCAGGTTGAAGTAGATAGAGGAAGATAGCATAAGTGTAGATAGACTAGAGCTTGCAATCTGGAGATAAATATTAACAATGTAAACATCAATATGAAATGAATAAAGCTAGGATTGTATGTTATTGATGCCTTGTAGCTATTCGTGTTGGATCATGCTTGTTATCTGATTCTGTCACTACACAGAAAGTTGTATTGTCTTGTCGCCACGATTGCAGTTTCATGTAGTATATTAGAATTGAGATTGAATTTACAGTCATTCTTCTTGTTAAAGAATTGTATTGAACTTTATGTTCTCGTCGCCTGTTGGAAACTAAATTTGAATGTATGAACTACTTGTCTATATTGTTATTGTGTAATCTTTATAGTTCCTGAGATCCTTCTGGGTGTATAGAAGAAGAGCTTGGTGCTCTGTAGTTTGGTATTAGAGGATAGAAATTGTGAAATAAGAAGTTTGTGTTTCATCCTATCAAAGTGGTATCAGAGTGTAGAAGGTTTTGAGTGCTGAGTAGATCACCGAAGTAAGGAAACTTAGCTAGGACCTACGGGTAGTAGAGGAAGGAGAGTGTGAGTGTTGCAAAAAGTTTAGACCCAAAAGATTTGGGCAGTAAAAGTTTTTATGAAATTTGGTAGTTTGATGAACATAGATTCTTGGAAGAGTTGTGTGCTATGCAAAGGTTAACAAGTTGTTGAAGTCAGGATGTAGAAACATTTGAGAACAGAAAGTCTCGAGAAGAGAGACAAGAGAAAAGAAAAGAAAAAGAAGCAAGATGTAGATTTTGAAAGGGAGCTGGCAGAATTACGAAAATATTTAGAACAATACATGATTGCAAGGAAGCAAAGGTATAAAGAAGAAAGACAAGATTATTTTTGGTGTTAGCCCATGGAAAAGAAAGTAAAGTGGCCAGTGAAGATGATTATGGAAAGAAGAAAAAGGTAGAGGATGGATGCCTTGAGAAGAGGAAAGAGTACCCACAAAGGTTGGGACAACAAGAGGTTGTCGAATGAGCAACATACACCAGAAGTGGTGAAGGAAGTTCTCATTGAAGAGAACATGAGAGAAGATGAGGAAGAAAGAAGAGAGGAAGAGGATGAAGTGTCGTAAGCAGCATTGTGAAAGAGAAAAATGATGAAAGGAGAGTGTCCATGAAGAAGATACTAATGGAGACATTGTGGTCTCTTATTTTGTTTGCTAATATTATGTTTACAAATTTGTATGCAGGTATGAAGAATGTTATATGGAAGATCAAGGATGGGACCTTGAAGGTGATGAAAGATGGGGCAAGAATAACACGTGAAGAAAGAGTTGAAGATGTGAATGAGAGAAGGTTGATTGCAGCAGCATGTCTAGAAGAGTTTGTAGCAGAGGTATTGTTGATCTATTTTCCTCTATCTAGAGCTAAATAGTTCACCTTGTATATTCCTTGAATATCCTTTAGAAAGTGAGCCTACAAAGCTTAAATCCTTCAATTATTCATGCTATACATTGCAAAAAATCCCAAAAATCTCACCTTGAGAATCCTTGCAAAAAACCCAGAAAAACCCAGAAATCTTTTGTTTCCAATTGTTTTCTATCGGAGAGATTTCTCAGTTTTATACTTAGCTATTTTTCATGTATATGATGATGACGTCATCCTTGTTTTGGGGTTTTCTAACATTCAGTCGATTTGCATCTCAGATACATTTTTTCCTTGTATCTTGGTCATGTACAATGCTACTGTACATCGGGTCCTTTGTATGTATTGTTGTATGTATTTTATATATACAAAGGCCATATACAAAGGTGAATGTACATCGGCAAGATACATAAGGCAATATACAAGGGGCAGACATACAAAGGATTTTCAGTGTGAAATGCTTATCAGCAGCTCAAATCATAGTCTCTCCGAAGGCCAGTGAAGCATACAAAGGCATATGAAATGCAAATATACAAGTGTCTTCGATGAAACTTTGCATATCGGTGACTCAGCTAAAGGTCTCCCCAACAATCGATGCATGTGCACATACAAAGGGGGAGATACAAAAGTTGCTTTTTGTATGTATATGCAATTGTATCTTTGCACATACATTCACATATACAATGGCATATGCAATCCTAATATACAAAGCTCGGACTTGAAAGAATATGTAGTTTGGTTTACAAAGGTCAGACACAATGTTTGTATGTGCAAGTGCGATTGTATGTAGTTCTTCTTGTATATTCGCATTGTATATGCAATATACAAAGGGAAAGAATACAATCTAGATGCGACTGGGGAATCAAATGCAGCGGATAATCTTTTGGGGTCTGCAGTTTGTATGTTGAAGTGCATGTATGTGTCGATATGCAAAAGGTAGAGATACAATCCGGACCTATTCTAAAGTTCCAATATGGTTGATAATCCATTTGACTTCCGCATTGTATGTATGTGTGATCATATCTCATATACAATTGCGATGTACAATGTAGATACAAAGGGATTTTTTAATTTTTTTGGCGAGACATTGTGCATCGGCGGCTCAGTTTGTGGTCTTTCTGACGGCTGATAAGGAGGATGCAATGTTCAGCGATGGGTCTCATGCTCAACTCAGCGACCAATGAGTGGTGCCACGTGTCAGGGCTAATTTAGAGGCCAATTCAAAGTCACATACAATTGTATATGCAAGGCAATTTGAATATGCAAAACGAGGGAAGTTGCATAAATGCATAAAGCAAACCCAATAGCCTAAAAGTGCAGGTGCAGTTGTATATACAATTGCAAGATACAACAGTATACAAGTGCAGATATGTAGAGCAATATGCAGATGCAAGATGTAGTTGACCATAACTTTGACTGCCTATATCTCCCTCATCCTGGCGAATTTCAACATGCTTCAAAAGGCAAATATGCTTGTTTTAGCCTCCCCTTTCATCTGGCAGGCTTTATGGAGAATATTTTCACTTTCAAAATTTTATGCAAGTCTGTAGGCTCGATTGACTAGACGTTTCAGCAACCAATTTGGCATATGCAAATACATATATTTGTTGCATTTATGGGTGCAGGTCGATGATTCAGTAGCTCACATTGAAGATTCAAAATATCTTCCATCTGTCCCTATTCCAGATATCTCATGCCATAACTTCTTGTAGGTGGACGTCTCTTCAGAGGTAGATATTTCCTGATAGAGCCCATGGGGCGAATTCATTGTAACTGACTTAGGTCAAAATGTAAATGCTATATATGCATAAGCTTGAGATGTAAATAAGGTTGGACGTTGGAATTTTTAGGAATATAGGCTTTTGATTCTAAACAGAGTATTCCTCTACTGTAACCATGCCTTCTTATTGAATATATGCAAGTTATTTTACCTCTTTTATTGATTTTTAGTTTAGTGTAAACCCGCATATGATTGTTTGTGAACTTTTTGTTCCTCTTAATCATTTTTGTGTCTTACCTCTGCTAGAATCATCTAAATCTATGTATATCTACTTGCTATATCTGGTTGTGTTGTGCATCTTCTCAGTTCTGTGAGGGCTCTTTTATTGGATTTGGTGCATCACCCTTATTTTCAAGTTTTTCTAGTTTTATCTTTCATTTTAGAAGTATTCCTTCTCCCTTTTCCTATGCAGCTCCAGAAAATCTAGGTGATAACTAGTTAAGGAAGCCGGCCTTCTCCAGACGTCTGATCTCAGTTCGCAAGGTCTCACACTTCGAGATCATTCCCAAGTTTCTCCAGATTGCCAAGTTTTTTACAACTTAGTAAGGGTGCAAATCTGAGAGACAATAGGTACATTGCAAAGTGACTGAGAATTTCTAGTTTAATGATGAAGATGAGAGGGCAGCTCCAATTTTTTTTATGCCTTGAAAGAAGTTGCAGATGCGGTACAAGTTGATTATGTAGAGGAAAAGATGGAAGTCAAATAAACCCATGGTGGAAGCCAATTAAGATAGCATACTATTGCACATACAAATGGAGGTAAAAATGTTTCTTTTGGTCATGAATGTAGAGATAAGAATATGGATAGACAAGTTGATAAGGAGAGGAAGAAATTGGAAAATGTAAATGTGATTAAGGATCATGGGTATATAGTTCCATGTTGGCAAAGGAAACAAGTTGTTATGGGGCAACAGTTAACATGTAAAGAAGTAAATGCTTTTGATTGTGTTTATGGTAACAAGCAAGTGCAAAGAATGACAGTTGTGCAGATGAATAAGTGGCAATCAGATGTGAGGGTGAATTAGCTAGCAAAGAGGCCTAAGGAAGATGATTTAAGGCTCAAAGTAGAGAAAGAAAAGAGAAGTATAAGTGCAGCAAAGAAAAGAGAGCAACCCAAAGTTTTGGCAAGCAAAGTATGAAGAGCAAAGAGTGTGGTAGCAAAAAAAGAAAGTGGTTCTGTAATAAACAATGTTGATAAAAGAATGGAATTTGAAAAGGAAGATGTTGGTAAAGAGCCTGTGAAGGAACCTAATGTGAAGAACATTGAAGCAGTAGATTGGTAGCAATTAGAGAATGCCCCATATGTTGTAAAAGGTAAACAAGTTGAGTTAATTAATGATGCTTTTGAAACTTTGGATGATTTTGTTGAAGGAAAAGATAAGGAAAAGTTGAACCAGATACCAGGGGAACAATCTGAGTTTGATGATGTTTCTTTTGAGGCTTTGAATGAAATTTATAAAGAAGATACCAAGTTTGATGAATTGAATAGTGATTGGGAGATGAATGAGCATGAGGTGGAAATGTGGAGGCTTGTGGATGAGAAAGAGATGAGGAGGAATAAATACCAAAAGAAGCAAGAAGATTAAAAAAGGCAGATTGGAAGGTGTAGTATGAATAGCTACAAGTGTGATAGAAAAGAGAAAGAGCTAGTTGCAAGAGTTGACCTTGAAAAGAGGATAGCAATGACATATATTGCAAAACCTGAAAGTGAAGATTTGGAAATGAGAGTAGCAGTGGTCCAAGAAGGGGAAGACCAACAAAAGAAGAATGAAAGAAGTGTAGAGACAAAATCAAAAGAAGGGGCAGAAAAAGAAAACACTGAAGAGGATTTGTGGAGGTAGTTGGCAGCCATTGAGCAAGAGTGGAATGAAAAGGTTGAAGGTTTGAGAATGTGTGGAACAACCAAGAAAACCCCAAGGGAGATTGAAGATAATGATATAGAATTTATTGTAGGAATGAAGACCGAAGATGTTGCAATCATGGCAAATTCTGAGATGAATGAAATAGAAGATGAAGCTGAAAATGATTTGATGTTGCAACAAATGGCCATAGAGGAAGAGTGACTAGAAAGAATGTTGGATGAATATGTTGAGTATGATATAGAAATGGTGAGTATTGATGAAGTAGTGGGTGATGTTGAAGGCATGTAAATATTTCCATTTTTTATGATATGTTGAATGTGGATAAAAGGAGAATTAGAGATTGGAGGTGGATAGAAATTGTTGTAGACAGCCTCATGAGGGTAGCAGATAGTGATGCACAACAATGTTGGAGGAATGTGGTCAGTGAGCCAGAGAGATTGTGGAAAAAGTAGAAGAAGAGATTAGATAAGTTGATAGAAGCACTGCATGTGCAAGAGCACATGATCTTTTTAGTCCCCTGGGGAGTCTGACGCAGGGGCACTGCTCTCCATCCAAAGTTTGGCTGGAATTTTGTTTCAATTTTGAGATTTTTGTAATGTTTTGGTGGTTTGAGTGTTTGGATGTGTTATGATGTAACTTCCTCTCGCAATATCTTCCTATCGCAAGAAACAAATGTTAGACTTCCTGTCACTGAATGGAAGGAACTCATATCAACAAAGGGTGGTTGAATAATTACCTGTTACTTCCAAACCCAACAGTAAATGTGTCAGTTTGGGTTTCCAAGGGTTGTTTAATTACTATTTTGGGAGGTGCCGGTTTGAGTAGCTAACTCGATTGTTTTGGAGATTGTTAGGGAAGGTGACATGTAATGCTCAGCATCGATGACATAGCAGTTAGAAGACAAAGAGACTCTCCATAATGGTAGAAGAAGAGTTAGAGGAAAGAAATAAAAGAATATGATTGTTGTGAAGAAGGGAGTGTCATGGAGAAGGAGAAGGCTGATGTAGAAATAAGGCAAGGGCCAAATAATCAAGGCCAAAAATAGAATAAGAATGTTTTTAATGGATAGTCATTCAAAGGCCAAAGGGGAGTGAAGGTTGACTGAAGGAGGCTGATCTGTAACAGGCTAATAGTAGGAGAAAAGGAAAGTAAGGGATGAAAGAAGGAAGGGATGCAGATTGAAGGGATTAAGGAGGAAGGTGACCAGAGGATGATCAAATGGAGGAAGAGAGCCATGATAATAAAGCAAACTTTTATGCAGAGAAAAGACCCCGCATAGGTTGAAGTAGATAGAGGAAGATATAATAAGTGTAGATAGATTAGAGCTTGCAATCTGGAAATAGATATTAACAATGTAAACATCAATATGAAATGAATAAAGCCAAGATTGTATGTTATTGATGCCTTGTATCTGTTTGTGTTGGATCATGCTTGCTATTTGTTCTTTTCGCTACACAGAAAGCTATATTTTCTTGTCGCTATGATTGCAGATTCCTGTAGCATATTAGAATTGAGATTAAATTTATGGTCATTCTGTTGTTAAAGAATTGTATTGAACTTTATGTTTCTGTCGCCTATTGGAAACTGAATTTGAATGTATGAACTGCTTGTATGTATTGTTATTGTGGAATCTTTGTAGTTCCTAAGATCCTTCTGGGTGTACAGAAGAAGGGCTTGGTACTTTGTAGTTTGGTATCAGAGGATAGAAATTGTGAAATAAGAAGAATTTTGTGTTTCATCCTATCAAACACCCAGATCTTTTAAAGGAAAGAATGAAATAGGACAACTAATGGAGGAGATTGTAAATCTTAAGACATATTTTGGTCCAGCTGAATACCACATTAGATGGAATTCATGCAAAGACTAGAACAACTAAACAAAGAAGAATAGCTAAACCTCTCTCCATATATTGTCCTGGGTGTAGAAACAAACACCATTTGAGAGAATGTCCATTGGACAAGTTAGAAATCTGTCAGATTTGTGATAGGGAGCACCCTACCAGTCATTGTGATCATCTCCAGGCCTTAAAAAGGCTGACTAAAATGAATGCCATAATAGAAGAGGAGTTAAATTATGTAGGACAAAAACAAACTGACAATTTCCCATACAATCAATACCCAAATTAGGCTTCCTATAGGGGTCCTTCGAACTGAGGAAATAATCAATGGAATCCAACTTGGCAGGGGCCTCAAAACATTCCTCCTTGGATACCACAAGATTGGTCAAACCAGTAATGGCATAACCATCATTGGCAAAACCAGCCCTGGGGAAATCAACAATGGCCACAATAGTTCCCACAACAATTTGGATCACAAAACATGCAACCTCAGTGGGGTCCTCAACAAGGCCATAATCAACAATACCAAGGACAACCTAGACATTTTCAACCTGAGCAAAAATCATTACTAACTATACCACCAACACACAGGGACAGTCACAAAATGAGCCTATTAGTCAGTCACCCTTACCAGCTCAACCTGTAGCAAATCCATGAAATAAATAGGGAGCAACTGTTTACATGACAGAGCAAGAAAATATGGCTAGTGTAAACTCTATTTACCTACACAACCTCCAACTATGTTATGGGAAATCACTACCAAGACTATTGTTACCTAAATTTTTTTGTAGCTCATTCAAGGAGAGCTTTGATTCAAAGTTTAAAATGTACATTTCATCTAATTCTTCATACATTACATTCAAGTGCATAAATGAGATAATTCAAAAGATTATGTTTATTAAAATTACTGCATTTATCCAGGTGCATGTAATATAAGAAAGATTTATACAAATCTTTTTTGAACAAATAAATAGTCTTTACTGAATGTAAATGTACGTTATCTCACACAAGCCGTGAGGTTAACTTTTCTTATTCAGTGAAATTGAAGAAAAATCTATACATGAATAAGTAAAAATAAATAAATGTGCATGTAAAGTTAGAGGCCAGTCATTGCCTGAGAATGACTGGTTCTGGTTCTGGTGTGTTGTCTTGCTGTTGCCCCAGGCTATCTTTGTCCTTCCTAGTTTCATGTCGTCTCTAGTTCCTACATCTGGCAAAAAATAGTAATGTTAGAGCATAGCTCTAAGCAATGAATGGTCCCAAACCTGACATGAACAAGTACCTATGCATGTACAAACTGATCCTTAAATGCATTAAATAAGCAATGCATACCTTGGATGTCCTAGAGAACAATCAAGTCATCAAACACATCCAAAATATGCATTTATTTTCTAACAAGTTTGCTTCGTGTACAGATACAGGTGTAATTATGTTTCTGTTTGATTTATCAGATTACATTATGAGTGGAGAAAATGTGGCTCCCACAAGGGTTGATCCCAACTCATAGTCATTACAGAGTGTTTCATGTGTATTCATCAGATGCAAGGAGGACAAAGTGCATAAAGAGAGTCAATGTCATGCAGAGGACAATCTTATAGACTGTGTGAAAAGAAGAGCAGCACTGTAGAGAATCAGATAAAGAAGATAGTCATTTGAAAGGGACATCACTGTCCTTCTGAAAAGGCAATCATCTTTATCAATGAACAAGTCATATTCAATTTTTTTGTTTTTGAAAGGTAGATCAGTCCATTAGAAAACAATGTGAAGATAAAGGCACTAAACAATCATACAATGCATACCACAGAAGGTAAAGGAATTGGGGGACAACCCTAACAAAGGAAAGTGAAAGCACTCAGCAAAACTGTCATGTCAGAAAAAAGGATGACTAAAATGGTAGAGACAATGACAAGGAATGGAGATAGTCTTACAATAATGCAAGTTTTGAAAGAGCTAGAAGAAGCCTTGGAAGGTCTAAAATGGATCTATTTGGGAGAGTTGGTGGTGGTTTTTACATCAAAGTAGCAAATGTTGGTGTAGATATTTATCTCACAAAGTCATACATTCTCTATGGCAGGCAAAATAACAAAGGAGGAAGAATAAAGTGGTCGAGGAACAACATTGAAAGTGCATGTTCAAATCATGAGAGTGACAGAGGGTGTAGTACAATGTTCAACAATAATTTGTTAGAAGTTTTGTCCTACATTTTTGTCCAAAGACAACCCTGCATCACCAAAAGACCAGGTTAGCATGCCAATCTCTTAGCTCTAATTATTTAAGAACAGTGAGTCAAAATTAGTCCTAAATGACTGTTACAGAAGCCATGAGACAAGGGACAGAGTTTTTGACAGAGCATAAAGACCAGAAGATACCATGTGAGGCCTACATTTTTCATTTCCATTCATGTTACTATTTACCTTACTGTTGCTGATACTTTTATATTTGTGGGACTGTTGATCCTGGATTTTTGAACTATTAGACTTTATTATGTTAAAGGAAAACTAATTGGGTGATGATAGATAGATGCTTGTATTAAGAGAAAACAAATTGGGTGATGTTAGATAGATGTTTATTTTATAGGAAAACTAATTGGGTAATGTTAGATAAATGTTTATATTATAGGAAAACTAATTGGGTGATGTTAAATAGATGCTCTATATTAAAGGAAAACTAATTGGATGATGTTAGTTAGAAAATTGTAATGTGATTTCCTTTATGCTTAAGAGAACTTGTGGTATTTTATGGGAATGCATGTTTTAAATTGCTTCGGCTATGATATTTATATGTGGAATTAACTTTGCAATTGAGTGCACAGGTATTCTAACAAACCACAGATACTGGAGATCATCCCACACCTTATGTTGTAATCCCTTGTGAAGCCAATCTGGTTCCACGAGGAACCAAGATCAACTCTGTGTTTGATGTAATGTTGTAATGTTAATTTGTATGAGGTTAAATGGGTTAGGTTTACCCTCTTTTAATTTGAATTATGATATGTGTTGTAAGATTTGTCTTTGAATTTCATTTTTAAATTTTAAATTTTTAGAGACCCTTTTCTTGTGTTTTAACTTGACCCTGGGTGTTCTAACTAGGTTAAACTTGACCCTGGGTTATACCCCATGGGTCTAGGGTCCCTTTTGACTTGGGTAACCCTTGGTAAACCTCCGTATGGTCACCTTAACTTCACACTAAAGTTAAGTGACAAATTTGGAGGCATGGGAGGGATAGGATGAGTGGTACCAACACTCAAGTCCATCCCTTTTCAATTCCCAAGGCCAGAGATGACTCCAAGATCCACCAATTGTGGAGGACTTGACTTCAAGTCTCTCTCACAATTGGTGAGAGTACCCATGGAGTTGTGTGGTCCTTCATGAGAGGAAAGGAAGGGGAGATGTGTCACCCTTTCCCTCTTTAACTCCCCTTTTCTCTCCCATGTGTTGGAGAGAGGACATGTGGTAAGGGGTGAGGAAGAATTTGGGGATGGGTGAGTGACATGTGTCAACACCCATCCCTTGGGACATGCTAGTGGGTGGGAGGAAGAATGAGGAGGTGACAAGTGTCACCTCCCCATTCCTCTAAGCTCATGAATTGGGCTTATTTTAATCCCACTTGGGATAGGGAGAAAGGTTGTTGAATTCTTTTGGAGAATTTTAATTGTTTTGAAATTGATTTGGGAGAAAAGAATAGAGGGAGTTTGGTGGCTTATGTTGGAGGAGATTTTAGAGGAGCTCTACATCAACTTCTTCCATATTAGGGCTTTAAAGGTTGGTTTTCAAGGCTAAGGCCTTCCCCTTGTATTTCAATTTGCTTGCATGATGAATGTGTGATATGTATATTGCTTGTGTTGTAATTTGTTATTGTAGGGGAATATTTATTAGGGTGTTGAAAGAGCCTCTCCCACTTGGGATAAAATGCTCATCAAGTGCGGGTTAGGGGAGGAGTGATCCTCCTCGAGTTCATTACCTTGTTTTGGGATGTTGAAAGCCTTGAGGGCATTTTATGTGATTTTGAGTAATTTGTTATATGGCTTGAGAGCCAAAATATGAACTCCTTTGGAAATTTTGTTATCATGTTGGCTTGAGGCCATGAGAGAAATTGTGTTGAGATATTTTGAAGGAGTGGCACTCTAGAGTTGAGTGTGTCCACTCTCCTACCCCTTTTAAACTCACTTTGATTGAGTTGTGTGTTGTAAATATCCATGGGTGTAATTTAGTATTTTTGAGATGTTTGTTTATCTTGTTGTGAAGTGGATTTGAGTTCCCTAGGTGTGTGGATGACCTCCCTAGCTCAGGGGTGACCCTCTTGAGGGTCTACGGTAGGGAGGAGAACAAGATACGTGGTGGTTTCTTCCCTTGTGTGATATGCAAGTTTCATGGAGTTTAGTGTGAAGCTGAAGAAATTACTAGACTTGGAAAATATTTTATTTTTCTTTACTCTTAAGGCTCTTGAGAAGAGCATGGTCTTATCAAATAACTTCATCCTTATGATTTTTAAAGAGGAGAACTTCTCTCTCTCTTGTTGTAATTTTTTTTTTAATTTTATAAAGATGTGAGAAACCCTCTTTCATAATATTGATAATTATAGTTTGTTTATTTAAATTTTACCATTTATGAAATGAAGAAGTGTTGTTATAATTTATTTCATTGTATGACTTAATGGAAATATCAATTTTGATAAGTTATGAAGTTGTTTTTGTGACAATATGAAAGTTGAAATTTGTTATTTGGGAAAGAAAGAAAATCGGTTATAGTTTGTATTAGAGGCTTTTAACTAATGGCAAGTATATTTATCTATTTCCTTCAAAAATGTGTAAATATAAATCTTATGAGGAATATGTTATTAAATGAACTCCTTGCCTTATAGGAAATTTTGGAATAAACAAAAATACATACATTGTTATTGTTTATTTTTTTAAAAGAAAATTTATAAGGAAATTGAAGAAATATATTTCATAGTTAAAAGAATATATAATCATATTAATATATGTATTTTCTTTTCTTAAAGTGAATGTGCTTACATGATTTTTAAAATAGAAGACTGAGTTTATTATTGTTGCTTAATACACTTGTGATTTCATTATACACCTATAATATATATATATATATATATATATATATATATATATATATATATATATTTGTGAATTTCATTTTACTGTTAATTTCTCTTAAATAAACAACTGTGAATTGGAATAGAATTGTGATAATATATATATATAATTTTTATATTGAATAAACTTGAATTAAAATATACATTATTAAATGCCAAATTTGGAGGGACTGTATTTTTTTACAGTCGCTGGAATGGTGTAAGGGATAGTATGCATTACAAAAAAAAGATTTATACAAAATTTGGTGGGAGGGGGTTCAAACGCCCCCACCGTTGTCATTGCAAAAGGGTGTGGGGAGGGGGCGGAGCCCCCACCCACACCCCACTAAGTGGGATGTGGGTAGGGGCTCCGTCCCCTCCCCACACCCCCGCCTTTCCCTTCCCCGCAGTGAACCCCTGACCCCCATAAGAATTGCTTCCCCCGCGCGGCCTCTGGCCCATCCACCGCCGTTACCCTCTCCACTGCCCGTCTCCCTCAGCAGCACCACTGCCTCTCCCTCTCCGCGGTTTCACTTCCCTCTACGGCTTCCTCCGCCCTTCCTTCGCTGTGATCTCCACCTGCGGCCTCCTCCATTGCCGCCACCGCCCTCCATTGTCCCTGCTACATGCCCAACAAAAAAAAAATTACAGGTTAGGGTTTTCAATATGTTTCAAAATAAAATATGAAATGAAACAATAAGCATTGTTTTATAAAGAAAAACCTAAATTTTGTAACTCAATTAAATAATATATATATATATTATTTATTGATTATTTTGTAAAAAGAAGCCCTTTAAAAAAAATAGGGTTTCAATATGAATAAATATATATATATATATAACAAATATTTAATAAGAATATTTATATATATATTTTTACTAATTCTAATTATAGGAAAATGTGTTTTGGGGTTTAACAATTTTCACAAATGAAATACCAAGAAAATGAAAAGAAAAATATACATATATTTTAATAAAAAAAAACCTAGAGATATAAATGCAAATAAGCATATATATATATATATATGCTTATTTGTATTTATATCTTTATAAATAAATTAAGCCATCATATGCATTTCATATGTGGCCATTGTAAACTCAACCTATAGATTGAGCAGAAGTCCAATTGAGAAAAATGAGAGAAAAAGAGAAAGAAAGATAAAAGTGAAAACAAAGAGGAGAAAATGCACGACCTTTTCGGAATAGGGTTAAGAGTACTAATTAAGATTGAACATTTTGTTAAACCTGAGTGTGGGTAAATTAATTATCAAAATTAATTCAAATGTTGAATGAAACCTAGAGCGGAACCCTAGTGGACTTCATCAAACGAAGTTAGTAAGTCCTGTTTAAGTGATCTGATCTACCAAGAAATTAGGAATAATGTAAAGGATACAGTGATAACTCTGATTGATAGAGAACTGATCTACCAGGAAATTAGGAATAATGTAAAGGATGCAATGATAATTCTGATTGATAGAGAACGTGAAAGAGAACAAATTAAAAATTAAATTTCAGAGAAACGGGAAGGAGAACAAATGTTCGAGCTTTATTGAAAATGCTAAAATTGGATGGAGAACAAATTAATATTAAATTTCAAAAAACATGAAGAAGAACAGATGATCGGACTTTGTTGAAAAATGTGACATTAACTTAATCAACTGTAATTTCAATGTAAATAGGGAGTTGTAAGAAATTTAGTAATCCTATCAGGAAACCTCGTGATCAAGATTAGTGTTAGTACAATAAACCCCACTCACGCCCGTGAGGCATTATGCTACCAGATTTTCCTAAAATTTAGGGTTTAGTAAGTTAGTAAGATTAACCCTTGTAGTGGCGTTAACCACGTCGCGATGACCCCCTTGTTGGCCTTCTTGCATTTGGGTATGCGCACGTGTGCGTATTACCCCACTGACAACTGTATTGTTTACGCCTTAAGTGTACACCACCGAGCACACTTACGTGTGCGAGGGGGTTTCTAGGGAAGTGGAAAAATTTTGATGTTTCGTGTCATGACCATATGACAAATGTGGACATGACATGTGTGATGCGTGTCGTGACCACATGGGAAATGTGGGCATGACATACCAACATAATGTGGATAGAGTATACCAAGTGCTGAGACATCAACATCTATGAGACAACTATTTTCTATTAGATGACAGAGGGTTCAAGGAGAGATAGAAGAAGACAAAAGCCTACAGAGATATCTACAGAGGTCTGTCATGATTTAATGGAAATTTATACACTGTGGGCAGTCAAAACATATTCACAGCCAAGCTTAAGAAATCTGATTAAGTATTGTATAAAGCCTGCCCAAAGTTTTCTTTCATGTATGAAGAGGTCTAAAAAATTTGACAATATATAGTGGAAAAAATGTAAATGGCTAGCAGAGATCCTAAACTAAAGAACAAGGAGACCTAGACAACATGCAAATATCAACACTAAGGAACAACCAAGCTAGGAGCTTACACATTGCAAAGATTTTTGGTGACAATGAGAATATGAGAGAGTAGACAAAGAGATGACTGTTATGCAATCCTAGATCAGTCCTAAATGACTGTCATATAGCAGTTTTATACTATGTTTGATAGAGAACAAAGCATGACAACGAACAAGACTATTAGAGGACATAGTCATTTTCAAGATAAGAAGGTGCCATAAGGAATGGAGCAGCATCATCAAGAGGTATAGTTGATCAAGAATAAGGTCAATGTATGAGGATCATCATAATAGCCAGGGCAATCATAAAATATGAAGTCTCAGAATGTTGTTACAAGTTATCTACATTACAAAGAAAGTAGGGTTTCTGAACCTTACCACATTTCCATATTTGTAGTTGTTGTCTCTTCAAGCCATAATACAGAGGTTTTTTGAAGTAATTTTTCCAAGTTTATAACAGAAATAGAAGCACATGTCATGAATATGCTACAGGAATTATTTCGTGTAAAGCTACAAGAGTATATGCTCATAACAAAATAGAATATTTGCAAAGCAGTTACCAGTTATTTTCATGGCCGTTCAAAATGAACTGTAGGGTTTTATAGTTTGAAACCCTAATAAGAAACCCTTGTGTTTTCATTCAAAATGCCTTCTTCTGACAACAAAAGATAGAGAGTCTCATACAGGAGAGAGTTATACAGAAAGAAGAAAAATAATGTGAGGGCTTGTTCTTTTAAAACCCTACCTTGAAACCTTTGACAACTATCTTTCTCCATTGCCGAGGGTAGAGGTAAAACCCTAATGAAAATGAGTTTTGTTTTCACTACCTTTAAAAGTAAAAGCCATATTCAGGAAAATGAAAATGAGACAAAAGAATTTTTTTATATAGAGATGAGGGGGCTTGCTATTTTCTATAGCTTTATACCAGAAAAAATAGTCATCTATGCATGGAATAAAGTCCTCCATAATAGTCATGAAAAATGCAGAGATCTCCAGCATAGATGGTAATGAAAAGCAGCATGAATAATGGAGATTTGCACTATAACTTCCAAGAAATAGGTTCATCAAACTTACCTTCAGCTACAAGAGTGGCATATATCAAGGATGCCTTTGAAAATGCCTTAAAAAAATAGCAGTTTTCATCTACAGAAAGCTCAGACAAACCCTCATGGCCACGCGAAGTGGCCAGAGCAAGATTGCAAAAAGTGCAAAGTGCCAAATGAAGGCCAAAAGTTGCTTTTTGTATTTTAGGGTTTTAAAACCCTAAAGACTCGATAGGTTTTCTTTATTGTCTTTATTTCTTTTGTGTAAACTCTAAAATAACATGTGGTCCAAGACCTTATGACATGAAATGCCTAGGTAAATGCCACGAGGTGGCCATAAAACTTGTTAAGACTTTGTTAAGTCTTTACTTCCTTTATATTAGGCTGAGCACTTCGGTGCCTTTTTACTTTGTATTTTTTTTTTCTTCCTTGCAAATATTATATAATGTAAAACAATAACCTCAAGACGGTGATCTTATAAATCATTTGAGAGTTCTTGTTTCTTTTAATGCAAAGTAGAATAATAGAGAGTGACTATGAGACTTTATTGACTTTGAGAGAATATAGTGAAGTATGGAGGAGTTGGTAGACACATGCCAAATATGTAGCTTCTTGCTTTGTTTTGCAATGTGGGGAAATTGACTAAGTCACAAAGAGTAGTTAGTAGTTGGGTGACTGTTGGAGGGTATCTAGGAGTGATTTTATTTCTCCTAGAGTCCTTTTAGAGTTGTTTTCATGAGTCATTATGATTGACGAGGTCATGTTATACTTTTTCCTTCATTGTGGGCTCTTTTGGAAAGGATTTATGTCCTATATTCTAGGCTTTTTGTGGGCATCTAACCCCAATTAGTTTCTAGCTCCTTGTAATGTGGAACCACTTGGATAATGGTGGATATAGTCAATTATGTGACTCTTTTGTACTGAGTTCTTACATGCAGATTTTAGAGACTTGTGATTTTTATCCTTGCTCAGATTTTGTGAGTTTGTAATTCATTCATTTTAGAACATGTATACTAGTGGTGACCTTGGACATCAATGATTATAAGTATTCTTGCCTTCCCACTTTGTGCTTTATTGTGTGTATCTTATTAATTGATCAAGTTACTTGTGAAGTTTTGTTTATTTCCTTGTAATTTTGTCTCAAGCCAAGCACCTTTTTCACAGAAAGGTATGTTTTTTGTAGGTTATAATCTATGTTAAGAGTGCAAATACTTTTAGTTGTGAATTTTTTTTTCCTTCTAAAGATTTAAACATTTTAACCTCTTTATAAAGTATTATGCAAAGACATCTAAAAGGGAGTTGTGTAAGCCAAATTCAGTCATTTGTTGAAATTATGTATGCAAGCTGTGTTTGCAGGTTCTAGCTAGTTTTGGTGCATCACCTTAGTTGTAGGTTTCATTTTGTGCAATCTCTTATTTACTCTTTTCCTTGTCAAAGTAGTAGGATAGAAAGTATTTTAGGTGATAACCATAGGAAGCCGGCCTTCTCTAGAGGTTTACCTCTATTTTTAGTTACCCATAGCTTTAGAGGTCTTCCCATGTTTTAATAGATTGTTGAACCTTACATTCAACAGGGTACAAATCTCATTGATAATAGTTTTTGGCATGCCCAGTGGGACCATAACTAATTTTCTATTCTTTTTGTACATCATTTTACTACTGTTTGGTGTGTACAGCAGCTGATTTCTGCCTGTTGAGGTGTTTTAAATACATACTTGGCGACTTCGAAGCTTTGGTTTAGTGAAAACCAGTGCAAAATAGTTTATGCATTACTGATATTGGTGTGTATGTCAGCAAAACCTACCTTGGGAGGCAAGGGAAAACACACACTTGGCGACTCTGGAAAAAAAATATCTACTGGTTTCAAAAAGACAAGTGTTAGTATGTACTTATTTTACTAAAAATTAGACTTGATTTTTATTGTGAAATTTTCAATGAGTTTTTAGCACATATAAATGCTACAATATGTCTTCATTTCAAAGAAATATGTCATACTTTCCACCATTTCATGAAAATCCTGTTCATACACCATTTTATGAACCATATTATAGTGGTCAAGTATCTGGTTTTAGTCCAAACCAACAAGTCTATCATGCTTACTACCCTCCCACCCATGCACAAACTCCATGGTAGCTGGTGTATGTCCATGACCAGCCTCAAGAGTTCCATTTTTTGCCAAACCAACAATACCACTTTCCCAATCAGCTTCAAAATGATGAGAGACTGGAGATTACAAATATCAAGAACATATTACTTGACTGGACCAAGTAGCTAATGACATAGAGAGGCAACAAGAATATGCTTTACAATAGGAGCCCATGAATGAGAAAAATCAGTCAAACCAGTCCGTTAATCCTCAGTTTCAATCATGTCAAGAGTCTAAACCAAATCATCAAATTACTGAACAGCCATGACAACCTTCTTGGACTAGGTATCCTGATTATAAAATGCCAAACCTTAGTAAAGTTATTCCTTCCATACTAGTCCAAGATTAGGAAGATAAGAAATCAAATCTTTTACCAAGAGGAAAATATGAATATGAAGATCAAAAACAAGAGGAGCAGTCGGTTGCTATTGTTTATACCATGTCCCCAATGAAATATGAGCATAGTACATGTGAAGAGGATGTAGGATCAGGATTGTCTCTGAATCCCTTACATTTTGATTCATTTGAAAAATTTTCTAATGCTATTTATAAAATGAATGAAAGCAACATACAGAGGTTGCAAGGTAAAGGTCTTTAGTTGCAAAGATAGGATGCTCAAGTTCCATTGGAGAAGGCACCTCATGAAGAGGAAGATTTGGTCTTTTTATTTGATCAATTACCTACTTTTGTTGACCAAGATGAGGAAAGCATTCAGTCTGATAACAGGGTCTCGAATCAAGTAAAAGAGTGTGAAAGTAAACCTTTCTTGGAACTTACAGAGTTGGATGAGAGTTGTTATGAAGTGGAAAATAGTCTTCCTCCATCATAATTTCATGAAGAGTGTAAGGAATATTAATTTTAGGATGACCTTGAAGTTTTCATCTCTAAATTGGATGACAAAGGATTAAACCTGCTAGAGGAAGTTGCAAATCATGCTAAATCAGGACAACAAGTTCACAAGTTTGAACCATAGTAGGAACAACCTATAGAGGAGATAACTAAACATGAGGAACTTAGTGGAAATGAGGCTGATATGTTTTGGTATGATGGGTTACTTTCATTTGTTGAACAAAATGAAGAAGATATGACTATGATAACACAAGACTTGGGACAACTACAAGATGTTGAATAGTGTGATGTTGCTAGTTTGTGAAAGTCAATATGAGAATGAAGCTTTGGCTCATGAGGTAGTTTCATTTTGGGATGATCTAAAGTCTATTTTGACTCAGGAGCAAGCCTCTTTTTGCCTAGCTTTGCAAATTAAGCTAGCAGCATTTGAGGCAGAAGATAAAAAATAAGAAGAGGAACAACAACATGATTTGGAACAACAGGGAACCAACATGGAGAGTTCTGAATTCACTCTTTCTAGAGGATGCCCAATTAGGCATCTAGTCAGAATGGAGGCCAACAATAATATTGATATTTTTCTTGCACCCAAGCATGAAGATACATCTAGGAAAGAGCATATTCAAGTCACTTTTCTACCTCAGAACAAGAATTTTTACATTCCATGTGAAAAGGTTAGTGAACTTGTGTATGTTCTTCAAGAGGTTTTGTAGCTCTTTGTTGAATTTCTATTCATATTTCCTCTCTTTCTAACTGCCCTCAAGCATGGTAAACATTATAATCTATGTAGAAATGACAGCTACTTCACCCAACCAGTGAATGGTTTCGTTTGAGGTGATGTCTTTCTTGGTTAATGTAGGGTAGGGTTAGTAACTGAGTAGGTTTTATTCCCTAAGTGCTTTCCAACATAGTTAATTAGTTTCCTTTCTGTATTTTTTGTTTTTGCTTAGGTGAGTAGGAGTCTTTCACTTTGTTCTGCTAAGTTGCAGAAGTCAAAAAAGCTATTTATCCAAGAGTTTTAAAAGACTCTGAGTGACCCCATGTCCAATGGATATGCTTAGGCATCTAGTCTGATGTTTAGCAGGCAAACATATAGTAGATGTCACCAAAAATGTTACCTAAATTTCTCTGTAGATCATTTAGGTAGAGCTTTGATTCAAAGTTTAAAAGGTACATTTCATCTAACTCTTCAAACATTACATTCAAGTGCATAAATGAGATAATTCAAAAGATTATGTTTATTAAAATTACTGCATTTATCTAGGTGCATGTAATATAAGAAAGATTTATACAAATATTTTTTGAACAAATAAATAATCTTTATTGAATGTTTCAATGTACATTATCTCACACAAGCTGTGAGATTAACTTTTCTTATTCAATGAAATTGAAGAAAAATTTATACATGAATAATTAAAAATAAAAAAATGTGCATGCAAAGTTAGAGGCCAGTCATTGCCTGAGAATGATTGGTTGTGGTTTTGGTGTGTTATCTTGCTATTTCCCTAGGATGTCTTTGTCCTTCCTAGTTTCATGTCATCTCTAGTTCCTACATTTGGCAAAAATAGTAATGTTAGAGCATAGCTCTAAGCAATGAATGGTCCCAAACCTAACATGAACAAGTACCTATGCATGTACAAACTAATCCTAAAATGCATTAAATAAGAAATACATACTTTGGATGTCCTAGAGAACAATCAAGTCATCAAACACATCCAAAATATGCATTTATTTTCTAACAAGTTTGCTTCATGTGCAGATATAGGTGTAATTATGTTTCTGTTTGATTCATCAGATTACATTATGAGTGGAGAAAATGTGGCTCCCACAAGGGTTGAGCCTAGCTCATAGTTATTACAGTGTATTTCATGTGTATTCATCAGATGCAAGGAGGATAGAGTGCATAAAGAGAGTCAATGTCATGCAGAGGACAATCTTATAGATTGTGTGAAAAGAAGAGAAGCATTGTAGAGAACCAGATAACGAAGACAATCATTTGAAAGGGACATCACTATCCTTGTCAAAAGGTAGTCATCTTTATCAATGAACAAGTCATATTCAAATTTTTTGTTTTTGAAAGGCAGACCAGTCCATCAGAAAACAATGTGAAGATAAAGGCACTGAACAGTGATACAATGCATACCACAGAGGGTAAAGGAATTGGGGGACAACCCTAACAAAGGAAAGTGAAAGCACTCAACAAGACTTTCATGTTAGAAATAAGGATGACTAAAATGGTAGAGACAATGACAAGGAATGGAGACAATCTTACAATCATGCAAGTTCTGACAGAGATAGAAGAATCCTTGGAAGGTCTAAAATGGCTCTATTTGGGAGAGTTGGTGGTGGTTTTTACACCAAAGTAGCAAATGTTGGTGTAGATATTTATCTCACAAAGTCATGCATTCCCTGTGGTAGGAAAAATAACAAAGGAGGAAGAATAAAGTGGTTGAGGAACAACATTGAAAGTGCATGTTCAAATCATGAGAGTGACAGAGGGTGTAGTACAATGTTCAACAATAATTTGTCAGAAGTTTTGTCTTGCATTTTTGTCCAAAGATAACCCTGCATCACCTATAAAGACCAGGTTAGCATGCCAATCTCTTAGCTCTAATTGTTTGAGAATAGTGAGCCAAAATTAGTCCTAAATGACTATTACAGAAGCCATGAGACAAGGGACAGAGTTATTGATAGAGCATAAAGACCAGAAGATACCAACACAATGTGGATAGAGTATACCAAGTGTTGAGACATCAACATCTATGAGACAACCATTTTCTATTGGATGAGAGAGGGTTCCAAGAGAGATAGAAGAAGACAGAGGCCCACGGAGATATCTACAGAGGTCTATCATGACTTAATGGAAACTTATACACTGTGGGTAGTCAAAACATATTCACAGCCAAGCTTAAGAAATCTGATTAAGTATTCTTTAAAGTCTGCCCATAGTTTTCTTTCACGTATGAAGAGGTTTAAAAGATTTGACAATATACAGTGGAAAAAATGTAAATGGCTAGCATAGATCCTAAACTAAAGAACAAGGAGACCTAGACAACATACAAATATCAACACTAAGGAATAGTCAAGCTAGGAGCTTACACATTGCAAAAATTTTTGGTGACAGTGAGAATATGGAAGAGTAGACAAAGAGATGACTGTTATATAGTCCTAGATCAGTCCTAAATGACCGTCATAGAGTAGTTTTATACTATGTTTGATAGAGAACAAGGCATGACAACCATCAAGAATGTTAGAGGACATAGTCATTTTCAAGATAATAAGGTGCCATAAGGAATGGACCAGCATCATCAAGAGCTACAGTTGATCAAGAACAAGGTCAATGTATGAGGATCATCATAATACCCAGGGCAGTCATAAAATATGAAGTCTCAGAATGCCATTACAAGTTATCTGCATTACAAAGAAAGTAGGGTTTCTGAACCTTACCACATTTCTAGAATTGTAGTGGTTGTCTCTTCAAGCCATAATACAGAGGTTTTTTGAAGTAATTTTTCCAAGTTTATAACATAAACAGAACCACATGTCATGAATATGCTACATGAATTATTTCATGAAAAGCTACATGAGTATATGCTCGTAATAAAAAAAATAGAGAGATTCATATTTGCAGAGCAGTTACTAGTTATTTTCATGGCCGTTCAAAATGGACTATAGGGTTTTATAGTTTGAAACCCTAACAAGAAACCCTTGTGTTTTCATTCAAAATGCCTTCTTCTGACAACAAAAGATAGAGAGTCTCATACAGGAGCGAGTTATACAGAAATAAGAAAAATAAGGTGAGGGTTTGTTCTTTTAAAACCCTACCTTGAAAGCTTTGATAGATATCTTTCTCCATGGCCAAGGGTAGAGGTGAAAACCTAATGAAAATGAGTTTTGTTTTCACTACCTTTAAAAGTAAAACCATATTCAGGAAAATGAAAATGAGACAGAAGAGTTTTTTTTGTATAGAGATGAGGGGGCTTGCTAGTTTCTTTAGCTTTATACCTAAAAAAATAGTCATCTATGCATGGAATAAAGTTCTCCATAATAGTCATGAAAAATGCAAAGATCTCTAGCATATAAAGTAATGAAAAGAAATAGGAATAATAGAGATTTGCATTGTAACTTCCAAGAAACAGGTTCATCAAACTTACCTTCATCTATAAGAGCGGCAGATATCAAGGATGCCTTTGAAAATTCCTTCAAAAAATAGCAGTTTTCATCTACATAAAGCTCAGACAAACCCTCATAGTGGTGTGAAATAGGCAGAGCAAGATTGCAAAAAATGCAAAGTGCCAAATGAAGGTCAAAAGTTGCTTTTTGTGTTTTAGGGTTTCAAAATCCTAAAGACCCGATAGGTTTTCTTTATTGTCTTTATTTCGTTTGCATAAAATCTAAAATAACCCGTGGTCCAAGACCTTATGACATGAAATGCCTAGGTAAATGCCACGAGGTGGCCATAAAACTTGTTAAGACTTTGTTAAGTCTTTACTTCCTTTATATTAGGTTGAGCACTTCAGTGGCTTTTTGCTTTGTATTTTTTTTCTTCCTTGCAAATATTATATAATGTAAAACAATAACCTCAAGATGGTGATCTTATAAATCATTTGAGAGTTATTGTTTCTTTTTAATACAAAGTAGAATAATAGAGAGTGACTGTGAGACTTTATTGACTTTGAGAGAATATAGTGAAGTATGGAGGAGTTGGCAAACACATGCCGAATATGTAGCTTCTTGTTTTGTTTTGGAGTGGGGGGAGATTGACTTAGTCACAAAGAGTAGTTAGTAGTTGGGTGACTATTGGAGGTTATCTAGGAGTGATTTTATTGCTCCTAGAGTCCTTTTAGAGTTGTTTTCATGAGTCATTATGATTGACTAGGTCATGTTAGACTATTTCCTTCATTGTGGGCTCTTTTGGAGAGCATTTAGGTCCTATATTCTAGGCTTTTTGTGGGCATCCGACCCCAGTTAGTTTCTAGCTCCTTGTAATGTGGAACCACTTGGATAATGGTGGATATAGTCACTTATGTGACTCTTTTGTACCGAGTTCTTACATGTAGATTTCAGAGACTTGTGATTTTTATCCTTGCTCAGATTTTGTGAGTTTGTAATTCATTCATTTTGGAACATGTATACTAGTGGTGACCTTGGACATCAATGATTATGAGTATTTTTTCCTTCCCACTTTGTGCTTTATTGTGTGTATCTTATTGATTGATCGAGTTACTTGTGAAGTTTTGTTTATTTCCTTGTAATTTTGTCTCAAGCCAAGCACCTTTTTTGCAGGTTATAATCTATGTTAAGAGTGCAAATACTTTTAGTTGTGAATGTTTTTTTCCTTCTAAAGATTTAAACATTTTAACCTCTTTATAAAGTATTTATGTAAAGACATTTGAAAATGAGTTGTGTAAGCCAAATTCATTCATTTGTTGAAATTGTGTATGCAAGCTGTGTTTGCAGGTTCTAGCTAGTTTTGGTGCATCACCTTAGTTGTAGGTTTCATTTTGTGCAATCTCTTCTTTACCCTTTTCCTTGTCAAAGCAGTAAGATAGAAAGTATTTTAGGTGAAAACCATAGGAAGTTAGCCTTCTCTAGAGGTTGACCTCTATTTTTTAGTTACCCACAGCTTTAGAGGTCTTCCCATGTTTCAATAGATTGTTGAACCTTATGTTCAATAGGGTGTAAATCTCATTGATAACAACTATCTCCCCCACTTATGTCCCAATCGTGGTGGAATCATGGGAATTTCAAGTAGACTTTCTAATATTAGAACATAGAAACCAGAGAAATGCTTACCCCTTGATCCTAGGAAGACCATGGCTGGCTACAACAACAACATCTATTGATTGTCGAATAGGAGACATGGTCATTTCCAATGGGATTGATTTGAAAAAAATCTCTTTATATCCTCCAGCTAAACAATCAATACATTACTCAGGAAAGGTGTGGGTAGATGAGCCTAATAACATGGGAAATAGTGCCTTAGTAGCTATGGTTACCATCAAGGAACATTTGGGTGAGTTAGAAGAAGAAATAAACTATGACACAACTAAAAACATAACCCACATTCTTATTGACAAGGATATAATGGAATTGGCCCAAGACTCAAAAAGAGAATTCCTCACTGCTACCCATTGTACCCTTACAAATATTATTCCTTGTGGAGAAACCTTTTATAGAGATTTGGCCACATTCCATATGTTATTCCCACATTCTTGTCCTCTTAACACTATGACTCTAGGATATGGGGTAGGGACATCTATGGATCAGATTACAAAGCAGGTCATGATTCTACCTAGGAAAACATTGAACATCAACACCGAGTTAGTAGAAAAATAGGAAGAAGCACTTCTCAATCTCCCGGTCTCCCATTCAACATCTTTTGCTTGGGAATACAAAGATATGAAGGGTATTCCTCCTGAGATATGTACTCATCATATATGCACTGAATATGTCAAACATTTTAGATAGCCCCAAAGGAGATTAAACCCTGCCCTAAAAGATATTGTTAAGACTAAAATAGAGAAATTACTACAAGTAGGGTTCATATATCCTATCTCAGACAATCAATGGGTCTCACCCTTAGTCATAGTGCCTAAAAAGAATGGGAAGTGGAGAGTGTGTATTGACTACAAAGAGCTAAATAAAGCCACAAAGAAGGATTATTTTCCCTTACTATTCATTGACCAAGTGCTAGACAACTTAGTAGGGAAAAAATACTTCTCATTCTTAGATGGATTTAGTGGATATAACTAGATTCAAGTGGCACTGAAGGACCAGGACAAGACCACCTTCACTTGTTCATGGGGAACTTTTGCATATAGAGTTCTTCCATTTGGACTATGTAAGGCTCCAACTACATTTTAGAGGGTTGTTTTAGCCATTTTTGCTAAATTAGCTAATGAGTGTATGGATGTCTATATAGATGACTTTGCTATGTATGGACACACCTTTGAAGAATCTCTCACAAACTTAGATAAGGTGCTACAATGTTGTAAAAAACACTAGCTATCCTTAAGCCATGAAAAATGCTTTATGATGGTAGAGGAGGGAATTGTACTTGGACACCACATATCAGCCAAAGGAATCATAGTAGACCAGAACAAAATAGAATTGATAAAGCAGTTACCCTCAGCTAAAAACCAAACAGATGTTAGAATCTTTCTAGGTCATGCATAATAATATAGGAGATTTATAGAAATTTTTAGCAGAATAGATTACCCTATGTTTTCCTTGCTTACTAAGGATGCTAACTTCTGATGGACGGAGGATTGTCAATCAACATTTAAAACCATTAAAGACAAACTTACTGTCACACCTATCTTGAGGGGACCAAATTAGACTTTACCATTTCACATACAAATTGATGCTTCAAATGAGTCAATTGGGGTAGTCTTAGGACAAAATAGGAAGGGGAAGGTATACATGTCATCTACTACATCAGTAAGAACATTACTCTAGCAAAAAAAAACTATACAACAATCGAAAAGGAATTCTTAGCAGTCATATATGCTATTAACAAATTCAGACATTATATCACAAGATACAAAATATTTGTGCATACAGATCATGCAACCATTAAGTACTTAATGAACAAACCTGTAGTGGGTGTAAGGATAATTAGATGGCTATTATTATAGTAGGAATTTGACATTACCATCATGAACAACCAAAGAAATTTCAATTTGGTTGATGGCTTTTTGTCAAGGTTGCATATAGGTGGAGAAAACCAACCAATGGAAAACAAATTTCTAGATGAACATCTCTTTTTTGTTTCTTCTACTACACCCTGGTTTGTTGACATAGCTAATTTCTTAGCTATAGGCTTGTTTCCATCCCATTTCACCTCAAAACAAAAGAAGCAATTGGTAAAAGAAAGTTTATTTTACAAATGCTTATTGGTTTTCTATTTAAATGTGGTCCTAACTTTATCTTATGCAAGTGCTTGAGAACTAAAGAAATTTTTGATGTCTTAAGAGCATGTCATGATGAACCCTTAGATGGACATTATTCCTCATAAAGAATAGTCCACAAAATTTTGGGAGCTGGTTACTACTGGCCCTCTCTCCATAAGTACACCAAGAGGTATGTGCAACAATGTGATCAGTGCCAAAGGATGGGTCATCCAACCTTTACCTAGGAAATGTCACTACACCCTCAAGTAGTGTTAAAACCATTTGAGCAATGGGGTCTATATTTTTATGGGACCAATTTCTCCACCATCTTCAAGCAAATAATATATTTTGGTCTACACAGACTATGTAACTAAGTTGGCAAAAGTTTATGCATTGCAGTTTGTGATGGAAGAAAAAGTTGTTGATTTTATTTATAACTAAATCTTCTTGAGGTTTGGAACTCCAAGATCAATAGTTTCAGACAGAGGATCACAATTCACTTCTCATGTAATTCAAGCTTTCACAGATCTATACCAAGTTAAGCACAAGAATTATTCACCTTACCACCCCCAAGCTAATGGGTAGGTTGAGGTGACAAATAGAGAGCTGGAAAACATCTTGACAAGAACAACGACCATGAATAGGAAAGATTGGGACAACAAGTTACTTGAAGTAGTTTGGGCTTACGATACCACATGGAAGTCAACAACCAAGTTTTCACCCTATGAACTGGTTTATGGAAAAAAACCCATACTATCCATAGAATTCAAACTACAAACACTCAAGACCTTATTGGACATTGGGTTGCCATTATCTATAGCACAACAAGATAGGATTCTCCAACTCAATGAGTTGGATGAAATCAAGACATAGGCTATTTAGTAAACAAAACTTATTGTTAGGGTTAGCCGACAGAAGATATCAATTAAATTTAAAATAAAGATTAAACAAAGGAATGAAAATACACAGAAAAAATAACAGTGAGAGACAAGTTTTAACATGGTTCACCCAAACTCAGGCTACATCCACCAGTAGAGAGTCCAATATTATTATCCAGTAAATTAAACCAATTACAACCAATAATCCTTGCAACTCAATACTGCTACAAAATGCTACAATACATCTCAACAAAAACCCTAACCCTTAGCTTCTTTTATCAAGCCTTATGTCGGTTACAAAATAGGGTTTTTTTTATGTCAGCCAATAGAAAAACAACTCCCAACGCCTTTATAAAATAATAGACAATTTTTGCTTCAAGGATGCTATCCCCAATAGCCCCCAGATCCCCACTATGGGCTCCACCCCCAGGCCCCCGTCAGGGGGATAAGCTCCCCTGGCCCCACAGTAGGGGCTCTATCCCCCTGTACTCCACCGTTAAATAATTTGGGGTGAAACTGTGACAATAAAAGTGGGGAAATTTTAACCTCTAAGTCTGATTAGGCTCCATATAACAACAATCTCCCAGTTGGAGACTGATCAAATAGAAGTCATCTTGACAACCGAAGAAAATATCTCATCAAAATCAATACCTTTTTTTCTGTGTAAATCCTTTTACAACTAAGTTGGCTTTAAATCTTTTCTTACCTCCATCTTCCTCTTTCAACCTATAAACCCATTTGTTTGGTAAAGACTTTTTACCTGCATGCAACTTACATAATTCCCAAGTCTAATTTTTTAGCAAGGAGTCCATTTCTTCTTTCATTGCAAGCTCTCACTGAACCTTTGTATCCACCTACATAGCTTCATCATACCCTTCAGGTTCACCAGCATTTATTAACAAAATAGAATACAAAGAGGGAGAAAACCTTTTAGGAGGTCTACTTAGCCTTGTTGACCATCTAACATTCACTGGAGTTTGTGGTATTTCTAGTTGCTATTACGGAGCATGAGGAACCACTAGAACATCACTATTTGGAGTATCATCCAGCACCACATAATCCTTTTCTTTCTTCTCATGCTGTTGCAACTGATATTTGTACAACACCTTCTCATTGAATACAACATCCCTGCTTCTCACAATTTTTTGATTTTCAAAATCCCAAAGCCTATAATCAAATTTATCAATGCCATATCCAACGAAGGTACACTTTTTTGATTTTGCATCTAGCTTGGTTCTATTTTTAGAATCTACATGTGCAAATACTTCACATCCAAAGGTTTTGAGAAAAGAATAACTCACCTTCTTACATGTCCATACTTCCTCTGGAATACCACAACCCAAAGGGACTAAAGGACCTCTATTAATTAGATATACATCAGTATTGACAGCCTCTACCCACATGTTTCAAGGCAGCCTAGAATGCAATCTCATGGTCCTTGCACACTCCATTATTATCCTATTCATGCGTTCAGCCACTCCATTTTTCTATGGAGTCCCTGGAACTATTTCTTGCCTATGAATTCCATTAAAGGAACAATAATCCTCAAATTCTTTGTTGCAATACCCAACACCATTATCAAATCTGAGACATTTTAATCTTTTACTCGTCTCATTCGCAACCAAGCTTCTCCATTTCTTAAATGTTTCAAATACATTAGATTTCTACCTAAGGAAATAAATCCAAGCCTTCCTAGTTGCATCATCTATGAATGTAATATAATACCAAGAGCCACCAAGAGAAGATACCTGAGCTAGTCCCCATACATCTGTATGCACAAGCTCTAACTTTTCATCTTTCTTTTGCTTCCCATCCTTAAGAAAATTGACTCTCTTTTGTTTGCCATACACACAGCTTTCACATAAATCCATATTAATATATTTTAACTTGGTAAAAAATTCTTAGAATGAAGTACCTTCATACCTTTTTCACTCAAATGCCCAAGTTTGTTATGCCATAGTGTTGTCTCAAAACCTACAACAACTGTTTCAGTCTCTTCCTGCAAACCTGCATCAACTGTTCCTGAACCTGTTTGTTTTTCTCTACAACAGCTAAAGTAGAAGGAACAGTATGACCTATACAAAGATATAATGTGCCTACTTTCACACATTTTTCTACTATTAAGGCATCTCTTGTAACCTTCCAATTTTTATCAGTAAATGTAATAATGCAACCTTCTTCAGCTAGCTACCTTGCTAAAATTAAATTCCTACTCATCCTTGGAACATGCCTTACCTCTTGTAGTAGCCAATGATTCCCATTCTGCAACTTAATCTTGATTTCATGCTACGTCTCATAGAAGTTATTTTTTATGTTGGCCAATAGAAAAATAACTCTCAATGCCGTTATAAAATAATAGGCAATTTTTGCTTCGGGGGCTCTGCCCTTGAGCCCTCAACTAGGTGCACTGTCCCCAGCAACCCCCACTCAAGGTGTTACCCCTAGCAGTCCCCACTAGGGGCATTTCCCCCAGAGCCCCACCATGAGCTCCACCCTCAGGTCCCACTGGGGGGATAAGCCCCCCGGGCTCTGCCCCCTGCACTCCCTCATTAAATAATTTTGGGGGAAACCACATAGATAAAAGTGGGGAAAATTTAATCTCTGAGTCTGATTAGGCTCCATATAACAACACTTATTCAATATCAGAGGAAGCAATGGCATGATCAACACATCAAAAAGAGGACATTTAAACAAGGGGATTGGGTTCTCCTATATGATTCTAAGATTAAGGAGTTCAAGGGGAAGTTACAAACTCATTGGATGGGTCCTTACCAAATCAAGGAAGTCTATGAGAATGGAACAATTTTTTTGGCACCCATTGATGGATGTGAAGATAGATTCTTCGTAAATGGCCATAGAATTTGACTCCATATGAGACCAGCTACTAAGGAGCAGTTTACCAAGGACTTGTGCTTGGTGACAGGGGTGATAGCTTCTGCCACAAGTTGAAGAAATTCAAAGGACAATATAAAAAAAAGAAAGGTTGAAAACCAACAAATGGCAGCCTTTCTAAAAAAAGGGGGGGTTAAAAGCTAGCAAATGGTGGCCCTTCTCAAAAAAATGGGGAAAGATTGAAAACCAATAAATAGCTATCTTTGTCACCAGGGGGACTGAAAACCAATAAATGGTGGTTCCCTTCTTCATGTAGGATTCCAGCAAAAGATCTTCAGAGCTAACCAGGCACTCCTCAGGAGCCATTGAGAACACATCTAGAGTGAACTAGGAGCACCTCTGGTTCTTCATCGAGATAAAGTATTTTAAAGCATAGGGTCCCACCTCTCCAAGCATCAAGTGGGGATAGAAAAATCAATGAGGTCAACATGACTCATCTTCCAACATCAAAAAGGAAGCCCACGTAGGAAAAATAAGTTGTAGCTGCTAGTACATGTCACCCAAGCTGAACTTCTTAACATCACAAGCCAATGCATCACCTTCAAGTCTATTCAAGGAAATATTCCAAGCCACAAGACACTGACGATGATGACATCACTACAAGTGATGAGGAGGGTACACACATGTAAAGTCACCATCACACCTCATCAAAGCAATGGCGCAACAACCAAGTACATTGGGCAATCATCACAGAAAGTGATCTAGGTAATTCACCAAAGTTAGTAATTACTACCTATCTTATCATTTCTATTTTTGATGCAAACTACTTAGAGACATATCCCTACCATCATTTCCTTTATTGAGCTATGCATGTCGCCTTAATTGCCACACTAATGACTTCACTCCAGAGTGTCATATCATCCCCTATGATTATGAATGAACCATCAATTCAAATTAATTGAAGTGATTAACCCTTCTATAATCAAATAAATTGCCACCAAAAGATATCTAGTCCCAAACTTTAGAAATTACAGAGCTTTCAAACAAAAGATATCTAGAAATTGCAGAGCTTTCAAACAAAAGATATCCAGAAATTGTAGAGCTTTCAAAACCCCATAAATAATCTTCAAGCCATTATAGTAGAGTCTTTCAAGAGAATAGAGAAAGGGGTCTATCATAAACAGGAAAGAGAGCTATAGAGGGTACCAAGGGAAGAATCAATAAGGGAAGGTTCATTCATAATAGAAGAAGAAAAAGGATATAGGTAGTATGGGGGTGAAAATGAAGTTAGAGCTTGAAATTGCAACAAGACTACTCCATGATCATGCTACAACATATATATTAAGAAATACTGGGTGGTTAGAATTTCTGGAGAAATTTGAAGGGTTTCAGGAGGACATAGTAAATGATTTCCTGCACCACCTGAAGAATAACCAAACCAAAGTATGAGGAGTCCCAATCAATGCCTCAGCCACCATCATCAACCACATTTTAGGGCTACCAGAACAAGGTGAGAGGTTTTATCATCTCAAAACCCTATACTCTAATTTGATTAAAAACTTTTCAGTAGAAGGTGATCCTAAGGTCCAATTACATATGAGTAAAAATGAAGTCAAAGCAATTGTCAGAACCTCACTTTCCCAACCATGGCAGTCTTTAGCCATGAGGCTCATGAAATATTTTACATGTGATGGGCAATTCTCCCTAATTTTAGGACCCATAATGAAAATGCTACTTTTCTTGAGACACGGGCATACTCATCCAGAATATAGCATCAATCTCCCAATTTTTTTTATTCTGCTATTGTGGCTTCGGTAGATAAGTACCAATAAGGGAAGGGGCCCATGTAACATCATGACCATATTTTCTTAATTGTAAAACATCATTTCCTATCTCAAGCTAACGGAGAGGCTTTGTGGCAGTCATTTTTAGATGACACATCACAGGCCAAAACACCAGGCAGGACACATGGCGCAAAAGAGACTTCCTCCACTCAATAGGATGAGGAGGTAACAACTTCTAATTCCTCCCCAACCACTAGGAAGAGAAAGGGTAAGAAGAGAATAATGGAGGAAACACCAATTTTTGCCCCACAAACATCAACAGGAAGCCCAACACCTACCACCACTACTGAGAAGAAAAAGAAAGGAAAATAAACCATGGGAGAAGCCTCAACTACAACTGAGCAGCTAACAGGAACAATTATAAATCAACCCTTCTATTTGACTCACTCAATAAAACATAGGTTAACCTTAGCTAAGGAGTCAACCCTAGCTAAGTAGATGAGGGGAACTGTGGTTATGGAAGAAGAGGTAACACCAGGATCTACCCAAACTCTTGGCCCCAAAAAGCATAGAAAGGAAATAGGGTAGAGGGAGAAAACAAAAAGGACTTAAAAAATGCCTAAGCCTAGAAAGCATAAAAGGGAAGAAGAAGAATTTGATGATTTGGATGAAATTCCCTTGGTTAGAAGAAAAATAAATAGAAGAGTAGTTGAGGGGAGTACTCAAGAATTTATTGCCCCTCCACAGACTCAAACTCTAAAACCACAATGCACTCAAGCTCTGTAGGTAGTAGAAGGAGAAACATTGACCATCTCTTCTAATTCTGAGGGAAATGATCTATCTCTAGAGGAATAGTCCCCACCAGTGCTCTGGAGAAGTAAACGGAAGAGGTAGCCTACTCAGGAAGAACATGACATTGTTCTCTTGGTTGAGGTCCTCATGGGATTTAGAACTTCCATGGAGGAGGCTGGACCCTCATCAGCCCCAACATTTGTAGAAGTAAGGCAGGAAGAAGCTCAAGAAGAAGAGACCCGAGGGAAAGATGAGGATCAATAGGTAAAGGAAGATGAACAAGGGGAGCAAGCTAACAATGTGGGTCAAGGAGAAATAAAAACCCTTGATGAAGAAAGGACAAAAGGAGGAGAAATAGGGAATTACTCACACCCTTCTAATCGAGAAGATGTAGAGGTTCCAATAGAATAACTATTTATGGAAGAGATTGATAATCTGAAGAGGCTGTTGTGGGGAAAAAACTTGATTATCACTAACCTCAAGAAGGTCATGAAGCAAAAAGAAACAGAGCAGAAGCAGAAAATAGAGGAGCTAAAAAATGAGCTCAAGAAAAATAGGGGATCATTCAAAGGAAAGAGGCTGAAATTAGTGAAAATGATGAAGAAGCAACAAAGAATACCTCTGGCATCATAAAAGTCAGAGACAATGGCATCACATTGATTTCAACACTGATAGAGAAAATGTAGAATCAGGCTAAGTAGCTAACATTGGCCAACAATAAGATAGATGATCAGAAAGAGCTGCTCCATGAGCTAACCAATCCAGTTGCTACTATTGAATAGGGGACTCAAACAGATCAATATCTGGGGGTGATCCCAATAGACATCCCTAAGGCCCTATTTCACTAGGAAAGGAGATGTCAAGAGTTAGAGGAATCCAAGCCAATGCTGCAATTGCAAAGAGTAGTAACTACCATGTCAGAAAAAGTACAGGTCCTAGGGAGAAGGTCATCAAGGTGGCCACTCTCTCTGCTGAGATCATATCCTGCAGACCTCCCAGTGGAAGTTATTCTCTATTTTTACAAGAGTGGATCCTCCAAAGGAAAATATCACTAGTTCTCTTTGATTTAACTAAAAATATACAAACTAAGAAAGATTTGATGGAGGTATACATGAAGAGCTTTGATGAAGACAAGAATTTCTTGTGTGAACTATATTTACATGATTTCTTCATTAAAGACCACACTTTCTTCATCAACTACTTTGTGGGGGAATGCCAACTTAGAGCATTTATGTCACTAATGAGAAATCATTAGATCTGGAATGAATGGATGGAGGCTTACACCAAAAAGGATGCATAAACAAGCCTAGTCCTCAGGAGAGAATGTCCAAACCCTATGGGATTTGAAATTCATTTCAGAGTAAAAATTTATTCCCCAAAGGTAGAACAAAAATCTTACCCCTGTATCAGAAACACTTGCAAGAGTGTGCTATTGAGTTTGGTCTCTTCATGTACAACTCATCCAGTCAGATGATCACAATTGGGAAGAAAAGGTGGAACTCCCTAACTCTGGAGCAAAAGATGAAGGAAGTAGTGTCCGCAGCCAACCTTCACTTATTTATGAGGAAAGCAAGATCATTGTCTAGATTAATGGACAAATATAAATAGGATTAGATAGGTGGTCGTTTTGGGCCACCCCTCATTATTGAGCCACTGCCCATATGGGTTAAGCAGATGAAGGATGCCAAATTTTAGGAATGGCTAAAACAAGTTGAGCAATTCAAAGGAAATGGAAATACAAACCTCACTACTTGGTCAACTCATGAGAAGGAATATAATTTGACTGATAGAATATACCACCTCAACAAGTCTAGGCTATGAAGTGCAATAGGACTTACCAACCTTTAAGTTTGGGGGGAATGATGAGTGCCAGGTAGCACCCAGAATAATACACCTTTTTACTTCCCTTTTTCTATCCTTTTATCCTATTGTCTTGGTAACTGCACCATAGAGACTAATAAGACTTGTCTTAATTACACTAATGAGAGTTGAATTATTGAAGACCATTATTTTTGATGAAATGACCAATGTTGCAGCAAACTAATGAAAATGTATAGAAAAGTCTCTCTTTTTGTGACCACAGGTGCAGTTGTATAGGCAAAGGCAATTTTGAAGATCTCCAGAGTTGATATAGAGGATACTATACCAGACTCCAACGTTTTACCAAAGTGTTGGAGGTACTCTGGAGAAAAGGGAGTAGGAAAGCAAGGGGTGAATCATCTCTAGAGCCATATAGGAATCAAGGATGCATCTCCGGAGCTACTGGCAACAACACACAGTCTTCGAAGCTAGTGGCAGTAGTACAGAGTCTCTGGTGCCGCTATCTATCAACATCTTAGAAGGCAACTGCAGTGCTCTGGAGTCTACTCATCCAACACTAAAAGGATTTGACAAAGATTCTAGTTGACTACCAGGGATCTGATTCCATTTTTATTTGATTTTGCATGAGTTCTAAAAGACTTGTTAAGACCTATATTTCAGGGCCTTGTTGCCCATTGTTATTTAAGTTAATACTCCAGATTTAGTGGGACTTCTGTTCCACTAAAGCCTTTTTCAATTTGCATGATTATACACTCTAGTTAAACAATTGTATGCTTTAGTTAGAATAAGAGATTGGTTGTATCTCATAGATAGACTAATGGATAGAACAGTTAGTTCCAAAGATATCTCATCGCTTGGACTCATATATGTTTAGATAGGAGCAACAGAACATATATAGATTTTTGCTATTAGATTATTGTAATTTCCATTTTTAGATAGATATACTTTTTGAATACAAGTGTACCTTGATGAAATTAGACTAAAGGAAAGATTACGTTATTACATTTCTGTACTAAGTTCTTTCTTTAGTCTTTAGTCCTAAAGGAGTGGAGCAAGGGCCCACTCCCATCATCAAGACAAGAGACTAGTATCTATTGCTTTAGTTTATTTACAGATTTCATTAGGAAGTATAATTTCATTACTTTCAGAAGATAGATTCATTGATGCTAATAGTTGTTTCCAGTAAATGCTTGTTTCTAGCTTTATATTAAAATAGCTCATTTTCTAGCAATCTACTGCTTTAGCATTATTTTTGTGTTTTCAAAATTGCATTTCACAGCAGATAAATCAGTAGCATTAATTCCTAAAACAGTAAAATCAGTAGGATTAGTTTGAGGACTATTGATTATTGATGCAGAGGTGTCAGGACTTATAAGATGATTTAATAGAAACAAAAGATTTCAATGGTTTGTGGCTTCCACCAATAAGACTTCATTAGTCTTCCCTTTGCCTTAAACTCCTCCAAAGGGCTCAACTTAGGGTTCCAACTTCTCAGATGAAATATTTCATCTTCTAGGGTCTCAACCTACCCCTACCAACAAGATTCAACAGGTCTCACAAACCAATTTGATTGGTTCTTGACAATTTCACTTGACTAGGCCTAATCCTCTAAATATTTCATCCAAAATGATGCAAAGCATATGGGATGCAAGGAAGAGGAATCGATTCAACAAGGTTCAACTACACCAATGAGCCCAAAAACAAGGATCTTCCTGGAAAAGTGGGAACAGCAGTTAAAGTTCTTGAATTCTTCTTGGAAATGGTGTTTGGAAATGTATTAGATCCCATCCCATCCATTGGCAAAGGTGGATCAAACTTCGAACTACTAGTTCCTTCACAAACCCCAAGAAAGGCTAGTAGCCTACAAACGGAGAACAGTCCCAATAACTTTCTGTATAAACATCAAAATACAAATATTAGACATGTATTAGATACCCATTATGCCTCCCCACAACATACTCTAGAATGGGTTTGGGTTGTTTTGGAAAATGTGTTCTAAAAATGGACTGGTAATTCTGCTACAAGGGTTCAAACTCAGAAACGTCACTGTGAAATGCCACGAACAGTCATCCATAACTTCCACACAACACAAAATGAGATCGATCACTTTAGTTAGATTGTAGATAACATAGTTATAGACAGTTTCCCCAAGTTACATAAAGATCTAATGGTGGAAACAAAAGTTATGGCATTTTTCCCAAAACAGGTTACCCTAAATCAGGGTTTTGACAGTTTTACTAAAAATGCAATATCTTGTGCAAAACGAAACCAAAATACATGCAACCAAAAGGAAATGGAGGGTGATTGATAGGACTATCACTTACAACCAATTTGGCACTAGTACTTGTCTGTACAGGTCCATACAACTACAGGAAATAGTCAATTTCTGTTGAAATACATGAAAACAATGTTTTCTCTATTGATCAAAACCTACTAATCAACCACCCACCCCTTATTTGGATGTTACAAGGCCTTAATAAAGGCATTCCTCATTTGTCTCTTCAGTTTCCACTTCCTTCCAACGAAGGTGACCCTTCACCTTCCTCATTTTACATTTTTGAAAGATACATTTTTAGGGATTTTCCATTTTGTATGACAACTTGTCATAAGACTTAAACATTAGACCCCTCCTAGGATCTTAACACATGAAAGATGACTCGATAGACCTCAATACAATATTAAATCATTACAAATTTAACCAAAAATTAAAGATTTGTCTAGGATAACTTTGATTTGCCAAGGTGCTCCTGCAACATACTCCTCAGCATGAAGAAAACTCTTGTCCCAAGAGTTGTGTGGTCTGCTTCAAATGACTTTTGCCTCTTTATGTCTTCAACCCTGACTTGATGCCTCCTCTGCTTCCTTTTTACTTTCCAATTGTGACTCCTATTAATGGAGTTTGACTGGGTGCCTCCAAGGTGCATCAGAAGTCCACTCCTTCCTGCTACAACAACACTTCTGTCCCTCACCTGGGAGTCCTCTCTTGCCTCTCTCCCCAAGACTATTGGCGACAACCAATGGACCATCTTCTCTGGCCCTCTTGACAGACCTTCCTGTCTGCCTACAACAGTGAGTGAACTTGCACCTGCAACCATAAAACTTCTCAACAAGAATCAGATAGCAAAAACCAATGCTCATCCCGAACTCCTGGTGTAGATTGCCTCCTTCGGTGCTTTATCTACACGCTCAGAATCTTCTGAGCTCTGATACCAATTTGATGCAGAGGTGTTAGGACTTATAAATGATTTAATAGAAACAAAAGATTTCAATGGTTTGTGGCTTCCACCAATAAGACTTCATTAGTCTTCCCTTTGCCTTAAACTCCTCCAAAGGGCTCAACTTAGGGTTCCAACTTCTCAGATGAAATATTTCATCTTCTAGGGTCTCAACCTACCCCTACCAACAAGATTCAACAGGTCTCACAAACCAATTTGATTGGTTCTTGACAATTTCACTTGACTAGGCCTAATCCTCTAAATATTTCATCCAAAATGATGCAGAGGATATGGGATGCAAGGAAGAGGAATCGATTCAACAAGGTTCAACTACACCAATGAGCCCAAAAACAAGGATCTTCCTAGAAAAGTGGGAACAACAATTAAAGTTCTTGAATTCTTCTTGGAAATGGTGTTTGGACATGTATTAGATCCCATCCCATCCATTGGCAAAGGTGGATTAAACTTTGAACTACTAGTTCCTTCACAAACCCCAAGAAAGGCTAGTAGCCTACAAACGGAGAACAGTCCCAATAACTTTCTGTATAAACATCAAAATGCAAATCTTAGACATGTATTAGATACCCATTATGCCTCCCCACAACACACTCTAGAATGGGTTTGGGTTGTTTTGGAAAATGTGTTCTAAAAATGGACTGGTAATTCTGCTACAAGGGTTCAAACTCAGAAATGTCATTGTGAAATGCCACGAACAGTCATCCATAACTTCCACACAACACAAAATGAGGTTGATCACTTTAGTTAGATTGTAGATAACATAGTTACAGACATTTTCCCCAAGTTACATAAAGATCTAACGGTGGAAACAAAAGTTATGGCATTTTTCCCAAAACAGGTTACCCTAAATCAGGTTTTGACAGTTTTACTAAAAATGCAATATCTTGTGCAAAACGAAACCAAAATACATGCAACCAAAAGGAAATGGAGGTGATTGATAGGACTATCACTTACAACCAATTTGGCACTAGTACTTTTCCGTACAGGTCTGTACAACTACAGGAAACAGTCAATTTCTGTTGAAATACATGAAAACAATGTTTTCTCTATTGATCAAAACCTACTAATCAACCACCCACCCCTTATTTGGATGTTACAAGGCCTTAATAAAGGCATTCCTCATTTGTATCTTCAGTTTCCACTTCCTTCCAATGAAGGTGACCCTTCACCTTCATCATTTTACATTTTTGAAAGATACATTTTTAGGGATTTTCCATTTTGTATGACAACTTGTCATAAGACTTAAACATTAGACCCCTCCTAGGATCTTAACACATGAAAGATGACTTGATGGACCTCAATACAATATTAAATCATTACAAATTTAACCAAAAATTAAAGATTTGTCTAGGACAACTTTGATTTGCCAAGGTGTTCCTGCACCAATTATGAAGTTCCTTATTGCAAATAGCATAGGGCACAACCCTAGATTTGACACTTGAAAATATGATTAAATGCCAAAGTACAATGACCCTTGTCAACATCTAGGTTTCTTCAAATCTTACAAGCAGGTGAGAGAAGGATTTTCATGCAAGGGACTCAAGGATGATGTTTTGTAGCACGTCAGAGAATGTATGGTTTGTCAGAAAAACAAGTTAGAGAATACTTTCCTAGGAGGCTTGTACCAACCCTTGCCTATTCTAGAGCATAGGTGGGAAGGTATTTCGATGGATTTCATAATTGGTCTATCAAGAGTCCAAGGCAGGGATTACATTTTTGTAGTGGTTGACAGGTTGAAGAAGTATGCACACTTATTTGCAATTCTAATAGATTATTTGGCACTTCAGCTTGCAGAGTTGTTCTTCAGAGAGGTGTTTAGGTTGCATGGACTCCCTAAGACTATTGTCAGTGATCAGGACAACAGGTTTCTCAGTATGTTTTGGCAGGATTTGTTCCAATTGGTTGGAACAAAGTTAACACTGAGCACAATTTATCACCCATAGACAAATGGATAGATAGGAGTTGTGAACAAATGGGTTGAGGGTTACCTTCACAACTATGTTGTAGGGAAATAATGTGCTTGGATCAAGTGGTTGCACATGGGTGAATATTGTTACAATACCACCTATCACATGTCAGTTGGCATGTCACCTTTCAGGGCCTTGTACGGCTATGATGCTCCATCATTTTTGGATTTGGCTTTTGAACAGTATAGAGCTCCCAGAGCTAAGGAATTGACATAGGATAGTTAGGATATCCTCAAGGAACTTAAGGATAACATTTAGCAGGCTCAAAATCAGTACAAGATGTATGCAGATAGACACAAGGTGGAAAGGACTTTTGAGGTTGGCAATTTGGTCTTCTTGCGCCTTCATCCATACAAATAGTCATCAATAAAGAAGAGTGGTGCAAAGAAGTTGATGCCAAGGTTCTATGGTCCTTACAAGATTCTGAGGAGAGTTGGTGAATTGGCATATGAACTTGAATTACTAGCAGGAAGCAAGATTCACAATTTTTTTCATGTTTCATGCCTTGAGAAGGCATTAGCATGGAAGGTTGTTTCTTCACCTGATCTCACGCATCTTGATGAAGAGGCCACCTTGGTTTTGGTTCTCAATAATATTTTGGAGACAAGGGAGTGACATTTGAGGAACAGGGTGATCCATGAGCATTTGGTGAAATGGAAATACTTGCCATTGGAGGATGCAACATGGGAAGGAGAGCAAATGCTGTAGTATCCAAATTTGCTATTGCTTGAGGACAAGCAATATCGAGAAGGGAGGACTCACATGTCCCTAATTCCAACATGATCACCAAATAGAAGATTGAGTTAGCCTATCCTCATTCTCATAGGCTAACCCATTAGAACAAGGGAATATTTTGGTTGAGCTATGGCTTGGAGAAGATAACATTGTTTAGAGACTTGAAGAATGGAAAGTTGTTTCTAGGGTCAGATAACTTTCACTAGTGAAAATGAAAAATGAATTAATATAATTTTGTATTAATTATCAAAAGAAGACAATTAAATAATAATATTTTATTATTATTTAATTCAAGCACCCAAGGAAAGAGGAGATATAAAAATAAATTAAATAATATTATTTAATTGGAGCACTCATTTGGGAGATTGAAAAAAGAAAATAATTAAAAAAATGAGGATTCTTGGATTTGGTGCTCACTTGGGAAAAAGATATAAATTAAATAAAATAATATTTTATTTTATTTAGGTGATCACCTTGGAGAAAGAATGAATTAATAAAATAATATTATTTTATTAATTTGGGCTCCCATCTTAGAGAAAGAAAATAATAAAGTATTGGTTATTGGCTGACTTGGAGGGAAAAGTAATTCAAATCTTTAATTTGAATTTGTTAGCCTATTTCAATGGAAAAGAACCAAGTATAAATTTAGGTTGATAGGGCTCATTTGATCATCATGAATAGTTTGGCATTTTTTCACATTTTTCTTAGCAATCATTTTTCTTGATCTTCCAAGGATGAAAATCCTTGCAAAGTTGTGTGTTGGATGAAAACCTAATCACACTTGGAAGTGGATTCATATGGAGTTCACATTTGCACTTCATTGGAGGTTTGCTTAGACACCATTGGCATATCATTCAAGTTTGGATCGGAGACCATTGATGGTGATTGAAGATTGATGTTCATTATCTATCTTGAAGATTTCATTGTGAAGATCCTTTGCACTGGTTTGAAGACATTGAAGCATATATTCCTTGAGCATTGATTTGAAAGAAGAGCATATTGCTTGAGTACTGAATTCTATATCTTGTAGATTTGATACCAAACAGTGATAAATTCTAGCTTCCACCATTAGTGTGTTCATCATTCTTTAAATTTACTAGACTTGGTTACATTCACCATTATCCTGAGAGTCTGATCTATATTCCTAGAGTCAGCGATGACATAGGAGAGTTGGCATTGTGGTCCCTAGGACAATGTTAGCATTGTTTGAAGGGTGATCTTCTTTCTTCCTATAGTGGTGATCAGTAGCAGCATCTGATGCAGGAGAATCCCTGGGTCAAGAGCAATCTTGCATCAACCAAAAACATTTACATTTCAGTTTGTTTCTTTTCATTTTCTAGTTCAAAACAGTTAGTTCAGTCAGTAGCAATTTCTATATTTTGGTTCGTATTCTATTGCAGTTGCATTTTGACCTTGAAGAGCTAGATTTAGCATCTAGACACATTCATGCAAATCATATACAAAATTTAGATCATTTGGATCAGGTACCGGTAAGATATCGCTATCAAAAGATCAACTGTTCTTTCAGATAATAGCATCCTGATAGTCTCAAACAATCAGCTAAAGGAGAAAACTTGTAGAGCATTTCACAACTTGTGGAGCTAAATGACACATCATTCAATGTTGTTTGGTTTGTGGCTGACCTTCCTGAGATCTACACACCATTCCTTTCATTTGCAGAGGAGTTATATATGATTAGGTCTGACCTATCCATGTACACACGTTATAGCTCTTCATTGGAGTTTGTGACCTTCCTTGGATGACGCAGAGGAATTTTATGTTTTGAAGATGATATAAATTGATGTAATAGATGCATAGGAAAGTAGTGATTGATAGTTCTAAGTTGATAGTTTGAATTTCTCGCAAAGGAGCTTCAAAGCTATATCTTGTGCATATACTGTAATTGTGAAATTAGGTCTGTGAGCCCTACTTGTAAGCCCATATGTTGCCGACCAAATTGTATTTTAACTCTATGATATACTGAATTAATAAATTTACATTTTTTGTATATCCTTGAGTTTTTTTTGTTGTGTTTACTCTTCCTACACGACTTGGATAGTTCACTCTGTGGACTCTTCTAACTGTGATTGTACCAAGTGGTATCAGAGCGAAAGTTCAAATCTTTGCGAGCAAATTGAGTGAAGTTGGCGAAGGAATTCCATAAGATCTTGTTGTGAACAAATTGCCAAATCCAAGACAGGTTACTTATGTTGCAACCAATCACCGATTGTGAGGTAGTTGTCACCTTGTAGCTCGATCGCTAAATTTGAGGCAGTTACACTTGATCCTAGGAAGAATGGCACCAAAGAGAATCCTTGTTGATGGAATAATGGCTGGAAGAATGGATGAGATGATGGAGATGATGAAAACCATGCGAGTTCACTTGGATGCTGTTGAAGAAGACCAAAGGAGAGGATAAACACCTCGACCTAATGTTGAAAGTGATGATGATGAAGAATTTCAATCCACTGATCAAAATGAAGTAACCCTAGGAGAAGAAGAAGAAGAATATGATCAAGTCAAGATGTTGCAATCTATTTCAAAAATTAGGAAAAGACCTAGAGTTGATGCACTGAATTACATTGGTAATTTGAATCCTGAGGAGTTGATTGATTGGATAAATGGCCTAGAAGAATACTTTGAGTATGAAGAAATTGAAGATCCAAAGAAGGTGAAATTTACAAAGACAAAGTTGAAAGGACAAGCTGCTATATGGTGGAAAGAAGTTCAATTGGATAGAAACAAAAGAGGAAAAGAGAACATTACAAAGTGGGGTAGAATGGTGACAAAGTTGAAGAATTAGTTTATACTTGTTGATTATGAGTTGGAACTATTGAAGAGATAGCAAAACCTGAGACAAAAGGAGAAATCTATGAAGGACTACACTGAAGAATTTTATAATATGGTCATTAGGACATAGTGGAGCAAGCAAGGAGAAAGTGGCTAGATACATCAATGGACTAAGATTGAACATTCAAGAAGAACTGAGTTTGGTGAGGATGATAACATTGGAAGAAATATATCAGTTTACCTTGAAGGTTGAAGAAAAGTTGAACAAGAGGCATGATCAGAGACATAGAGGTAGAGGAGGTAAATTTTAGAGAGGTAGAACATTTTTTGGAGGAGAGAGATCATATGCAGAGTAGAACAGACAAGAGACCACACTCAAGAAGGAGGACAGAGACAACAATGCATACTGAAGAGATGACAAAACTTTCTACCATAGAGGAAACCCTAGTCCATATCGGAGTGAAGGATACATAAGAGAAGGAAGAGGACTTGATAGGAAAACATTCAGAGGAACCTGTTTCAAGTGTGGAGGTGAAGTACATAGAGCATTTGTATGTAATCAAGGGAGTACAAGAAAAAGGAGAAAGAACACTGGAAGGGTAGCCTATGTAGAAGAAGAACCTATTGGATCACCTAGTTCAATTAGTAAACCTGAGAAATGAGAATCACTTGTCACGAGGAGAGCACTATTTCAAGAAGAGACAAATAAGGAACCACCATAGAGGAAAAGTTTGTTCAGAACAAGATGTAAATCAGGAGGTAAATGTTGTAAAGTTGTAATTAACAGTGGCAGTTTAGATAACCTAGTTTCAAAGGAGATGGTGACTAAGCTGAAGTTGGAAAGATTGAAACACCCTAAGCCCTATTAGATAACATGGATACATGATGATCATAAGGTACTGGTGAGTGAACATTGTCTGCTGAAATTTCATATTGGATCTTATCATGACGAAGTATTGTGTGATATTATGCCTATGGATGTATGTCATATTTTGTTGGGTAGACCATGTCAGTATGATAGAAATGCTATACATGATGGGAGAAAGAATACATACACTATAACATCACATGGAAAGAGAATTACTTTGATTCCTTTGGAAGATGATCCTAAGAGTGAAGTATGTGGGAATGCTAGAATCTATTTGATAGATGGGAGGAAATTTCTCGATGGTTTGAGACATGAGAATAAGTGTTATTCTTTGATCCCTAAGAAACCTCAAAATATAAAGACTAAAGAATCACAATTGGAGGAGATAACTGAGTTGCTGACAAAGTATGAAGACATCATATCAGATAATGCACCTGAAGGATTTCCACCAATCAGGAGTATCAATCATCACATGGATCTTATACCTGGAGCTAGTTTGCCTAACAAAGTAGCACATAGAATAACATCAGAAAAAAATAAAGAACTGACTACATAGATACATGAGTTATTGAGGAAATGTTTGATCAGAGAAAGTTTGAGTCCTTGTACAGTACCTGCAATGTTAGCACCAAAGAAGGATAGAGAATGGAGAATGTGTATAGTCCCTAGAGTAATAAATAAGATCACAGTTAAGTATAGATTTCCTTTACCTAGGATGGATGATATTATGGATTGTTTGAGTGGAGCAAAATATTTCACAAAGATAGACTTGAAGAGTGGATACCATTAGATCAGAATCAGACGAGATGAAAGGAAGACTACTTTTAAGACAAATGAAAGATTGTATTGGTGGTTAGTGATGCCTTTTGGATTGACAAATGCACCGAGTACTTTCATGGGGTTGATGAATGAAGTTTTGAAGAAATTCATGGGTAAGTTTGTTATTGTATATTTGGATGACATTATGATTTTTAGTAAGACAAAAGAAGAACATTTGTGGCACCTAAGACAAGTATTGTAGAGACTGAGAGAAGAGAAATTGTTGATAAACCTCAAGAAATATAGTTTCATGAAGGAAGAGTTGGTATACTTGGGATTTGCGATTTTTGCTGAAGGATTGAAGATGGACCCTAAGAAAGTAAGAGTAATTGTTGAATTGCCTACACCAGAGAGCATTGGAGAAGTCAGATCATTTCATGGATTAGCTAGTTTCTATCATAAGTTCATCAGAAATTTCAATTCAGTTTGTAACCCTATGACAGAGACAATGAGAGGTGATAGAAAAGATTTCAAGTGGACATCAGGAGTAGATAAAAGTTTTGAATTGTTGAAGTAGAAAGTGACAAAGCAACCTGTGTTGGCATTACCAGATTTCAATAAGGTATTTCAAGTAGATTGTGATGCAAGTGGGAATGCAATTGGAGCAGTGTTAAGTCAAGAAGGTAGACTTATAGCATATTTCAGTGAGAAGTTGAATGATGCAAGGAGAAAATATTTAGTTTATGATCAAGAGTTCTATGCCATAGTTCAAGCCTTGAAGAAGTGGGGATATCATCAAGCTTTACAATATTTGAACAGTCAAGGAAAGTTGAATCAGAGACATATGAGATGGGTAGAGTTCATGCAGAGTTATGTTGGAAACATGGTTGTCGTTGCACCAAAAGGTCAACCTATTAATGCCCGATACAACCGCTAGAGTTAATGAATCCAAAGGAGGAAGTTAGTCCATGTCACAAATCCCAAGGCTATGCTAAACACATCACTAACCTTTTGGGAGACGAAAGCACCAACTTTCCAACAATCTCCCCCAGCGCCAGCCTGAGGGGATTCGAACCTGTGACCTTTGGCTCTAATACCAATTGTTGGAAACATAATTTCCATTGTACCAAAAGGTCGACCTATTAATGCCTGATACAACTGCCAGTGTTAATGAATCCATGGGAGGTGCTTAGTCTATGTCACAAATCCCAAGGCTATGCTGAACATAGCACCAACCTTTGGGGAGACGAAAGCACCAACTTTCCAACAAGTTATACTTTTGTATTGAATCATAGGAGTGGAAAATCAAACAAAGTTGCAAATGCATTAAGTAGGAGAAGGAACTTGTTAACAGAGATGAGAGTTGAACAACATGTATGAAGAGGATCTTGATTTTGTAGAACCATGGAAAGCATGTAAAGAACCTGTTGTGACAAATAAGAGTAAGTGGTTAGGATATTTCATTAAGGAGGATATGTTGTTCAAAGGAAACCAATTATGCATACCTAAGAGTTAAATGAGAGACAATTTAATCAAAGAGAAACATAGTGGTAGATTGGCAGAACATTTTGGCATTGATAAGATAGTGGCTTTGGTAAGTGAAAATTACTTTTGGCCTCAAATACATAAGGATGTTAGGAAATTTGTACAGAGTTGCAGAGCTTGTCAAGTTACAAAAGGAAGTACTCAGAATACTGAATTGTATAAATCTTTGACAGTAGTGGAGAGACCTTGGGAAGACATAAGTATGGATTTCATAATGGGATTGCCAAAGAAATAGAGAGGAAATGATTCAATATTTGTAGTGGTGGATAGATTTTCAAAGATGATACATTTCATACCTTGTAAGAAGACAACCGATGTAGTGCATGTGGTTGACCTATTTTTCAAGGAGATTATGAGATTGCACAAATTACCTAAGAGCATAATTTCATAAAGAGATACAAGATTTCTAGGATACTTTTGGAAGACACTTTGGAAGAAGTTGAAGACAAACTTGAAGTTCAATTCAACATTTCACCCACAGACTAATGGATAGATAGAGGTAGTGAATAGGAGTTTGGGAAACTTGTTAAGATGTTTGGTTGGAGAGAAGGTAGGAAATTGGGATTTGATTCTATCACAAGCAAATTTTGCATATAATAATTTAGTGAATAGGAGTACCAGAAGAACACCATTTAAGATTCTGATAGGAGCTAACTCTAGAGGAGTTGCAAAGTTGAGAGACATTAGCATGGAAGACAAGAGAAGTGTAGAAGCAAAAGAATTTGTAGGACACATGGAGACAGTGCATAATCAGGTTAAGAAGCATTTGGAAGAGATGAATAGTAAGTATAAGGAGAAAGCAGATGAGAAGAGAAGACACAAAATTTTTAGTTGGAGATGAAGTGATGGTATACCTAAGAAAATAGATATTTCCAATTGGGACATATAATAAGTTGAAGATGAAGAAGGTTGGACCATGTAGGACACTTAGAAAGTTTGATTCAGGAAATGCATATGAAGTAGAATTACCATAGACACTAGGTATATCACCTATTTTCAACATTGTAGACCTATATCAATATCATGAAGCAGAGTTCAATGATAGAATGGAAGTAGATTTGAAGTAGTTACCACAACAAGTACTAGAGAAGATTGAGGACATCTTGGATAGCAGAGTTGGATGCAGCACCAGAGGCAGACAATACAAAGAATATCTTGTGAAGTGGAAAGGCAGACCGGAAGAAGATTCATCATGGATTTCTCAGGATGAGGTGGACCTTCTTGGTTTTCCTCTAGACCCAACAAAGTGAGGGACTCACTTTTTCATTAACCCCAAATGTCTGATGCAGGAGCATCCCTGGTTCAAGAGCAATCTTGCATCAACCAAAAACATTTGCATTTCAGTTTGTTTCTTTTCATTTTCTAGTTTAGAACAATTAGTTTAGTCAGTAGCAGTTTCTATATTTTGGTCTGCATTCTATCGCAGTTGCATTTTAGACCTTACGGAGATAGATTTAACATCTAGACACATTCATGCACATCATATCCAAAATTTAGATTATTTGGATCAAGTACCAGTAAGATATCGCTATTGGAAGATCAACTATTTTCTCATAATAGAGCATCCTAACAGTCTCAGACAATCAACTAAAGGAGAAGACTTGTAGAGCATTTCATGACTTGTGGAGCTAAATGACACATCATTCAATGTTGTTTGGTTCATGTCCAACCTTCCCTGAGATCCGCGCACCATTCCAAAAATTTGCGGAGGAGTTCTATATGATTAGGTTTGACCTATCCATGTACATGAGAAGTTGTATTTTCTTTGAATCCTTGAGTTGTTTCCATTGTGTTTAGTCTTGTTGCATGGCCTAGACAGCTCACTTTGTGGACCCTCCTAACCATGACTACACCAGCATCTAATTTCATACAATCATCATTAGTGGTCATGACATCAGCATCCAGCATGTTCCTAGAAATGAATCAGATTTGGAGGCCATGTGATCATAATTAGAGGCCATTCATTGGGCATTCCAACAATCACAAGAAGGTCGAATCAGTGCAACAATCTATCACCATTGTTGCATTACATTTGTCAACCAATTTGATAGCTGCATCCATCATAGTTGTCTTTGATTTGTAATAGCGGTATTATGCGTGTTGTAAGCTATCTTTGGAGACTCAATAGTTATTGTAATTCTATTCTATGATACTATCTCCTGGAGTAGCATTCTGCATATGTTCTTTGCATCTTTAGATGTGTATTTGATGTTATAATTTACCTAGATAAGGTTGCCAATATCTTTCTTGTTCTATCATCATATTTGCATATGTTAGTTTATGGTTGAATGCTTGAAGGAGATATTATTGAAGGTGCATAAATAAAATCAATAAATAGACATAGGGTTTCATTGTAAGATTGGAAAATTTAGAAATTATTGTTTAAACCCTACCTCAACACACGTCAGTCTACTCGGTAGGTGAATGATCTAAGAGGTGTTGCCCTCCTGATTATTAGATCCATTCTTTATATGTATCTTGTCTTCTCTTGTGCATCAATCTTGAATGTTGAGTTCTGAGGGCTTGTTGAGAAGTAGATGCATGATTTTATGTATTTCCATTGTTCTCCTTGTAATCTTAAACTTGGGTTAGTTATGAGGATTTGGTAGGAGAGGTGCAGGAGATTAGTAGTGGCTTTGGGAATATTCCCTTATGTTGTGGGAATGTTTGACTAGTTTGATCTACTTTATATGAGAGGTTTACATCTATTTCTGCCATGTTTCATTTTAAGTTGAATGGTTAGATGTTGATATCCTTTCAGTTTGGGAGTGTTGAAGGAGATCTTACTTTACACAATTTGGTACATGTTAGTGTGGTATAAGGACATGATTTGATTTGCAAGTTCTCTCTTTCTTAGTATATTGTCTTCTTCCTGAAGGTTCTTATGTTTATGGAGTTGAGGTTTCAAATAGAGTCATGTGTTGTTGTTTGTACTTCATTATTTTTTGAAAACAATTTGGTAGCTCCTTGATCTCTTTCATCATTGGTTTGGAGGACTTGGGAGCATTATTTGGATAGGTAATGAGAGATGTATTTTACATATCATTGTTTGCTTCTTTGACACTATGATAAGAGGAGTTAACTACATCCTCTATGTGAAGTGCTATAGGAGGACTTGTTAATGTTGTTATCTTGTGTTTAGAATTGACATTACCTATGCAGTGGGAGTTTCAAAAGGTATATGTGTTATGTATGAGATGGGTACCTCTCTTGGACTGGTTGCACTTTACTACAGTGAGTTACTTCAGAGGTTTTTATTGCATGTCTATGTGTGTTATTACCTTGGAGTCTTCTTTTATAGGATGGTGGATATATAGGGACTTGCTTGCAGATTTGGGTTGTTATGTTGATAGCATGAAGTTCTACCTATTATAGTTTAATTACCCTAGTTTGAGGTATGGATAGTTTGGATGAGCTAGCAACTTGTTGTGGTTGTTATTCCAATTTGGTATGAGTGTGGTAGTCACTCATAGTCATTTGTTATCATTTGAATTTAATGCTTGTATTCATGTATAGATTGGTGTAGGTTTCAATGATAGTTGATATGTTTTACCTTGGCATGTTCCTTGTCCTATAATGGGTGACATGATGTGAGGAGTTCTTTCTTGGAATGGTGGTTGTCATGGTTGCTTTTTGCAGGTATCTTGTTGGAGCATAAAAGCATGTTGAAGAATCAATGATACATGGTTGGTTAAGGAATGTTTTTCCCTTGTTGATTTTTCCTATGGATATGTATTTACAATGTATGATGTCAAGTGGGATAATGTTATGATTAAGGTTCTATCAACCTTGTAAATCATATTGGATAGTTTCCATTGTTCTTGGAAAGTTCCAAGGTTCTTGGAGAGTTCCAACGTCCTTGAAGATAGGGTGTTAATTTTGTAAATTTATTCATAAGGGATGAAGTTTTTGTTAGACTTAGGGCACACAACTGAGAGGGGGGTGAATCAGTTGTGTGAAACTTTCTCAAATTAAACACTTAAATCTTCTTTAGTGATTAGTAGAATATTAATCATGAACCATAATGCATTCAAATCAAAAGTAGAAACATATCAACACATAAGACACCAAGATTTTGATGTGGAAAACCCGGTTAAGGGAAAAACCAGGGGGTGATTAACCCAAGAATGTATTCTCTGTTAGAAGAATAGGAAGAATAAAATGGCACATGCCAATTAGGGCTCACTGCCCGAGCACACTGCTCACAAGAGGCTCACTACCTACAAGAGACACACTGTCTACAAAGAAATAAGTATCACCTTCATGAACTGGAGAATAGCATCTTCACCATGCTTGAATTAGTTCCATTTAAGCCCAATACTTATGTTCTACCTTTCACACTTCTCCTCGCTACCACACACTCATCACCGCAAGACACACTTTGAAATGACTTCACAATCCCTTATTTATACACGACATCGACTTAGGAACAATCATCTAAGTCAGAAACACCTACAAGAACATCTGCAAATGTGTAATACATCCGGTCAGCCAGTCTTAGGAAGAACACCAATATTCGGTGGTTATTCTTCAAATGCAAATTCTAACTTCAATGCGGACCACCAACATGAACTGGGCATGATCCAACAATCATCATAACCTCCCCTGAATCACCAAGAACATCCGTACTTCATTAGCCTTCTAGAATTCTTCTCTCCTTCATCCGGAGCTTCAAGAACACAGTTTGTCATCACTGTCACAAATGAATAGGCTCTTTTGGACCTTTAAACCATGAACCAATCTAGTTGATACTTCACAGGGATGTCCTCAACACTCCCTCACATCCGTAGAACAGGATAATGAATTTCTGGATCTCACCAGACCTATCTGTGACACTCTGTCACCTCTGAACACCTGCCAGAACTGGTTCTACTTGAATGACCATAACTTCTTAAGATCTTCATGCGGACCTCTGAAAACTTGACTAAAGCATCTCAAGACTTATATCTACAAACCCTTTAAACTGCACCCTCTGATCCTCAACCTATTGAGGACTTTTACCTTCTTGTCATCACTATTCTTCATTGTTCCTGATTGAGACTAATTTTCTCAATATCCTCAGCACACAGCTCATCCAATCCTTCTCATTAATGCAACATGCATATGTTGACATCAATGACAACACCGGTTAAACCCATACTTGCAACAATCTCCGCCTTTGTCATTAATGGCAACATATGATGTAAAAAACCATCAAGACAAGAATTTCTCCTTACTGTCACAACTCCCCCTATCAACAACACATGTCTTCTCTTCCTTTATTGCTCCCCCTTTGATCATCAACCATTTTTTTTTCACATATTTTTCACATGTCTTCTCTCCCCTTTTGACATCAATGACAAAGGGCACATACTTGCAATTTCACCACTTCAGACTCATACCTGCTGCTCCCCCTGAGTAGCAGCTCCCCAACATCAATCCGGATCACAAGATGTGACTGTGATACCCACCGGACTGATGCACATCAGTGCACCTTAGTTCATCACTAGAGGGGCAATAACCCCTAACTTCTCCCTGAGATACTCAAAAGTGTCCTTGGGAAGAGGTTTAGTAAAGATATCTGCAATCTGATCCTTAGATGGCACATACTCTAGTCTGACTTCATCCTTGTTCACTTGCTCTCTCAGAAAGTGAAACTTGATAGATATATGCTTAGTTTTAGAATGCAACACCAGATTCTTAGAAATATTTATTGCACTTGAATTATCACAAAAAATTGTGATAGGCTCCTCATATTCTACTTTAATATCTCTTAGCATCTGCTTCATCCACAAAACTTGAGTGCAACTACCTATTGCTGCAATGTATTCTGCTTCAGTTGTAGACTGAGATATTGCCTCTTGTTTCTTGCTTAGCCAAGAAACTAATCTTTTTCCCAAAAAAATGCTCCACCACTGGTACTCTTCCGGTCATCCACATCTCCTACCCAATTTGCATCTGTATATGCATGAAGAGAGAAATCATGATCTCTAGGGTACCACAGACCATACTCAACTGTTCCTTTTAGATACCTAAAAATCCTTTTGATTTCCATGACATGAGATTCTCTGGGATCAGCCTGGAATCTCGCCACAAGACCAACAACTTGCATTATATCTAGTCTAGTTTGAGTGAGATACAATAATCCTCCAATCATTGATCTGTACTTTGTCTGATTTGCCTTAGGAGAGTCATTGTCTTTGCTCAACTTACCTTAGGAGAGTCATTGTCTTTGCTCAACTTACATCTGGTTACCATGGGAGTATTCATTGGCTTTGAATCTTCCATTCCAAATTTCCTCAACAATTCTTTCGCATATTTGGTCTGAGAAATAAAGATTCCTTTCTTTGTTTTTGTAATTTACAGACCCAAGAAGAAGTTCATTTCACCAAGCATTGACATATCAAACTCACTTTTCATTTGATTTGCAAAGGTTTTACACATACTATCTCTTCCTCTAAAGATGATAACATCAACAAATACTTCAACAATCAAGATGTTTTCATGATCAATTTTGAAATATAGGTTACTGTCAGCAGTACCTTTGTTGAAACCAATCTTCAAAAGATGTTTGTCTAGTCTTTCATACCAGGCTCTTGGGGCTTGCTTTAGTCCATACAGTGCCTTCTTCAATTTGCAAACCATATCACCATGCTCAGATAATTGAAAACCATCCGGTTGTTCAATGTACACTTCTTCTTCTAAGTCACCATTCAAGAAGGCAGACTTGACATCCATCTGATACACCTTGAAATCCTTGAAGGCAACAAATACAAGAAATAATCTGACTGCTTCAATTCTTGCCACCAAAGCAAAAGTTTTTTCAAAATCAATTCCTTCTATTTGAGAGTAGCCTTTGTAGACCAATCTGGCTTTATTTCTGATTACTTCACCAACTTCATTTAGTTTGTTTCAGAAGACCCATTTGGTTCCAATCACATTCTTGTTTCTAGGTCTAGGAACAAGATCCCAAGTGTAATTTTTCTTGATTTGCATCAACTCTTCCCCCATTGCTTTGGTCCATTTTTCATCATTGCAAGCTTCATTTATTGTCTTAGGTCCAATCTTTGAAATCAGACAACATTCGTCTTAATTTTGAGCAATTTTCCTTCTAGTTTGCACACCTTTGCTTTTGTCACCTATGATCTGATCTTCAGAGTGCTTCAGTCTTACATACCTTGGAACTTTGGGAGTTTCTTGCATTTTTGCTTCTTGATCAGGCTCATTTAGACCTATCTCTTCTTCCTGATTTACCAGATCAGTCTGAATCTGACTTTCAGAAGAGGATTGAACTCCTTGAACCAGAACATCATTCTAATCATCTTCATCATATTCATAAAACCTTGAGGGTTTCTCTATTCCCTCATCAACCTTCACATTTGTACTTTCTATCATCTTTCTTAGTCTCTTGTTATAACACCGGTATGCTTTGCTTTGAGTAGAGTAACCCAAGAATATTCCTTCATCACTTCTAGCATCATACTTGCCTAAATCTTCATCTCTTTTGATGTAACATTTGCTACCAAAGACTCTGAAATATCTTATAGTTGGAGTAATACCAAACCAGAGTTCATAAGGGGTCTTACAGGTATTGCTTTTGATTTGAACTCGATTAAGAGTATAGACTGCAGTGCTGACAGCTTCTCTCCAATAGATCTGAGGAACATTTGCTTCCATCATCATGGTCCTAGATGCTTCCTAGATGGTCCGGTTCTTTCTCTCCACTACTCCATTATGTTGTGGAGTCCTAGGAGCAGACAACTGTCTCTTAATTCCATGTTTCTCATAGAACTCTATGAACTCACCGGATGTGAATTCTGCACATCTATCAGACCTTAGACATTTCAACTTTATTCTTGTTTCATTCTCTACCATAGCCTTGAATATTTTGAATTTCTCAAGAGCTTCTGATTTCTCCTTTAGAAAGGTTACCCACATCATCTGGGAATAGTCATCAATTAGTAGCATGAAGTATCTGTCACCTTGAATACTCCTGGTTCTTGCCGGACCACAAAGATTAGTGTGAACTAAGTCCAATAATCTGGTAGAAGACAGTTCCTTGCTTTTGAATGTGACTTTGCTCAGCTTACCCAACTGACATTCCTTGCACAAGTTGTTAGTAAGTTTCACCAATTTTGGAAGATCTCTTACAGCCTGAGTATTGCTTATCTTGATGATATTATCAAAATACACATGACACATCCTTCTATGCCATAACCAACTCTGATCAACTTGAACAAATAAGCAGCTTTTACTAGTACCAACCAAATGGAAGATGTTACCTTTAATTTGAGTACCGAATGCAATCTCTATTCCAGAACTTTCAAAGATTTTGCATTTTCCATCCTTGAATCAGAGATCATAGCCTTTTCCCACCAACTATCCAACACTGAGAAGATTGTGCTTCAAACCTTCAACATACAATACATTACCAGTTTTGTTTCTTCCATCAAAAGAAATAGTTCCTCTTCCTCTGATTCTACCAGCAGAATTGTCACCAAACTTTACCACTCCTCCTTCATACCTCTCCAAATCTACAAACTTATTTTTGTCACCTATCATATGGTGAGAGCATCCACTGTTAATGACCCAGTCATCCTTCTCTTCAATTTGGGCAGCCAGAGCTCTTTCCACAGTCTTAAGATTGACAGATACAGAGGACATTGGATCTTCTTCCTTGATGGCAATGAACACCCATTCATTTCCGGATTGGTTTCCTATTTTTGATTCATCATCTGTTACTCCTTCATTATCATCATATTCATGTACATAGTAACAGTTCTTTTGGAACCTTGGCTTGTTAGGATTTTGCCTTGAAAATCTTTTCAGACACCTTGAGGCAAAATGACCAATCTTATTGCAGTTAAAACACTTAAAAGGTAATTTTCCTTCATACTTACCAGATCCTCTTGGCAGCCTTTTTGCAATAAGAGCTTCAAGTTGAGTAGTTTCTACTTCTTCTAGATCTTTTCTTGCTTTTTCATACCATGACAATTTCCTTAAAGAATTCTCTCCCGGATCAGACCTTTGTTTACCTTTGATAGATGCACTAGCTTTGAATGCAGATTCAGTCTTGGGGGGGTCGTCTCCAAACTCTGTCATTTCAAATGTAGCCAATTGATCTCTTGTGATAGTTGTATGGGCTTTGAATTCTTCAATGGTAGCAGCCTTGATTTTGTAAGAAGCAGGGAGGGATCTGAGAATTTTACCAACAATCTCATTTTCATCCAAGACTCCACCAGCATTTCTAATTCCACAAACTAGCTCATTCACTCTTGGCATAAAAGTAGTAATATTTTCATCATCTCTCATCTTTAGTTTTTCAAATTTCCCTTTTAGACTCTGTAACCTTGCACATTTAACATACTGGTCTCCTTCATGCAAAAGTTCCAGTTTAATCCAGATCTCATAGGCAGTTGGTAGGTCAATAACATTTGAGAGCTCTGAGTCAGTTAATGCACTTAGAAGAGCCTCTTTGGTCCGCAAATTGTTTTTAGCATCTGTGATTTCATTTAGGGTTGTTGAACCACCCTGTGGAGGTACATACACTTTTGTGACCATGGACCAGTACGCCATTCCCATACAATGCAAGTGACATTTCATGTGACCTTTCCAAAGAGCAAAGTTGGTTCCATCAAACTTTGGACTATCCTTCTTGTATGACGACATCCTGGATCTCCTCAAGTGGTTAAGCTCCTTTTAGAGGAACTTGGCTCTGATACCAATTGTTAGACTTAGGGCACACAACTAAGAGGGGGGGTGAATCAGTTGTGCAAAACTTTCTCAAATTAAACACTTAAATCTTCTTTAGTGATTAGCAGAATATTAATCATGAACCATAATGCATTCAAATCAAAAGCAGAAACATATCAACACATAAGACACCAAGATTTTGACGTGGAAAACCCGGTTAAGGGAAAAACCATGGGGTGATTAACCCAAGAATGTATTCTCTATTAGAAGAATATGAAGAACAAAATGGCACATGCCAATTAGGGCTCACTACCTGAGCACACTGCTCACAACAGGCTCACTGCCTACAAAAGACACATTGTCTACAAAGAAATAAGTATCACCTTCATGAACTAGAGAATAGCATCTTCACCATGCTTGAGTCAGTTCCATTTAAGCCCAATACTTCTGCTCTGCCTTTCGCACTTCTCCTCACTACCACACACTCATCACCGCAAGACACACTTTGAAATGACTTCAAAATCCCTTATTTATACACGACATCGACTTAGGAACAATCATCTAAGTCGACAAACACCTACAAGAACATCCGCAAGGCGTGTAATACATCTGGTCAGCCAGTCTCAGGAAGAACACCAATATTCGATGGTTATTCTTCAAATGCAAATTCTAACTTCAATGTGGACCACCAACATGAACTAGACATGATCCAACAATCATCATAACCTCCCCCGAATCACCAAGGACATCTGCACTTCATCAGCCTTCTAGAATTCTTCTCTCCTTCATCTGGAGCTTCCAGAACACAGTCTGTCATCACTGTCACAAACGAATAGGCTCTTTCAGACCTTCAAACCATGAACCAATCTAGTTGATACTTCACAGGGATGTCCTCAACACTCCCTCAAATCCACAGAATGGGATAATGAATTTCTGGATCTCACCGGACCTATCTGTGACACTCTATCACCTCTGAACACCTGCCGGAACTGGTTCTACTTGAGTGACCATAACTTCTTCAGATCTTCATGTGGACCTCTAAAAACTTGACTGAATCATCTCAAGACTTATATCTACAAACCCTTTAAACCACATCCTCTGATCCTCAACCTATTGAGGACTTTTACCTTCTTGTTATCACTGTTCTTCATTGTTCCTGATTGAGACTAATTTTCTCAATATCCTCAGCACACAGCTCATCCAATCCTTCTCATTAATGCAACATGAGTATGTTGACATCAATGACAACACCGGTTAAACCCATACTTGCAATAGTTTTCACCATCAACAGTAAATTATTTTTACTGATACAATAAATAATTATTTACTAGTATAGTAAATAATTATTTACTGGCCTTAGTAATTAATTAGTTACTGGCGGGTTGTTATAGAGTTACTTTTACTGCTCAAGGAATCTTGGTAAATAGTAAATGAGGTGAGGTGGAGAATCTTGGTGCCTATCTTAGGGAAATATATTTTGGGCTATTATGACGCATGTCATAAGTTTGTAAGAGCATATATGACAACTTATAATTGTCATAAGGTGTAAGAGATTCTATGACAGCATACGACAACAATTATTGTCTTGTAAGTTCCTATTCTTGGATCTAGGCACCTATATTGGGAAGATGTCTATGACAAGTGTAAGGGAATCTATAAGAAGATAATTTTGGTGTATCCCAAGATAGAAATGTTTGATTTTTTCCATCTCCCATGAATTTCTTTTTTGGGTACTCATTTTGTATAAAAATGAGAATTGAGAGTGAAGTTTGGTTGAGTAACAGGAAGAGGAAAACTTGTTTGCAAGTAACAAGTTGAGTGAGTGGGTTCTTTTATTCATAGGTTCTGTTGGATTGAAGTCTAAAGAGGAGATTGGAAGTGGATGTATTGTAATCTTATTTTGAAGATAAGACAACATGGGCCTCTCTTCTTGGTGGAGTTTTTTCTCGTGAGGGTTTCTCCACGTAAACACCATGTTATGTGTTTGATCTTTTGCTCCATTGTTACCTTGTATTGTGAGATCTTGCATTCTTATGGTGTTGATTTGTGCCTCTTTGTTGTTGCTATCTTATGGTGATATTATTGTTGTTTTAAGTTCATCTAAGGTGGCTATATCGAGCATGCTAAAGTGGCTGATTTTAGTATCATAAAGAAGTTGAATCTCTTCATGGTATTTCAAGGATTAAACAAACTTAATTTTTAGATTTGCATAGAATTTTTAGATTTCTATTTTATAGTAGTCAAAGCCTTGTATCTGACCAATTGGTATCATATAATGGTGATTTGATGATTAATAATTGGATTTGAGATTACTCATTTATTCCAACAATTGGTTTAAGAGCTTCAGGTTGTTCCATGGCTTGCATGTGCTTGTATGTGCTTGCATGTTCTTGTGTGTGAGTTGCATGTATTTGCATGTTTGTTGCATGTTCTTGCATGTGAGTTGAATGTACTTGCATGGATTTGCATGTTGCTTGCATGTGATGGATTCATGGTAATTTGGTTCTAAGTATTCCTCCATTTTTAAATTTAGCTTGTAAAGCTTGTGAATCTATTGGAATGAATTGTAGAATGTTGGAGGTTTTTTGGGCTGCTATGGATGTTCTATATGTTGGCATCATTTTGCAGATCTGTGAAATTAGAAGTCATGGTATCTAACTCTCAAATGGATATTGTCAATATAATCTACGTTGGGATCTTGAGGCTTAGGGTTATCGATCTTCATGGAGTTGGTCAGGTGTTTGTTCCTTATAGGGTGGTGACCTAGAGCTCCAGTTTGGTAATATGTGAGTATCCTCTTGTTTGGTGGTTTTATTCCTTTACCTTGTGGTCATGTGAAGTGAATGGGTGTTCATGTTGGATGGTTTCTTTTGGTGCCCTGGTCACATGAAAGAACATTTACTTTTTGGACTATAGTATGGAGTGCTTATGTTGGATTCATGGTTTTAGCCCTTGGTTACATGAAAGTACTGGATGATTTTCCACTGGATGCATGTGGGTTGTGGAGTTGGTATTTTAGTGATATGGAAACTCTTGAACAACCTGGTTCTTTCTTTTTTCATATTCATTTTCTTTTGGATATGTAGGTTTTACAGTTTTCCTATTTCAAAATGTTGTGGATTCATAGATATGTGATATTTCATTATTTTAGATGACATATATGGTGTGAATATTTAGATGTTTAAGTGATTTCAGATTTACAGAGAGATAGTTTTGTAGGTTTTACATGTTAACAAAAATCTATGGTTTATATATTTGTGGAAAGATTGTGTTCAGACTCTTGGAGTATTATGGATGGAAACAATTATAGATTTGCAAGGTTGTTTGTTGGGTTCTTATGATCTATGGTTACTCTTATGTGGATCTGTTTGGAAAATCAGGTCTAGCATTGATCCGAGTGCTTGAGTCTTGGAAATCTACATGTTATTCCTAGTTATCTTTTTTCTACATGTTACTGATGTGGGGTTGAATCTATTTTTAGTTATTTGAGATTGGAGCACTAGCCATGTTTTTCTCCTTTGAGATGTTACATGAGTGTAGATCTTGTAAATTGTCTAATAAGGATTATGTTTGGTTAGCCTCTTCTTGGTCACCTAATTGCATTGGGATGTTTATTGTAGTGAGATAAAAGGATGGTTTAGAGTACCTAATATAGTTGTTCATTATAATCTATTGCAGTAAGTTATGGTGCATGAGAAGCTCTATTCACTTTTAGTGGAGTTTTGGTAATGATGTTGGTCATGATACCATGCATAGCTTAGTATCACTTTCACTGGGAGTTTTGTGCAGTTACATAGTGTGTTCTATCTTCTTTGTTTATAGGATTTTGGTTCTAAGTTGTCGTTGTTACAGTGTGTAGTGAGCAATGGATAATCTTTGGTTAGAAGATGGATGATCTTTTGCAATGGTTTTTGGTGTCATAAGGAGCTCTTGGATTTTTCCCTTAGGTTGCAATGATGGTTTATTGACATCTTTGGTTCTATTGACAAAGGATGCTTGATCTTCATGTTATTTGAAGAGGGGCTAACATCTTGATTCATGGAGGACCCATAGAGTCTTTGGTAAAGGTTTTATTTTTATTTTTTGGAGAGGATGCAGTTCTCTTTGGTTTTGAGTATTACTCATTTTCTTAGAGCTTCATGATTTTGCAGGTTGCATTTGAAGTTGGCATGGATTGATTGGTGGGTTCTCATGGATACTAGAGAGACTTAGGCTAGGATGGATATTTCTTATGTTAAGAGATATGTGCTAGATGTTGGAGTATAGACAACACTAAGAGGGGGGTGAATCAGTGTTGTACATAAAAACAATTCAATTGACTTCTAATCAAAAGCTTGAAAAATAATTGATGAATGCAAGAAACCAAACACTGTACAATAAAGGACAATATATTCAAGTATGAAAAATAAATGTACCATGCATCAAATGAGACCATAACACAAAGATTTTAGGAGTGGAAAACCCTCATGGGGTAGAAAAACCACTCACTAAATGCCTCACTGGCTTATAAAAAAACACGCCTCACTGGCTACAAAAGAATGTTTCACTGACAAGCAGATTGCCTCACTGGCATAAACAACAAAGATTTTGAATGAATGGGTAAATACAGAGCGTTACTTTGTGTTAAGGGAAAATTGGAGTAAATATGAATAATCAATATATCAATATCAAAATACCCAAAACTCAACGAAATACAAAAATAGAGAGATCAATCAAACAAAAGAACTTCAAAAACCTTTGCAAACCTCAAAGCTTCATAGCTTCCATTGGTTGCCTATCTCAGTTGATCTTGCATGTATGAATAAGGCCCTCAGAGAGTGCACTTCCTTGCTATGATTCCAAGATTGTCAATAGAGAATGGCTATGATAATTCCTTTGCAATGAAGATGAGCTTCACAACAATGATAGTAGTATGTAGTAATGAGTGTGATCACAAGAAATGAAGGAGTTTGTGCCAAAGGCATGCTATAATTCCTGCAGAGTAACAATACTTAAAGCTTGGATCAATGAAATGGAAGAACAGGGTTCAATTTATAGACTTGGGAGAGAGAAGATCAATAGTATAGAAGAAATGAGAAGATCAATGGTATAGAAAACTTTAGGAACGTGCACGAATAAGAAGAAGACAAGTGTCACACAAAAGCTATTTTTTTTTAGTTAACTACTTTCTTTTCTAAAGATGAGACATGTTTTTTATAAATTAGAAAGTTTTTTTCTAATTTAAGAGATATTGATAAAAATAAGGTTGATTGAGTCAGTTAACTCAACTTGAGATTTGCTTTTGCATGATTTGAGAGAAATTAAATAATAAATTATATAATTTTGTGTGCATGAAGAAGAAGACTTATTTTTAGAAGATTTGGAAGATATTTGAAGAATTAAAAGATAAGAAAGAAAATTAAATAAATAAATTTATTTAATTGTTGTGCATGATTTGGAAGAAAAATATTTTATTATTGTTGTCACGTGAAATTGCACCTTGATTGAATGGGACTCCAAGCATTCCAATGACACAATGGGATTGATCTCTAAGTGTGGGACTTTGCTAAATGAGATCAAACCTCTGGAGAAGGCCGGCTTCCTTGTCTAGCTATCACCTAAACTACTAAATTGTTGGGGGGAAAAGGGGGAAGGAATTCTTGTAAAGTAAAACATGAAATAGAAAGCTTGAAAACACAAAAGGGTGATACACCAGACAGATTTAAAGAAACTTCACAAAGCTGAAAAATGCACAACACATCCAGATACAGCAAGTGGGTATACACAGATTAGATGATTCTAACAGAGGCAAGAAGCAATATGTTTGAGAAGAATCAAAGACATTCACAGGCAACCATATGCATATTCACACAGAACTAGAAAAATCAGCAAAAGCCATGATAACTTGCATATATCTAATGAAAGGTAAGGTTACAGTATGTGAAATCTCTATTTGGAAATAGAAAGACCAGAAAATGCCCAAAAATTCCCAACCCTATTTACATCATAAGCCTTAGCTTATGTAGCATTTCAAAACTAACCTAGGTCGGTTGCAAAATCCGTTCAGGGAGCTGTAATCAGAAATATCCTTGAAAGGACATCTAGCTAACAGGAGTAATGGTGTCAAAAAATCTGGGACAGGGGCAAATGGAAGATATTTCTAAGTCTTTAATGTAAGTAGCTGCGTCATCGATCTGATCCTCAGAAGTGGTGGAGGATAACCTAGCATTGAATGTGAATAGCTACTTCTGACAGTTCTCGATAATCAGGTAGCAAAGAAAAGACTGGAGATGAAGCGATGGTGGGATATTTCAGGCCATCAATGCGAGCTGTGCCCTCCTGTGTAGCAATGAATGTAAAAAAGATATCTTCACCAACTCAAAAAGTCACCGCTGAAAAGGTCCACCCAACCGACATGCAGATCCGAGTCTAAAAACCTCCTAAAGAATTCCCACCAAAATGTCATCATCATGATATTTTCAAATTTCTGCAGGAACTGATTATCCCAAATGCACCCAGAGGAGATGCCTCCAGCACTTTATAAGCCAAGCCGTGAGCATATATAATGTCGGTGATTTTGCTCCTGACGGCATCATCATGAGCCTCATCATCATCCTCTTCCTCATCAAGTCCTGTCGGCAAGACTCCTTATAGTGGCGAGTCATCTGCATGTTAGCTCGATATAGAATGTCACCTTGATATGAAATATCCTCCTAATGTAAAATATCCTCCTACCGGAAGTAACATGATATAAAATATCACCTCGATGTTTGAAAATTAGGATGACGTTAGCAGCATGTCACTGAGGCAAGATCCTCCCGTGCGAAATATCCTCTTCATATCTAGGTGACATCATCAGCACATTAGAGTAGGGTGATATTTGGAAGCAAGAATGATATCTGTAAGGTATCTGATATTTGAAAATATCATCCTCATCCTAAAGAAACCTGATGATGATATTCAACCTCATTAGCATAAATCGCTACATCGGAGGAAGCTCCTCCTGCTTTGCCGACCTCATATGTCTCACTGATGATCCAGATGATCATGTCCACAAACATCCTGATGACATCACCATCATGTCAAACATCAAGATGATCTTCAAATGCTAACTGGTGTTAAGGAAAATATGACCCCTTTCGGGCCTTGACGGCATCATCATGATATTCGAGGTAGGATGATATTCAGAAATATCACCCCACAAAATATCAGGTTGCACTGTAGCCTTATCGTAAGATTGGGGTGATTTTTTGGAATATGACTGATATTTGGAAATATCACCCCCTGCAAAAAAAGCATGAAACTGTGAAATAAGCGGACATTGCCCTGACATAGTAATGACGTCAGCAGCATCAGGATGATCCAGATGATCATGAAGTAATAAAATATCATTAGGGTGATCTTAACAAAGATCACTCGATATTCAAATGTGATGACCCCTCAGAAGATCGAGCCATACTTAGAAACTTTGGAGCACCAACATCGGGATGATCTTAACTAAGATCACTCGATGTTAAAATATCACCCCGGCGTGAAAGATCAGGTTGGTAGAAATATGATGACCTTCGCAAGAAAGATGATCCTCCCACGGAATAGATCTGGATGACATCAGCGGCATATGACTTGGTTTATCACTGCAGTTACCATGATGTCATCATCATGCTATCAGATGGGGGGATAATTGGAAGATAGGGTGATGATGGTGATGTCATCGACACATCAGGATGATATTCAGAAGATCACCCGATGTTCAAAATATCACCCGATCTTAGAAATATCACCCAATCTTAGAAATATGACCCAATATTAGAACATCAGGGCTTGACCAGATGATGACCCTGTTGGTTTTTCTTCTGAATCAGCATTAGGGTTTGCCACTTCTAATGCACAGGCAGATTCAGCCAACTGAATACAGGAGGTTGCGTGAGCTCCTCCCCTTCACTTCTAGTTCTGCCGCACCAAGGGGGGTGTCCCTATTTGATAAAAGTATAACCTTGACTAGCTCAATGACAGAAGGATTTAACTTGACAGCAATAGGCAGAATACTCTCATGTATGGACCAAGATTTGTGTAACAAATCACAAGGTTGGCAACATTCTTGGACATGATGTCTGGTTGGGTATGAGAGCATGCAGGGATCCTAATCCTACTCCTACAACTAATAGGTGGAAGGATGAAATGGTTTGATTTGATTTTTGGATGCAAAGCTGGACATGGTATATAACCTCAACACAGAGCTAGATTGGTGCCTATCCAGGGCTTGGAGTCGGTAGACATACACCTGTGAATGATCAGCATGAACAACTAAAACTAGATTTCAGGGGGATATACATGATATCTGCCTTACAGATATCTCCCAATACAGAGTGTTAAGCTGTCTATACTTATGGCATCCCTATTGCAGTATACCCTTCCCAATATTCAATCTGAAAACAGTTTAATCTACCCCTTGAGCAGAAGTTAAAAGATTAAACATTCAACGTAGGAATTCTATGTTCTAGAATCTCAGACATTCCTTGAATGCTTGGACTCAGAAGAAAGATACATGCAAAACTGGAGACAGAATCAGCATAACACATGCAAACATAGCATTATTCATATAAAATTGACCATGAAATCAGTGGATTCATGCACAAACGTACAACAGGAGATACATAAACTCGCAAGTTTTGCAACACAGAGCAACCAAAACCAGTTGTATCTTATTACAGAGCCAAAATGTCTAGTTTTCAACAACATCAAAAATGGTAACACAGTCTGCCTATATTGGCCAGAAAGTGTACCCGCAGTAATTAATTACATGGTCAAAAATAAAAAATCTGCCAGATACAGACTCCACAAAGGAATGGCGCTCAGAAGTTATTGCAACAACAGACAAGAGAAGCCTCGAGCCCTACGCTGCCATCTGGGAGTCTTCACTCAAAAATCAGGTGACATGATCATGTGTACCATTGCCCATACCTCTGCATCGTCGCCATTAGAGGCCTCAACCACCCACGGCCTACCTGGAAACCATCGCTGCGTTCAAACAGAATTTCTTGCCAAAATGCACTTTACTGAAGTTTCAAATGTGCAGGAAGAATAGTCCCACATTGGTGCCGCAGAGACTCCTTCAATACCTTAAAAACATGGTCACGAGCATAATAGGTGTCGAGTGCCTTTTGCCATGCTCGATGCATAAGCCTTCTCCAGAAGCCCATCGCCAAAACCTAAGCCATCGGCACACCCCAGAATTCTCCTTCCGATCTCAACGGTCTTGCCGACCGCTACCTTCGCTTCCCCATCGGCCAGAGATGCATCATCGGGCCAACCATCCAAACCTTCGCTGATCTCAAAGGTCATGCCGACGACATCTTCGCCAGCCACACACTGCTCCTCCATCAACCAAACTCCTTACATCAGCGGGCCACAAATTTGCTTTGCCGACAGCCAAACACACGCCGATGGACATCCATCGGCCAGACCAAAACAATCGGAGCACTGAAGAAATCTTTCGCCGATGAGGCCGATCACTCCGATAAGACCAAAAACGTAAAGCGCTAAATTGTTGAACCGTTGAACCATGAACTAGTTCAACCCGATGGTTCAACTGAGAAGTTCAATGCCGAACGGAGCACTTCAAAAAGAACATTCGCCGAACACAAACACAAAGCCTCGAACCGTTGAACCCTGAACCAAAAGTGTTCAACACTAGGGTTCAACGCAATGGTTCAAACATCAAAAATAATACTCCATAGGCAAAAAAGCTTCGAACCATTGAACCTTGAACCAAAACAAAAAGGTTCAAGCGGGACGTTCAACAATGCAATATTTGTGCAAGGCAAATGCATAATGTGACCCATTCGAAGAAAAATGAACCTCAAACTGCTGAACCATTGAACTTAGAGAAAAAGGGTTCAAGTTCAAACCAAAATGTCAAAGACACAAAAATGAACGCATGCCGATGGAGAAAAGACGAAGACACCTCCTCAAGAAATGAGATGCAGATGCTGAAAAACACTAAAGGGGTGCCAAAACTTAGAACCTTTTGGATATTTCGGGATGGTGCCTGCATGAAAATTGCTAAATTAACTGACAGTGAATTTAGGCACCAATAGTGGCTCTGATTGGGGACGTGTAGGTGCAAAACTGCAGCGAGAACCCCAGATCTCTGGGATGCAGACCAGTGCCTTATCCATTGGGCATAGAGTCATGAAGTTACCATGATCTGCATCACCAATCAAACTTGATGGCCTAAGGCCACCAAGAAAAGGAAAACCAATATTTCCCCTTTTCAAACACCTTGTTCTCATCTGCATACTCTGGGTCAAGCCTGAGAGTGCTACCATGATCTGACCATAAGCTACCTTGGTCATTTGCATGTTCAACCTTCTGATTCAGTTTGTCACTGTCACCCTTATGCAAACAACCCTCAGCATCAGGCAACAAATGGATGCAGAATGTATCAAGCAATGCATACTCAAATGGCATAGAACACAGGCTATCATCACTATGCATTGCAAAATGATCTCCTAGCTGGACTGAAAATTGAAAGCACTCAAAGTCCACCACACAACTAGGAAAAATAGGGCTCTCTTTATACGCTAGCCTCTCAAAAGAAAAGCTTTCAAATTCACAATTGTGGACATCATGCACACAACCAATAGCAGCACCAAACTAGAAAAGATCAGGTTCTGGCATCTGTATACGCCTAAAAATGACACAAATCATCCTAAATAAATATTCTAAATATTTATTCCATTCTTCTACCAATTAAATAAATATTCTAAATTTATTTAATCAATTCACTATCCCATAATTAAATAAATTCTATTTATTTAATTAAAATTCTTCTATTTGTCCTTCACAATTAAATAATCATAAATTATTTAATTAAGCCTAATTCCTCTATCCTAAAGTTCTAAATTCAAAATTCCACATCACCTTTACACCTCACCTTTTCCACCTCACCTTGTCCACCTCATCAAGTTGCACATGTAATTAAATATATTTAATATTTAATTGCCTTATTTTCCCTCACCCACATGGCCTATTTCTTCTCCAATCAGAGGTCAGTTAACCAATCAATCAAATTTGTTAACTAACCTGTCAGTTGAGTCAAATCCTCAATCAATCCAGTCAGTTCCACAATCCACTCTTCTAACTGATCAGTCAATTCTGTTAACAGACCAGTCAATGGAGTTAACTCTCCAATCAGTTTTGTCACATCCCCCCTTTCATGATGGAGCTGGGACACTTGTCACATTTCTACTGGTTGCACATTCCTCAACCATCCTCAGCCATTGATCTTCATATCTCCTCTCAACCGTTGATTCCCATTCTTCCAAATCTATAAATGAAGCTTCATTCTTCCATTCTATTCATCCAAGCTTTTGACATCGTTACTCTGCAGAAATACCACCAACGCGCCTTTGGCACCCACTTGTCATCTACAAGCTTGAGATCACCATTGTTGCATTAGAGCTCACCTTCATTGCATATCACACCATAGCCGTTCACCATCGACTTCCTCAAACAGCTTTAAAAGATTGCACTCTCTGAGGGCTCATCTCATCTACGAAAGGACGATTCGTGATAGGCGAACAACAGAAGTTTTGAAACGGAAGAGGTTTGCTGTGTTTGTTCATTGCTTTGTTTACTTGAATCTTCTTTGTTTCACTATTCTGTTGATGTTTGGGTCATCTATTATTCATTTGATTGATCACCATTTTACCCTCACAGCATCTTTTTACAATCTAGCACATCTTTACAATCACTTACCTGATGTATGTTGTTTCCTCTTTCATCAGGATGAGAAACAGAATCCAAGTTAAAAACAATGTCTAGATCCTCACCATACTTAGACAGATCCTCATCATCACATGTGTCATAAATGGGTGACCCAGGTGCATCAGTTTCATCGTAGTATGCCATTGGTTCATGGGCAGCAGAGCACACATTTTCATCACCAATGGATTCACTCTGTGGAGGATTATCAGCCTGTGTGTCATAAGAAAAACAACCATCAAATGAAAAATAATCATGCTCTGCACTAGCACTTATTTCAATTTCTGACTGCTCTTCATGATTTCCATGTGTTTGAAAGGTAGGCAATGGGTCACACATGGGACTATTTTTCTGTTTGCTTATACCTTCTTTGTCTTGAGTACAATACTCACAATTGTCTCCACAGGTCCATTCCAAAAGTTGCTCATTACTGTCCACAACCTCGTTGTGGTTTTCATGGCCAGCTGCCTCATCATTGCAATGGGAGTCTTCATTAGTTCCTTCATTGGCATCCTCAACTGGTGAACAATCCAGTTGAGTTGTATTGTTAGCATTATGTTTAGATACAATAGTCTCAACCTCTATGCTTTCATTTTCATTTTTATCTGTACATGATGCTTTAATTATTTGGTCATTTGCAGCTTCAACCCTATTTTTCACACTAAAGCCTGTGGACAGGGGTTTCAACAAGTGCCCATTTCTGATTTTTTCTATATTTTCTACGAACTTGTATGCCATCTGCATACTTGTCACTTTGAAATCCCTTAGTAATGCACTAGAGCCCTCCTCAAAAGCCTCAAAGAATATGCCTACACAGGTTGAAATATAAAGTCTGAAGACTTTTGGGATCTGTGAAAAGGCTACTGCAAACCTATGACTGAAATCAACACATGGCTCTTCATCTTGTTTTCTGATTCTCATCAATTCTACAACAAGATCAACCGGTTCTTTTGCAAATTCTTCCTTGAAACAGTCAGCAAGCTCATCCCAATAGGCAAAGGATCCTTTTGAAAAGCTCAAATACCAGTCTTTTGCTTTTGCATCAAAGGACCTAACAAAAAACCTCATCCACATATCCTCATCTCTGAATGAATGCTTTCCCATGAACTCATGAAAATTTTGGATATGTGCATTCCCATCACATACACTGTGACCACTAAATCTGGGCATCTGACAGTATATCCTAGCAGGCATAGTTTCTACTTTATAGTTAACCCATGACAAATCTAATTGGTCATACAAAGGATCAAAAGGGGTGGCAGGAGGTTTAGCTTTTTGACTGGCAGACACAATAGGGTTATTGTTTTTTAACTGGGCCTGCTTAGCCTCTAAGAATATCAACATATTTCTTATCTCTTCTATTCTTTTATCCAACATTTCACCGCTGAGTATGGGATAATTCATACTTGGATTCATAAAAATCTTACTCTTAGACATCCTTTGTCTGCCTAAGACCTAATGTTTCTCCTGGCATCTAACTTATGCAGTAAAACAACAAAAATAAAGGGGAAGGAACAAGGTACCTTTTCTCATACAGATGCTGAAGTCTGAACAGCACATTTTTGTCACAACACACATCAACTTTTCATGTGCATTTAGATCTTTTGTAGAGTCGCCACCTCTCCAGAGAGGACACAATTTACAGTAGCTGAAAGCTCAACACATATTTTTCTGAGTTCATACCACCAGCAGAGCATCATCATTCACATGAAAGACTCCCCAGCAGAGTCGCCATTTTTGTTGGTGACTCGGATGGGCACATAGATATTTCACCAGGGAGGACAAAAATAACAATTTTCAAATCACCATCCCCAACAGAGTCGCCATTTTTGTTGGTTTTTCTTTTGAATTAGCATTAGGGTTTGCCACTTCTAATGCACAGGCAGATTCAGCCAATTGAATACAGGAGGTTGCATGAGCTCCTCCCCTTCACTTCTGGTTCTGCCGCACCAAGGGGGGTGTCCCTATTTGATAAAAGTATAACCTTGACTAGCTCAATGACAGAAGGATTTAACTTGACAGCAACAGTGAGAATACTCTCATGTATGGACCAAGATTTGTGTAACAAATCACAAGGTTGGCAACATTCTTGGACATGATGTCTGGTTGGGTATGAGAGCATGTAGGGATCCTAAACCTACTCCTACAACTAACAGGTGGAAGGATGAAATGGTTTGATTTGATTTTTGGATGCAAAGCTGGACATGGTACATAACCTCAACACAGAGCTAGATTGGTGCCTATCCAGGGCTTGGAGTCGGTAGACATACACCTGTGAATGATCAGCATGAACAACTAAAACTGGATTTCAGGGGGATATATATGATATCTGCCTTACAGATATCTTCCAATACAGAGTGTTAAGCTGTCTATACTTATGGCATCCCTATTGTAGTATACCCTTCCCAATACTCAATCTGAAAACAGTTTAATCTACCCCTTGAGCAGAAGTTAAAAGATTAAACATTCAACACAGGAATTCTATGTTCTAGAATCTCAGACATTCCTTGAATGCCTGGACTTAGAAGAAAGATACATGCAAAACTGGAGACAGAATCAGCATAACACATGCAAACATAGTATTATTCATATAAAATTGACCATGAAATCAGTGGATTCATGCACAAACGTACAACAGGAGATACATAAACTCGCAAGTTTTGTTGGACAGAGCAACCAAAACCAGTTGTATCTTATTACAGAGCCAAAATGTCCAGTTTTCAACAACATCAAAAATGGTAACACAGTCTGCCTATATTGGCCAGAAAGTGTACCCGCAGCAATTAATTACATGGTCAAAAATCAAAAATCTGCCAGATACAGACTCCACAAAGGAATGGCGCTCAGAAGTTATTGCAGCAATAGACAAGAGAAGCCTCGAGCCCTGCGCCGCCATCTGGGAGTCTTCACTCAAAAATCGGGCGACATGATCATGTGTACCATTGCCCATACCTCTACACTGTCGCCATTAAAGGCCTCAACCACCCACGGCCTACCTAGAAACTGTCGCTGCGTTCAAATAGAAGTTCCCGCCAAAATGCACTTTACTGAAGTTTCAAATGTACAGGAAGAATAGTCCCACATTGGTGCCGCGGAGACTCTTTCAATACCTTAAAAACATGGTCACGAGCATAATAGGTGTCGAGCACCTTTTGCCGTGCTCGATGCATAAGCCTTCTCCAAAAGCCCATCGCCAAAACCCAAGCCATCGGCACACCCCAGAATTCTCCTTCCGATCTCAACGGTCTCGCTGACCGCTACCTTCGCTTCCCCATCGGCCAGAGATGCATCATTGGGCCAACCATCCAAACCTTCGTCGATCTCAAAGGTCACGCCGACGACATCTTCACCAGCCACACACTGCTCCTCCATCGGCCAAACTCCTTACATCGGCGGGCCACAAATTTGCTTCGCCGATAGCCAAACACACGCCGATGGACATCTATTGGCCAGACCAAAACAATTGGAGCACTGAAGAAATCTTTCGCCCTTTGAGGCTGATCACTCCAATAAGACCAAAAACGTAAAGCGCTGAATTGTTGAACCATTGAACCACGAACTGGTTCAACCCGATGGTTCAACCGAGAAGTTCAATGCCGAACGGAGCACTTCAAAAAGAACATTCACTGAACACAAACACAAAGCCTCGAACCGTTGAACCCCGAACCAAAAGGGTTCAACACTAGGGTTCAACGCGATGGTTCAAACATCAAAAATAATACTCCATAGGCAAAAAAGCTTCGAACCATTGAACCTTGAACCAAAACAAAAAGGTTCAAGCGAGAGGTTCAACGATGCAATATTTGCGCAAGGCAAATGCATAATGCGACCTGTTAGAAGAAAAATGAACCTCAAACCGCTGAACTATTGAACTTAGAGAAAAAGGGTTCAAGTTCAAACTAAAATGTCAAAGACACAAAAACGAACGCATGCCGATGGAGAAAAGATGAAGACCCCTCCTCAAGAAATGAGATGCAGATGCTGAAAAACACCGAAGGGGTGCCAAAACTTAGAACCTTTTGGATATTTCGGGATGGTGCCTGCATGAAAATTGCTAAATTAACTGACAGTGAATTCAGGCACCAACAGTGGCTCTGATTGGGGACGTGTAGGTGCAAGACTGCAGCGAGAACCCCAGATCTCTGGGATGCAGACCAGTGCCTTATCCATTGGGCATAGAGTCATGAAGTTACCATGATCTGCATCACCAATCAAACTTGATGGCCTAAGGCCACCAAGAAAAGGAAAACCAATATTTCTCCTTGTCAAACACCTTGTTCTCATCTGCATACACTGGGTCAAGCCTGAGAGTGCTACCATGATCTGACCATAAGCTACCTTGGTCATTTGCATGTTCAACCTTCTGATTCAGTTTGTCACTGTCACCCTTATGCAAACAACCCTCAGCATCAGGCAATAAATGGATGCAGAATGTATCAAGCAATGCATACTCAAATGGCATAGAACACAGGTTATCATCACTATGCATTGCAAAATGATCTCCTAGCTGGACTGAAAATTGAAAGCACTTGAAGTCCACCACACAACTAGGAAAAACAGGGCTCTCTTTATATGCTGGCCTCTCAAAAGAAAAGCTTTCAAATTCACAATTGTGCACATCATGCACACAACCAATAGCAGCACCAAACTGGAAAAGATCAGGCTCTGGCATCTTTTTACAATCTGGCACGTCTTTACAATCACTTACCTGATGTATGTTGTTTCCTCTTTCATTAGGATGAGAAACAGAATCCAAGTCAAAAACAATGTCTAGATCCTCACCATACTCAGACAGATCCTCATCATCACGTGTCATAAATGGGTGACCCAGGTTCATCAGTTTCATCGTAGTATGCCATTGGTTCATGGGCAACAGAGCACGCATTTTCATCACCAATGGATTCACTTTGTGGAGGAGTATCAGCTTGTGTGTCATAAGCAAAACAGCCATCAAATGAAAAACAATCATGCTCTACACTAGCACTTATTTCAATTTCTGACTGCTCTTCATGATCTCCATGTGTTTGAAAGGTAGGCAATGGGTCACACATGGGACTATTTTTCTGTTTGCTTATACCTTCTCTGTCTTGAGTACAATACTCACAATTGTCTCCACAGGTCCATTCCAAAAGTTGCTCATTACTGTCCACAACCTCGTTGTGGTTTTCATGGCCAGCTGCCTCATCATTGCAATGGGAGTCTTCATTAGTTCCTTCATTGGCATCCTCAATTGGTGAACAATCTAGTTGAGCTGTATTATTAGCATTATGTTTAGATACAACAGTCTCAACCTCTATGCTTTCATTTTCATTTTTATCTGTACATGATGCTTTAATTATTTGGTCATTTGCAGCTTCACAACTATTTTTCACACCAAAGCCTGTGGACAGGGGTTTCAACAAGTGCTCATTTCTGATTTTTTCTATATTTTCTACGAACTTGTATGCCATCTACATACTTGTCACCTTGAAATCCCTCAGTAATGTACTAGAGCCCTCCTCAAAAGCCTCAAAGAATATGCCTACACATGCTGAAATATCAGGTCTGAAGACTTCTGGGATCTGTGAAAAGGCTACTGCAAACCTATGACTGAAATTAACACATGGCTCTTCATCTTATTTTCTGATTCTCATCAATTCTGCAACAAGATTAGCCGGTTCTTTTGCAAATTCTTCCTTGAAACAGTCAGCAAGCTCATCCCAACAGGCAAAGGATCCTTTTGAAAAGCTCAAATACTAGTCTTTTGCTTTTGCATCAAAGGACCTAACAAAAAACCTCATCCACATATCCTCATCTCTGAATGAATGCTTTCCCATGAACTCATGAAAATTTTGGATATGTGCATTCCCATCACATACACTGTGACCACTAAATCTGGGCACCTGACAGTATATCCTAGCAGGCATAGTTTCTACTTTATAGTCAACCCATGACAAATCTAATTGGTCATACAAAGGATCAAAAGGGGTGGCAGGAGGTTTAGCTTTCTGACTGGCAGACACAACAGGGTTATTGTTTATTAACTAGGCCTGCTCAGCCTCTAAGAATATCAACCTATTTCTTATCTCTTCTATTCTTTTATCCAACATTTCACCATTGAGTATGGGATAATTCATACTTGGATTCATAAAAATCTTACTCTTAGACATCCTTTGTCTGCCTAAGACCTAAGGTTTCCCCTGGCATCTAACTTATGCAGTAAAATAGCAAATATAAAGGGGAAGGAACAAGGTACCTTTTCTCATACAGATGCTGAAGTCTGAACAACACATTTTTGTCACAACACACATCAACTTTTCATGTGCATTTAGATCTTTTGTAGAGTCGCCACCTCTCCAGAGAGGACAAAATTTACAGCAGCTGAAAGCTCAACACATATTTTTCTGAGTTCATACCACCAGCAGAGCATCATCATTCACATGAAAGACTCCCCAGCAGAGTCGCCATTTTTGTTGGTGACTCAGATGGGCACACAGATATTTCACCAGGGAGGACAAAAATAACAATTTTCAAATCACCATCCCCAGCAGAGTCACCATTTTTGTTGGTTTTTCTTCTGAATTAGCATTAGGGTTTGCCACTTCTAATGCACAGGCAGATTCAGCCAACTGAATACAGGAGGTTGCGTGAGCTCCTCCCCTTCACTTCTGGTTCTGCTGCACCAAGGGGGGTGTCCCTATTTGATAAAAGTATAACCTTGACTAGCTCAATGACAGAAGGATTTAACTTGACAGCAATAGGCAGAATACTCTCATGTATGGACCAAGATTTGTGTAACAAATCACAAGGTTGGCAAAATTCTTGGACATGATGTCTGGTTGGGTATGAGAGCATGCAGGGATCCTAATCCTACTCCTACAACTAACAGGTGGAAGGATGAAATGGTTTGATTTGATTTTTGGATGCAAAGCTGGACATGGTATATAACCTCAACACAGAGCTAGATTGGTGCCTATCCAGGGCTTGGAGTCGGTAGACATACACCTATGAATGATCAGCATGAACAACTAAAACTAGATTTTAGGGGGATATACATGATATCTTCCTTACAGATGTCTCCTAATACAGAGTGTTAAGCTGTCTATACTTATGACATCCCTATTGCAGTATACCCTTCCCAATATTTAATCTGAAAATAGTTTAATATACCCCTTGAGCAGAAGTTAAAAGATTAAACATTCAACACAGGAATTCTATGTTCTAGAATCTCAAACATTCCTTGAATGCCTGGACTCAGAAGAAAGATACATGCAAAATTGGAGACAGAATCAGCATAACACATGCAAACATAGCATTATTCATATAAAATTGACCATGAAATCAGTGGATTCATGCACAAACGTACAACAAGAGATACATAAACTCGCAAGTTTTGCTACACAGAGCAACCAAAACCAGTTGTATTTTATTACAGAGCCAAAATGTCCAGTTTTCAACAACGTCAAAAATGGTAACACAGTCTGCCTATATTGGCTAGAAAGTGTACCCACAGCAATTAATTACATGGTCAAAAATCAAAAATCTTTCAGATACAGACTCCACAAAGGAATGGCACTCGAAAGTTATTGCAGCAACAGACAAGAGAAGCCTCGAGCCCTGCGCCACCATTTGGGAGTCTTCACTCAAAAATCAGGTGACATGATCATGTGTACCATTGCCCATACCTCTGCACCGTCGCCATTAAAGGCCTCAACCACCCGTGGCCTACCTAGAAACTATCGCTGCGTTCAAATAGAAGTTCCCGCCAAAATGCACTTTACTGAAGTTTCAAATGTGCAGGAAGAATAGTCCCACATTGGTGCCGCGGAGACTCCTTCAATACCTTAAAAACATGGTCGCGAGCATAATAGGTGTCAAGCACCTTTTGCCGCGCTTGACGCATAAGCCTTCTCCAAAAGCCCATCGCCAAAACCCAAGCCATCGACACACCCCAGAATTCTCCTTCTGATCTCAATGGTCTCGCCGACCGCTACCTTCGCTTCCGCATCGGCCAGAGATGCATTATCGGGCGAACCATCCAAACCTTTGCCGATCTCAAAGGTCACACTGACGACATCTTCACCAGCCACACACTGCTCCTCCATCAGCCAAACTCCTTACATCGGTGGGCCACAAATTTGCTTCGTCGACAGCCAAACACACGCCGATGGACATCCATCGGCCAGACCAAAACAATCGGAGCACTCAAGAAATCTTTCGCCGATGAGGCTGATCACTCCAATAAGACCAAAAACGTAAAGCGCTGAACTGTTGAACCGTTGAACCACGAACTGGTTCAACCCGATGGTTCAACCGAGAAGTTCAATGCCGAACGGAGCACTTCAAAAAGAACATTCGCTGAACACAAACACAAAGCCTCGAACCGTTGAACCCCAAACCAAAAGGGTTCAACACTAGGGTTCAACGCGATGGTTCAAACATCAAAAATAATACTCCATAGGTAAAAAAGCTTTGAACCATTGAACCTTGAACCAAAACAAAAAGGTTCAAGCGAGAGGTTCAATGATGCAATATTTGTGCAAGGCAAATGCATAATGCGACCCGTTAGAAGAAAAATGAACCTCAAACCGCTGAACCATTGAACTTAGAGAAAAAGGGTTCAAGTTCAAACCAAAATGTCAAAGACACAAAAACGAACGCATGCCGATGGAGAAAAGACGAAGACCCCTCCTCAAGAAATGAGATGCAGATGCTGAAAAACACTGAAGGGGTGCCAAAACTTAGAACCTTTTGGATATTTCGGGATGGTGCCTGCATGAAAATTGCTAAATTAACTGACAGTGAATTCAGGCACCAACAGACCCCACATAACTTCCTCCTTTTAGCGAATTTTAGGGTGATGTTTTAAGCAAACTTGCCTATCTTTTCAAGCTCTTTCACATGGTAAGCCTCTTTAGGCAAGCTTTAGATTTTGAAATTGGGTTAAGACCTCAGGATTATAAATATGGCCTCATGGGGATATGAATACTGACTGATCCTGCTTGAATTATTTTAACTCTTGCTAGAGGAAAAAAATAGGTCAACAATTTGGCAACCTCTATGGGATGTTTGCCTGCTAAACATGAGATCAGTGGCCTTAAGCATCCATTGGGCATGGCGTCAAGTTTAAAATATGCTGGGAAACTAGGACCTGCCTCTCAAAACACAAAAAGGGGAGAAGGCCTGCTTTCTGCTAATGATAAAGCAGCTTGTGTAGAAGCACTTAGGGAAATGAAAGGATCTAAACTACTGTGCAATAACACTTATTGAAAACAAGAAGTCTAACCTACTAATTTACAGGGTGCTCATACCTCAAAACACCTTTTCAAGTGTATCCCATTGACTAGGATATGCAAATTGTCTCCATTCATATTTGACAACTGAAATGCATTGTGCTCCTTGCATTCAGTGATGAGAAAGGGGCCACTCCACATACTGTCAAATTTGGAATTCTTCCCTGGTCTACTCCTTAGCTCATCCCATTTGAGCACGATATCACCCACTCTAAAATGTCTGGGGGTGGCCTTCTTGTCAAAATTTCTTTTTGTTTGGAGCTGATGATGTTCCATGGCTGCCATAGTTTTATCTCTGCTTTCCTCCAGCTCCATAAGCTGAGCATGTCTTACAACCATGGGGCTTTCTACTTCAAGCATTTCTAGATGATGCATGATGTCTAGTGCTGGCAGTTCCATAGACATAGGCAACCTTGCCTCCTTTCCATACACTAGCAGATAAGGGGAGTTCCCAATAGACCTCTTAGGAGTTATCCTATCAGCCCACAGAGCAAACCTCAAATCAGTGTGCCAGGTCCTCTAATTATTCTCCATTGCCCTCTTAATAATCTTGATAAGATTTTTGTTTGTGGATTCAGCCAAACCATTACCCTGTGGATAATAATTTGATGAAGTATTCAAATAAATCCCATTCTTGACAGCCTAGTTAGTTATTCTTAGGCCAATAAAAGCTAGAGCATTATCAGAGATGATTGATTTAGGCACTCCAAATCTAGAGACCAACTCACAATAAAAATTCAAAATAGCACTCTCATTAGATTCTTTCAAAGCCACTGCTTCAGTCCATCTTGTGAAGTAGTCTATGGCTGTGAGTATCCACTTGTGGCCTGCACTTGATGGTGGGTTGATAGGTCCAATAAAATCAATGCCCCATCTCATAAAGGGCTGCTCTACTTAGATTGGGTGTAGAGGCAAAGCTGGTAGCCTCTCTTTTCCTACAAAAAGGGCACACTTAACACACTTTCTAGCCCATGCATGGGCATCCTTAAATAAGCTAGGCCAATAATAGCCATCTCTCATTACATTCCAAGCAGTAGTCCTTGGGGCAAAATGTCCCTCTGCTATTCCATCATGGAATTCATTTAGCACCCTGTCAGTCTGATCAGTATCAACACATCTAAGCAATACACCATTAAAGTCCTTTCTGAAAAGGATGCCTTCTATTAAAACATATGGAATGGATTGCAGCCTAAAGTATCTTCTTTTAGCTTTATCTAAGCCTGTAGGACATCTACCAGTTTGCAAAAATTGGGTCATATCATTAACCCAACCAATACCTACTGCTGCTGTATCATCTTGATGCTCCTGTTCTATGCTCAGGAGCACCTCTTCTTCTTCCTCTACCTCATCCTTAGAACTAGTGACAAGCTGCTCACTGAGTCCTCTGCCTCTGACCAGCTTGGTTATCTTGATCTCCACATCATATTCCATGACCTTGGTGATCCAACCAGCCCTTTTCTCATTAACATCTTTACTCAACAGGAACTCCTTCACACTAGGATGAGCCACCATCATGTGTATCTTGTTATTTGAAACAAGATGCCTAAATTTTTTTAGGCTCCTGATTACTGCCAGGACATGCTTTTCAATGAAGCTATACTTCTGCTCATACTCCTCCAACCCTTGGCTGAAGAAGGCGATTGGTTGTTCAAAACCCTCGCTTTGCTGCTGCACCAGAATCGCGGAGATGGTATCCAGGCTGCCATAAGCATACAAGATAAAGTCCTTAGAGAAATCAGGATTGATCAGGGTTGGTGTAGTTGCTAATGCCTCCTTTATGGACTAGAAGCTAAGTCTGGCCTCTGACATCCAATTGAAAGTTATGTTCTTTTTCAACATAGACGTCAAGGGTTTTAAGAGATTTGCAATATCAAGTATGAACCTTCTTAGAAAGTTAATTCTGCCAATGAAGCATTGCAGTCCCTTCTTATGACTGGGTAAGGGCAATTCCAAAATGGCCTTTATTCTCTCCTTATCAATGGTAATACCCTCCTTTGACACAACATGCCCCAACAACTTGCCCTCATGTACAGCAAAAATACATTTCTTTGGATTGAGGGATATCCCAAACTCTCTGCATCTTTCAAAGACTAGCCTTAGGTGGGATAAATGCTCAGATGCATTTTTAGAGAAAACTGTTATGTCATCCAGGTAAACCAGCACTAGCTTATACATTAGACCCTTAAAGGCCATGTCCATGGCTCTTTGAAAAGTAGAGCCAGCATTTGAGAGGCCAAAAGGCATCCTCTTGTAGGCCATAGTACCCCACTTAGTTGTGAAAGCAGTCTTGAATTGGTCTTCTTCCTTAACTAGCACCTGGTTATAACTAGAAAATCCATCAAGCAAAGAAAACCTTTCTGAGCCAGCCACCACCTGCAGAAGTTGCTCCATTGAAGGCAATGGGTAGTGGTCTTTTAGGGAGGCTCTGTTGAGGTCTTTGAAGTCAACACACAGCTTGATCTCCCCATTTTTCTTCCTCACAGGCACAAGGTTAGAAACCTAAGAAGTGTGCTTGATTGGAAAGATGATCTTCCCCTCAATCAACTTGGTTATTTCTTTGACCATCAGGGGTTCTAGCTTTGGATTCAGAGGTCTCTATTTCTGCCTCACAGGTTTTATACCTGGCTCTAACTCTATGGTGTGTTGGGCAATATGAGGATCAAATCCCTTTAAGTCTACATAATCCCAAGCAAACACCTCTTCAAATTCTTTACAAAGAGCAATGAAAGCTCTTTTGTCTTCAGCGGAGCAGATTTTACCAATTCTAAGGAGTCTACCCTTGAAAACTTCTAGCTCTTCATTATGCTCCTCCTTTACCTGCATACTGGTTTTTGTCTTCTTCTTTTGGTCATCAGTGCCAAAAATAGATTCCAAGGTGACCAATCCCTTAGGCAGCTTATTTGTTCTTAGCTGAATGATTTGATCATTGTCATACTGTTGTTTGAGTTTATCCTGATTCATCATGGAAAACTCATCTTCCTCTAATAAGAACCTTAGGATCTGTTCATCACTGTTAAAAACTTGCCAATGAATATTATTATCAGGGATACAAGGCCTATAAATTATTTTTACATGAGGCTGAACCTTCTCCCTTTGAATATCACTGGGGATGTCAAATTGAGCCCCAATTGAAGCTAATCTGTTAGCATGGTGGTTCTGACTCCTTGGAATGGAGATCAAATTGAAAGCATCAAACTCTTCAATCAAATTCCATACCCTGTGTTTGTAGCACTTCAGGGCATCACTTTTTGTAAGGTGCAGTCCCCTCGCCTGATTCACAATGAGCTCACTATCTCCAAACACCTATAGGCAACCAATCTTCCTCCTTCTTGCGCACTGCAGACTTTAGATCAACCCTTCATACTCAGCAGTGTTATTAGTACAAGAAAAGGCAAAATAAAAAGTAGCATAATAATTTTCACCTTGTCGTGACACAAGCATTGCACCACCACCAGATCCATTTCTGCCCCTAGAGCCATCAAAATACATTTTCCATACCTCATCATGTTGCTCTACCTGCTGCTCTGCTTTCTTTAGAAGACCTAGTATTGCTATTTCATGCTCATGCAATATGTACACTCCCAGGCCAGTTTCTCAGATATGTCCCTCAGGATCATCCACAACATTTTCAAAGGCCCACTCCCTCAAGAGTACCTCTGGTATGCTCTCAGCTTGTAGTTCCTGAGCAGCAACTAGTTCATGGTCATCAAAGATAATGCAATTTGTATTAACAACACTGGGTGTGTAAGGCTCTATGTGATAGTCTGAAAGTAACTCAGACTTCAAAGTTACATTGGTGCCATATCTAGTCCTAAAAAACATGTGGGACCAGTTAGAAGATAGATATCCTCCTATTTTGGCTGTAAATTCCCTTGATAAGCACATGGCAAAATGAGGAGGCAAATCTATTATGAACACCTCTTGTGAAATAGAAACATTGGGGCAGGCGTGTAGGGTGAGACCTAGGTCTCTTATGGTACCCACAGTATTAACAGATGTACCATCCAATTGGAGTACACCCTTCTCAAGTGGCTGGTACTTAAGCCCTAACTGATCTGCAATCTGCTTAGGCATGACAGAACTGCTTGCTCCACTATCCACCATGCAATTGTGCACTAGTTTGTCCCCAATTATCAGTGATACATAAAAAGGAAGAGGTTTGGCACCTTGGTTAGGCTGCTTGATATCATCTTGGGATGAATTAGCAAGAACAGTCCTATTTGGGTCAACAGTGGTATCATTGGATACCTTCAAATCAGACAAGGCAGACTGCAACATCTTCATTTGGCCAGGGATTGCTAAGGAATCCCACATAGACATGGTTACATTCATCTTTTTCATGTTTTCAATAATATTGAAAGGTGGAGAGGCACCTACCTTCTGACTTGACTTTGTAGTAGCAGTATCAGCTTGCAAATGAGGCATCTTCGTTGTTGTTGCTGGTGTACTTCTTTGCAAGATGCGAGGAATATGGGATGTGGAAGCATCAGTATGTCCTCTACCTTTGCTTGCTACTGGCTCAACCTCATAACCCCTCCTCTTAGCCCTTGTATTGGTAGCAACTAGATTACTATCACTGTTTACCCCACAGAATTCTCCTTCCTGCCAATTCATGAAAGCAGAATCATTCTGAGGTTGCTCTTGTTGTTGTGCAGCTCCATCATTTGGTGTGTATGGTTGTGTGGCTGCCGCATTTTGTGCCATCAGAGCCTGATTTAGTACTCCACTTGAACAGGCTACCTGATTGTGTGGTGTATGGCATGGGACACACCAATCATAATCAACTGCAATGTTATTTTGAATAGGGACAAGTTCCCTCGCTGTATTAACAGGTGCTGGATTGTAAGGCTGAAAAGGCCTTTGGTTCATATTTTGCCTGACACCTTGGTAGTTGCCCTGATAAGATGGCCTATTGGCCTGGTAAGGTTGACCCTGCCCCTGATATGCTTGGTTCTACCCCTGATGTTGTTGTTGATAAGGCTGCCTACCTTGAGACTGTTGCTTCTTAATGTTTACTAGATCATTCCCAAAAGTCTGCAGAAGATTTTCTATTTTCTGCTGGCTACTTTTTATCTCCTTTAGCTCTTGAGATGAACTAGGGGCAGCAGGTTTATAAGTGGAGGTACTTGGTAATGCTGCAACAACAGGGGTAGGGACAAAATATGGGGTGGGTAAAGGCATAGAAGCCTGGATCTCAGGGAAGATGGGCATAGGGGGCCTAGGTGCTATTTTTCCAGCCTGAATTAGACTGTTCTCTACTCTAATGGCTATTTCATAGGCATTAGGTAGGCTTACACCTCCTAGTGATTGTATCATCACTGAAATATCACTATTTAAAGCTTTCAAGAAATATAAGAATGCATACTCAGCGGGAGGTCTTACTGTGGCAGGGATTCTATTCCATGTCTTTTGAAATCTGAAGTTGAAGTCCATCATTGGTTCCTAAGGAGCTCTCTTTATGGTGGTCATCTGTTCCACCAATGACAGATTATCTAATTTATCCTAGAACTGCTTATTCATCTTGTCTCCTAGTTCATCCCAAGTTCCTATAGTCTGTACTGGTAGACTTCTGAACCATTGTAATGCCTTCCCTTTGAATGAGGCAGCTAGTAATTTGATGGCCACATTCTCTTGTGTGACATGATGTACTCCACATAGAGAAGCCACATCTCTTATGTGTTCAATAGGTGTAGTTTGGGTTTCCCCTGTGAAATAGGGCAGGCTCTTCAAGGCTGCCATAGGTATGGCATCATGTACTGCTAAGTTCAATAGGCTTCCCCCATCAAAAGCCACAAATGGCTGATTTCTTGCCATCTGAGCAGCCGGAGGTGGGTTTGCTTGAGTTACTACAAGGACTACGGAGGCAACTGGTCTAAAATTTGGTGGAGTTGACAATGTCCTCTTAGAATAGGGAGTTCTTACTATAGTTCTACTCTGCCTCCTAGGTGGAGAAAGTTGTAGATAATCAAATGAGCTTGAACTTGAACTCCTAGTTTGTATCCTTTTCATAAAAGTATATTAGCAGAACTGATTTGCCTGATCTTCCTCAGAATGAGTAGCCAGATATGCAATTTTTTACCTCTTATAGGTCAGAAAATCACCGGTTGCACATCAAAACCCGTAATAAGAGTTTGTATTGTCCCACCGGGCGTGCTAGAAACTGTTGTCACGTGAAATTATACCCTGCTTGAATGGGACTCCAAGCATTCCAATGACACAATGGGATTGACCTCTAAGTGTGGGACTTTGCTCAATGAGATCAAACCTCTGGAGAAGGCCAGCTTCCTTGTCTAGCTATCACCTAAACTACTGAATTGTTGGGGGGAAAAGGGGGAAGGAATTCTTGCAAAGTAAAACATGAAACAGAAAGCTTGAAAACACAAAAGGGTGATACACCAGACAGATTTAAAGAAACTTCACAGAGCTGAAAAATGCACAACACATCCAGATACAGCAAGTGGGTATACATAGATCACATGATTCTAACAGAGGCAAGAAGCAATATGTTTGAGAGGAATCAAAGACATTCATAGGCAACCATATGCATATTCACACAGAACTAGAAAAATTAGCAAAAGACATGATAACTTGCATATATCTAATGAAAGGCAAGGTTACAGTATGTGAAATCTCTGTTTGGAAACAAAAAGACTAGAAAATGCTCAAAAATTCCCAACCCTATTTACATCATAAGCCTCAGCTTATGTAGAATTTCAAAACTAACCTAGGTCGGTTGCAAAATCTGCTCAGGGAGCTGTAATCAGAAATATCCTTGAAAGGACATCCAGCTGACAAGAGTAATGGTGTCAAAAAATCTGGGACAGGGGCAGATGGAAGATATTTCTAAGTCTTTAATGCAAGTAGCTGCATCATCAATCTGATCCTCAGAAGTGGTGAAGGATAACCTAGCATTGAATGCGAGCAGCTACTTCTGACAGTTCTTGATAATTAGGAAGCGGAGAAAAGACTAGAGATGAAGCAGTGGCGGGATATTTTGGGCCATCAATGTGAGCTGTGCCCTCCTGTGCAGCAATGAATGTAAAAAAGATATCTTCACCAACTCAAAAAGTCACCACTGAAAAGGTCCACCCAACCGACATGCAGATCCGGGTCCAAAAACCTCCTGAAGAATTCCTGCCAAAATGTCATCATCATGATATTTTCAAATTTCTGCGGGAATTGATTATCCCACATGCACCCAGAGGAGATGCCTCCAGCACTTTATAAGCCAAGCCATGAGCATATATAATGTTGGTGATTTTGCTCCCGACGGCATCATCATGAGCCTCATCATCATCCTCTTTCTCATCAAGTCCTGTCGGCAAGACTCCTTATAGCGGCGAGTCATTTGCATGTTAGCCTGATATAGAATGTCACCCCGATATGAAATATCCTCCTGATGCAAAATATCCTCTTGCCGAAAGTAACATGATATAAAATATCACCCCGATGTTTGAAAATTAGGATGACATCAGTAGCATGTCACGGAGGCAAGATCCTGCTAGTGCGAAATATCCTCTTCATATCCAGGTGACGTCATCAGCACATTAGAGTAGGGTGATATTCGAAAGCAAGAATGATATCTGTAAGGTATCTAATATTTGGAAATATCATACTCATCCTGAAGAAACCTGATGATGATATTTAACCTCATCGGCATAAACCGCTACATCAGAGGAAGCTCCTCCTACTTTGCCGACCTCATATGTCTCACCGATGATCCAGATGATCATGTCCACAAACATCCTGATGACGTCACCATCATGTCAAACATCAGGATGATCTTCAAATGCTAACTGGTGTTAAGGAAAATAGGACCCCTTTCGGGCCTTGATGGCATCATCATGATATTCGGGGCAGGATGATATTCAAAAATATCACCCCGCAAAATATCAGGTTGCACTGTAGCCTTATCATAAGATTGGGGTGATCTTTGGAATATGATTGATATTTGGAAATATCACCCCCTGCAAAAAAAGCATGAAATTGTGAAATAAGCAGACATCGCCCTGACATAGTAATGACGTCAGTAGCATCAGGATGATCCAGATGATCATGAAGTAATAAAATATCATCAGGGTGATCTTAACAAAGATCACCTGATATTCAAATGTGATGACCCCTCGGAAGATCAGGCCATACTTAGAAACTTTGGAGCACCAACATCGGGATGATCTTAACTAAGATCACCCGATGTTAAAATATCACCCCCACATGAAAGATTAGGTTGGTAGAAAAATGATGACCTTCGTAAGAAAGATGATCCTCCCTCGGAATATATCTAGATGACGTCAGCGGCATATGACTTGCTTTATTGCTGCAGTTACCATGATGTCATCGTCATGCTATCGGATGGGGGGGATAATTGGAAGATAGGGTGATGATGGTGATGTCATCGTCACATCAGGATGATATTCAGAAGATCACCCAATGTTCAAAATATCACCCGATCTTAGAAATATCACCTGATCTTAGAAATATGACCTGATATTAGAACATCAGGGCTTGACCAGATGATGACCCCACATAACTTCCTCCTTTTAGTGAATTTTAGGGTGATGTTTTAAGCAAACTTGCCTATCTTTTCAAGCTCTTTCACATGGTAAGCCTCTTCAGGCAAGCTTCAGATTTTGAAATTGGATTAAGACCTTAGGATCATAAATATGGCCTCATGGGGATATGAATATTGACTGATCCTGCTTGAATTATTTTAACTCTTGCTAGAGGAAAAAATAGGTCAACAATTATATTTTAATTTTAGAGATTGAGAGGATTTAAATAAATTTGATTTGATTTATTCAGATTTGGAGGAATGATTTTGACTTTAATTAAATAATTAAGAATTATTTAATTGTTTGGAAGAATTTAATTAAATAAAGGATTTTATTTAATTTTGACTTTATAAGAGGTAATTAAATATTTTGATATTTAATTAACTTAGAGGAATGTGAATCGAATAAATAAATTTGATTTACTTATTAATTGATAGAGGAAATAGAATGAAATAAATATTAAGAATATTTATTTAGACTGAGTCATGTCATTTTTAGGCGTATACATTTTGCCCCTCCTTGATGCAATGCAGTTTAATGCGTTGCTTCAAAGAACAAATAGTCTGACAATGATACATGTCTTAGTTTTCCCCTGGTATAGGTTATGATGATAGAATGCCCCCTTGGGAGATTAGACGAGAAGAAGGTAGGAGGCATGAGATGGATAATCTCATGATGAAGAAGGGAAAACTTGGTTAGGTTGGAAGAAAATAGGATGTGTTTCTAAGAAACGGGAAGAAAGCAGGAAGAAACAGGTGCAAGAAGTAGTCATAGTCACCACATAGCCAGTTTAGGGTTTGCATGCTATATATAGGAGCTGGGTCCACAAGACAAGTCATTTGCACACTTGGCTTTCTTTGATTTGCCTTTGAGAGCTTAGGAGAGCACAGAGCATACAGTAGTCAGTAGTAGGATGGATATTCCACGTGAGGAGTACCGCTTTGAGCGAGTCTGATGATTCGACCGGCCAACAAAGGTAGGACCCCCGGTATGTATCTCAAAAAATTTCTCCTATGGTCAATTTTTAGTGCAATAAATGCTAGGCAAATTTAGGCTAGACAAATGCGCTAGATTGCAGTTTGGCGCGTATGACATGCAAAACTGTGCATCTGTGATTATGTGGCACATATAGGATATAGAATGGCACATGCATGAAACTTGTGCATGTATGAGTAAGGTTGGCACATGTATAATTTGGCGGCGCATTTACGGTATGAGTCGGCGCATGCAACTAGATGACACATTTACGTTATGGGACGACACATACATGAAATGTTGCGGCGCATGCGTCAGAAGTGGTGCATTTGATAAGAAATGGTGCATGTACCTTTTGTTATGACACATATGATATAGATGGTGAGTTTACTTAACAAAATTGACTCAATTGGCATCTAGTTTGACGCGTCAATCAAGAAGCTATCTCTGAGATTGCAGAATCTAGTCAAGAGATGTAGTGTGCTATTTTGATCAATTTGATATGTTAAGTTAGTTGATATGATTCTATAGATATGTTGAGCATGGTACTTGTAGCTTTAAGTTGATGCCTTGCTTTGCATGTTTTGTAGGAGGACATACAAGATACATTGATGTTGAGGGAGCAGTTTCCCATGCTAATGTTGTAGTGGCACATGCTGATAGAGATGGATCGAGAGGCGCTTAGTGTGATGGGGTTAGACTATGTGTACTTTATGCCTGAGGTTTGAGTGAACCGGGGCTTACTGACTGTAGCAGTGGAGAGGTTTCATAGTGAGGATGGGACCTTTCACTTCCTGACATGCGAGATGACGGTGACTCTAGAGGATATATACAGAATACTCCACTTGCCGATTCAGGGAGAGCTTGTGGAGTAAGATCCATAGCGGGATGTAGGACTTGTAGAGTGCAGGTAGGTATTTGATGACCCCAAGCTGGTGGGACAGGTTATCTCCTAGCAGGACATTCATGATTACTATGACTACTTCCCTGGGATAGTGGCAGGATTGATCGGAGGTGTTGTATGCCCCGATAGGAGATTGCATGGCTTCTTGATTGGATGGGGATGGATCGTGGAGAGGATAGTCATAGAGGGCACTCATTATGCTTGGGGTGTCTGCATTTTGGCACACCTATACCATGACATGCATCAGGTGCTATACCATAGGGGTGCGAGTCTATCAGCAGGTGTCTCACTATTGTAGTTTTGGCTATGGGAGCACATTCCCATCACTAGGCCGACTTGTGTTTTTTAAAGACAGAGAGAAGTGCCTTACATCTATGGCTATGCAGGAGTGATTTCCTAGCATAGACTAGGGAAGCTCGAGTATTAGAGGCATGTCCTATATGGAGTAGATGTGGTCATCTGGCGACCATATCTAGACTGCGAGCCTTGGGATGACAAGGTGGATTAGTTGCCATATTGTTATCAGACTCGGTGGCTGATAGGCTAGATGCAGTTCATTTTGGAGAGACAGGTTGTCAGCCAGGTTCAGAGGCATTTTGGGAGGAGACAAGGCATGCCACAGGGGTAGGATCTGTTTGCATGGACTCATGCTGAGAGATTCAGATGGGGGCCAGTGGCGTCGTATGAGGAGGTAGTGGCAGAGTTTAGGCAGATTCCCTATGTTACCTGGCCGATGAGGAGAGAGATCGTAGATGTAAGGATGACACTAGACTACGAGGAGTGGTTCGCTGCTCATCCATTTCTGAGATACTCTAGGCCTCGAGAGCTAGTTCCTTGTATAGATGAGGTAGATTCAGATGACAAGGGCTAGGTTGGTAGGAGGAGGAGGAGGAGAGGAGGGAGAGATGGAGGAGATGGGGGAGATAGCGGAGGAGATGGTGGAGGTGGTGGAGGAGACAGTGGAGGTGGTGGAGATGGAGGCAGACCTAGGTAAAGGAGGAGAGCTAGGGAGGGACCTTCCCACACTCAGCAGGTAGTGCAACTATAGGTTGCATAGCAGGCTGCACAGCAGGTACAGATGTTGCCACCTCAGTAGGTGGGGCAGTAGTAGGCACCTCAGCCACAGGGGTAGGGATAGGTACAGGCCTCTCAGGGTCTAGCATAGTTGGATGTTTAGGAGAGAGCTATTTCTATGCTGAGAGGACATGTTCGGAAGCTACGGGCACAACTTAGGATGGCCGAGGCTCAGTGGGAGACAGATGCAGAGGTTATCTCAGGGCTCACTAGAGAGCAAGATATGGCAGAGGCAAGGATATGAGTTGTTTGAGTAGAGAGGGACACAACAGTGGCAGCCCTTGGGATAGATGCCACGAGCACATTTTTGGTTGGACAGGTGCACCAGGCACAGTCACAGCTAGCACAGGCACAGGCACAACTAGCATAGGCACAAGTACAGTTGGTGTAGGTGCAAGGGTAGTTAGCGTAGGTGCAGGGGTAGTTAGCATAGGTGTAGGGTGAGCTTACCAGAGCACAGGCTCAGACACAATACTATCGAGGTTTATACCATGGTGCTGTGCTAGTTAGTCAGAGGGCTCCGAGCTATAGGAGCTAGTCTATGGCTTCCTAGAGAGAAGGTGGATCGAGGTCAAGAGCCTCCATGATGGGGCCACAGCAGTCTAGGGCTAGCGAAGGAGGGGACTCAGGAGACACTGCTGGGAGCAGCGGTTCATAGCAGCAAGGTTAGCAGACACTTGCATAGATTTTGGCTCTTACATACATTTTTTACGGCTCAGATAGCCAGATATGTATATGTACCACTTTTGTACTTTGAGACATGTATCATTGTCTTTGAGATGTATTCATTTTATATGACATTGACTCAGAGATGGACCTTTTGATTTTGTACATTTGGACATGTTTATGATACTTATTTGATGATGTAGCTATTTTGATGCTTTCTATACTTATGAGTTATGGATGCATTTCTATTGTATGATGGTACTTATGTGATGCATATTTTGACTATGTCTATATGATGTTTATCTAATGAAGACTTTTATATGATGCTATATGATGTTTATCTAATGCAGTCTTAGATGTTTTTGATGCTATGTGACCTAATGCAGACTTTTGATGTGTTTACTTGATATGTCTCTAATCTGCAAATGCAAATGGTATCTATATGATTATGCAGTTTATGTGATGCACTTATCTATGTTTTTGATTTTTTTTGTTGACACTATGTGATGATTGTGTATGGATGACCTGATGCACTTTATTATGTATGCAACTGATTTAATCATGTAAATGAATATCTCATGTGATATGAAATGCAACTGTATGCTATCTTTTTGTGATGTCCAAATGTACTCTATCAACATAGAGATGACATAATGATAGATAGAAGATTGATTTGAAAGAATGACTCGCTAGAAAGACTCACAAGCTTCATTTTGTATTATTACTCTGCATTGTTGGATCTTTTATTGCATGGAATATGGATGTATGGATGTATAATGGATGTATGATGTATGTTTTGCTTTTGACATCTTGATTTTGCAAGTATTCTGAAGTGCTTATTTCATCATTGGGCAATTTTTTTGGTACTTTTTCCAAATGTTGTAAGTTAATACAAGCATCTAGGTATAATTGAACCGAGATGACCTGAGTATTGCTTACATGGATTTTGATTTAGCAAGTTAATACAAGCATTGAGGTATAATTGAATCGAGATGACCTAAGTATTTATTGCATATCAACAGACAAGGATTGCCCCCTTTCATGTTAGACCTTTGATGTCCTCAATGATCTTTTGCTGATCATGTCGTTAGACAAGGAATCACATTACTAAAGTTTAATCCACAAACAAAAAACAAAGAAAATAATCATGCCCCCATCATAGCATCTCTAGCTTTTGGCATCCTCGAGTAGCATAGAAAGACATGATAACAAAAAATCAAGACTCTGTAAGTTAACCTGATCACAAGCGCAAAACATTTTTGTATTTAGATGTGTTTGTTTCTTGCCATGATTTAGGTAAAATCCTTTAGAGTGCTTTTAGGTACTTGCTTACTTTTCTTTGGATAGGTTGACGTCTTGCATCAAAATTTCTGCTTGAAAGCGGGTTTTGCTTGTGCTTGCTTGCCTTGTGAAGGTTCCACAATCCTTATTGGTGATATGAACCCTAAGGGATTGACCTAGTGCCTCAGGGGCTCATTGCTAAATGGCCTTGCCTACGTAATGATGCAGAGGCAACGTAGTTTGGGGTGAACCCTAATAGACCTAAGACCTAGGTGATAGAAAGTGGCATGGACTCAGATAGATAGAAGGACTAGACATGGGACAGATGGGACAGTGGAGCCTCGGGGGTGCATTGAAAATGGCCTTGCCTATGTGACAACAAAAAGGCAATGTAGTTCACAGACTTGGACCATGTGGATACTGACAACAGATGCTATGCTAGGCTGACACTATGGATAGGATATGGGATAAAACCTTGGTTGACAAGGCAACAAAGAGATAGAGTTTCAAGCCATGATAGGTTATCCTTAGGATTTTATTATGGAACAGATATGGATCGAATGGGACATGAGTGAAGAAATAATGGACACAAGGTGATTGGTTTCCCAAAGATGTAGGAAGTGGTTTATCACAAGTAACACTTGTTTACCAAGTTTTCACCACTTGCTTTTATTTGCACGAAAGCTAGAAAGTATGCATGATGCTTGTTTGCCAGGTTTTCATCATGATACCTATCCAAGGCGCCTATTTGCCAAGTTTTCACCAAAGGACAATTTTTTGTACTTTTCTGATTTTTTTTATTTTTTTTGTATTTTTCTGGTTTTTTAATTTTTATGTATGTTATGCCCCCTTACATTGGGGTTCCCCTAGGTATAGAACCGATGAAGATGCATGCTGTTGATTGGGTCATCGAACAGCTCACCCTCTGATGTTGCTAACTGATATGCCCTTAATCCATAAGCAGCTACGATCACATAAGGTCCAAGCCAGTTGGGTTTGAACTTGCCTTTCTTTTCTCGATCTTGTTGATTGTGGGGGTTCTCTTTAAGTACCAAATCTCCAACCTTAAGGACTCTTGGGCAGACTCTATGGTTGTAGCTTCATGACATCATTTGTTGATATGCTTTGAGATGATCAAAGGCTTTCTATCTCCTTTCCTCTAGAAACTCTATACTCTTCATCTGTTATGAGACCTTTTAACAACACCCTGAGAGATGGTAACTCGACTTCAATGGGGACGATAGCTTCTGAGCCATAGATAAAGGTGTAAGGGGTAGCACCTGTGGGAGTGCATATATTGGTTCTATAGGTCCATAGAGAGGGATTGAGTTGGATGTGCCAATCATGGCTAGCATCATTGACTGTCTTCTTGGGGAGTTTCAAGATGGTCTTGTTGGATGCTTCTACTTGGCCATTGCCTTGGGGGTAATAGGGTGTGGAGAAACGGTGTTGGATTTTGAATCGATCACAGAGTTTTTGGACATCCTGGTTTTTGAAGGGTCTTCTGTTATCTATGATAATGGATGAGGGAATTCTGTATCTGTATATGAGGTAATTGAGGATGAATGAGGAGATTTGTTTACCTATGATGGTGGTGAGGGGGATAGCTTCAATCCACTTGGTAAAGTACTTAGTGGTGGTTATTATGAATTTGTGGCCGTTGGATGAGGGTGGATGGATCTTTCCCACAAGGTCGAGTCCCCATTGACAAAAGGGCCAAGGTGGCATTAAAGGTCTCAACTCTTGAGCAGGTGCATGTATCAGGTTCCTGTGTATCTGGCACTGCTTGCACTTCTTCACAAATTGATATGAATCTGTTTCCACGTTTGGCCAATGATAACCCAAATGCATGAGTTTCTTAGCTAAGGAAGGACCACTAGAGTGTGTTCTGCAGATCCCTTCATGTATGTCTTGTAAGGCAGTTTTGGATTCTTCTTGTTCTAAACAACGGAGTAAAGTACCATCTAGACCACGTCGGTATAGGGTGTCAGCAATAATGGCATAACGAGAGGTTTGGCATATAAAGGTTCACCGTTGGTTTGAAGATAAGTTAGGTGGGAGGGTGTTGTCCTTGAGTTAAGTGTAAACCTTACCATACCAAGGTGAATTAGATCCAACTAATAGGCATATGGAATGGGTTTCAAGAAGATCATAAGCTGGTTGCTGAATTGATTCCACTAAGAACTCGTACCGTGACTTATTTTCTGGGATTTCAAGAAGAGAGGCAATAATTGCCATGGCATCTACTGATTTGTTTTCAATGTGAGGTATCTGCTCAAAAGAGATGATCACAAAGTATTCCTTAAAGTCCTCAACCATCCGCTTGTATGGGACAAGATTCTCATCTTTCGTTTGGTAGTCATCATTGACCTGATTGATTACTAGTTGAGAATCACAATAGACATGTAGCTCTTTGATTTTCCACTCTATTGCCATTTTGAGGCCAATGACCAAGGCTTCATATTCTGCTATGTTGTTGGTGCATGGGAATAACAGACGGTAAGACTTTAGTATGGTGTCACCATGAGGAGTTACAAACAAGATTCCTGCCCCCGATCCATGTTTTGTGTAGGACCCATCAAAGTAAACTTTCCAGGAATGTGTTGATATAATGAATAAGGATTGATCTAGAAATTCAAATTGCATTGATGTGGTGTCCTGTAGTGGTGCATCTACTAATTGAACAGCAATTACCTGTCTCTTGATAGCCTTTCTATCTACATACTCAATGTTGTATTCACTTAGGAGCATTACCCATTTGGCTAGGCAACCTGTTAGAGCTACTTTGCTTAGTAGGTACTTTAGTGGATCTTTTTTTCCAATAAGTTTGACTAGATGTGCTAGCATATAATGTTAAAGTTTTTGGGAAGCAAAAACTACCATAAGACATGATGTTTCTATCTGAGAGTATTGCAACTCATAGCCTACCAATGTGCGACTGATGTAGTAGACGACTCTTTCTTTACCTTCATAATCTTGTTGTGCTAAAAGGGCCCCAAGAGCTGTTGGTGTAGTAGATATGTATACTAACAATGGCTTCCCTTGGATAGGAGGCATGAGAATAGGGGGATTCATAAGATACTCTTTCAGTTTGTCTAATGTCTCTTCACATTTCTCATCCCATCTGAATGGAATGTTCTTATGTAGGAGATGACTGAAGGGTTGACACTTGTCTGGCAGTTGTGATATGAATCTACGGATTCCTTGTAGCTTGCCCTGTAGAGATCTTAGTTGAGTAAGAGTCTTGGGTGGTGGCATGTCCATAATGGCCTTAACTTTGGTGGGGTCCACCTTGATTCCATTTGTCGATACAATAAAACCTAAGAGCTTGCCTGAGGTGACTCCAAACACACATTTCTTTGGGTTCAACCTGACTTTGAATTGTTCTAGTCTCTAAAAGACTTTCTCTAACACATCCAGGTGTGATTCTCTTGTGAGTGACTTAGCAAGGATATTATCTACATAATCTTCCATGGTGACATGCATCATATCATGGAATATAGTGGTCATAGCATGTTGATATGTGGCTCCTATGTTCTTTAGCCCAAATGGCATGACATTCTAGCAGAAAGTGCCCCATGGACAAGTAAAAGTTGTCTTGTACTAGTCTTCTGGTGCTATCCTGATTTGATTATATCCCGAGAAGCCATCCATGGGAGATAACATGGTATGCCCTGCTGTTAAGTCAACTATGATATCTATATTTGGCAATGGAAAATCATCCTTGCAGAAAGCTTTGTTTAGATCTCTAAAATCATTACATAGTCTGACTCGGCCATCAAGTTTGGACACTGGTACTATGTTGGAGACCCATTCTGGATAGTCTATATCTCTGATGAACCCTACATCTAGTAGTTTCTTGATTTCTTCTTTTACAAGCAGTGCAATGTGTGGATGCATCTTTCTAAGCTTCTGTTTCACTGGTTTCACTCCTAGATCTAATGGAAGATGATGTAGAATCAAATTTGGATCTAACCTTGGCATATCTGTGTATGACCAAGCAAAATTGACTTGCTTTCTCTTGAATAATGGTACAAACTTAGTCTTTTCTGGTTGGGCAAGAGACTTAGCAAAGTGAATGATCTTAGGTTGTTTCTCTGTTCCAATGTTAACAGGTTCTGTAGGTTCCACCACAATCTGATACTTCTCCTGGTGCATGTCATCAGGGAGAGTGTCAAGCCTTCCATTGTCAAGTGCCACAGTTGGGTTTTCACCATCGGATGCATCCTTTCTTTTTACTATTTTGGGATCTGACACTACCACGAAGCGATTTTCACCATCAGATCTAGTTTTTATTTTGATATTTTTGTGACTAGAAGGCTTGGTACCCTCTCTGAAATAAGCCACGGTATTAAGTTTAATGGAGAAACTAGCTTTATGATCTCCTTTAGGTAGGTGGTCCCTAAGTTCCATGTAGTCAATATAGGCATCATCATTTTGGAACATATCTAGCTGCGGGGTTCCTTGTAGATCCCAGTCAATAAGCTCAGGATGCATAAGGGGGAGGGATTCAGAGGATAGATCTGATTCATTGATAATTTGAATGGATATGTTAGGAGGATTGGTAGGGAGAGTGTTTGAGATGGTACTTTCCTCCAAATTGTTTATTGTGATAGAACTTGAACCTTCCTTGAAAGTTGTATTCTCAAGGATAGGCAAATCACACTCTAATGGCCTATGCGGTAGCATTTTTCCCTCACAGTAGGGGCTATAAGTTTGAATGGTGTCAATCTCTTTGTCATCATAGGAATGCTCTGTCAACTCATCCCACTCATATTCATTGGAATCTATGTCACTATCCTCTTGAAGGGTATGGATCATTTCCACAAGACAAGCATTTGCTTTAGCTTTGCCCTTATCCTTATATCCTAGACTTTTTGTAGTTCTAGCCAATGAGGACGAAGAAGGTTGAATGGGTTCTATGATTCCTTCTTTTCTTAGGCTGATGGGGCCTTGTCCTTCATAACCCATTCTGTGTAGGATAGACTCACCTTGCCCATAGATTTATGTTGGGAGCTTAGGTGGTTCTTGTTGTGTGCTCTCTTCTTTAGTGTAAAGCCATTGTAAGGTATCTCTTTCCTCTATTTCATCTGATAGGGTCCCCCATTTTACAAACGGAGCAGTGGGAGGTGTAGGAGGAGCAGATGGCTTTGGAAAATGCTTGGGTCACCCAAAGGATCTAGGAGATAAAGACATTTTGGCTAGATTAAGGCTGTGGTCGATGGAGTATTCCCCTACTTCTATTTCTTTGATGGTAATTTTCTTCTCTTTGGGCTTAGATGAGGAAGCTTCAGAGGTAGAATCATGTTGTGGGGTAGGGGATGTAGATGCTCTATTGTTGGGTATGATACAATTGGGTTTTGAAAGGACATAGTTATAATGCTGAAAGGGGTCGGGATCACCTTGGACGGTGACTTGCTTGCCGTTATGAGGAAATTTTATGCATTGGTGATAAGTAGAAGGCACATCTTTCATGGCATGAATCCATGGTCTACCTACGAGAATATTATAGGCTAGCTCCCTATCTAGGACTTGGCACACAACGTCTTTTATTACCGGTCCCACTTGTATGGGTAATATCACTATTCCTTTGGTAGTTCTCTCCTCTTCATCATAGGCTTTGATAGTAATCTTCTTCCTTGGATCAACTAGATTTTTAGAGAACCCCAATGTAAGGACTAGCTTCAATGTGCAAATATTTAAACCAGCTCCCCCATCAATGAGAACTCTCTTGATGCATTGCTTATGGATGAAGGAGACAATGTGCAAGGGGCTATTATGGGGTTGAGACACTGAGAGGTCATCTTGTTCAGTAAATGATATGGTATTCGAGGAGGTCAGATTACCTACCATGGCTTAAAACTTCTCTTGGGCCAAGTTAGTGGGTACAATGGTTTCCACTAAGGCTTTATCAAGAATCTCCTTGTGGGAAGGAGATAGACGCAACATCTCTAAGATAGAAATGTGGGAAGGAGTCTTCCATAGTTGGTCTATGATGCTATACTGGTGGGAGTTGGACTGAGAAGGTGAAGACCTTGGAGGAATGGTATTTAACGTGACCTTACCACTGTGGGTAATGATACTGCAATTAGTTTTGTTGGGCTGTAATTTTTGGATGGGCGTAACCACATTGATTTGAGAGACATGTGATATGCAATTGATGGTATAATTGAATGACACACTTGTGTAATTGGCATTACTATTCCCATTATTTTGATTTTGCCTATTGCGATTATTGTTGTTGTTGTTGCCGTTGTTGTTGTTTTTGTATGACCTATCATGATTGAGAAGTAGATCTTTGTAAGCCACATGCATCTCATTTGAAGTATGTTGTTGAGCACCTCCTTGATTTTGATCAAGCACATCTTGAATAATATGTTTGAGATGGATAAAATTGTTGGTTGTATGTCCTCTTCCTCTATGATACTCACAATAGTTGGTGTCTTTCCAATAGTGAGGTTTTATTTGAGGTTCGTAATCATTTGTTGGTGGTAGAGAGATTTCATTGTTGGCCAATAGCTTCCTTAATGCGGATTCTTGGGAGTCACCCAACAGTGTGAACTTTCACCTTGGATTTGAGTTGAACCATGGTCTTGGCTCCCGAGAGAATGTTTTGTTGGGCATAACATTTCTTGCCTCTCCTTTGAGAGTGAATATTGGTTGTTGTTTGGGAGCCACCACCTTGGCATCAACTACTCCATTGTTGACGACATTTTTATTCTTGGTCCAAAACTTTGATTTGTCAATCGTGTAGTTGGAAGTAGGTGTGTCCTTGTATAACTTGATTTGCCCCTTGGTGATCATAGCTTTCTTGATGAACAATCCCATTTCAATGACCTTTGAAAATGAGGTAGGGCATTGAATTTGTATTTGATAGCTTAGATCAGAGTTAAGGTTGTGGACAAACATCTCCATTAGTTGTTTCTCGAGTACATCATATGAGCATTTGCTTGCTAGTTGTCTCCACCTTTGTAGGAAGGAGGCAAATGATTCACCACTCTTTTGCTTGTTATTGCATAGATCAAGCATGGAGACCTTGTGTTCAATATTGTATGAGAAGAGTGTGATGAATTTGTTGAGTAATTCATCAAAAGTTTTGATACCCGGTGGGAGTCTTGAGAACTACTCCATGGCTTGACTACCTAGAGATCTAGCGAATAGTCTCATTAGGAAAGTCTCATTGTGATCCACTTCCATGCATGTGGAGTTGAATTCCCTAATGTGATCTCTAGGGTCCCCTTTCCCTTTGTACTTGTCAAACTTAGGGACTTCGAATCGAAAGGGGAATGGTATCATGTTCAAACTTTTATCAAAGGGGTACGGTGCAATATCTTCCAAGGAGTATGTTTTAGTGTTTGTACTCGTCTTGAGATCCATCATTTGTTGTGTTAGACCCTCAATTTGTTTCCTCATTTCTTCCATAGGTGTGTTTGGGTCTATGACTTTCTTTCCTTTGTCTTCACCATTGTGGTGTTCATGATTATCCTCTACAGTCTCTTTTTATTTTGCTTAGATCAAAATCAGTGGGGAGTTTAATTCCAAGATTTGCAATATGATAAAAACACTTGTGAGGGTCCTCATGGAGCACTTTCTCTAGCAAGCGTTGGAATTTTCGATCTTGGAGGTGTCCTTGATATTCTTCGTGAGAGATTTCCTCATCACTATCATGAGGGGTGACAATGTGGTCAGATGATCTGGCCATTTCAAGTTGCCTTTGGTATTGAGATCTAGTAAGAACCATGCAAGGTGATGTGGGATGCGGTGGGATGAAATTAGAGATTTTGACAAGATGTCGATGGAGACTGCTGAGAATAGGATACTTGTGACAAGATTTGGACAAGGGACTTTCTCGATCAATGATTCCAAGTAAGACGGCTGAAACAAGATGGTAGCCACTAGTAAGGGTACTTGATACCTATCTTACTATGTAGGGACTACTCATGCACCAAGACCACTAGTGAAGTTATGTGACTTACTAGGGTTACTTGAATCCAAAATGAGCCGAGAAAGGAACCTATGCTAATCTGATATGGGATACTTTGACTTTGGACTAGGAGGACCCGATAGAAGGTGAATGAGATGACCAATTAAAGAGGGGGGTATGCTATGGAATGGATGAAAAAGTAACTGCAAGGTAAGATCTGATCTCAAAATTTGTAACTAGGCTGAAATGGGTACCCATAAATGATAATTTTTTTCTCTCAAAGACCGTGGAAGTGCTCACTGTCATGCATGCGTCGAAACAGATGTGCCACATAAACTAGTAAATATGTAGAAAGTCGATGTATAAGCGCAACATTGGTAAATCTCAAATGCACCATAATAGGTTATAGAAGCACTACAAGTTAGTACATATGCACCGCAAGTCGGTACAAATGCACAGCAAAAGAGGACGAATGCGCCGCTCTAGTTTTTCAGTGATTTTTGCAAGTTTTTGGCAATTTTCTGATGTTTTTGGTATCTTTGGCTGCAAGAAGGTCTTTTTGATCTTATTTTTTGAAATTATGGAAAGAAGACAACAAACACAAAGAATGTTTTTTATGGTTTTTTATTTTTTTTGTGATTTTTTTGACTCTTTTTGGACTAAAAGAAAGCAAGTACAAACCTAGGTATCAAAGGACAGTATAAAACTGAATTCTCACTATCTCTAGTGAAGCAGCTTTGGGAGGTGATAATCACCCTTCCCTACACTGAATTATAGGGGTTTTTGGCCACTAAGAACAAAGGATGAGTAATAAAGGCAACCGTTCAAGTGGTTATACATGCAGCAGCACTACTCTTCGTTATGGAGTCTCCCATCCTACAAGGGTTGCACCTTGGAGGGTTTTGGGGGAGGTTGGCTGTTAGTATAACACAACTGCACTCGTTATTTGAAGCTTTCACTCCAAACACAATTTATTTATAGTGGCTTGGTAGGGCTTGGCGTCTAGCTTGTTACCACTTAGGGTCATTCCTACTTGGATAAACGGTATCGAAGAGCAGGCCCCTCTAAAGGAAAAGCACATGCGAAAATGATATGTCTGGCATTTTGGTCACCCAAGATAGGGGAGAGCATAGGCCTAGTATCATTCCCAAAAACATGAAAGATAATTGTTCTTTTCCCCTAGTTAAAAATGAGAAAAACTAGATGAGCTATCTACTTGGACAAGCACATAAATTTGTTAACTTTGAAGTGATAACAAGATAGCAATGGTCCAGTTTTACCAAGATAGCAATGATGTGTTCAATTTTACCCAGATAGCAATGAGTTGTTAACTTTGAAGTGATAACAAGATAGCAATGGTCTAGTTTTACCAAGATAGCAATGATGTGTTCAATTTTAGCCCAGATAGCAATGAGTTGTTAATTTTGAAGTGATAACAAGATAGCAATGGTCCAATTTTACCAAGATAGCAATGATGTGTTCAATTTTAGCCCAGATAGCAATGAGTTGTTAACTTTGAACTGATAACAAGATAGCAATGGTCTAGTTTTACCAAGATAACAATGATTCAATTACCGACTTCCTAGTTAAGACTATGTGAGATTTGCATGAGCATCTATTTACTTTCCTGTTAGAAATTGAAGTGTGAGTTAACAAGTGCAACTATATGATTCTAAACCAATACCTAGCCTACAAAATAGATCAAGAGTGTTCCTACAAAAAGATGTCAGCGTTAGCAAAAACTTCAAGTAAACCCTAGAAATCACTGCCTAGATTAGATGCGCAGCTTCAGAGCTTGAATGTGCAGAAATAGAGCTCAGAAGCACCACAGTACATATGCACTAAGATAGAGGTCAAAAGTACAGGAAAATAGTGTATATGCACTAAACTGACAAATGCACCGTGTCAGAGGATAGATGCATCGGAATAGAGTCTATGTGTGTTGAAATGGTATATGCACCGAAACAGATAGCAGGTGCACTGGATCAGAGACTGTATGTGCTGAAGGAATGTATGTGCCATAACAAATAGCAAATGCATGTTAGGATGTGTCAGATGCATGATTTCTTCATGTGTATGGCTTTCTAAAACATAAAAACTTAGTTTTTGGGTTAAATTTGGGGCTAGGCCCCATGGTGGGCACCAAAAATGTTAAGGCAAAATTGGAGTAAATACTAATAATCAATATATCAATATCAAAATACCCAAAACTCAATGAAATACAAAAACAGAGAGATCAATCAAACAAAAGAACTTCAAAAACCTTTGCAAACCTCAAAGCTTCATAGCTTCTATTGGTTGCCTATCTCAATTGATCTTGCATGTACGAATAAGGCCCTCAGAGAGTGCACTTCCTTGCTATGATTCCAATATTGTCAATAGAGAATGGCTATGATAATTGCTTTGCAATGAAGATGAGCTTCACAACAATGATAGTAGTATGTAGTAACGAGTGTGATCACAAGCAGTGAAGAAATTGGTGCCAAAGGCGCGCTGTAATTCCTACAGAGTAACAATACTTAAAGCTTAGATGAATGAAATGGAAGAACAGGGTTCAATTTATAGACTTGGGAGAGAGAAGATCAACGGTATAGAAAACTTGAGGAACGTGCACGAATAAGAAGAAGACAAGTGTTACACAAAAGCTATTTTTTTTAGTTAACTACTTTCTTTTCTAAAGATAAGACATGTTTTTCATAAATTACAAAGCTTTTTTCTAATTTAAGAGATATTGATAAAAACAAGGTTGATTGAGTCAATTAACTCAACTTGAGATTTGCTTTTGCATGATTTGAGAGAAATTAAATAATAAATTATTTAATTTTGTGTGCATGAAGAAGAAGACTTATTTTTAGAAGATTTGGAAGATATTTGAAGAATTAGAAGATAAGAAAGCAAATTAAATAAATAAATTTATTTAATTGTTGTGCATGGTTTGGAAGAAAAATATTTTATTATATTTTATTTTTAGAGATTGAGAGGATTTAAATAAATTTGATTTGATTTATTCAAATTTGGAGGAATGATTTTGACTTTAATTAAATAATTAAGAATTATTTAATTGTTTGGAAGAATTTAATTAATTAAAGGATTTTATTTAATTTTGACTTTAGAAGAGGTAATTAAATATTTTGATATTTAATTAACTTAGAGGAATGTGAATCGAATAAATAAATTTGATTTATTTATTTATTTATTGATAGAGGATATAGAATGAAATAAATATTAAGAATATTTATTTAGATCGAGTCGTGTCATTTTTAGGCGTATACACTTTGTTTCTCTAAAGCACAACACTTCTTATGTCTTCCTTTGCATGAGAAGATTAAAAAATAAACCCCTAACCACATGTATAGCACTAAATTAAATGAACACCATATATCACCCTGATTGATCAATGTAAATATAAGGACTAATAATGAAGATTTCATTTTGATCTATGAAGATGATACAAACCTCTGCAACTACATTTCTATCTGATTTGTCATTACATTCTGTAATCAATGTGATACTTTGAATCTACAACACCCTGCTATCATCTTACTCTGTCACCATTATGGATTTCACAAATTTCTGCAAAGAAACACATTTATCAACTTTATTCAGTAACACCTTGCTATCCTCTCCCTCTGTCACCATTATGGATTTTACAAATTTCTACAAAGAAACTCATTTATCAACTTCATTTAGTAAGAGTCAATGTCTCTGTATTTTCAACAGTTTCTAAAACCCCTTCATACAAAAATCTATATTCCTTGACATCTCTATGACAAAGTCTATAAAACCTTTCAAATTCATTGTCTCTACATTAACTTCAAATCCATTCTCCCTCTGAAAGCCTTAGATTTCTTGTATATAAACATAGAACAATAAGAACAGTTAAATGAATCTATTACAAAACCATTTAAAACTAAAACTCAACTATTTGGCTGTCAAATTTCTTAGATGTTTGGTATTCAAACAAAATTTGAATTATATCCCTCAATGCGCTTTCTTGTACCCTTCAATCTTTAAACACAGGCCGTTATATTTAAGCTTTGGCGCTCAATGGAAGATGTGACATGATATCAGTTAGGAGAAGGTAGAGGCCAGTAGATGTCATGTTTTAATGAACCTTTAGATAGTGCCCATTAGTGATATGACCTGAGATCCTAGGTCACCTTCTAAATAGAATAAAAGCAACTCTTTTATGGTGACAGGTATATTAGGGTTTAGTGTAGGCTTTTAGGACTTCAACCTAGATTTTAGGTTTTTTATTTCCTTGAAAAATAAGACTATAAGTCTAAAACTTAAACACCTCTACACCAAGAATAAGTGTACAACATAATCATTGGGCACACAAAAGAAATGTTCTTCATCACCTTATCAAACATGAAGACAACCTAATACATCATCACCATGGAGGAACAACATGATACAATAATACTTTGACCATGCAATCTTATTTGACACTTGATGTAGACATCAACAATATACATTACCACTGCATGTATGACCATGAGTCTACAACTTTGCAACTAGCCTGTCAGTAATATGTGCACTTTCAACCTCACATGAATCTTAAGAAGACTTTTCATGCTATAGTAAACCAAACACATTATACACCATGTCATAGAGCATTCTTGACATGATTTTGAACACCTTTCCTTGTAGTATCAACACAAGCTTTGATCAGACACCAATTTTGTAACTCTCAATGAATGGTATCAATATCATTTCCCATCTGCAATGTTCAACTCTAATAAAGAGCATGATGCATGAAGGCAAACATCTTATCAAGTCCTAAGAGATGAACCTTATCAGCAACCTATGATCATTTGAGTTTTGAAGGAATAAGACAGCACTGTTGTTCAATATGTTGATCCATATTATGACAACTCTTCCTAAAAAACATGTCATGAAGAACCCTAACTGCCAACAAGAATTCTTGAATCTAACAAACAATCATGAATATGACATGATCCATGAAGACATCAAGTCTTATATGATCATGAAAGCATAAGATAAGACCATCCTATGAAAGACATATGATCAACAAGAAACATGATATTCTTATTCTGAGGTAAGTATAGAAGCAATGCACACAACTCTTGTAAACTCTAAACATCCTGAATGCTCATGACAAACATTGACAACTAACTCCTTTGTCATCTTCTACTTCTGATGATAACATGATAAAGCAAACTCCAACCAACTCTATCCTTTGTCAACTCATCAATCACAACAAATATGATTCCAATGGAGTGTATACTACTTCTAATCACATGAAATCCTCTTTGAGCCATGAACAATGGTCCAACATGAACAATGAATGACATCACATGTAACATGTTTCACCACATGATAAGACATTCTCTATCTGCATGACAAGACATTCACTCATAAGGGTCAACTCAGAAAATAAAACCCTTTTGCCTTTTGACATCAATGACAACCAATATGCCAAAGCAACACTGGAATGGTTACTTGCTATGAAATGTTTCCAACAGTAAACACCAAGGAGCCTACACCTAGAAATAGATGTGAGTTCATCATAGACCTGATGAGAAGGTTGTCTTTATTGAAAGCTTATATTGCTTGGTGTTGTATGCACATGCCAATCTTGTATCCCACTCTTGTTCTACTTAGCATGAATGATCTAAGAGGTGTTGCCTACCTGATTATTACATGCATTCTTTATATGTATCTTGTCTTCTCTTGTGCATCAGTCTTAAACATTGAGTTCTGAGGGCTTGTTGAGAAGTAGATGCATTATTTTATGTATTTCCATTGTTCTCCTTGTAATCTTAAATTTGGATTAGTTCTGAGGGTTTGGTAGGAGAGGTACAGGAGATGATTAGTGGCTTTGGGCATATTCCCTTATGTTGTGGGAATGTTTGGCTAGTTTGATCTACTTTCTGTGAGAGGTTTACATCTTTTGTTGTCATGTTTCATTTTAATTTGAATGGCTAGATATTGACATCCTTTCAATTTGGGAGTGTTGATGGAGATCTTACTTTACACAGTTTGGCACATGTTAGCATGGTACTGTAATGTCCCACCCTAGTTTTGGAACAATTTTTTTCTCAAACACCCAGTAAGATTACTGACTTCTAGTGAGATTACATTTCATCAAACACTTTTATGTTTGTTGTTTTGTGTTTCAAATGCATTTCAATGTATTTGTGTTTGGGATCATTCAATATATAGTTGGGAATTGAAAGTACACAAGAAACATCTCAAATTTGTACATAAACAACATAGACATTATAACAAACACTTTGCATGCAATAGAAATAACAATAAAACACAAATCTAACCTTGAATTCAGCAATAATATATTGATTTGTGATAGAATATCTTGTTGTTACAAAGTTCAGTCATCCACCATGGAAGTACAATGCCAAAAGAACACTCCACAAATAAAAATATGTAATTCCCAAGTGCACATAAGTTGTAGCATGATATCAGGTTGCTGTCATAAACATTTATAGTTGTAGCCCATGTGAATGGTCATGCGCCAAAATCCAGATGGTAAAAACCTAAAATTCACACTCCAAAATCTACCTATGAACTCACAACTTCATAACATTCATGAAACCAAATTGCTACAATATAATTGATTCAATAATAAATGGTTGTGTACAATAATATCTTAACAATACTTCAAATACTCAGACAGGAAAGTCATTGAATATTCAATTTTTGCAACATTCCATGTGTTGTAGCATGTTACATCTCTGATATAGTATATGAGAAGCAATATAACATGGAAGTGACAATAGCCAAAAGCTAAATAATACTCAGAGTTTATAGAAATAAATGGTAGTCAAATGACTTTACCATAAAACCTCCTTAAATATGCTCTAAATCACCTGAAAATCTATCACCAATATCTCTTATATATATAACAAATTATCATGGAAAGAAATCTGATATCAACAATGAATAATTTTCTCTACAACAACCTATAAATGCTTCCAATCAGCTCAATGTAATCCCTGAAATGAGATCACCAATAAATCCTCCAAGTTGGCCTATAAATAAATACCTCCTTTGAAACTCCAAACAATGCTAAACTTGCAATGAAGTGTAATGCGTAAACTTTGAATAAGTTTACCAGCAATCAACCTGAGAGGGTCTTTCACCACCAAGGTTGATCATCTCCAAGAGAGTTATCGTCCTCAAGAAGGCTGAGATGAACCAAGTTCAACCTCCAGAACCACAAGAGTTTCAATTAGAGAAATATAATAAACTACATAATCTAAATGATCCCTTCAAATGCCTTTTTATACTTTTTCTACCAAACTCTTGAGAAGCTTCTATTTTAAAATTCACTTTTTAATTAAAACTCCATTTTAGCTCTAAAAAAGACCTTTTAATTAAAATGATGATAATTTGACACACAAGGTCCCTATTTAATGCATCCATGATTTAAAACATTTCATCCCAGTTCCGATGAGCTATATCACTAAGGTGATTTCAAAATATTTTAAATAATATTTAGCAACCTTAGTAAAATACTTAAAATAAAGCCATTAATCCACCCATTTTGTGGAAACTATCAGAATGCATCAGAATTGAAAATTGATTGCACTGGAGTGATCCCGATGAAGAATAATGATAAATGGAGCCAATCAAGTGACTTACTATAAATAGATTCCCTTTCCAAGATTCTTAGAGATCACACTAGAAGCCAAAAATCAACCTAGAAAGTAGCATGAGTCCTCTAGACCACTTGAGCGAGTATTGGAATCCTTAAATAACCCCTCTGTTAACATTGACACACCCACAAGGTCAGTGCCAACTACACTACAAGAGAACCTGAAAATGGGGACCTTATAGGTATAAGGACATGGTTTGATTTGCAAGTTCTCTCTTTCATGGTATATTGTCTTCTTCTTGGAAGTCTTTATGTTTATGGAGTTGAGGTTTCGAATGGAGTCATGTGTTGTTGTTTGTACTTCATTTTTTTTGGCAACAATTTGGTAGCTCCTTGATCTCTTTCTTCATTGGTTTGGAGGACTTGGGAGAGTTATTTGGATTGGTAATGAGATGTATTTTTCATATCATTGTATACTTCTTTGACACTATGATAGAGGAGTTAGCCACATCCTCTATGTGAAGTATTATAGGAGGATTTGTTAATGTTGTGATCTTGTTTTCATATTTGACATTACCTATGCAGTGGGAGTTTCAGAAGGTATATGTGTTCTATATGAGAGTAGCACCTCTCTTAGACTGGTTACACTTTACTACCATTAGTTACTTCAGAGGTTTTTTATCACGTCTATGTGTGTTATTACCTTGGAGTCTTATTTTGCAAGATGGTGGATATATAGGGACTTGCTTGCATATCTGGCTTGTTATGTTGATAGTATGAAGTTCTACTTATGATAGGTTGTTTAACCTAGTTTGAGGTATGGATAGTTTGGATGAGCTAGCAATTTGTGGTTTCTATTTCAATTTGGTATGAATGTGGGCGTCACTCATAGTCATTTGTCATCATTTGAATTTAATGCTTGTGTTCATGTATAGATTGGTGCAGGTTTTAGTGAAAATTGATATGTTTCGCCTTGGCATGTTCCTTGTCCTATCATGGGTGACATGATGTGAGGAGTTCTTGCTTGGAATGGTGGTTATCATGGTTGCTTTTGTAGGTATCTTGTTGGAGCACAAAAACATGTTGAAAAATCAATGATACATGGTAAGGGATGTTTTTCCCTTGTTGATTTTTCCTATGGATATGTATTTACAATGTATGATGTCAAATGGGAGAATGTTGGGATTAAGGTGCCATCAACCTTGTAAATCCTATTGCATAGTTTCCACTATTTTTGAAAAGTTCCAAGGTTCTTGGAGAGTTCCAACATCCTTGAAGATAGGGTGTTAAGTTTGTAAATTTATTCATAAGGGATGAAGGTTTCACCATCAGTAGTAAATTATTTTTACTGGTACAATAATTAATTATTCATTGGTACAGTAAATAATTATTTACTGGCCTCAGTAATTAATTAGTTATAGGCAAGTTGTTATAGAGTTACTTTTACTACTCAAGGAATCTTGGTAAATAGTAAATGAGGTGAGGTGGAGAATCTTGGAGCCTATCTTAGGGAAATGTATTTTTGGGCTATTATGATGCTTATCATAAGTTTATAGGAGCATCTATGACAACTTACAATTGTCATAAGGTGTAAGAGATTCTATGACATCATATGACAACAATTATTATCTTGTAAGTTCCTATTCTTGGTTCTAGGAGCCTATATTGGGAAGATGCCTATGAAAGGTGTAAGGAAATCTATAAGAAGATGATTTTGGTGTATCCCAAGATATAAATGCTGGATTTTATCCATCTCCCACGAATTTCTTTGGTGGGTACTCATTTTTGTATAAATATGAGACTTGAGAGTGAAGTTTGGTTGAGTAACAGGAAGAGGAAAACTTGTTTGCAGGTAGTAGGTTGAGTGAGGGAGTTCTTCTATTCACAAGTGCTATTGGATTGAAGATAGAAGAGGAGATTGGAAGTGGATTTATTGTAATCTTGTTTTGAAGATAATACAACTTGGGCCTCTCTTCTTGGTGGAGTTTTTTCCTGCAAGGGTTTCTCCATGTAAATACCATGTTATGTGTTTGATCTTCTACTGCATTGTTACCTTATGTTGTGAGACTTATGTTGTTGATTTGTGCCTCTTTGTTGCTGCTATCTTATGGTGATATTATTGTTGTTTTAATTTCATCTAAGGTGGTTATATCAAGCATGCTAAAGTGGCTGATTTTAGCATCATAAATAAGTTGAATCTCTTCATGGTATCTCAAGGATATAGAAAACTTAATTTTCCAATTTGCATACAATTTTCAGATTTCTATTTTGTAGTAGTCAAAGCCTTATATCTCACCAATTGGTATCATATCTTGGTGATTTGATAATTAACAATTGGATTTGAGATTACTCATTTATTCCAACAGTTCCACATTAGATCCTATTCACAATTGTCTAGTTAAGTTCACTTAGGGCATATGTGATATTTATCTCTTTGTGTTTCATGTAATATGATTATAACACTTGTCATAATTTTATGTTGTCGTATGTCTCAACTTGGCCTATATAACCAAGGGCTTCTCATTTTAATATGCATAATGTATATTGATATACATATTGTATGCATATTTGCATCCTTTGATAGAATAGAATTATTCTTTCATATTCGGTCTCTCTTGTGTTTTCATTGAAGCTCCTAGATCTTGGGTGGCTACCTTCATAGCCAAATATTGCATGGTATAGACTCAATAGCATTCTATACCAACACTTACACATTATTTTTCCTAACATAACATGATACTAATTTCAAATGTGAAATCATACTTTGTCAACATAGTAGTACGCCACAGTATAATCTAAAAACAAGCAAAATTTAAAAATAATTGCGTCTGTCATCAACAATTCAAAAGTAAGATTAGAAAAATAGATCAATTATTATTAGAAGACAATATTCATACCAACAGTGGAAAATATTATCCTAATCAACAAGATCTTGTTTTAGTAGTATAAAGTGCATTCAAACTTTCATATATCGAAGAAGACAAATAAATAAATTCCTTGTCAAATCTTTGTCAAAAGCATCTGATATCAACAACAATTTCTATAATTTTAGTGGATTTTGATATCAATTCAAGCGATGGTATAATCTTCATGAAAAAGATTTGATTGCAAATGATTGTCATAAATCCCTTTCATCATCGAACATTTTGTTCTCTTGAGGGTTTTTTTTTTCAAAAAATTAAAGATTTTTCTTTTTTTAAAAGATAGCGTCAAAGGTTTTTGAGGCTTCCAAAGTTGTGGGTACCAACTAGGGTTTGATCAAAGAAAAAGGTTTCAAATTCAAAAATCAAATTGATGGAAAATTAGAGTTTCAATGGATCCACCATGATCAGAATAGAAGGAAAAGCTTCATCAGAATCATTCAGAACCACTTGTAAAGATTTGTTTTTTAGTTAGAGTTATATATAGCCAACGTTATTTTTAGCCATCACTATTTTCAAGGAATAGCACATTTTGGAAAATCCATTTTTAGCCAGAGCTATTTATAGCCTACATTAGTTTTAATTGTCTCTAATTTTTAGCTAGATGTTCTTTTTAAGGAGTCGTCTATTTTTGGATCTCTTGTCATGCAAGGGATGTGAGTTCTAGTTTTAGTTTGTAGTAAACTTTACTAGTAGATTAACTAAAGATTTCCAAAGCCCAATTTTAATTTTAGTGTATGAAATTTTGTAATATAACTTGCATTGCATGTAATTAAGTTATTCTTAGAGTAGAAATGTAGTTAGTTTTTTATTTATTTCTCATTAAGAGTTTTATAAACCTTATAAATAAGTGTTGTTTACACTTAGACTCCTAATGGTAATTTTCATGCCTACTTTATAAAACTATTGTTCATTAAGTTTTAGTGTTGTTAATCTAGAATTCATTATTCATTCAGTAAAATTTAGTAATGTCTATCTTGCTTATAAATTTAGCAAGTTTGCAAGATTTGTATTACAAGTTTACTCAAAGTTGCAGATTGTGGCTTTGAACTAATTCCTTGGTTCAATCTACCAAAGCATATGTGTCCTTGTGTTTAAACTCTCATTGAAAAACCATGAGATTGCTCCCTTGACTTGTGAGCTAAATCTTGTAACAAGTAACTTGCAATATTACTTGGGGTTGAGTAATTAGTAAAACTTGTCATGAGTTATACCAAATAATGTACCAAAATCACAAGGAAAATCACCAAAACTCATGACTTAGGGAAAAAACTTAGCCACTAGTAAAAACAAATTTGGTGAGGAATCTTTCACATTTTATGAGATTTTTTATAGTCAGCAATGTGTGCTAGGGTGTTGCATGAAATTTCCATGAGTGCATGCTCACTAGTAGAATGTGTGGACGAGTTACAACATGTGTATGGATGGGTTACAATGTGGGTTAGAAGTTCATTTAATCATGGGTAGTGCATTATTTAATCATCAATATATGTAGGTTTGTGGCTAGTCTCACAGGGTCTAAGGTTTGAGTAATATTATTTAAACATACTACATACTTGAAACCTGCTCTAGCATTACATTAATAATCAACAAAGAAACTTAACTCCTAACACCTATGTGATGGCATAAAAATATTTACATTGAAATCATTTATAAATAACCTAATATAATAAAAATATATATTAAGAAAATGAAAAATTATGCTACACAAAATTAATGCCACAAATACAAGCATAACAAAAAGTCATGTCAATTTTAATTCTAAAAATTTGTTATATACTAAAAACCAAAACCTCAAAAATTACAACTTAGATGTCATATGACTACAAAAGTTTTCTAAAAACAATACAATTTGTCAATTGGTTGTATTTTTGCTCTACTTTTTTATAATTGCATTGTTCTATAATATTGAAACTTGAAGCAATATGTATTGAACTCATTTTTTGGTCAATATTGTGTATTGAGTTCCAATTTTGATCTATATATAAAGGAAAGCAATAATGTGTTCCCTAATTTTAGTAATATCCATGTTTTTGAACAATATTTTAACAAATTTATGTATTTATTAATGTTTGAAAAATTTCTCAAGTTTTTTTCCAAGTCCCCAGGTTCTAAAATTTTTGTGTCTTCTGAATTATTGTCAAGTCTATAATGTCCCGTTCCTAAGCATTGACATTTTATCGAGAGTTGGCCTATCACTCGAGTTCTCGTAGGCTAACACTAGATGATTAAGGAGCTCCATAGTTCTTGGAGACATGTGGAGAATGCTTATGTGGCATTTCTTTTGTTGGAATTAAACTCAGATGGCAATGAGGTTTGCATTGACAATTTTAATCACTATTTTGGACACTTGGTTGGTGTTCCACTTTTTTGGGAGTTTGTGCCTATTTTTAGTAAGTCACTGTGTTGGTTTTGACTTCATCACATGGTAGTGGTTTCACTCTGAAAGGGTTGGCCCTTTCATTCGGTGACTATTTGGTATTCATCTTGGGGCTATTTTAATTAACACTAATATTATAAAGTTAAATTAAATATTTAACTTTAGTGTTATTACATGTTATAAAGTGACTTTAATGTGGGGTGCCTAGGGAGACATAAGAGAATATTAAAAAGTGTGTAAATACATATTTTAATGGGGCCGCTCTGTGAGGCCTACTTATCTCACTTTCTATTTTTTTGCTTAAAAAATATAGACATTTTTAGGGACATGTGGCCATTGGGACTGCTGATCCCATTATTCTGACTTTCATGACTATTTCATATGCTTTGATTTGTTAGATTGAGCATGATATGATGTTGTTATAGCTCGCATGTTAGATCTCACTTGATGTTATGTGATATTTAATTTGATGCAAATTGAAATATTATGCAGTTTTGATCCTGATTGAAGTTTAGGAAAATGCAAGTGAATTATGAATCATATAAATGATAGCATGTGTTATAATTGAAAATATTTGTGATTACATGACTGGGTGTGTGTGTGTGTGCATTTCCTTTCACTTCCGCTATAATGAACATGTTCTATTGATCCATTTGTGGAAATGTGTAGGTAAATTTTCCATGCCCATGGAAAATTTGGAGGTCATTCCAATAACCCTATGTGATATCCATGTTTCGCTGACCTAGTCCCAAGAGAGACCAAGGTCAATTGTGATGGAGCATGATGATTTTTAATGTCTTTAATTGGTGTTATTTTGATTAGGGTTTACCCTTTATTAATTGATTTATTGATGTGTTGTGAATTGTAATGTTGAGTTGCACTATTTTGGTGCTTTTTATTTATTCGACCTTTTCATGTGAATTTATGGACCCCTTGGTGTTGATTTTAGTCAAATAATGACCCTAGGTCATACCCCTAGGGTCGAGGACCAATTTGAACATGTGATACCTTATTTTAACCTTCTTTTCATCACCTTAACTATACCATGAAGTTAAGTGACGAAATTTGAAGTTGGGTGAGGTGGTGGACAAGTCAAGAGTCCACCATAACCAACTTCACTTCCCTAGGATATGGTCTCCCTTATCTTGAAGACTTGGTAAGTCTCCAAGACCCTCAAGTGTGAGAGACCTCTTTCCTATGCTCTCACACATGTGTGAGAGCATCCTTGAGGGAATGGGGTTGCCTTGTTGGATAGCAGAATGACATGTGTCTTATCCTTATCATTATGGAGTCTTCCATGTGGGATTCCCCTCTCTACTATGCTCTCACACATGTGTGAGAGCATTTGTGGGAGAGTGAGGTTTTGTGGGATGGGAGTGTGACATGTGTCACCTCCTCAGCCCTTAGGGTGTTGTGAGTGGGTTGTGAGGAGGAAGGAGAAGGTGACATGTGTCACCTTCTCATTCCTCAAGGCTCTTTGGTGTAGCCTATTAGGCTCCATCTTTGAGAGATGGAGAGGGTTCTTCATTTTTTGATTTTATTGGTAATTATGGATGGAGGGAGATAGCTAGAGTTGGAGGATTTTGGATGCAAGGAGATTGGAAGGAGACTTAGGAGCTTGTTGTGTGGTTACACAACACACCCCATTTTGACTTGGCAAAACAGGGACCCAACTTTTTGGTTTGGCTTGTCCATCTGCTTCCTGGCAGTTTGGTAAAAGTAAGTCGAGTGCATCATCATGCAAAACCAGGATGAGGTAAGTCACCATGAGGTCAATTTGTCAAAGTTTGTATTTCATCTCTATGACCTCATATTTTGAAAGAGCATTAAAATTCAGGTAGGTTTGCCTTTTACATCACCTTGATATTCATTAGGATGTAAGAGTTATGAACAGTCAAAGTTTCAGTCAAACCTGATATTCGCAAGAGGAAGGTCATATTTTTATATCCTTGGTCATATTGTTGAAGCTCATCATCATATTCAAAATATCCCCCCGATATGTCATGCAGTTCAAATATCCGGACGTCAACTTTAAATGATAGCAAAATCTTCCCATCAAACAGTCTTATCTATCACGAGCGTCATACTTCGCATGTAACCCGATATGTCTTTATATCCTCCTGATGCAAATATCACCCTTAGCAAATATCCTAATGACATCATCCGAATATGATAAACGAAGGAACATACATAATGATGACATCATCATCACATTTATATTGCCACAGGATATTTTCTAAAACATGATCATGTTCGCCTAATATGATGATGATGTCATGATGCACTTCCAATACAAAGAGCGAATATCAGGATGACATCATCCTGATATTCCAAAAAGAGAGACATGTAAGTTTGTCTCGTCATCATCATATTTAAAAACATCACCCAATTCACCGAAATATCCTCCTGATGTACTAAGCATAAACAAGGGTGCTTTTGTCACCCGAATCTTGTTGCGATAACAATGTCAATACGAGGGAGGGGGATGATATTGAAACTCAACCTAATATTTGTGAATATCATCCTACCCTCATGATATCCTGTCATATGGATATCCCCGCTCCTGTTGCCGCCATTATCATTTAATGCATGCAGACATGGTAGGTAGTTCCCGCCGACCCCGGAACCCAATGAAACACCTGGCAAGATCTTGCATTTTCGCACGAATAATCAAGGAACATGATCCAATATGTCAAAGTTGCCCTAAATGTACCCTAACTGCGAGGTTAAAAGGTAATTCAACCGCCATTTTCACATTTACCTTGCGATAAACTTGTTTTATAGAGCACCAGCTTCCATATCTGCATACCAGCTACCATTGCGCGATTTGAGCTCACAGGCAGAAGGAAAGAGGTGATCATCAGCTGAATTAAGAATGTCTTAGCAAGCTACTAGTATAAAAGGAAATTTGCATAACCAGGTAAGTGAATAAAACCCTCATCATATTGTTTATGTTCTGGTACGATGATGTAAGTTCTAGTTTATGCATCCGTATGATTAAGTGGTGTTGGAAATGATACAGTAGGCATAATGATTTATAAAGTCAATTGCAATATTCATGCATATATGTACCTATTGTGAGATAGGATTGTTGTTAATTATAGGTACTCATGGCTGAGAAGCGATTGGTCAAGTGTCAAGAAGAATTCAGCAAACCCATGTTCTCTGCTCAGAGGGGGGTCCTGTTTAAATATGGAGCAATTACAGACACCCATTAGGGAAGCACTAATTTGGAGGCCTGGTCAGCCAAGCTGAATGATGGACATGACAAGAGTCCTATGCTGGACGCAGTGTTCGTGTCGGGAATGTGGAATGCCGCCAGTTTTCCATACTCCATGGAATCTCCAGAGATTGTCATGGAGTGTGCCCAGAATTATAATCCTTAGACAAGGCAAGTAGTGAAGTATGGGAGGATATATGCAGACCTCTCCATCAAAGGTCTCTCCCAGACGTTTGGATTGCCACTGGGCAGTAAGGTCAAAAGTGTAGACTTTAAGAAGTCTGAAAGAGAGTATGAAGCCAACAAGAAATCGGCCAGGAAGAACATGTATCCGTGGCGGGCTGAGAACATCACATATAATGCAGCAGCCAAGCTTCCTGTGCACCTGTTTAAGTATGATTTCAGTGAGGGGTACCAATACATGATTGCACTCCTGAATAGAGTAACCAGCCAACCTGATACTGGCAGTTTCAGGGATTGGATGTATGGAATAGTAATGATGTGTCTATATTCAGACACCAAGCCACTGTGGGGCCAAATAATAAGTGATGCTCTACATGAGCAACTGATGAACCTGGGAGGTTCAAATTATGCATTTTACATGACATCCTACATTGTTTATTCTTGTGCCTACAGAGGTATTTTTGATGCTTTAGTTATAGATGGGAAGCTCATAGGCACAAATGCTGTGTATATCTGGGATCATCATCCCCAGCTGTAGAGAACTAACTACCTCAAAGATTACAAACTGCTCAATGATGCATTCTCTATGCATCTGGTAAGGACCATGGAAGAAGACAGAACAAAGAGATTGAGCATGGAGGCTCAAGAGGCAGTCTACAAGCATGGGGCCTGGTACATACAGTTTGCAACCTTTTCTTATATAAGGGTTGAGGGTTTCGAGGGACATCCCCTGATGCTACCAAGGTATCCTACCGATGCCGTAGTACTAATGGAATTTATCAGGCAGGGCTCCACCATGATACAAATGTACAAGGATGCCAAGAAGCTGCCACCAATTTTGTTCCCAGTCAGCATTGGCAACTATATGTACCCTGACTTTGATAATATAAAGAAGGTGATGGTCACCCTGAATAAAATGAATTTGCAGCCTTTCCCAATAACAAGACCATATGATCCTTACGACAGGATACAGAAGATACTAGGAAAGCCTATTCACCAAAGGCACCTAGAGGATTTTTGGGGTGACTGTGAAGATGAGGCTGAAGCCAGAAGAAGGAGGTATTAGAGGTTAACTCTGAACCAAGTTAGAACTTTTGATTGCATCTCCCTTCCCCAACAATTAAAGAAAGATGATGGCAGGACAATGGCAGACGAGTATGAACAGAAAAAGATATATAATGACACCATCTCTGCACCTGACCTCACTATGCAGGAGGACATATCCTTGGACCCATTCATTGCCAGGACCCTACACCTAACCCAAGCTTGGGTTGATGCACAGATAGAGGCATTGAAGAAGAAAGGTGTTGCCATTACGGTGGACAACAAGAAGAAAGGGCAGGATATCCCCGCGGATGAATATGATGACTTCCTGTTAGAGAAGAGGAAGACCAAGGGAGATAGAATCCCTCCACCACAACAGTAGAGCAAAAGACCCCCAAGGGCAAGAGGGTGGAACAGGGACCAAAAGGGATTATAATCGAAAGGGCAGTATTTGCAGCTGAGGAGGCGGCAGGGTCAGGATCAGAATCAGCATCCCCTCCAAAGAAAGATAAGCCCAAGAAAATTAAGATAGCAGAGGCTGGAATCACTGAGACCCAAGAAGTGGGTCAATCCTCTAAACAACCAGGAGGAGAGGATGCCCTCATAGAAGAAGAGCCTGAGGAAGAGGAGGCTCCATTGGTAATAAAAAGGAAGAGGAGAGCTCCACAGGTGTTGGTGTCTACCCCACCTAAGAAACAAAGAACCTCTATGAGAGATGGAATGAGCCAACCTCCTACTTCATTACAAGGGGAAGGTAGTGAAGTGCACAAGGAACTTCAACATAATGTTCCACTTCCTACCATCGTCAAGTTCAAAACTAAACTTGCTGAGGAGTAGCTGAAAGAAACTTCCCAGACACAAGCAGAAGGGCATGTCTCGCTCGACGAGACAATAAATTTGTCTGATGATGAGGTGGTGTAGGATGTGGCTGCACAGAAGATGGAAACACTAGCTGCTGGTATTAGTATGACCCCCCACAAGTCTCCACCAGTTCAATCAGTACTGGAAGAGATGAGGCGAGTGGAAGAAGAGCGAGAAAAGAGCCCAGAGCAAGTAGCTCAGAAAATAGGGCTAGATACATTGATCATAGAGGTGACAAGTCCTGTAGTGGTAGACCTGACAGAGAAATAGGATGCAAGTCCTGAACAGCCAGTAGGATCACCTGGTGAAGGCCAACCAACAGAAGAAATAGAGATGGCAGAATCAGAATGCCATGCTCTGGAATTAGGACAACAAAGTCCACAGGATACATCAGCAGAACCTGCTATAGTAGAGGTTGAAGAAATGAAGGCTGATGAAAAGGAAGAAATAAAAGAGGATCTAGCTGCTAGGGCACAGGAGGTTGACAGTGCAAGCTTAGAAGAAATAATAGCTGCAGAACAATCACCAGCACATCAGGCAGAGTCCCCAATATCTGGTGAAGTGGATAAGCAGCAAGGGGAAGAAGTGGGAACAGATGAAGGAATGATAGAAGAAGGTCATGATCATCATGATCAGCAAATAGATGTGTCACAGGGTTCCCCACACCAAGAAGATGCTCCCCCAGAGAAGGAAATCCCTCAACAGGAGGAGGTGCCGCAAGATCAACAACAAAGAGAGCATCAAGAAGAAGAAATGAGAAAGTCACCATCTCCACAACACTTGTTGACAGAAACGGGAGATATAGATGAACATGAGGATGATGCTGAAAAACATGATCGGGTGCCTCTGTGGTTGGCAAAAGAGGTAAATGCTGAGGAAGAACTTGAAATTTAGGAATTCGACGTCTCCACCCTGTTCTCTGCGGATATAATGAAGCCAAAGAGGAAGGCCAGAATGATTTCGGCCATCAAGAGAGATCCGGCAACCAGGAGAAGGACCGCGCAAATTGCCATACCTACGGTCGAGAAGGAAAAAGGTAAAATCACTGTCGATGAATTTCAAATCAGTACAGTAGATTTGGGCTTTGCCAATGAGGACCAAGAAGGTCAGGAGGGCAAAAATATCATTGACTCTCTAATTCAAAAGGTGAAAAGAGAGAAGGAGAAAAATAAGCAACATAAAGAGCACATTGCTCAGTTGCATGCTTATATCAAAGGACTGACCGATCCTGATGATACCACAACTGAACATGCAGTCCCATTGACTGCCATTTCTCAGGAGGAGGTGAATAAATTGGACCTCATGAAGCATGAGGCGTTCGTAATAAGGAGATGGATGTCATCCACATTGGATGATGCTATAGAAATAATGAAAGCCTCTTTGAAGAGGTGGAGCATCCTAAGTGACTCCAAGGCCAAAGTGGATAAATTGCAGATGCAGACCAGGAAGAGGTCTTACAAGCTGGAGAGAGTCCTGAGCCTATTAGGAGAAATAAAGAATATAAATCCACAACTGCTTATTAGTAAGCAGGTACTGAATAGCAATACCGCATTATTGATAGACATCTGGTACAAAGACACTCAGTTTGAGTGTGGAGTCCTCAAAAGGTGTAATAATAAGCTGAGGGATATCAGCATGAGGCTACGGGATTTAATGGCTGAAGAAGTGGTGATATTGGAAGCATTGGAAGGCAAGGTGGAAGGTAAAATAGAAAATCAAGATGAAGAGTCTGACATCAAAGCTATACACAGCAACTTCCAATTAGAGACAGATGGTCCACCTGTCCCTTTGACAAAAGAATTGATAGATAAAATAATGAGGATCAAGGTCCAGATGGAGAAATACAAAGAGACACTACAGGATAGGAAAAATAAGCTTGATAACAGTAGAGACAAATATGAAGCACATAAGCACGCCATTGTCAAAGCAAAGACTCAAGATGGCGGAGGGATAGATCAGGTTGTGCATTCATACGAGCAGGTCCGTAGTAGTATGCAGCCCCATATGCAGCAGCATCATCATCAGGATAGTGAAAGTTCAGAAAGTGATGCACATGATGATGACCCACATGAATTAGCTGAGGAGCATGATGAAGATACATCATGAAGGGGATAGTAGCATAAATAGTATAGATAGTTGCCAGCTGGCAACTTGTGCTATTTTGTAAAGGTTGATGAAGTCAGATGAATCGTGACCGTAGATCTGTATTGATAAATCAAGATCATAGATCTTTTTGTAACGGATTCCTCACCTTATTCTATAAAAGGTGGTGGAATGCCTTATTGAAAACATTCGAAACTTAATTGAAATCTGTTTGCTGAAGTATTCAGGGCTCATTTCAAAGCTATTGTATATGTACATGTCTTTTTGCATACTTAATGAGTAGAAGCGTATTTCGATTACAAATCTTCGTAAATCTTGAGTAATCTGTGTTTGAATTCTGGATATGTGCTTTGATTTGCAGCGTCCCTTGGAGTGCTCATCATGTTGCATGTATTGTTTTCATTCACCATCCTCTGAAGTTTGCATCAAATGTATCTAGCTGTGGAATGTCCTGGTGAACATATGGTTTGATTTCTTCTCGTCATGATAGTGTCGAGTATGTATGTGGATCAATAGCTGAAGGTTCAACTTTAAATTGTAGTATTCCTTTAAATTCTTTCAATTTCAGAGCATTTCATTATCACAATGGCGAACAACTGATAATCCTAAGTAAATAACACAAATATGCAGACATCTCGTAGGTAATCGCAAATATTTAGCATATTTGAATGCAAAGCATGCACAATTGAAAAATATCATGCAAAGATTGAGGTATTTCTACATCTTTTCATCTAATAACTGCATAATATGACTTCTCTGTAAAGAATTTCTGCAAGAATGTCATGATGATGGCACAATTTCACGTAAGGCCCCAAAATGGAAACAACAACACACATTAACCTCTGAGTAGCTTCAGACGATTAAGACCTAATCACTGGAGACTTGGGATCATGGATTCTTTGAATTCATAAGTATCTTTCAAGATGAATAAAGGTTAATGTGTACTTTTATTCTATGCTTGTTTATGAATAACATCATGACCAACATAAATTGGCGCTAGAAGAAGGGCAAGTCCAGAAGACCACGCGCATCATCATTATTTTTAGGTTCTATGATGCAGGGAGTAAGGTAACCTCAGATCATCTGTGAATTTCAAATATTACGTAAATATTTACTGTAAGAAGCTCATAGATGCTCATTCAGTGTAAAGATTTCTAGATCTTACATAAATATTGCAAGCTTTACAGTAGATCATTCTGAATTCACTAATATTGGCCAAAGATCCGTAAATCTGTTCAAGCTTTGAAGAATTTAAGCTTTAGATACTTCAGATCTCATGCTAGGGGTCAAGATACCCCAATATCCTATCATATTTGTAGTATCTTCGCAAATATTTCATAAATATCAAGTTTGATCAGTCAGCTGACTGCAAATATCACCTCATTTGGTGAAATCCAACCAATATTTGCAAAGTTTCAGCCAATTCGCCTCAAAATTGAGAAATCCTGGCTCACAGGATAAATACCAGGTCTAGATCTAGTGGAATCTTCGAGGAACTACCTGTTAGAGGTTTCAGACCTAGAACTGTAGACATTCATCATACCCCAGAGTCTAGCGTGCCAAGAACTTCACCAAGACCTCCTCTTGTAACTCCTGTTGGTTTACAAATACCATCTAGAATATCTATGACACCTCCTGTTCAGCCTCAGGGTGTACCTTTGGTTCAACCCCAGCCAGTTGCAACACCAGCTCAACCTCCTCTGGTTGCAATGTCTTTCTTTGCAGTGGAGTCACCTTTGACCTTTACTGCATATCATGAGCTACCAAAGAATCCGGACAAACTTTGTCCAAAATATCATCCTTATCAAGATGCTGATGATCATATCAGGACATTTAAGGAAGCTTGCTGCAGAGCCAGAATAGAACATCAAGATGTGGTGTGCAAGTTATTTCCTTTTTCCTTAGGGGAAGATGCTTATAATTGGTTCATTAGTCTTGGCCAAGCCTCTGTTGGTTCATGGGCTGTCTTAGAGAAAGCCTTTCTTGACAGGTTCAAGGTCCCTATTGATCCATCTATGAATTACCATATGTTTGCCACAATCAAAAGATTTGAGCATGAACCTATCACCAATTTCAATGCTAGGTTTCAGAAAATGTTGTCCAAGTTAGTTGCCCCATATGTAGTATCTGATGCCTCTGCCCGGATTATCTATTATTCAGCCCTGGATCCATTAACTTCCATGTTCATCAGGAGAACACATCCTGAGATCACTACATTGACAGGAGCTTTTCAAGAAGCTATCAAAGTGAATTAGCAGTTGATACCTGCTCCTACTCCAAATATAGTATTTCCTACCTTACCTGGCATGCATTCACAATATCCCGCATCATATCCTGTAACATATTCTCCGCAGTATCCTACACAGTATCCTAATGGAATAGTGATACCTCCAGCAGTCATGCCTGCACCTTTGCAAGTACCTCCACTGAGCATCATGCCCCCTCCTAATGGAAATGGCCAAGTGCCATAATATCCTGCACAAGCTCAGACACCTCAGGGTGCTGATCTATCCAATAATAACCATGGATCCTCTTTCTTCAAGCCTCAAACTGAAAATGTAGTAGCCAAAGCTCAGGAAGAAAAGGAGGAAATCAAAGAGATTTCTGCTCAATTGAGAAAGCTCACCACAGAAGTGACACACTTGAGAAATTAGGGTTTTTATTCCTAGTCAAGTCAGAATAGAAATTATTCCAATGACAGACCAAATTATCCTGATAGAGGATATAACAACAATAACTTCAACAATAATGGTGGAAATAACAATAATCCACCTAGATAGCCTAGAGTATGGAATTCTAGGCCAAATAATGGTTCATTGCCATCACCCCTAGACAATCAGCCTCCTGGTGAAGCCAAATAGACTACTAGAGTCAATCTTGCTGAGGCAGCTCTTACTAATTGGTGTAGGATCCACAATACCAATGCACATGCAGAATTAGACTGTCCACAATTTAGAATTGCTGCTAGCATCTTTCAGACTGAAGTGTCTAACACTTCTGGAAATCCACCTCATGCAGAAGGAAATGAGATTGTTCCTTGTGGATACGATTCAGCTTTTGTGCTAGAAGCTTATACAAATCAACCTCATCAGAGTTATAACCAGGCATATGAAGAATCGGCCTTAGCTTTTGAAACAAACAATGTTTTCCCCCTTGAAGATGAAAATGAGCCTGCAAGGGAACGTGAAGAAGTACATGCATATCAGCAGCAATATCCTGGTAAGCACAATTATAACTTGAGGAGTAATACCAACAGACCTGCTGGTCCATTGACATCATCTCTACCTCCAAACAACTTCAATACACCTCTTGATCCTAAGGCTAGCAATAACCCAGGGTTCCCTAAGGTGAATGGTCAGTACTTGTCACCTTAAAACACAGTATCAAAGATTGTGAATACACCTCATGAATCCGACAAGTTGGTTAGCTATCTCGCTGATGAAATGAAGAAAATTAAGATCAGCCTGTCCCTGTCTGAGTTACTGAAAACTCTTGCCATCAAAAGGGCATTCATGAAGTCCTTAGATGATCCTCCCCTAAAGAGGATAGCCATTTTTCGAGTCAATCTAGTGGCAAAGATCATGCTGCTAAGGATAATATTATCAAGCCTAAAGTGTCAGCTACAGTCCAAGCTGTAGAAACCTCCCACATGACCTTGTATAGGGATAAAACTGAATCACCTCCATTTCTCCTTACCATAAGAATGTTCAGCAAGAACCTGCACAACTGTTTGGTGGATTCAGGAGCCTCAACGAATGTTATGCCCTTGTCAATATGCAATGCTTTAGGACTGCATCCTGCTAAATCCTTAAAGAAGGTCACACAGCTGGACAAAACAGAAGTAAGTGTAGTAGGAGAATTAACTCATAGCCACATGCAGCTAGCATCTGATCCTAGGATCCAGTATTACATTGATATTCAGGTAGTTGACATACCTGATACGTATGGGATGTTGCTCAGCCGCGATTGGTCTAAAACGCTTAACGGATATATGTCTATAGATTTCAGTCACATGTGGTTACCATGGAAGGGTATACCTAATTAGATCAAGATTGATGCTGAACCTAGAATGAAACATATGATAACTGAGTACAACAGAACAAATGAGATCATGTATGTAAACGTAGAACCTGGAGTTTATTGCATCAGGCCGCAGACTATCAAAATAGAAGAGATCCTGATGCTTAAGCTGCATCATCATCATGATGATGATCATCAGGAGGACATGCCAGTTATAGAATGTGATAATAATCCAGATAATGAGAATGAAATGGATCGCTTCAGAGATTTTGAGATACATCTGTCTAAACAGGTAAAACGTTGTCAATTGTTAAATATACCTGCTAATGATATTTTGATTGACGGATGGTGCAGATTACACGACGAAGCACATTCAGAAAAGACATGTGAAACATGCTTAGAGATGATGATGCTAGAGTGAACATGTAGCGAGGCATCATCATCATATTCCGAGGTAAATGTTACATTTGATGATGATGACGATAATAATTCTTATCTGTCTTCTGCAGGAACCGAAGAACTGACAGATCATGATGAAGATCATATCCTGAAAATAGAAGAAGTTCTGGTGTCTGACCAGATAAATGATATGAGGAAAGAAAAGATCACTCCTGGTAGTGATTGTTTTATGGAACCAGATTATGAGTTGTCTGATGAAGACAAAGGCAGTGATCTGACGAAGTTCAAAGAATTTTTGGAAAAAGAAATAGAGAAGGTGACGCGACAGCATAAATCTCCTTGGGAGGTCTTAATTAAAGATTGGTGTAGGCTGCACGAGGCACATCACTCAGAAACAACTTGCTCACTATGTTTACACATTTTGAAAAAGCATGCAGCTGCAGATTTAGAAGATCATCCTCCTGCTGAAACGAAAGAGAGAATAGAAAAGCCATCAGGCTCACGAGAAAAAGGAAGGAAGAAATTTGAGGATGATAATATCCCTAAGTTAAAATGGATATCAGGCGGAGCAGCAGCCAGAGATACAAAGAGAAAAGAAAGTTCAGCTAAATGTCCTGCTAAAGATAAACCTTGGATCCTGAGGTTTGATGGGTCCAAATCTAAGCAAGGTGCTGGGGTAGGAATCGATCTGATTGATTCAACTGGAAAATCCTATCTGGTAGCCTACTAATTACAGTTCCCCTGTACTAACAATGTAGCAGAGTATGAGGCTTTGATTCATGGAATGCTGTTTGCTCATAAGAGGAAAGTAAAGATTCTGCATGTCTTTGGAGATTCAGAACTAGTTGTGAAGCAAGTAAGAGGAATTTACTCCTGTAACTACAGAAAACTATCAAATTACAGACATCGTGTATGGGACCTGATGGAAGACTTTGATGCCTTTAATATCACTCACGTACCAAGAGAACAAAACCATAGGGCAGATGCACTTACCCAAGCTGCCAGTACATTGGAGCCACTGTCTATATCTGGTCTGAAAAGATTTTCAGTAGAACTGGTGTCAGTACCATCAATCCCTGACAATGTGACTAATCTCTAGGTGTTTGATGATGATCAGCACATTCTGGACTTCATTTCAAATAGAGACATGTTTGAAGCTCAGATTATAGATGAGAATGGTATGGAAGATCATGTCTGGGAAGAAGATGAGATATTAGAGTTGCCTAGCAATAGGATCCCCAAAGGTATGATTGAATTAGAAAGAGCCTTTGATTTAGATAATATGCTTAAATAGAAGGATCTGCCCAAGGCAGATGGAGGTCAATATTCACAAGTGAATATTGGACAAGCTGATGACAAGAAAAACGTCTTATTGGGTAAGGTTTGCACACTAGAAGAGTTAGAAGGAATAACTCAGGCCCTCAAGGATTACATACATGTAATTGCATGGACATATGATGAGCTGAAGACATATGACACCTCTGTCATAACTCATACTATACCTCTCAAGCCAAATGCAAAACCTTTCAGATAGAAGCAAAGGCCAGTAAATGCCTTGCTCGAACCAATAATTCTCGAAGAAGTCAAGAAGTTGTTAAACGCCAGGATAATATTTCCTGTGACGCACTCCACTTGGGTGGCTAATCTTGTGCCAGTCAGAAAGAAGAATGGAGACATTAGGTTATGTGTAGATTTCAGGAACCTAAACAGAGCATCAGAAAAGGACAATTATCCTTTACCCTCATTGGATGAAGTTCTACAGATTGTAAATGGAGCTAAAATGATGTCCTTCTTGGATGGCTTTTCAGGATACAACCAAATAATGGTTGACAAAATTGACAGATTGAAAACTGCCTTCACCACAAAGTGGGGGATATTTGCATATAGACGTATGCCCTTTGGACTCATAAATGCTGGAGCTACATTCCAGCAAGCAATAGACATAGCTTTCAGAGGCTTAATAGGAAAGTGTATAGTCATCTACATGGATGACTTGACGGTATTCTCCAAGGAAAGGAGGAATCATGTTGCTAATCTCAGAAGTGTACTGAAGAAATGTGAAGAATATGGAATATCTTTGAATCCCAAGAAGTGCATATTTGGGGTCACAACAGGAAAATTACTAGGCCACCTGATCACAGAGGATAGAATTATCATTGATCCTAACAGGGTGGAATCTATTATGAAGTTACAACTTCCAGGAAGCAAAAAGGAACTTAAGTCTTACTTTGGTAAGATAAACTTTGTGAGGAAGTTCATCACCGGCTTTGCTGAGATTGTCAGACCTTTAAATGCTATGTTGAAAAAAGATGCACAAATTGAGTGGACACCAGAAGCCAGGGCTGCATTTGAAGATATAAAAAAAGCCATTTCAGATGCTCCTGTCCTCATTAGTCCAGACTACACCAAAGATTACTACATCTATTCATTTGCTTCAGAACATACCTCTGCAGCAGTGTTGACTCAAAGAAATGAAGAGAAAGAAGAGAAACCAATTGCTTTCATGAGCTGTCCTTTCAGGGATGCTGAGTTGAGGTATGTAGATGTTGAGAGATAGGCACTTGCATTAGTCAGGGCAGTAAAGAAATTTAGACATTACATACTTAGAAGAAAAGTGATTGCTGTAGTACCAGATGCATCAGTGAAGATGCTATTGATGCAAAGTGAGCCTGGTGAAAAAAGAGCTAAATGGATTACTGTATTACAAGAGTATGACATGGAAATTACACCAATGAAGCTGGTAAGAGGACAAGCTCTGAGCTAGATGATATCTGAGATTGATCCAAACATCACTAGTCAGCAATATGTGATCAATGAGAAAGACAATAAAGAGTGGTATTCAGATATCAAGCACATCCTGATTATTGGAAGATGTCCATCACGAATGCAGGCTTCGCAAAGAAGAGCCTTAAAAATAAGATCCCAAAAGTATATGATGAAGGGAGGAACCCTATTCAAGAAGAATTATGAAGGAATATACCTGAGATGCTTAGAGAAGCCAGAAGCAAGTAGAGTCCTGACAGAGTTACATGACAAGTTTGGAACGGCACATGGTTCAGCATTGGCCACAACACATGCAATCCTCCGAGCAGGATATTACTGGCCTACAATTTTTAAAGACACAGCTGATCATGTTAAATGTTGTCATGTTTGCCAAGTTGCTGCCAACATAGAGAAATATGCTACACAACCATTGCAGCCAGTAATGGAAGAGCACCCATTTGCACAGTGGGGCATGGACTTCATAGGACCAATCAATCCTCCGTCCTCCTCAGGGCATAGGTATGTTTTAACAATTACTGACTATTGTACTAGATGGACTGAGGCTATTAGCAGCAAAACTCGCACTGCAGATGATGTCATTAAATTTCTGGAGAACAACATTGTCACCAGGTATGGAACTCCTTATGCATTGGTAAGTGACAATGGTTCCGCCTTCATTTCCACCAAGTTATCCAGTTGGGCTTTTGATCATGGGATTATACTTAAGTTTTCATCTAACTATTATCCCCAGGGGAATGGATTAGCAGAATCCACCAACAAGAATTTACTGAGTACCATAAGAAAACTGATAGAGAAGAACCCCAGGGAATGGAACTCATTTCTAAAGTATGCCTTATGGGTTGACAGAACTAGAATAAAAACTACATTAGGAAACTCACCTTTCCAACTAGTATATGGAGTGGATCCCATCCTCCCTGTAAACTTAAAAATTCCTACTTTACAATTTGCCCAAGAATACCTAGGCATAGACAATAAGCAAGAAGTCAGGTTGCTTCAGTTGATGCACCTGGAAGAAAAAAGGAGTCAAGCAATCGATCAATTTGCAAAACATCAGGCTGTTGTCAAATGCTGGTTCGACAAGAGAGCCAGAATTAAAGCTTTCAGGATATCTGATTTAGTCCTGATGTGGGATAAGGCCCATGAAAAGAAAGGTGACCATGGTAAGTTTGATAGATTATGGATAGGTCCCTTTCAAATTTCTAAGATACTAGGAGACAGCACTTATAGGCTTAAGAACCTGACAGGTGAAGATGTCCCATTGCCAGTCAATGGACAATTCCTCAAACATTATTTCCAGGCCTGAATGACTTCATAACAGTCATGTGTATCATATTGTATATTTGTATAGTTGTTTGTACAGTGTGTCTGTTTTGCTTGTTTCGTTTTGTTGGTTGGGACCTTGTTCTGGTAAGTCAGGTTGATGCACTTCATCACCCCAGAAAATAACTAAATTGTTAGGATTCAAGTGATAAGAACACATTTAAATATAGGTTATGATTCATCCTAAGAAGTAATCATGATCAGGTTTCTGATATCTTTTCATCAGGGTGCCTTTTCTTGGTCAAAGTGAATCAATCACAATGAAACACCTAACAGCCTTGGGTTTGTTGAACACATAAGTATAGGTGTTAAGTGAAAAATCTAAAGGGACTCCTTTGCTACCAATACAATCTCCAACCTAAAGCTACAAGTGACTGTATCTTGTACAAATAAGCTAACATGATGATATCAAACATAAATTTTAAAGAGAAAATTAGAAAAGAAATAAAATTAGGCCATCTAAGTAACTCTATCAGGGCTATACACGCCTGCTGGCAGTGGGACTCTACTTAGGGAGATTGTATAGATAACCTTGCCGGGGCTATAGACACCCGCTGGCAGCAAGGCTCTATCCAGGTTGGCTATGAGGGATGATCCCCAACTATGTAGTTTAACACCAGTTACTCATGTTTTCAACCTGCTTTCAAGATGAGGATAATTAATCATATGCACACACCTGATCCTTTGCTAGCATTGTTGTCATGATGAAATCTTATCATTCGAAAAATCATGATGCTTATGCTTAGATAGAATTGGAATACTATAGGTGAATGTGATCACATCACTTGAATCATTGGAATTTGTTTGTTTTCTTTGGTGGCAAGTTGTTGTGTGGTTACACAACACGCCCCATTTTGACTTGGCAAAACAGGGACCCAACTTTTTGGTTTGGCTTGTCCATCTGCTTCCTGGCGGTTTGGTAAAAGTAAGTCGAGTGCATCATCATGCAAAACCAGGATGAGGTAAGTCACCATGAGGTCAATTTGTCAAAGTTTGTATTTCATCTCTGTGACCTCATATCTTGAAAGAGCATTAAAATTCGGGCAGGTTTGCCTTTTACATCACCTTGATATTCATCAGGATGTAAGAGTTATGAACAGTCAAAGTTTCGGTCAAACCTGATATTCGCAAGAGGAAGGTCATATTTTTATATCCTCGGTCATATTGTTGAAGCTCATCATCATATTCGAAATATCCCCCCGATATGTCATGCGATTCAAATATCCGGACGTCAACTTTAAATGATAGCAAAATCTTCCTGTCAAACAGTCTTATCTATCGCGAGCGTCATACTTCGCATGTAACCTGATATGTCTTTATATCCTCCTGACGCAAATATCACCCTTAGCAAATATTTTGATGACATCATCTGAATACGATAAATGAAGGAACATACATAATGATGACATCATCATCACATTTATATTGCCACAGGATATTTTCTAAAACATGATCATGTTCGCCTAATATGATGATGACGTCATGATGCACTTCTGATACAAAGAGTGAATATCAGGATGACGTCATCCTGATATTCCAAAAAGAGAGACATGTAAGTTTGTCTCGTCATCATCATATTTAAAAACATCACCTGATTCACCAAAATATCCTCCTGATGTACTAAGCATAAACAAGGGTGCTTTTGTCACCCGAATCTTGTCGTGATAACAATGTCAATACGAGGGAGGGGGATGATATTGAAACTCAACCTGATATTTGCGAATATCATCCTGCCCTCATGATATCCTGTCATATGGATATCCCCGCTCCCGTTGCCGCCATTATCATTTAATGCGCGCAGACATGGTAGGTAGTTCCCGCCGACCCCGGAACCCAATGAAACACCTGGCAAGATCCTACATTTTTGCATGAATAATCAAGGAACATGATCCAATCTATCAGTTGCCCTAAATGTACCCTAACTGTGAGGTTAAAAGGTAATTCAACCGCCATTTTCACCTTTACCTTGCGATAAACTTGTTTTACAGAGCACCAGCTTCCATATCTGCATACCAGCTACCGTTGCGCGATTTGAGCTCACAGGCAGAAGGAAAGAGGTGATCATCAGCCGAATTAAGAACGTCTCAGCAAGCTACTGGTATAAAAGAAAATTTGCATAACCAGGTAAGTGAATAAAACCCTCATCATATTGTTTATGTTCTGGTACGATGATGTAAATTCTGGTTTATGCATCTGTATGATTAAGTGGTGTTAGAAATGATACAGTAGACATAATGATTTATAAAGTCAATTGCAATATGCATGCATATATGTACCTGTTTTGAGATAGGATTGTTGTTAATTACAAGTACTCATGGCTGAGAAGTGATTGGTCAAGTGTCAAGAAGAATTCAGCAAACCCATGTTCTTTGCTCAGAGGGGGGTCTTGTTTAAATATGGAGCAATTACAGACACCCATCAGGGAAGCACTAATTTGGAGGCCTGGTCAGCTAAGCTGAACGATGGACATGACAAGAGTCCTGTGCTGGACGCAGTGTTCGTGTCAGGAATGTGGAATGCCGCCGGTTTTCCATACTCCATGGAATCTCCGGAGCTCGTCATGGAGTGTGCCCGAAATTATAACCCTCAGACAAGGCAAGTAGTGAAGCATGGGAGGATATATGCAGACCTCTCCATCAAAGGTCTCTCCCAGACGTTTGGATTGCCACTGGGCAGTAAGGTCAAAAGTGTAGACTTGAAGAAGTCTGAAAGAGAGTATGAAGCCAACAAGAAATCGGCCAGGAAGAACATGTATCCATGGCGGGCTGAGAACAGCACATATAATGCAGCGGCCAAGCTTCCTATGCACCTGTTTAAGTATGATTTCAGTGAGGAGTACCAATACATGATTGTACTCCTGAATAGAGTAACCAACCAACCTGATACTAGCAGTTTCAGGGATTGGATGTACAGAATAGTAATGATGTGTCTATATTCAGACACCAAGCCACTGTGGGGCCAAATAATAAGAGATGCTCTGCATGAGCAACTGATGAACCTGGGAGGTTCAAATTGTGCATTTTACATGACATCCTACATTGTTTATTCTTGTGCCTACAGAGGCCCTTTTGATGCTTTAGTTACAGATGGGAAGCTCACAGGCACAAATGCTGTGTATATCTGGGATCATCATCCCTAGCTGCAGAGAACCAACTACCTCAAAGATTACAAACTGGTCAATGATGCATTCTCTATGCATCTGGTAAGGACCATAGAAGACGACAGAACAAAGAGATTGAGCATGGAGGCTCAAGAGGCAGTCTACAGGCATGGGGCCTGGTACATACAGTTTGCAACCTTTTCTTATATAAGGGTTGAGGGTTTCGAGGGACATCCCCTGATGCTGCCAAGGTATCCTACCGATGCCGTAGTACTAATGGAATTTATCAGGCAGGGCTCCACCATGATACAAATGTACAATGATGCCAAGAAGCTGCCACCAATTTTGTTCCCAGTCAGCATTGGCAACTATATGTGCCCTAACTCTGATAATATAAAGAAGGTGATGGTCACCCTGAATAAAATAAATTTGCAGCCTTTCCTAATAACAAGACCATATGATCCTTACGGCAGGATACAGAAGATACTAGGAAAGCCTATTCACCAAAGGCACCTAGAGGATTTTTGGGCTGACTGTGAAGATGAGGCTGAAGCCAGAAGAAGGAGGTATCAGAGGTTAACTCTGAACCAAGTTAGAACTTTTGATTGCATCTCCCTTCCCCAACAATTAAAGAAAGATGATGGCAGGACAAAGGCAGACGAGTATGAACAAAAAAAGATATATAATGACACCATATCTGCACTTGACCTCACTATGCAGGAGGACATATCCTTGGACCCATTCATTGCCAGGACCCTACACCTAACCCAAGCTTGGGTTGATGCATAGATAGAGGCATTGAAGAAGAAAGGTGTTGCCATTATAGTGGACAACAAGAAGAAAGGGCAGGATATCCCCGCGGATGAATATGATGACTTCCTGTTAGAGAAGAGGAAGACCAAGGGAGATAGAATCCCTCCACCACAACAGTAGAGCAAAAGACCCCCAAGGGGCAAGAGGGTGGAACAGGGACCAAAAGGGATTATAATCGAAAGGGCAGTATTTGTAGCTGAGGAGGCGGTAGGGTCAGGATCATAATCAGCATCCCCTCCAAAGAAAGATAAGCCCAAGAAAAGTAAGACAACAGAGGCTGGAATCACTGAGACCCAAGAAGTGGGTCAATCCTCTAAACAACCAGGAGGAGAGGATGCCCTCTTACAAGAAGAGCTTGAAGAAGAGGAGGCTCCATTGGTAATAAAAAGGAAGAGGAGAGCTCCACAGGTGCTGGTGTCTACCCCACCTAAGAAACAAAGAACCTCTATGAGAGGTGGAATGAGCCAACCTCCTACTTCATTACAAGGGGAAGGTAGTGAAGTGTGCAAGGAACTTCAACATAATGTTCCACTTCCTACCATCGTCAAGTTCAAAACTGAACTTGCTGAGGAGCAGCTGAAAGAAACTTCCCAAACACAAGCAGAAGGGCATGTCTCACTCGACGAGACAATAAATTTGTCTGATGATGAGGTGGTGCAGGATGTGGCTGCACAGAAGATGCAAACACTAGCTGCTGGTATTAGTATGACCCCCCACAAGTCTCCACCAGTTCAATCAGTACTGGAAGAGATGAGGCAAGTGGAAGAAGAGCGAGAAAAGAGCCCAGAGCAAGTAGCTTAGGAAATAGGGCTAGATACATTGATCACAGAGGTGACAAGTCCTATAGTGGTAGACCTGACAGAGAAACAGGATGCAAGTCCTGAACAGCCAGCAGGATCACTTGGTGAAGGCCAACCAATAGAAGAAATAGAGATGGCAGAATCAGAAGGCCATGCTCTGGAATTAGGACAACAAAGTCCACAGGATACGTTAGCGGAAGCTGCTATAGTAGAGGTTCAAGAAATGAAGGTTGATGAAAAGGAAGAAACAAAAGAGGATCCAGCTGCCAGGGCACAGGAGGTTGACAGTGCAAGCTTAGAAGAAATAATAGCTGTAGAACAATCGCCAGCACATCAGGCAGAGTCCCCAGTATCTGGTGAAGTGGATAAGCAGCAAGGGGAAGACGTGGGAACAGATGAATGAATGATAGAAGAAGGTCATGATCATCATGATTAGCAAATAGATGCATCACAGGGTTCCCCACACCAAGAAGATGCTCCCCCAGAGAAGGAAATCCCTCAACAGGAGGAGGTGCCGCAAGATCAACAACAAAGAGAGCATCAAGAAGAAGAAATGAGAAAGTCACCATCTCCACAACACTTGTTGACAGAAATGGGAGATATAGGTGAACATCAGGATGATGCTGAAAAACATGATCAGGTGCCTCTGTGGTTGGCAAAAGAGGTAAATGCTGAGGAAGAACTTGAAATTCAGGAATTTGACGTCTCCACCCTGTTCTCTGCGGATATAATGAAGCCAAAGAGGAAGGCCAGAATGACTTCGGCCATCAAGAGAGATCCAGCAACCGGGAGAAGGACTGCATAAATTGCCATACCTGCGGTGGAGAAGGAAAAAGGTAAAATCACTGTCGATGAATTTCAAATCAGTACAGTAGATTTGGGCTTTGCCAATGAGGACCAAGAAGGTTAGGAGGGCAAAGATATCATTGACTCTCTAATTCAAAAGTTGAAAAGAGAGAAGGAGAAAAATAAGCAACATAAAGAGCACATTGCTCAGTTGCATGCTTATATCAAATGACTGACTGATCCTGATGATACCACAACTGAACATGCAATCCCATTGACTGCCATTTCTCAGGAGGTGAATAAATTGGACCTCATGAAGCATGAGGCGTCCGTAATAAGGAGATGGATGTCATCCACATTGGATGATGCTGTAGAAATAATGAAAGCCTCTTTGAAGAGGTGGAGCATCCTAAGTGACTCCAAGGCCAAAGTGGATAAATTGCAGATGCAAACCGGGAAGAGGTCTTACAAGCTGGAGAGAGTCCTGAGCCTGTTAGGAGAAATAAAGAATATAAATCCACAACTGCTTATTAGTAAGCAGGTACTGAACAACAATACCGCATTATTGATAGACATCTGGTACAAAGACACTCAGTTTGAGTGTGGAGTCCTCAAAAGGTGTAATAATAAGCTGAGGGCTATCAGCATGAGGCTACGGGATTTAATGGCTGAAGAAGCGGTGATATTGGAAGCATTGGAAGGCAAGGTGGAAGGTAAAATAGAAAATCAAGATGAAGAGTCTGCCATCAAAGCTGTACATAGCAACTTCCAATCAGAGATAGATGGTCCACCTGTCCCTTTGACAGAAGAACTGATAGATAAAATAATGAGGATCAAGGTCCAGATGGAGAAATACAAAGAGACACTGCAGGATAGGAAAAATAAGCTTGATAACAGCAGAGACAAATATGAAGCACATAAGCACGCCATTGTCAAAGCAAAGACTCAAGATGGCAGAGGGATAGATCAGGTTGTGCATTCATACGAGCAGGTCCGCAATAGTATGCAGCCCCATATGCAGCAGCATCATCATCAGGATAGTGAAAGTTCAGAAAGTGATGCACATGATGATGACCCGTATGAATCAGCTGAGGAGCATTATGAAGATACATCATGAAGGGGATAGTAGCATAAATAGTATAGATAGTTGCCAGCTGGCAACTTGTGCCATTTTGTAAAGGTTGACGAAGTCAGATGAATCGTGACCATAGATCTATATGATAAATCAAGATCATAGATCTTTTTGTAACGGATTCCTCACCTTATTCTATAAAAGGTGGTGGAATGCCTTATTGAAAACATTCGAAACTTAATTGAAATCTGTTTGCTGAAGTATTCAGGGCTCATTTCAAAGCTATTGTATATGTACATGTCTTTTTGCATACTTAATGAGTAGAAGCGTATTTCGATTACAAATATTCGTAAATCTTGAGTAATCTATGTCTGAATTCTGGATATGTGCTTTGATTTGCAGCATCCCTTGGAGTGCTCATCATGTTGCATGTATTGTTTTCATTCACCATCCTCTGAAGTTTGCATCAACTGTATCTAGTTGTGGAATGTCCTAGTGAACATATGGTTTGATTTCTTCTCGTCATGACAGTATCGAGTATGTATGTGGATCAATAGCTGAAGGTTCAACTTTAAATTGTAGTGTTCCTTTAAATTCTTTCAATTTCAGAGCATTTCATTATCACAATTGTGAACAACTGATAATCCTAAGTAAATAACACAAATATGCAGACATCTCAAAGGTAATCGCAAATATTTAGCATATTTGAATGCAAGCATGCACAATTGAAAAATATCATGCAAAGATTGAGGTATTTCTACATCTTTTCATCTAATAACTGCATAATATGACTTCTCTGTAAAGAATTTCTACAGGAATGTCATGATGATGGCACAATTTCACGTAAGGCCCCAAAATGGAAACAGCAACACACATTAACCTCTGAGTAGCTTCAGACGATTAAGACCTAATCACCGGAGACTTGGGATCATGGATTCTTTGAATTCATAAGTATCTTTCGAGATGAATTAAGGTTAATGTGTACTTTTATTCTATGCTTGTTTATGACTAACATCATGACCAACAGAGCTCTTCTTCAATCTCTTGCCAAATTTGGGCTTATAACATAAGCACCCAAGGCTATATGCCTTCCCTATGTTTTAACTTTCATTTATGTCAGGATTGCTTTGTGTATTTGAGTTTTGGTGTATGCATTGTGTGGGTTTTCATTTTGAGTGTTTGATGATGCTCTCCATTGATAAGAGCTCATCTTGTTTTGGGGTGGGAGAGGAGTGAACCTCCTTGGTGTGGATGGCCATGGGAGTATATTGGGAAGTATTTGAGATTCTGGTGAAGGCAATAGTACCTTGGGATTTTTGTGACATTTGAGATATTTGGTGAAGGCAAGAGTGCCTTGAGATTTTTGACATTTTGTGATATTAAGGCAAGATGCCTTGTGATTTTTGAGCATTATTGTGTTTTGGTGATTTGGCTTTCCCCCTTCAGTTGAGAGTAGTCCACTCTCCTACCCCCAAAAATTCAAGTTATATGGATTAGTTATATGCAATCTTTGGGAGGGTGTATCTATGTTTTTGTGTGAGTGATTTTGAGTGTTAAATCTTTGTTGTGGTATGAACCTAGTTACATGGTTGACCTCCAATCTTAGGGGTGACTTGTTTTCAAGTCTATGGTTGGGAGGTGAGCTCCCATGGGCATTTGGAAACCTTCCTTGAGTTGTTTCGTAGGTTCTATGGCCTTGGTGGAGCACTTAGTGTTTTGGCGAACTTGAAGAAATTTAGTTTTTATGGGTTTTGTTAATGTATGGCATTATGGCTTCCATGGAATATTTAGCCTTGGAATAAGTTTATGTTCTTCCTTCTAGTCTTGAGAGATATCTCCTCTCTTAAGGAGGTTGTTGTATTTTGTTTATACACTCCTTGTAATTTAAATGATTACTGAACTCAATAGAATGTATGGTTATGAAGTTCTATCTAATTGTTGCTTTTGGAAAAGAAAACTATGTATTCATGTGGAAGAAAATATCTCTCTCCCTACCTTGTGTTAATATTATATGCATGAGAAATATTGCTTGTTGAAAGAAAAGAGAATATATGTTTTGTTTGCAGTTCACAAACATAAATAATATGAAAATGTAGCTATTTATTTTTTATTTTTAAAAAATCATTGTGATAATACTATATATAGATGTTCATTATATATATATATATAAACATTTATACAAAAAAAATAGTTAACCCTGTTGTTTTTAATGTTATATATATATATATGGTCTCTATTAATCTATTTTTTAATAAAATATGTATTAATAGATTAATAGATTAGTAGAGACCACACACACACACACACATATATACATATACATATACATATAAACTTGTATTTCTTTTATATATAAGAAGAGTATTAAAGAAAAATATAGAATATAATTTCAAATGACAAATTTTAGCGCATTGTTTATTGCTGAAGGAAGAGTGTTATTTTATATAAAAAAAATTGAGAGAGAAGAGTTGTTGCCATAGTGCTGCACAGAGGGAAGAAGGGGAGACGAACCTGCCCCCATTTGCCCTCCACAGAGTATACTCTGTGGAGGGGGTCGGTAGGGGAACCACCCCCTTCTCCCTTCCCACCTTGTTTCTCCCTTGACGCCACTAGCGTCGACCCAACTTAGAACACTACATTTTTTAAAATTCGAACTTGCAGTTTGTAAAATGCCTCTACCCTATCCGTTGGCCCTGTAATATGCAATGATATATATATCTATATATATGATGCAGGAGCATCTAGTGGTGTAAGGGCAATCTTGTATCACCCAAAAAAATAAGTTGATTCAAAATCATTGCAGATGTTTTCATTTCTTTCCATAATTAGTGTTTTTGGTTCCTTAATCTCCTAAATAATGATGTAGGACTTTCAATTTTTTCCAAACTTCTAAAAATAACAAACTGCCAATTTTGGAAAGGTTACCTACCATTTTAGGAAAGTTTGCATTTGGGCACATATTGAAGAAAAAACTTACAAAAAGTTACATAATGGAAATATAAGACCTTTGGCAAAGGAATCAGGTAAAGATCATTTGTGAGCTTAAAGATATTAAAGTTTTTATTTTTTGAAAAAACCCTAAAAATTTCTGAAATGAGATATGAGGCACTAAAACTTCCCATAACATCCTGAAAAGTTGATGGAAATCTGTTTATAGATTTCCATCATGATATTTCACATCCTGATCTTTCTGGCGCTTAAAACGATTCGTCAATCAGACACTCAGATCAAAAGTTATGCTTCCCGGAAGTTGACCTACTTTTGGAGGGAGTTGCATATTTCAAAATTTAGCTGGAGGCCACCAAAAAGTGCTATTTATGACTATTTTGGGAACCCTAGGTGTGGTAGAGTTAAGGGGGTGAGTGTGGAGTCAAGAATAGGTGGAAAAATAGAAACCCTAGCTGATTTGGGGTTACAGAAGGTAGAAGATTCTAGAGCCTGGTGATGTCTAGCTTTAGTGTGTTGCAGCATGTGGAGGATTAATTCCTCTAATTGTAATTAAGCTTCTGTAATGTCATGAGTTACCTAGATCAATAAATAAATATTCTATTTTTTGTGTTTCATTTTTTTTGTTGTGTGTTTTGTGATTTACCCCCTTCATCAAGTGGTATTAGAGCCATGTTTTCCTGAGTGTGTAGACAGATCACCGACCGTGAGGCAGTTTGCACCAGGACCTGAGGTTATGGGTTTGCTGCGGAGATTAAAATGCCTCCACGATGAAATTGTATTGGGAGGAATGTTTTGATGGAAGAGGGTTTTAGAGCCCTACAAAGGCAAATCGATGCATTACAAGAGGAGCTACGAAGAGGGTTCGATCTGAGAAGAAGAGAAGAAAGCGAGGATGAAGCTGAAGAAGAGTTACCTGAGGAAGAACAAGAAGCTGCAGGAGATCTTGCAGAAGTTATGTTGTTGAGGGCCATTTCAAAAATTAGAAAGAGGCCTAGGATTAAAGTTTCTACATATTCTAGAGATTTGAATCCAGAATAGATTATTGATTGGATCAATGACATGGAGGAGTATTTCAAGTATGAAGATGTGGAGGAACCAGATCAGGTCAAGTTTGCAAAAATAAAGTTGAAGGGCCATGCCAGTATTTGGTGGAAGGAGGTCCAATTAGAGAGGAATAGAAGAGGAAAAGGAAAGATCACCAGATGGGATCAGATGGTGGAGAAACTAAAGAAGTAGTTCATTCCCGTGGACTATGAGATGGAGTTGCTGAAGAAGCTGCAAGGACTGAAGCAAGGTAACAAGTCTGTTAAGGAGTATACATAAGAGTTTTATAAAATTACTATTAGGACAGACCATGCAGAGCCCAACAAGGAGAAGGTAGACCATTACATTAATGGGTTGAGGATGAGTATTCAAGAGGAGCTGAGCTTGGTCAGAATGACCACCATAGAAGATGCATACTATTTTTCCCTAAAGGTGGAAAAGAAATAGAATAAAAGATTCGATAGCAAGAAAAGGGGAAGAGGTCAAGGTAGAAGGACTAGTGGAAGACCATATGGAGGCCATAATGAAGATCAAAATATAAGTGAAGCTGGCACTAGTTGAAATTAGAGAGGGGATAATTCTTACTACCCTCGTGACCAGAACAATGGTGAGCAAAGAGGAAGAGGAAGAGGTAGACCTAGGCAAGGACCTAGAAGAGGAGGTTTTAGAGGAACTTGTTTCCAATGTGGAGAAGAAGGGAATCAAGCATACGAGTGTCTGCAACATCAAGGAAGGACAAATAGAAGACCTGAAGGTAATGCATGAGTTGCACATGTAGATGAAGATGCACAATCTGAGTGTTCTGAAGATGCTGAAAGGGGAGAAACCCTAGTTGTCAAAAGAACTTTGCTGAATGAGGAGAAATAACCCAATTAGAGGAAGAGTTTATTCCACACAAGGTGCAAATGTGAAGGTAAGTGTTTTGACATTATTATTGATAGTGGAAGTACTGACAATCTTGTTTCAGAGGAGATGGTTGACAAGTTGAAGTTGACAAGAAGAAAGCATCCACATCCATATAGGATTGCATGGTTGTAGAAGGACCATAAAGCTTTGGTCAATGAGTAGTGTTTAGTGAAGTTCAAGATTGGGGACTACCACGATGAGGTGCTATGTGATATCATACCAATGGATGCATGTCATATGCTGTTGGGGAGGTAGTGGCAATATGATAGGAGTGTTGTCCATGATAGCCATGCAAACACATATTCCCTAACAAAGGATGGAGTTTGTCATAAGTTGAAGCCCTTGAAGGAGGTGGAAGAAAAGGTATGTAGTACTACCAGAATTTGCTTGGTAGATGGTAGGAAATATTTGGAGGGTATGAAGCATGAGCGTCATTGCTTTGCATTGATTCCTAAGATTAGTCAAGAGAAATGTGAAGATGTACTAGCAAAAGTCTCAGATATGTTAAAAGAATTTTAGGATATTATCTCTAATAATGTACCAGAAGGTTTACCATCAGTGAGAAAGATAAGTCACCAAATGGATTTGATACCAAGAGCTAGTTTGTCGAATAAGGCAACCCATAGAATGACTCCTGCAGAGAGTGAAGAGCTGAATAGACAAGTTCAAGAGTTGTTAAGGAAGGGATTGATAAGAGAGAGCCTAAGTCCATGTGTGGTACCTACTGTACTAGCACTGAAGAAAGATGGAGAGTGGAGAATGTGTACAGATTCTCGAGCCATCAACAAGATCATGATCAAGTATAGATTTCATTACTTAGAATGGATGACATAATGGATTGTTTGAGTGGAGCCAAGTACTTCATGAAGATTGATCTGAAGAGTGGGTATTACCATATCCGAATCAGAGAAGGAGATGAATGGAAGACAACCTTCAAGACAAAGGAGGGTTTGTATGAGTGGTTAGTCATGCTATTTGGGCTAACCAATGCACCAAGCACATTCATGCGGCTCATGAATGAGGTATTGAAAGAATTTTTGGGAAGTTTTGTTATTGTCTATTTAGATGATATTTTGATTTTCAGTAAAACTTGGGATGAGCATCTGATGCATATCAAAAGAGTTTTAGAGAAGCTGAGGGAGGATAAGTTGCTAATTAATCTGAAGAAATGTAGTTTTACAAAGGAGTTGGTATACTTAGGATTTGTTGTCTCAAAGGAAGGTCTTAAAATGGACCCAAAAAAAGTAAGGGCTATCATTGAATGGCCTATGCCAAGGAGTGCAATGGAGGTACGATCTTTTCATGGTTTGGCAAGTTTTTACAAAAAGTTTATCAAGAATTTTAGTAGCATTTGTGTACCCCTAACTAAGATAATGAGAGGGGATAGAAAAAAGTTTAAATGGACTAAAGGAGCAGACAAAAGTTTTGATACATTGAAGCAAAAAGTTACAGAGCAACCTGTTTTGGCACTTCCAAATTTCAATAAGGTATTTCAGGTAGATTGTGATGCTAGTGGTAGTGCTATAGGAGCTATTTTGAGTCAAGAATCTAAGCCCATTGCCTATTTTAGTGAGAAGCTTAATGATGCCAAGAAAAATTATTCTATTTATGATCAGGAGTTTTATGCAATAGTTCAGGCTTTGAAGAAATGGAGACATTATTTGTTTCCAAAGGGGTTTGTTTTATATACTGATCATCAGGCTTTGTAATATCTTAATAGTCAAGGAAAGTTAAATCAAAGGCACTTAAAATGGGTTGAGTTTTTGTAGAGCTATACTTTTGTTTTGAAGCACAAGAGTGGGAAGTCCAATAGAGTTGCAGATGCCTTGAGCAGAAGGCAAAATTTGTTGACATAAATGAAGATAGAGGTTGTTGGGTTTGATGAGCTCAAAAGTTTGTATCATGAAGATCCAAATTTTGCAGAGGCCTGGAAAGCTTGTTTGGAACTTGTTACTTTGGATAGGACAAAATGGTTGGATTTCATAATCCAAGATGGCATGTTGTTTAGAGGAAGTTAGTTGTGCATTCCAAGGAGTTCCATGAGAGAGAACCTGATTAAGGAGAAGCATAGTGGAGGATTGGCTAGACACTTGAGTTGTAGCAATATGTGAGGAAATTTGTACAGAGTTGTAGAGTATGTTAGATGGTGAAAGGAGAAAGTTAGAATACAGGTCTATATCAGCCATTACCTATACTAGAGAAGCCATGGGATGATATCAGTATGGATTTTGTTCTTGGTTTACTAAGGACACTGAGAGGACATGATTCCAATTTTGTGGTGGTCGACATATTCTCAAAGATGGCACATTTTATTCCTTGTAAGAAGACTAATGATGCCATTCATATTGCTGAGTTATTTTTCAGAGAGGTGGTGAGATTACATGGTCTACCAAAGAGCATAGTTTCAGATTGAGATACAAAGTTTGTTGGTTATTTCTAGAGGACATTATGGAAGAAGTTGAAGATAGATTTGAAGTTCAGTTCTGCACACCATCCACAGACTGATGGATAGATGGAAGTGGTGAATAGGAGTTTGGGTAATCTACTACGATGCTTAGTAGGAGATAAGCCCAAGGGATGGGATTGGTTTTTACCACAGGTAGAATTTACTTACAACAATTCTATCAATAGGAGTACTAGTAAATCACCATTCCAGATTGTATATGGCAATAGCCCAAGAAATGCTTCTGAGTTAAGGAAGTTAGACAAAGGAGAAAAGACAAGTGCTGAAGCCAAAGACTTTGCAGAACATCTAAAGAATTTGCATGAAGAGGTAAGAAAGCACATTAATAAGATGAATATTCAGTACAAGGCTAAGGCAGATCAGAAGAGGAGGTATAAGGAGTTCCAGGTAGGAGATGAAGTCATGGTTCACTTGAGAAATGAAAGGTTCCCAACTAGAACATACAATAAGTTAAAAATGAAGAAATTTGCACTGTGCAAAATCCTGAAGAAGCATGATTTAGGAAATGCATATGATATAGAGATGTCAACTGGGATTAATATTTCCCCTGTGTTCAACATTACTGATTTAATAGAATATCATGAGGGTGGCACAGAGGGTGGAACAACAGAGGAACAGTGGAGTATTCCAACATCTACTTCAACTGAGGAGATAGAGCAGATCTTGGATAGCCATGTGGGAAGAAGTACTCAGAACAGAAAATATGAAGAATATCTGGTTAAATGGAAAGGAAGGCCTATTGAAGATTCTTCTTGGTTGTCTAAGGAAGAGGTTGACCATTTGGGTTTTCTTCACATAAACACCTGAGACGTGACAGGGTCACTTCTCAAATTACCTTGGGTGTCTGATGCAGGAGCATCTAGTGGTGTAAGGGCAATCTTGCATCACCCAAAAAAATAAGTTAATTCAAAATCATTGCAGATGTTTTCATTTCTTTTCATAATTAGTGTTTTTGGTTCCATAATCTCCTAAATAATGATGTGGGACTTTCAGTTTTTTCCAAACTGCTAAAAATAGTAAACTGCCAGTTTTGGAAAGGTTACCTGTCATTTTAGGAAAGTTTGCATTTGGACATGGATTGAAGCAAAAACTTATAGAAAGTTAGATAATGGAAATATAAGACCTTTGGCAAAGGAATCAGTCAAAGATCATTTGTGAGCTGAAAGATATTAAAGTTTTTTGTTGTCTGAAGAGCCCCTAAAAATTTTTGAAACGAGATATGAGGCACTAAAACATCCCATAACATCCCAAAAATTTGATGAAAATCTATTTATGGATTTCTATCATGATATTTCACATCGCAAGATTTCTAGCGCTTAAAACAGTTCATCAATCGGACACCCAGATCAAAAGTTATGCTTCTCGGAAGTTGACCTACTTTTAGAGGGAGTTGCAAATTTTGAAATTTAGCTGGAGGCTACCAAAACATGCTATTTATGACTATTTTGGGAACCCTGGGTGTGGTAGAGTTAAGGGGGCGAGTGTGGAGTCAAGAATAGGTGGGAATATAGAAACCCTAGCTGATTTGGGGTTACAAAAGGTAGAAGATTCTAGAGCCTGGTGATGTGTAGCTCTAGTGTGTTGCAACCTGTGGAGGATTGATTCCTCTTATTGTAATTAAGCTTTATTAATGTAATGAGTTGCCCAAATCAATAAAGAAATATTCTATTTTCTGTGTTCCATTTCTATTGTTATGTGTTTTGTGATTTACCCCCCTTCATCAATGTATGTATGTATACTACAACATTTAGATTTTTTACTGTGGTTAAAACAATTACTCTGTGGTAAAATAAATTTATACATTTCTTGTTGATAAACACAACAATATATATTTCTATGCAAAATACAACCCTGTGCATGAACAAAAGTAAAATATGTATCAGAGAGCCCTCTTGACAAAATTTGAGAACGCTGTTGAGAAACAAAACCAGAGGGAGTTAAAGAGAAGAAAAGGAAAAAAAGACTAGGGTTTGGGAGAGAGGAATAGAATATAAGAGGAAAGGAAATAAATTTATTAGGGTTGAGGAAATAAACCATTTGTAGAAGACAAAATGAGATAAAGCAAATAACCTCTTTCTTGGTGCACGTACCTCTTTGGAATCTGGAAACTTGTTGGAATGAGTAGAGTTATTGTGGGCATTTTAACCTATTTTATTTTACCTTTTTAATGTGTTAGGGTTAGTAGATCCCTAATGGGAAAATTAGGGGATTAATTATTTTCCCATGCTTATTATTTTAGTGAGTGTAGTGTGGGGATTTATTAATTTGTTGGATTTAATTTATTTAATCCCTCAAAACCTAATTCACTAGTGCATAACTTAAAGGTAGATTTTAATTAATTGTGTTATTTAATTAATGCAAGTATTTATTAACTTTGGTTGAGTTTGAACATTGGGGTAATTTAATTTAATAGGTGTAATCGGTTTTAAGTTGTATTTTTGAAAGGACTTTTAGTGAAGATTTTTGTTTTAATTTAATTTTCCCCTGTGTATTGAGGTGACATCATGCTGCTGGAATTTCCCTAGATTAGTGGAAAGATTTGTAAAGTATTTTTTTGCATTTTTTTACTTTATTGCAATTATAATTATTGAATACTTTAATGAAGTCTTAATGGAATTAATTAATGATAATTATATTATAGTTCTTAGAGTTAGATTTCTATACTTATCGAAATCACCTCACCTCATCTAGGAACCTTAGGGTTAGTTCCAAGTTTGGAATCTACCCCTTTTAGTGACACTCCTCACATCACTCAGCCCCCTTAGTAGGCTTACATATTGTAGGGGTTGCGAAAGGTGTTTGCATTACCCTGACTTTTGATTGACATCTTCACCTTTGTGCATATGCCACTGAGTACGCATGTTGCACGCAAGGGGGTTTTAGGGTCAAGTGGAAAAGTTTTTGATATTTTGTGTCATGACCACATGACAAATGTGGACATGACACATGTGTTGTGTGTTGTGACCACATGGGAAATGTTCTAGTAGTTCTAGCGATATTAACACTAGTGATGGAGGGACCACATGTTGAGGTACCAATGACTTCCAAGGGTCATGTATCCGCTCATAGGCAGTACAGTAAGAGTCCTCCCCAACACCATCTAGATCATGAGGTGGAAGTTATAGTGGAGTTCATGCACTATGACCCTTATGCTTATGGGCAGCGGGATGAGGTAGATGCTCCCATTCAAGGATGACGCGATCATGGAGACCCCATCAGAGATTTACTTAGACTAAATCCACCTACATTTGAAGAGACTATAGAGGGAGTTGAGGCTGAGGCTTGGATCATCAGTCTAGATTGGTGCTTTGTGTTGCATCCCTATGGGGGCAACACAAAAGCACGTGTTGCAGTCCACTTACTGCGCGATGCTGCGACAACATGGTGGTGCACTAAGGAATGCAAACTCACCATCTCTCTTTGGACACACTTTCATGGGACACATTCCTTGAGTGCTACAGGACATGATACCTCTCAGAGCACTTTAGGCAGCACCGTATAGATGAGTTCCATGATCTACAGTAGCGGGTTTCGACAGTTGCATAGTATGAGTGCAAGTTTGTGGAGTTGTCACGTTATGCCAAGTGCCTATAGGATGAGAAGGTTCTTGTTAGTCATTTTATCAGAGGCTTGGATCCTAGCATAGCAGGACCTGTTTGCATAGTTGATCCAAGAACTATGAGTGAGGCCATTGAGAAGGCACTCATTGCAAAGGAGGTTTATGGGCGAAGCCATAGGTCACAGACATAGTTTTAGGACCATAGCCAACATCAAAACTAGGGGTTCCGTAGACCCCAACAATCTCATAGCGGTGGTTTTAGCTCTACACCTTTACCTCCTAGACCTCCATAGCAACAATAGTAGTACCATCAGCAGTAGTAGAGATCTAGACCACCGCAGAGATCGCAGGGTGGCCAAAGTCGAGTATGGCACTCGCAGAGTTCACAGAGGGACCAACATCACAAGGCACCAGCTGCAGGACTAGTTAGGTCACAATAGTCCTTTAGAGGGTCATAGAGCAGTACAAGATGATCTCAGGTGTAACAGTCTAGTAGGACTTAGTCAGTACATATCCAGACTCGAAGACCTTTCTATGTTTGTGGTGGCTTAGGGCACTTGGCTAGGGAGTGTCCACAGGGATATACAGTAGGAGGATAGTCATGCGTCGAAGGTTCTGAGAAGATAATTAGAGATGTGGGTATATCCCATCATATGTTTTCAGTGGTTGATAATGGCCAAGCTGACTTTTAGGCCTCCATTATCAAGACTCCAGGTACTATTGGGGATACTTCCATTACTATCTTGTTTGATTCTGAAGCCACAAACTCCTTTATTTCTCTATCATTAGTGCAACGTTGTAGGCTGGTGGCCTCTAGGTAGGATGATAGGTAGGAGGTTGAGTTGGCCACAGGGGCCAAGATGGTAGTAGAGTCAGTGGTTCATGACTATGAGCTTGCACTGGGAGCCTTCACTACAATAGTAGACCTCAGGGTCATTCCTTTAGGGTCTTATGGAATGGTGTTAGGCATGGATTGGATTGCAACTCATAGAGCCAAGCTTGATTGTTGTCAGAAGGTGATAGGTTACCTAGATGACCATGGTATAGTAGCAGAGATTATGGGTATTTAGAAGCCCATAGCAGTATGTATGATTTCTGCTAAATAGCTTAAGTGATATATGCAAAAGGGTTGCCAGATGTTTGCAATCACAGTCAGTGATAGGTTAGAGGATGAGCCAAAGGCCTCACTGGATGACCATCCCATCCTTAGAGAGTTCGCAGATGTCTTTCCACCTGAGCTTTGAGTGATGCCACCTTGTAGAGAGGTTGATTTTCATAATGATCTTGTACTAGGTGTCGAGCTAGTGTCTTGTACACCTTACGGGATGACTAGACATGAGCTTACAAAGCTCAAGCTTCAATTGGAGGTATTTCTCATGAAGGAGCACATCCAACCTAGCTTCTCACCTTGGGGCACACCCATCATCTCCATGAAGAAGAAGGATGGGTCTCTTCATCTTTGTATGGACTATAGGCAGTTGAATAAGGTGATGGTGAAGAACTGTTATCCTTTACCTTAGATAGATGACTTGTTTAATCAGATGCAGGGAGCTAGAGTGTTATCTAAGATTGACCTAAAGTTTAGATACCATCAATTGTGCATTACAGAGGCAAATATTCATAAGACTACCTTTTGGACTTGCTATGGTCACTATGAGTTCACCATGGTGCCCTTCGGTTTGACGAATGATCCTGCAATGTTCATGAGCCTCATGAACAGGGTTTTTCACACATACCTAGATAGGCTCATGATTATTTTCTTGGATGACATATTGATATACTCACAAACTGAGGAGGAGCATGAGGAGCACTTATGCCAGGTTCTACAGTGTTTGAGAGACCAACAACTTTATGGCATCTTGGTGAAGTTTTCCTTCTTTCGATCAGAGGTTTAGTACTTGGGCCACATTCTATTTGGCGATGGTATCTTAGTAGATTCATCAAATAGTAAAGCTATCAGGGATTGGCCACCATCTACCAGTGTCACTGAGGTTAGGAGCTTAATGGGGCTAGTAAGATATTACAGCTGATTTGTTGAGGGCTTTTCTAGGATAGCTCACCCTATCACTTCCCTTTAGCGGAAAAGGAAGAGCTTCATGTGGACAAAGTAGTGTGAGAGGGCCTTTGGGGTCCTCAAGGAGTGTCTCACTAGCCCCCTATCTTAGTAGTACCTGATCCAGCAACAAACATCATGGTATGCATTGATGCATTTTTAGAGGGATTGGGTGTAGTAGTTATGCAGGATGGTCGAGTGATCGCGTATGAGTTGCTAAAGCTCAAGACCCACGAGCTAAAATACCCTACAGATGACTTGGAGCTCGTAGTAGTAGTTCATGCTCTTGTTAGATGGAGGCTCTTCCTTTTGAGATGTTTTGAGCTACACTCTGCCCATCGGGCAAGTTTATAGGATATGCTCTTGAGGTGGATGGACTTCTTCATCATTGATAGTGTATCTATGTTCCCCTTGCAGGTGACCTTCATGTAGTGGTTTTATCAGAGGTTCATAGAGCCGCTTGTGCAGCACATCCTAGGGTGAAGAAGATGCATGCCGATTTGAGATAACTATATCATTGGGCAAGTATGAGACGTGATATTGTAGACTTTGTAGCTCATTACCTTAAGTGTCAAAGGGTCAAGGCCAAGCATCAGCATCCAGCAAGACTACTTTATCCTCACGAGATATCAGAGTGGAAATGGGACACCATTTCCATGGACTTCATAGTTGGTCTACCTTTGTCATCTCATCACCATGATGCCATCATAGTGACAGTTGACAAGTTGACCAAGGTAGCACACTTTTCACCAGTACACATGATGTACAATGCACCTATAGTGGCAAGGGTCTTCTTGGATGACATTGTGAGATTTCATAGGGTTCCTCGTCGCATCATATCTGACAGAGATTAAGTTCTTACATCAGCCTTTTGGAGAGAATTATAGCAGGCATTGGGCACTCAGCTCAACTTTAGTTTAGCTTATCATCCCAAGATAGATGGCCAGACAAAGAGGGTGAATCAAGTTTTAGAGGACATGCTTCACATGTATGTGATGGATCACCAGTCTAGATGGGAAGACTACTTGTATCTAGTTGAGTTTGCCTACAATAATGGGCATCACAGCTTGTTAGGTATGCCCCCTATCAATCCTTGTATGGCAGACCTTGCAAGACTCCTCTGAGTTGGGACTGCATTGAGGACAAAGTTGTTATTCGACCAGAGTTGGTGTAGGATATGGAGCAGTAGGTTACCTTGATTAGACAATAGTTACAGAAGGAACAATTTTGTCAGAAGAAGTATGCTGATGCCAAGAGATTGGATCAGAGTTTCTCAGTTGGTGACAAGGTATTCTTGAGAGTGTGGCCGCATAAGGGTCCAATCCATTATGGAAAGGACTCTAAGCTTGCACCAAGATTTGTTGGGCCATTTGAGATACTAGAGTGGATATGACCCATAGTTTATCATCTAGCCTTGCCACCTAGCCTATCGTGCATCCATGATGTGCTTCATATATCTGTTTTGAGATGTTATATATCTGACATGGCTCATGTTTTGGATTGGGTGGCCTTACAGGTCAAGTCAGACGGGGCAGCTGACTTTGGAGCCAATTTGCATATTGGCTCATCAGACACTAGGCCTTCAAGGTTGAGAGCTGGACCAGGTCATAGTTTAATGGGACTGCTATGATGAGGTCTCGGCCACTTGGGAGGATGCTGCTAGCTTGAGGATACTTTATCCTCACCTCTTTACTAACTTCTAGGAGGAAGTTTCATCTTAGGGGGGAGGACATGAGGCCTACTTATCTCACCTTCTATTTTTTACATCGTATAGAAATTTTGATAGACATGTGGACATTGGAAATGTTGATCACGTTATTCATATTTCATGACTATTTCGTATGCTTTAATTTGTTAGATAGATCATGATATAATGTTTTTATAGCTCACATGTTAGATCTCACTTGATGTCATTATTTTATGTGATATTTACTTTGATGCAAATTGAAATATTATGTAGTTTTGATCCTGATTGATAATTAGGAAAATACAAGTGAATTATAAATCATATAAATGATAGCATGTGTTATAATTGAAAATATCTATGATTATGTGAATGGGTGTGTGTGTGTGTGTGCATTTCCTTTCACTTCGGCTATGATCAGCAAGTGCTATTGATCTGTTTATGGAAGTGTGCAGGTAAATTTTCAATGCCCATGGAAAATTTGGAGATCATTCCAGTAACCCTATGTGATATCCATGTTTAGCTGACCTAGTCCCAAGAGGGACCAAGGTCAATTGTGATGGAGCATGATGATTTGTAATGTCTTTAATTGATGTTATTTTGATTAGGGTTTACCCTTTCTTAATTGATTTATTGATGTGTTGTGAATTGTAATGTTGAGTTGCACTATTTTGGTGCTTTTCATTTATTGGGTCTTTTCATGTGAATTTATGGACCCCTTGGTGTTTATTTTGGTCAAATAATGACCCTAGGTCATACCCCTAGGTTCTAGGACCAATTTGAACATGTGAAACCTTAGTTTAAGCTTCTTTTGGTCACCTTAACTTTACCCTGAAGTTAAGTGACGAAATTTAAAGTTGGATGAGGTGGTGGATAAGTCAAGAGTTCACCATTACCAACTCCACTTCCCTAGGATATGGTCTCCCTTATCTTGAAGACTTGGGAAGTCTCCAAGACCTTCAAGTGTGAGAGACCTCATTCCTATGCTCTCACACATGTGTGAGAGCTTCCTTGAGGGAATGGGGTTGCCTTGTTGGATAGGAGAATGACATGTGTCTTATCCTCATCTTTATGGAGTCTTCCATGTGGGATTTCCCTCTCCACTATGCTCTCACACATGTGTGAGAGCATTTGTGGGAGAGTGTGAGGCTTTTTGGAATGGAAGTGTGACATGTGTCACCTCCTCATTCCTTAGGGTGTTGTGAGTGGGTTGTGAGGAGGAAGGAGAATCTGACATGTGTCACCTTCTCATTCCTCAAGGCTCTTTGGTGTAGCCTATTAGGTTCCAACTTTGAGAGATGGAGAGGGTTCTTCATTTTTTTGATTTTCTTGGTAATTATGGATGGGGGGAGATAGCTAGAGTTGGAGGATTTTGGATGCAAGGAGATTGGAAGGAGATTTAGCAGCTCTTCTTCAACCTCTTGCCAAATTTGGGCTTATAAGGTAAGCACCCAAGCTATATGCCTTCCCTATGTTTTTACTTTCATTTATGTGAGGATTGCTTTGTGTATTTAAGTTTTGGTGTATGTGTTGTGTGGGTTTTCATTTTGGGTATTTGATGATGCTCTCCATTGAGAAGAGCTCATCTTGTTTTGGGGTGGGAGAGGAGTGAACCTCCTTGGGGGTAACGTCACTATATTTTGGAGGTGTGGTTGGCCATGGGAGTGAATTGGGAAGTATTTGATATTTTGGTGAGGCAAGAGTGCCTTGGGATTTTTGTGACATTTGAGATATTTGGTGAAGGCAAGTGTGCCTTGAGATTTTTGACATTTTGTGATATTAAGGCAAGAGGCCTTATGATTTTTGAGCATTATTGTGTTTTGGTGATTTGGGTTTCCTCCTTCAGTTTCGAGTAGTCCACTCTCCTACCCCCAAAAATCCAAGTTATATGGATTAGTTATGTGCAATCTTTGGGAGGGTGTATCTATGTTTTTGTGTGAGTGATTTTGGGTGTTAAATCTTTGTTGTGGTATGAACCCGGTTATATGGGTGACCTCCAATCTCGGGGGTGACTTGTTTTCAAGTCTATGGTTACGAGGTGAGTGTAGGAGTACAATCAACACTGAGAGGGGGGGTGAATCAATGTTGTGTGAATTCTCAAATCTTTTTACGCACTTTAACTTTTAGAGCACAAGGAGAGAAAGATAGCATTGATCTGTCAAATACATATGCACATGACTGTGAATACAGAAAGAGAACAAAACTTCATACACAGAAAATATTATGACACAAGAATTGCATGAGTGGAAAACCCTCCAGGGGTAGAAAAACCACTCTAAACTGCCTCACTGGCTTAACTGATCAAACATGCCTCACTGGCTACAAAGAAGCCTCACTGGCTACAATATGTGTCTCACTGACAAATGTTAAGGTCTCACTGACCTACAAGCCTCACTGGCATACTATTTAGAAGCATCAGCTTCAAGGAGCACCAACCCCTATTACAGAACAAACTGAAAACACAAATTCAGAGGGTTTCTCTATTTCAATACATAACATTTATTCTCTCTCATGTGTCTATCAAATGATCATTCCCAACTCATATACAAACTCAGATATTTCAATCCTGTATCATGATCCACTCTACAACACCAACACTGCTTGATTCTCAACAACACTGCTTGATTTTCAACAACACTTCACAACTCTGTATATTTCATCTCTATCCTTCTTAATTCATTCATCAATGCACCTGAAAAACAACTTTATACAAGTTGAATATCTTTTCACCTTTCCTCTTCTGTATGAACATTTTCATCTTCTCTCAATGAAGAACCTGCAAAAACTTTTCACCTTCTCTCTGCAATTTTTCTTATTTCAAAAATCAATCTCTTGTAATAAAAAATATTATTTCTCTGTCCATTTTAGATCCCTTTCATATTATTTGACATCTCAAATTATCCCTTGTAAAAATATGTAAATCTTCTTCAAAAATTTTGAAACCTTTCACTTACTCTGCACAGACAAATCATCTAAAACAATAATTAAGAAAAATCTTTAATTGAAATAAGATTTTTCAATTTGCTCTTGAAAGAGAAAATAAAATCTTTTTCTAATCTCCATGTGCAAAGTCAAACCCCTTCATTGAAACCATTTAATCCTGCAAAGAAAATATATTCTCTGTATAAACAAAATCTCTTTATATTCCTTCGAAGATGACTCTTCAATCTCTTCAATCTGCATAAATAGCTCTAAATTCTCTACAACATTATTGACAAGATCATTTCATATTCTCTAACATTTCAATCAGGACCTGCAGGAGAAAAATAAAATCTCTTTGAATATTTAGTCTTTTCATTTTTATCTCCTTCTCTGCAAATCCTGCATTCAAATTCTTTATCCAATCTGCCTTTCAAAAGAAGAACATCTAAACCATATTAATGAAGAAGAACATGTCAAATTATTATACCAATGATCACATCTAAATGAACATTCATTCTGCAACCAAGAATTATTGCACATCCTTTTTGACATGAAAAGAATGAAGACCATCCTACTGATCCTGCACATCTCTTTACAACACACTGTTAAAACTGATGAAACATACTGCAATCAACAAGAACTCTTGCCTCTTGACTTTAACATTCAAAACAAGATATTATTGCAACAACACTTTCCAAAACACTTTGGATTGCAATACCATGACAATTCAATCTTTGTAATCAGGATCATTTGTCTAACAATTTGTGCATTTGAACTCCTGAAACACTTTTTCAATATCTAGAAAACATAATAAGTCAATGATTACCTGTATCACTGTCAAACATTATCAAAGATGATTTCAACAAAAAATAAGATCATCAAATTGATAAACATCAAATGATCTTCTTCCTGAAAACCTTTGGGGATACTTGATAGAACATGAATAACTCCCCCTCACTTCATGCTATCTGTTATGCAACTAATGATGTAACTTGTGCAAGATGCACAAGTTTAGGATCCTTCTTGTCCTGACTTTGTTTTCTTCTCCAAACCTGTATAAACCTTTTCTTTTCTTTGCTTAAGGTGTCTGCTCTAGATGTCTTCAATTTATTCCTGCAAAACTGTGCCTTATGCCCAAAAGAATTGCAATTATAACAAACTATGTTATAACCAAATGACTGATACCTTTTTGACATCTCCTAAGCAATTATGTTATGCTTCCATGTAGGATCAAACATTCTATTCATTTTACAGTTTCTTTGAATGTGTCCAATATTATTGCACTTGTAACAAACAATATCAGTATTCCTTCTGCAATTAACTGATTTGTGTCCAAATTGATTACAAGCATAACAATGACCATTAAAAGAATAATTATACCTATACATGTATGCTTGTCTAATAGGAGCATTTTTTCTTCTTCTTTGATTATGCTTTTCATCTTTGACATTTATTTCAGTTTCTGTCTTCTCTTTATCTTCAAGAGCACTAGCATGAAGATCAATTTTCTTTCTGAGAGTTTGCCTGGCTTTTGAACACTCCCCTTTTTCAATATTGTTTTCAAACAACAGATCCTTGTGTAATTTAGAGGAAGCCTTTTCTAACTCCTTTCTTAAAAAGATTATTTCAGATTCATACTTTTCACAATCAACTTCTTTGGCCTTTAGTTGATTATTGACATCTTCTTTTATTTTCTTAACTTCTGCAATTTGAGTCTTCAAATCTATTATCTGTTTTTCTACATCTTGAAGATTTGAAAGAATTTTTATCTTGGATTCCTTTTCCTCTTGAAGTTGCAACTTTAACCTTTTATTCTCCATTCTGAGTTCTTTGATCTCACCAAGAGCACAAATGAGCTCACCTTCCATATCAATCTCATAATCCTGATCATCATCACTTGTGATGCTAGCTTCTTCTGAATCTGATTGAGTTTGAACTTCAACTCCTTCATTGCCACTTTCCTCACACACCAGAGTGTCCTCTTCTTTATCATTATCTTGATAAATTCTTATTAGTTCTTTCCAGATATCCTGAGCTGTTTCACACTGCACAACCTTACAAGAAATATCATTAGATAAACTAGATAGAATAACCTTCTTGGCTATATGATTCCATTTAAGAGCCTCTTTGTTATTTGTAGAAATACCATTTTCAACTGACATTAAAACATCATATCCTAAGGAGGATAAATACACTTGCATTCTAACATACCAAACTGAAAAATTTGAACCATCAAACTGAGGAACATCTGAAACAATATTAGATTCAACATGGAGAACATCATCTTTATCAACTGATTTTATATCAACATCTAGATTTGATATGAATGATGTCTTTTGTGTCTTTTGACCAGAATGAATCTTAACATTTCTCATGTTCTTATTTCTCCTGCACTTACCCATTGAACTCCACACACAGGACCTACCCAAGCTGATTAAGTTGCAGAAGGGAAACCTAGCTCTGATACCAATTGTAGGAGTACAATCAACACTGAGAGGGGGGGTGAATCAATGTTGTGTGAATTCTCAAATCTTTTTACACACTTTAACTTTCAGAGCACAAGGAGAGAAAGATAGCATTGATCTGTCAAATACATATGCACATGACTGTGAATACAGAAAGAGAACAAAACTTCATACACAGAAAATATTATGACACAAGAATTGCATGAGTGGAAAACCCTCCAGGGGTAGAAAAACCACTCTAAACTGCCTCACTGGCTTAACAGATCAAACATGCCTCACTAGCTACAAAGAAGCCTCACTGGCTACAATATGTGTCTCACTGACAAATGTTAAGGTCTCACTGACCTACAAGCCTCACTGGCATACTATTTAGAAGCATCAGCTTTAAGGAGCACCAACCCCTATTACAGAACAAACTAAAAACACAAATTCAGAGGGTTTCTCTGTTTCAATACATAACATTTATTCTCTCTCATGTGTCTGTCAAATGATCATTCCCAACTCATATACAAACTCAGATATTTCAATCCTGTATCATGATCCACTCTACAACACCAACACTGCTTGATTCTCAACAACACTACTTGATTTTCAACAACACTTCACAACTCTGTATATTTCATCTCTATCCTTCTTAATTCATTCATCAATGCACCTGAAAAACAACTTTATACAAGTTGAATATCTTTTCACCTTTCCTCTTCTGTATGAACATTTTCATCTTCTCTCAATGAAGAACCTACAAAAACTTTTCACCTTCTCTCTGCAATTTTTCTTATTTCAAAAATCAATCTCTTGTAATAAAAAATATTATTTCTCTGTCCATTTTAGAACCCTTTCATATTATTTGACATCTCAAATTATCCCTTGTAAAAATATGTAAATCTTCTTCAAAAATTTTGAAACCTTTCACTTACTCTGCACAGACAAATCATCTAAAACAATAATTAAGAAAAATCTTTAATTGAAATAAGATTTTTCAATTTGCTCTTGAAAGAGAAAATAAAATCTTTTTCTGATCTCCATGTGCAAAGTCAAACCCCTTCATTGAAACCATTTAATCCTGCAAAGAAAATATATTCTCTGTATAAACAAAATCTCTTTATATTCCTTCGAAGATGACTCTTCAGTCTCTTCAATCTGCATAAATAGCTCTAAATTCTCTGCAACATTATTGACAAGATCATTTCATATTCTCTAACATTTCAATCAGGACCTGTAGGAGAAAAATAAAATCTCTTTGAATATTTAGTCTTTTCATTTTTATCTCCTTCTCTGCAAATCCTGCATTCAAATTCTTTATCCAATCTGCCTTTCAAAAGAAAATCACTTCAAAATAATCCTTTTAAAAAAATAATCTCTAGTCTCCAAAAAAATCTCCTAAAAAAAATTCGTCCTTAGAAAACTTCATCCTCTTAAAAATCTCTTCATAAAGATAATAAAATTCTCCTTATTAAAAAAAACTCCTTAAAAAAAGGACCGACCAAAAAATATTAGAAGGAAATTACTTAAGTTTTAAAAAGGAAATTCTATCTTTGATTTCGGGCTTCAAAGAAAAGATTCTAAATACTATTGAAAGTTTCAAGGAAAGACTAAAAGCCTTTTCCTTTTTCCTTAATGCATAAACTTCCATTTTACATGCAAACCCGTGTGACTTTTGACGGTGGTATGTTCAAATTTAAACACAATGAGAGCCCGCCCATTTGGATGACTTGCTCTATAGGTAAAAAACTGTGAAGGGGCCGGTTGCAGAATGAAGTAGAATCCCTTTAGCAGGTAAGGTTTAAGTGATATAACCTGCAACTACAAGTCACTTCCTTGTTAAAACAAAAATGCATATGATGAGTGATGGTTATGTAAGAGTTTTAAAGACACCTAAACCACAAAGAGGACCTTCATAAATACCATTGCTACTTTGTCATTGTAGCACTTCAAAACTAATCTGAGTTCTCTGCTACCATTCCAACACATGAATCACAATGATTAACATTTTGTGTTCTCTTATGCTCACATCCTAAATAGGAGATGCCTCCAAAAAACAAACCTCAGAGAATAAAAATTTTTATGCCTCTATACAATCCAAACCATGAAATCAACCTCAATTCTGTCATATACACTGAGAACAACATACTAGAAAGAACTAAACAATGAAGATGTTAACTCAAACCCAAGCAATCTTCAAATGCATTTCTCCAATCCAACATGTCATAAACTGGTGGTTGCAACACATATGATATCCATGCAGCATATGATATCTCTGCACCTTGTAACATCATCTTGTCATCCACTCATGATGATAAACTCTGCAAGCAACTGAACCATACCTGACCATATACTAATACATTGATCCCAAGACAGTACTGATATAAGACCAAACTCCTGATTATGATTTGAAGACAATATAGTGAAGCAATCTGAGATAAGCATGACATCCTTCATCAAACAACTTGATTCCTGCTACATCCTTGAAGACACCACACTATATAAATAGGATCCCAATGTATAACCAACACTATCCACACAACATGAAAAACTGAGGACACATATAAATTACATCTCAACCATATGAATTGTATTATGATCATTTCACATGATGTTATCACCACAAAACATTGCCTCTGCATTAAATCTCTTGATACAAGATACCAATTGCATATATGATCAACTCACAAACTGAATACTGAGATCAAATGACCAAGCCACTGAATATTGTATGTCATCTATATCACCTTGATGTAATCCTCATTAAACATCTCCTGAACACTTTTGACATCAATGACAACCTAACACCATCAGTGAGCTCCCATGGGAATTTGGAAACCTTCCTTGAGTTGTTTTGTAGGTTCTATGGCCTTGGTGGAGCACTTAGAGTTTTGATGAACTTGAAGATATTTGGTTTTTATGGGTTTTGTTAATGTATGGCATTATGGATGCCATGGCATATTTAGCCTTGTAATAAGTTTATGTTCTTCCTTGTAGTCTTGAAAGATATCTCCTCTCTTAAGGAGGTTGTTGTATTTTGTTTATGCACTCCTTGTAATCTAAATGATTATTGAACTCAACAGAATGAATGGTTATGAAGTTCTATCTAATAAGAAAGAGTATTAAAAAAAATTATAGAATATAATTTCAAATGAAGAATTTTAGGGCATCGTTTATTGCTGAAGGATGAGTGTTATTTTATATAAAAAAAATTGAGAGAACAGAGAGGGCAGCGACTAGTGCTATGTGTAGGAGTACAATCAACATTGAGAGGGGGTGAATCAGTGTTGATATAAAAATTCAATTTTCTCACCTTTTAAAATTTGTCAATGAACTTTATTATGAATTGAGATCAAATACTAACTTCACAATCATCAAATTGTTAAACACAAATTATTGATGTAGAGAAACAACACAAGAAGTTTAACACAAAGATATACTGAGTGGAAAACCTCCTGGGGTAGAAAAACCACTCAAACTGCCTCACTGGCTTAAATGGTAAAACTTCAAGTTTACAAATGTCTCACTGACATATACAATTTTGTCTCACTGGCATATTTATTTTCACCACAAGTCTCACTGACTTTCAACACCAAAAGAACAATGAACATAATAAAATAGGGGGTTTCCCTATTTCAGTAAACTCAACACTTTATTTTTCCTATTCAAAATTTTCAACAAATATATCTTTCTCTACAAAATAATGGAATAAAAACTTCAATTGATATCATCACATCACCAACACTTTGTTTGCAATATGCATCATCTCCAAAATTTGATCAATCTGGTCTTAACCTTTCTCTACAAATCAATTCTTTATCTTTGGTCAAAAATCTTCCTCATTTCTTCTTTGCAAATTCATATTCCTTCTCCTCAAATTAACATTTTTCCTTCTCTGCAAAATGACAAAAATCTCCTTTGCAATATGATATACTTCACCTCAGAAAAACACTTCACACACCATTAGCTCATTTCAAACACACAAAACAAGAAGAAGTTTATCTTCAAGAACCCATATTTATAACTCACAAACCATAATAAAATATTTCCATCTTTAAAACACCCGTTCCACATGTACACACCAATAAAATCATCTTATCACCTTTCTATCTTCAAAAACTTTCTATCTTCAAAGACTCTTGGTCATCGTTGTCACTCAAAAATGGAAACAAACCTAATTTTTAGCCTTTGTAGCACAAAGCACATCAATTTTAATAATAAGGCCAGACCGTACACTCCTTTTGTTTTTTTAATCTTATCCATTCGGTGTTAAATCTTGCCACTTGTCTTTTAAGCCACAGCCATTGATGTGTCTTTTCACGCTAAAGTTTTTGAGCCTTCACCGATTAACCAGACACTTAGTGAATGTGGTCGGTCAAAACAATGTTATCGAACCCTTAACATCATCACTTAAGTGACTCTTACCACCCCGACCAGTCAACTGTTAGTTAGAAGAAAAATTCTTTGACAGGATAATGAGGGTTTAGTAAGGATGACCAAGGTTTAGTTTAGGGTTTTAAACATAGATTTTGATGTTTAGGAAAATAACCCTTCATAACATGAGACACACAAATCTCAGAAAACATTTAGATAGTGATAAGACACCATTGATTACTACAGTAACAAACTAAGAAATTACATGTCTCAGAACCCCTTTTGACAATGATAAGGTAAGGACATAACATAGGACATAATGGCATTTAGGATTTAACACTTGAACAATAGTAAGAGGTCTACAAGAGATACAATACCATGAATGCAATACCAAGTGTAAGAGATAATCACACCTTAAGACAATGAATATTGTATACCATGAAGATCAAATGAAGACTGTATACCACTGTGTTTCACTGAGATCAAATGATCAAGCCACTACCACTACATAAAACCATGTCAACCATATCAATGCATATCACCATGAAAACCATGTCAACCCATGTTACTGAGATCACCAAGATCATCTACCTTTTGTCATCAATGTAAAGACAACAACACCCAAGATAAGAGCACAACAAAAATTCCCCTTTGTCTTTGACATTGATGGCAAAACAAATCAAATACAAGAATGACTCACTTCTCCCTCTTTTTGACATAAAATGTCAAAGGGAAACATAATGTCACAGGCAAGAAAAAAAATGAATATGACTGTCAAGATCATCATTACAAAGCACTGTCATGTAGCAATTGTCTTGTGTACTCTATCAAACTTGTGGACTCTATCAAACTTGTGGACTCTGTCAAACATCTTGTGTACTATGTCAACTGATTATCATGTATAGCACTGTCTTGTGTAATTTGTTAAACTTATTATCATGTCTTTTCTTGTGTAGCACTGTCATTAGCATGTATACTACTAAAAAAGAATTAAATAGACTGTGCACTATCAGAAACATCACTATTTCACCTTGCATCCTTCACAATCTTTTGTGCAGTCCATCCATAACTTAAATTAAGTTTGTTCGAGCATTTGGCATCATCAAGCACAAGATATGTGCTCCCCCTTTAAGATACAAAGAAGATCAACACCACTGTGACCCTCGACAACTCACAAAGAAAGAACACCCAATCAAGACTGTAGGAGTACAAACAATGTAGCAAACAAACCAAAAACACTGTCAAAACCAAAATCAAGATCATTGTCAAAACCACTATAGAATTACTGTCAAACCACTATCAAACAAAACAAGATCACTCAATCCATTCACTGTCCTACCATTGTAGAATGGTATACCACTATCATACCATAGAGAAGAACTAAAAAAACTCAGACTTGATAACTGTTGTACCACAGTTAATAAAGAATATAGTCCTTAAATGCATTCCTCTGCCTCCTGTACTTGTCAACAATTACAGCGATACCACTATCTTCAACAAGAAAGACTGAGGCTACATATCAAATGCATAAATATCACTATCATAAAGACCCTCTATTCCTCATTAGTGATATCTGTTTGAAGAATAAACATTAAATCTCTGTTAAACAACAAAACAATACTGCCCTTCACCATGAACAATTACACAAAACTATAGACATTGTCAAACCACAATAAGCTGTCATACACTGCCTGATAAAAACCATACACTAATTCTTTTTACAAATATGTACAAAATCTATTTACAAACTATGTACAACTTTCTTAATAAGATTCAAAAGAGATTCAGGACATGATAAAGATATAGAAGACTACTCCCCCTAAATCCAATATCCTTGTATCTTATTGAAGAGAGGTAAAAGATAGAACTCCTAATCTCTATCTCAGAGATTCAAACATCTCCTTAGGCAAAGGTTTTGTGAAGATATCATCCAATTGATCATTAGTATGCACATACTCCAAAACAATTTCATTTTCATTCACCTTCTCCCTTAGAAATGTTGGATCTAGGGCATACAACTGAGAGGGGGGGGGTGAATCAGTTGTATAAAATTTCTTCTCATTCAAACACTTAACTCACTGTTGTTAGTTAGCAGCATATCAAATAATCATCCATGGAAGCATAATACATAAACACAAGAGCAGATAAGCATCAACACATTGAACACCAAGATTTTGACGTGGAAAACCCGGTTAAGGGAAAAACCACGGGGTGATTAACCCAAGAATTATTCTCTGTTAGAAGAATAAGGAAAAATGAATGGCACATGCCAATAAGGGCTCACTGCCCGAGCACACTGCTCACAAAGAGGCCCACTGCCTACAAGGAGACACACTGTCTACAAAGTGATGAAAATCACAGTCTTGAACTGGTGAATGACATCTCTACCATGTCCGGATCAGTTCCAATTAAGCGCAACAATCTCTGCTCTGCCTTTCGCACGTTTCTTCGCTATACCATGCTCATCCTCACTCCTCACACTGAAATGAACTCACAAACCGTTATTTATACAAGACATCGACTTAGGAACAAACATCTAAGTCGGCAAACAACCATAGGAGTATCCGCAAGATGAATAACACATCCGGTCGGCCATCACAAGAACATTCGCAGGATGAACAACTCATCCGGTCGGCTACATAGAGCAAGAACTTCATCCGGAAGAATAATTTCAATTCCGGGCTCTACCATCAATGCGGACCAACAACACAACCTAAACAAGATCCAAGAATCTTCACAAGCTTGTCTAAATGTCCGGATACATCCGCACTTCCTCTGCTTACTGGGATCTCTTGTCTTCCTCATCCGGAACTTCAAGAACACAGTCTGTCGCCACTGTCATAATGTAAGAGGTACTTCCGGACCTCCAAATCATACACAAATCAGGATGACACATCACAAGGACATCCCAAACACTCCTTCCAATCCGCAGATTAGGATAATACAATTCCGGACCTCACCGGACCGTTTTGTGATCCTCTGTCACCTCCGGATACTTGCCGGACCCGGTTCTATACCGGCAGCCACAACTCCTTCAAATCTTCATGCGGACCTCTGAAATCTTAACTGTAGCATCTCAAGACTCATATCTACTAACCCTTTAATCCGCATCCTCCGGTTCTCATCCTATACAGTACATTTACCTTCTTCTCATCACTGTTCTTCACTGTTCCTGACTGAGACTAATTTTCTCAATATCCTCAGTACACAGCTCATCAAATCCTTCTTGTCAATGCAATATGAGTATGTTGACATCAATGACAACACTGGATAACCTCATACTTGCAACAATCTCCCCCTTTGTCATTGATGGCAACATATGATGTGAAAAACCATTAAGACAAGAACTTCATCTTTTCATATGTCTTCTCTTCCTTTACTGCTCCCCCTTTGATCATCAACCACTTGTTTTTCACATGTCTTCTCTCCCCCTTTGACATCAATGGCAAAGGGCTCATACTTGCAATTCTCATGCATCAGAATCATACTAGTTGCTCCCCCTTAGTTGCAGCTCCTCATTAGTCCGGATCACAAGATATGACTGTGATAGCCACCGGACTGATGCACATCAGTGCATCTTAGTTCATCACCGGAGGGGCCATGACCCCTAACTTCTCCCGGAGATATTCAAAGGAGTCCTTGGGAAGAGGTTTGGTAAAGATATCTACAATCTGATCCTTGGAGGGAACATACTCCAATCTGACTTCTTCCTTGTTTACTTGTTCTCTCAAAAAGTGAAATTTGATAGATATGTGCTTAGTCTTAGAATGCAATACCGGATTCTTGGAAATATTAATTGCACTTGAATTATCACAGAAAATTGTGATAGGCTCCTCATATTCAACTTTAATGTCTCTTAGCATCTGCTTCATCCACAAGATTTGAGTGCAACTACCTGCTGCTGCAATGTATTCTGCTTCAGTTGTAGACAGAGATATTGCATCTTGTTTCTTGCTTAGCCAAGAAACCAATCTCTTCCCCAAAAAGAATGCTCCACCACTAGTGCTCTTCCGGTCATCCACATCTCCTGCCCAATCTGCATCTGTGTAAGCATGAAGAGAGAAATTCGGATCTCTAGGATACCATAGACCATACTCAACTGTTCCTTTCAAGTATCTAAAAATTCTTTTGATTGCCATAACATGAGATTCTCTAGGATCAGCCTGGAATCTTGCCACAAGACCAACAGCCTGCATTATATCTGGTCTAGTTTGAGTGAGATACAACAATCCACCAATCATTGATCTATACTTTGTCTGATCTGCCTTTGGAGAATCATCATTTTTGCTTAACTTACATCCGGTTGCCATAGGAGTGTTCATAGGCTTTGAGTCTTCCATACCAAATTTCTTTAACAATTCTTTCACATATTTGGTCTGAGAGATGAAGATCCCTTCTTTTGTTTGAGTAATTTGCAGACCCAAGAAGAAATTCATTTCACCAAGCATAGACATTTCAAACTCACTTTTCATCTGATTTGCAAAAGTTTTGCACATACTATCTCTTCCTCCAAAAATGATATCATCCACAAACACTTCAACAATTAGAATGTTTTCATGATCAATTTTGAAATATAAGTTACTGTCAGTAGTACCTTTGTTGAATCCAATCTGCACAAGATGCTTATCCAACCTTTCATACCATGCTCTTGGGGCTTGCTTCAATCCATACAAAGCTTTCTTCAACTTGCAGACCATATCATTATTATCAGACAATTGAAATCCATCCGGTTGTTCAATGTAGACTTCTTCTTCCAGATCACCATTTAGGAAGGCAGACTTGACATCCATCTGATATACCTTGAAGTCTTTGAAGGCAGCAAATGCAAGAAGTAATCTGACTGCTTCAATTCTTGCTACTGGAGCAAAAGTCTCTTCAAAGTCAATTCCTTCTATTTGAGAGTAGCCTTTGCAGACCAATCTAGCTTTGTTTCTGATTACTTCACCAGCTTCATTTAGTTTGTTCCGGAAGACCCACTTGGTTCCAATTACATTCCTGTCTCTAGGTCTGGGAACAAGATCCCAAGTATGATTTTTCTCAATTTGCATCAGTTCATCTTCCATTGCTTTGGTCCAGTTTTCATCATTGCAGGCTTCATTTATTGTTTTAGGTTCAATCTTTGAAATCAGACAACATTCATTCTGATCTTGAGCAATATTCCTTCTAGTTTGTACACCTTTGCTTCTGTCACCTATGATCTGATCTTCAGAGTGATTCAGTCTTACATACCTTGGAATTTTGGGAGTATCCAGCACTGTTGTTTCTTGATCAACCTCATTCAACTCTAACTCTTCTTCCTGATTTACCGGATCAGGCTGACTCTGTCTCACCGGAGAGGATTGAGGTCCTTGAACACTGTCTTGGTCATCTTCATCAAACTCATAAAATCTTGAAGGCTTCTCAATTCCTTCATCAACCTTCACATTGGTGCTTTCTATCATCTTCCTCAATCTCTTATTGTAACACCGGTATGCTTTGCTTTGAGTGGAGTAGCCCAAGAAAATTCCTTCATCACTTCTAGCATCAAACTTTCCTAGATCTTCATCTCTTTTAATATAACACTTGCTACCAAATACTCTGAAATATTTCACAGTAGGAGTGATGCCAAACCAGAGTTCATAGGGGGTCTTACCGGTGTTGTTTCTGATTTGAACTCGATTGAGAGTGTAAACTGCAGTGCTGATAGCTTCTTTCCAAAACATTTGAGGAACATTTGCTTCCAACATCATTGTCCTAGCAGCTTCCTGGATGGTCCGGTTCTTTCTCTCAACTACTCCATTCTGCTGTGGAGTCTTAGGAGCAGACAACTGTCTCCTTATACCCTGTTTCTCACAAAAGTCAATGAATTCACCAGATGTAAATTCACCACCTCTATCAGACCTTAGACACTTTAGTTTCAATCCGGTTTGATTCTCCACCATAGCTTTGAAGATTTTGAACTTCTCAAAAGCTTCTGATTTTTCTTTTAGAAAGGTAACCCACATCATCCGGGAATGATCATCAATTAACAACATGAAATATCTATCACCTTGCATACTCTTGATTCTTGTCGGACCACATAGATTAGTATGTACTAATTCCAATAATCCGGTAGAAGACTGATCTTTGCTTTTAAAAGAGACTCTGCTTTGTTTGCCTAACTGACATTCTTTACACACACTATTTGTAGGTTTTATCAACTTTGGAAGATCTCTCACAGCCTGAGTATTGCTTATTTTGATGATGTTATCAAAATTTACATGACACATTCTTCTATGCCATAACCAACTCTGATCAATTTGAACAAACAAACAACTTTTATTTGAACCAACCAGATGAAAGATGTTACCTTTTGTCTGAGTACCGGATGCAATTTCAGTTCCGGAGCTTGTAAAGATTCTGCATTTTCCATTCTTGAACCGGAGATCATAGCCTTTGTCCACTAACTGACCAACACTGAGAAGATTGTGCTTCAATCCTTCAACATACAGTACATTTCCTGTTTTGCTCTTACCATCAAAGGAAATAGTTCCCCTACCTCTGATTCTGCCAGCAGAATTGTCACCAAACTTTACCATTCCTCCTTCATATCTTTCCAAGTCTAAGAACTTATTCTTGTCACCAGTCATATGGTGAGAACATCCACTGTCAATAACCCAATCATCCTTTTCTTCCACTTGAGCAGCCAAGGCTTTTTCAACAACTTTGTGATTGACAGATTCAGAGAGCATGGAATCTTCTTCCTTGATGGCTATAAACACCCACTCATTTCCGGATTTGCTTCCTGGTTCTGATTCATCATCTGTTACTCCTTCATTGTCATCTTCTTCATGAACATAATAGCAATTCTTTTGAAACCTTTGTCTGTGAGTATTAGATCTTGCAGATCTCTCCGGACATCTTGAGGCAAAATGACCAATCTTATTGCAGTTGAAACACTTAAAGGGTAGTTTTCCTTCATACTTACTGGATCCTCTTGGCAGTCTCTTTGCAATGAGGGCTTCAAGTTGAGCTGTTTCTGCTTCTTCTTCTTCCATGTCTCTTCTTGCTTGATCATACCATGACATTTTCCTTGATGAGTTTTCACCCGGATCAAATCTCTGTTTGCCTTTCACATAGGCACTGGCTTTGAAAGCAGATTCAGTCTTGGGAGGATCATCTCCAAACTCGGTCATTTCAAATGCAGCTAGTTTGCCAGCCAGTTGTTCTCTTGTGACAGTTGTGTGGGCTCTGAATTCATCAATGGCAGCAACTTTGATTTTGTAGGCAGCAGGAAGGGATCTTAGGATTTTGCAGACAATCTCATTTTCATCTAAAGTTCCACCAGCATTTCTGATTCCACATACCAGCTCATTTACTCTTGGCATAAAGGTAGTGATGTTTTCATCATCTCTCATTTTCAACCTTTCAAATTTCCCTTTCAGACTTTGCAACCTTGCACTTTTGACAAACTCATCTCCTTCATATAGAAGTTCCAATTTAGTTAGGATCTCATATGCAGTGGGTAGGTCAATGACATTCGATCCGCAGATTGTTTTCAGCTTCTGTGATTTCATTCAGAGTTGTCGGACCACCTTGTGGAGGTACATATGGTTTTGAAATCATACCCAGGTATGCTTTTCCCATGCATTCCAAGTGACACTTCATGCGACCTTTCCAGAGAGTGAAGTTGGTTCCATCGAACTTCGGACTATCCTTCTTGTATGACGACATCCTGGATCTCCTCAAGCGGTTAAGCTCTTGTCAGAGGAACTTGGCTCTGATACCAATTGTTGGATCTAGGGCATACAACTGAGAGGGGGGGGTGAATCAGTTGTATAAAATTTCTTCTCATTCAAACACTTAACTCACTGTTGTTAGTTAGCAGCATATCAAATAATCATCCATGGAAGCATAATACATAAACACAAGAGCAGATAAGCATCAACACATTGAACACCAAGATTTTGACGTGGAAAACCCGGTTAAGGGAAAAACCACGGGGTGATTAACCCAAGAATTATTCTCTGTTAGAAGAATAAGGAAAAATGAATGGCACATGCCAATAAGGGCTCACTGCCCGAGCACACTGCTCACAAAGAGGCCCACTGCCTACAAGGAGACACACTGTCTACAAAGTGATGAAAATCACAGTCTTGAACTGGTGAATGACATCTCTACCATGTCCGGATCAGTTCCAATTAAGCGCAACAATCTCTGCTCTGCCTTTCGCACGTTTCTTCGCTATACCATGCTCATCCTCACTCCTCACACTGAAATGAACTCACAAACCGTTATTTATACAAGACATCAACTTAGGAACAAACATCTAAGTCGGCAAACAACCATAGGAGTATCCGCAAGATGAATAACACATCCGGTCGGCCATCACAAGAACATTCGCAGAATGAACAACTCATCCGGTCGGCTACATAGAGCAAGAACTTCATCCGGAAGAATAATTTCAATTCCGGGCTCTACCATCAATGCGGACCAACAACACAACCTAAACAAGATCCAAGAATCTTCACAAGCTTGTCTGAATGTCCGGATACATCCGCACTTCCTCTGCTTACTGGGATCTCTTGTCTTCCTCATCCGGAACTTCAAGAACACAGTCTGTCGCCACTGTCATAATGTAAGAGGTACTTCCGGACCTCCAAATCATACACAAATTAGGATGACACATCACAAGGACATCCCAAACACTCCTTCCAATCCGCAGATTAGGATAATACAATTCCGGACCTCACCGGACCGTTTTGTGATCTTCTGTCACCTCCGGATACTTGCCGGACCCGGTTCTATACCGGCAGCCACAACTCCTTCAGATCTTCATGCGGACCTCTGAAATCTTAACTGTAGCATCTCAAGACTCATATCTACTAACCCTTTAATCCGCATCCTCCGGTTCTCATCCTATACAGTACATTTACCTTCTTCTCATCACTGTTCTTCACTGTTCCTGACTGAGACTAATTTTCTCAATATCCTCAGTACACAGCTCATCAAATCCTTCTTGTCAATGCAATATGAGTATGTTGACATCAATGACAACACTGGATAACCTCATACTTGCAACAAGAAAATGATATCTAATAGAAATATGCTTAGTTCTAGAATGCATTATAGGATTCTTTGACATATTGATAGAACTAGTATTATCACAAAGAATAGATACATGCTTTTTTTTACCTCAACCTTGTATCATGAAGTGATTGGACCATCCAAAGCACCTATGTACAACATGAAGAAGCAATAATATACTCAGCTTCAGTTGTAGATAGAGAAACACAATCTTATTTCTTACTATACCATGCAACCAATCTACCCCCAAGAAAGAAAGTTGCCCCACGTGTACTCTTTCTATCATCAAGACAACCAGTCCAATCTACATCTGTATAGGAAAGAAGTGTAAAGTCATTATGCCTAGGATACCATAGACCAAAATCAAGTGTACCCTTAACATATCTAAAGATCCTCTTAACAGAATTCAAATGTGATTGTTTAGGACAAGCTTGGAATCTTGCAACCAAACAAACAACCTGCATAATTGGTGCAGGAGCACCTTGACAAATTGATACTTCCATAGGAGTTTGATTAAATGATTCAATATTGTAATGAGGTCAATCAAGTCACTGTTATGTGTTTAGGTCATTAGGAGTGTTAAATGTTCAAGTTTTATCTCATTTGCAAAATGGGAAAGTTATCTTTCAAAAAATGTAAAAAAATGTGTGGAAGGTGAAGAGTCATTTGGCTCTTAGTTCATTCCAAGGAAGTTAGGAATTGAAGAGTCAAGTTGGAATGCCTTTAAAAGGCCTTGTAACCATTAAGAATTCAGAGGTGATTAAAGAAAAGGAGTTGGAATGAATAAAACCTCTATTTTATGCATATTTTCTCAAAAATTCACTATTTTCTGTAGGTGTATGGCTCTGTACGGGCCCATATGCATGTACGAGTATCTGAAAGTGAGGGTATGATAAATCACCTCCCATTTCCTTTTTGTTTCATGCAGATTGATGAAGATTTGATTAAGTTATTGCAAATTTTGTCTAGACAGTTAAAACCCTGTCTTAGGGTAGCAGTAAGCAGTTTAAATGAAGAATCTTGGATATTTTGTACAGTAAAGAGCCCAAACATGGATGAAATGATGTGAGACAATCTATATCTTTCTTATGACCAGTGTTTAAAATAGATGGTCAAGGTTTATTTCGAATTTGATAAGGTTCTAGGACTGTTCTGCTCTGTTGTAGACTAGTAGAGGGCAGTCTTGGAGTTATAAACTAGGTTTTCTTAAAATATCATATGGAAAGGTATTTTTGGTGATTCAATGAGAATGTGCAGACCTTGTGTGAAGTGTTCGATGCATTGGCAAGGTGTGGGGAGTCATGGAGTATCCATTTACAATAAGACCCTGTGTATGCAAGACCTAATAGGCCTAATTTGCACGCTGACAGTCCTGTTTTGAGCAGTCCTTTTCAAAATAACATATGTTGGTTTTTAGATATGTTTTAAAGCTTGTTAAAGGGTACTCAAATTACCCATCACAGTCTTAAGAAGGATTCTATAGCAAAAGTTATGTCTGACAATTCTTTAAAGAAGGGCTACTAGCCATGCAATGGGTTAATGAAGGATTGGTAACAAGATGAAAGGGCAGACCTCAATGGTTGGTTATTTTGGTTAACTGAATGTTCCTAAGTGATGAAAAAACACAGTTGTGGCCTTGATTAAGTCAGAGAAGGTGAAACCCCAATTTTGTGCTATATTGAAGTTTGTATGTTAAAGTCCTTCTGGTAACTTAAAGATTTGGATTCATGGAATGGGTAGACTTGGTAAATGGGTTTAAGTATCTAAGGAGGTTGAAAGTCTTAGATAAACCTTATTTGGGTCAGAGTTGTGGAAAAACTTAATCTATGCCATTGTTCTATGGATATTTCTTGTGAAGACTTATGAGGTTGTGGGATTGAAACCCATTGTTGTGAAACATGATAACACTTGTTTGAGATTCTTCTAGACCTCTACATCAAATTGGTATTAGAGCTAGCAAAAGCTCTGGGAGGAGATGTTATTTTTGAGATGAAGAGTTGAAACAATATGTTTGGTTGGTGACCATTATTTTGTTGCTAAGTTGTTTGGTTGCAGGTGCTTGGTCCATCTAGCTACAAAAGGATGTTTTCTGAGATTGTGTGTGGGCAGACAAGATGAGTTCTATCATGACCATTCTCCAATGGAGATTAGGCTAGATAAGGGTGCAGAGAGAAACCACTGAGGAGAGAGTGGTAGGTGCATCACCAGGATCTGCTGTTGAGTGAGATGGATGGTTTGGTGAGTTGGTAAAGCAGTGAGAGAGATGGATACCTGACTGAAGAAGCACTTGATGTTGCAGCCTGAAGAGTACTCCACTAATGGGAGTAGAAGGAGCCTGAAGAAGCTCTAAAGTTGATGATAGTTTGATTTTTTTGGTTGGTTGGTCACTAGCCATTGATGTGAAGGTTTTGAAGCCTAAAGCTAAAGATGAAGAGACAGACAGAGATGCAAGAAAAGGTAGTTTTGTTTTACCGATACATTTCCAAGGGACTTGGAAATCTTTGTTGGTTGGTTGTATGGTGCAAGAGCACCTTGACAAATTGATACTTCCATAGGAGTTTGATTAAATGATTCAATGTTGTAATGAGGTCAATCAAGTCACTGTTATGTGTTTAGGTCATTAGGAGTGTTAAATGTTCAAGTTTTATCTCATTTGCAAAATGGGAAAGTTATCTTTCAAAAAATGTAAAAAAATGTGTGGAAGGTGAAGAGTCATTTGGCTCTTAGTTCATTCCAAGGAAGTTAAGAACTGAAGAGTCAAGTTGGAATGCCTTTAAAAGGCCTTGTAACCATTAGGAATTCAGAGGTGATTAAAGAAAAGGAGTTGGAATGAATAAAACCTCTATTTTATGCATATTTTCTCAAAAATTCACTATTTTCTGTAGGTGTACAGCTCTGTACGGGCCCATATGCATGTATGAGTATCTAAAAGCGAGGGTATGATAAATAACCTCCCATTTCCTTTTTGTTTCATGTAGATTGATGAAGATTTGATTAAGTTATTGCAAATTTTGTCTAGACAGTTAAAACCCTGTCTTAGGGTAGCAGTAAGCAGTTTAAATGAAGAATCTTGGATATTTTGTACGGTAAAGAGCCCAAACATGGATGCAATGATGTGAGACAATCTATATCTTTCTTATGACTAGTGTTTAGACCAGATGGTCAAGGTTTATTTCGAATTTGATAAGGTTCTAGGACTGTTCTGCTCTGTTGTAGACTGGTAGAGGGCAGTCTTGGAGTTATAAACTAGGTTTTCTTAAAATATCAGATGGAAAGGTATTTTTGGTGATTCAATGAGCATGTGCAAACCTTGTGTGAAGTGTTCCATGCATTGGCAAGGTGTGGGGAGTCGTGGAGTATCCATTTACAATAAGACCCTATGTATGCAAGACCTAATAGGCCTAATTTGCACGCTGACAGTCCTGTTTTGAGTAGTCCTTTTCAAAATAACATATGTTGGTTTTTAGATATGTTTTAAAGCTTGTTAAAGGGTACTCAAATTACCCATCACAGTCTTAAGAAGGATTTTGTAGCAAAAGTTATGTCTGACAGTTCTTTAAAGAAGGGCTACTAGCCATGCAATGGGTTAATGAAGGATTGGTAACAAGATGAAAGGGTAGACCTCAATGGTTGGTTGTTTTGGTTAATTGAATGTTCCTAAGTGATGAAAAAACATAGTTGTGGCCTTGATTAAGTCAAAGAAGGTGAAACCCCAATTTTGTGCTATATTGAAGTTTGTATGTTAAAGTCCTTCTGGTAACTTAAAGATTTGGATTCATGGAATGGGCAGACTTGGTAAATGGGTTTAAGTATCTAAGGAGGTTGAAAGTCTTAGGTAAACCTTGTTTGGGTCAGAGTTGTGGAAAAACTTAATCTATGCCATTGTTCTATAGATATTTCTTGTGAAGACTTATGAGGTTGTGGGATTGAAACCCATTGTTGTGAAACATGATAACACTTGTTTGAGATTCTTCTAGACCTCTACATCAATAATATCAGTCCTAGAAGCAGTGAGATATAAAAGGTTGCCAATCATAGATCTATACAAAGATTGTTCTACTTTAGTTGATTCATCATTTTTACTTAGCTTATTCCCTATTTCCATAGGAGTACCCAAAGGTTTTCAATCATCCATTTGAAATCTCTTCAACATCTATTTGGCATACTTATTTTGTGAGATAAATGTCCCATTTTCAAGCTGAGACACTTGAAGACCAAGAAAGAAGGACAACTCTCCCAACATGGACATTTCAAATTCTGACTTCATGATGTTAGGAAATGAATGACTCGTATCATCATTGTTACTACCAAAAATGATATCATCAACATAAATTTCAACAACCAAGATATCCTCACCTTTGATTATGTAGTACAAATTGTTGTCCACACCTCCTTTTGTGAATCCTTGTTCTTGTAAATACTTATCAATCCTATAATACCAAGCTCTTGGAGCTTGTTTTAACCCATACTAGGCTTTTTTCAACCTATATACATGGTCTGATTTGTCTTTATTCACAAAACCTTCCCATTGCTCCATGTAAACCTCTTCTTCAAGATCACCATTTAGAAAGGCTAATTTGACATCCATTTGGTATACCTTGAAGTTTTTATAAACTAAAAAGGCTAAGAACATCCTTATAGCTTCTAATCTAGCCATAGGTGCAAAAGTCTCATCAAAGTCAATTCCTTCAATTTGTGAATACCCTTTGCAAACCAACCTAGCTTTGTTTCTAACAACCTTACCTTTGTCATCAAACTTATTTCTAAACACCCATTTTGATCCAATGACATTCTTACCTTCAAGTCTTGGCACAAGTTCCCATGTTTTGTTCTTTTCTATTTGACTTAGCTCCTCTTCCATAGCCTTAATCCAGGCTTCATCTTTGCCAGCCTCAACATAACTCTTTGGTTCCATTTCTGATATCAAACACACATGTACTTGATTATTTGCAGCAGCAAGCTTTCTTCTTGTTAACACACCACTATCCTTATCTCCAATGATCAACTCATGAGGATGATCTCTTTGATATGCCTTTGAAGGAGTCTTTGTCTTAATTTCAAATGATTGTTCAGGAGCTTCTTCCTCTACCTGGATTTCTTCTTCCTTTTGTGAATGATGGTCATCTTCCTTGTCATGAATCAACTGCATACAAGGCTGCAAATTCTCATCCACCTTAACATTAGTACTTTCAATGATTCTTTTGAGTCTTTTGTTAAAGCATTTATATGCTTTTCTATGTGTAGAGTAACCCAAAAATATACCTTCATCACATCTAGACTCACAACTATCCAAAGTATTATTATCTTTCTTGATGTAACACTTACTTCCAAAAATTTTAAAATAGCTAACATTAGCTGACTTACCATACCAAAGTTCATAAGGATTATAATTTGACTTTACCCTTAATTGAACTCTATTTAATGTATACACAGTTGTATGAACAGCTTCTCTCCAATAAATGTTGGGCAGATTTGCATCATGTAGTAAAGTTCTTGTCATTTCTTTTACAGTTCTATTCTTTCTTTTAGCCATTCCATTTTGTTGTGGACTTTTAGGGGCTGAAAGTTGTCTTCTTATCCCATGTTTTTCACAATACCCCTCAAATTCTTTTGAAGTATATTCTCCTCCATTATCTGACCTTCAACATTTTAGCTTGAAATCAAATTCTTTTTCAACCATCTTTTTTAAGATTTTGAATCTTTCAAAAGCCTCTGAATTATGCCTTAAGAATGTTACCTATGTCATTCTTGAAAAATCATCAATGAAAAGAATAAAATATCTTTCACCTCCTAATGCTTTAGTCCTTGTAGGACCACAAAAATCTGAATGTACAAGTTGTAGAGGTTTTGTAGTGAAATGCTCCTTAGGTTTAAAACTAACCTTGGTTTGCTTACCCAACTGACATTCTTTGCATGTAGTATTACTTGGTTTGGAAATATGAGGCATGTTTCTTACATTATGATTCTTGCCAATTCTCTCAAGATTGTTAAAATTTACATGACCAAGTCTCCTATGTGACAACCAGCTTTCTTCAATTTGACCCATGAAACAAATATGGCTATCAACACTTCTATTTTCTAATGGTGATTGATTGTCATTGATGTCAAAAAGGTGTTTGGTCTTCATATGACAAGATGTCATACTTCAGGATGTAGTGTCGGTATTGGTGGGTTGTTGATCAAGCTACTTGTCAGTTGATTTGTTATTGCTTCATATGCTTCATTGTTCAAGAGATGGTTGATTAGGTATTCATCATGAACTTCATATGGTTGAGGTAAATTCAGATGTGGTCTTCAATCAGGTTCATTATGGATGTCATCATCATAAATTCTTATAGGGTTGTTTCAGTTAGTGTTTAAAGGATGTCTTCTTCAAGATGATTGTTTTGGTCTGCATGTCATATGTTATTAGGAATTGGACAAAGTCAGATGTCATATCATCATAAATTCTCTTTATGATTATTGTTGATAGTGACAGAGGTAATCTAAAAATAAGTAATGTGTGTGCTACTCATTTGAAGATGGAGCTGATATTCTTGAATTGTTTTTGTTACATTAATAAGGTGCAAGTGTTTGGTTACTTCAAGGTATAAAGTGACATGCTTCAAGGTATGGGAAGATCAGTTGAAAATGGAGAAGAGAAATATCAAACCTCTTTGTATGAAAGTGTTGCTTTGCTTCTTGTAGGACATCAAGATCAAGATCATCTTATGGAGGTTTTTAGTTTGATTATCTTGTTGATATTTTCATGCAGTGGTTGTTGTATTTGATCAGGCTAATGTTCATCTTAATCATGGGTTACTCTCAAGTTGTAATGATTGTCAGTGTTGGTGGAAATCAAAGACAAATTTATTCAGTCAGTATTGAAGCATAAAGGTTCCTAATGTTCTCTGCATAGACAGGGTATGATAAAGCATGAAAGGATAGATACAAGGGTTGTTGAGTAACTTGCATTAAGTTCAACATATGGAGAAGTTCATGTGTTCATACTTCTTGCATGAAAATTTTGAGTTGATTATGCATCAGTGTGTTCATATAAATGTCTTTGCCTTTCTTGAGTACTCCAGGTTCATAATGTAGAAATTCATAAGGAAATTAAGATCAAAATCTTTTTCAGAGGAAGGTGTTTAAATTATTTATCGGCTAGGGCTTAAAAGATGTAAATCCTAACTCTCTTCATACCTTGAAACCTAATTCTTCATCACTTCCTAGCCCATTGAGAGTAAAGAGCTCTTTATGGTTTAACATTGTGGTGACCTGTAATAAAAGGTAATTCACTTAAATATTACCGTCTAAAGGGCTTTGAAGACATTCTACAACCGGCCCTCTTCTTTCGTAAGTTTGAGCACTAAAATGGGGCCAATAAAAAAGTCTAAATTTAAAAGGCTAAGTTTGAATTTTTTTAGAAGTCCATAATGAATTTATGTGAAACATTGATTTACTCTAAGGGGAGCCCAATTATTTTATAAAGAAGAGGTGGAAACTGTTTTAAGTTATGAATATTTTTTAAGAGCATCGAATATTCCAAGGTGAGCTCGATTCATGAAAAAGCATGGAAAGTGTTTAGAGTTTTTTAAAAAAGGCTATCAAATGTTTTTTGAAAAGGCATATGTGGTATGGGGAGAACCACATAAATCCTAACGTGGTGTTTAATATAAGAAACTTTATTCTATTGAACCATGTCTTTATGACATTTTAAAAAAATGATTTTTATATGTGAATGACTTTGGAGAGCCTGAAAAAGATGTTAATTTTTAAAAAATTAGAAACTTTGTTTTTTCCTCCAAATTTGATGGCCTCAAGAGATGACATCAAGTAAAGTAAATTTTATAAGATTTTTGAAGAGTTCATTATAGCAAGTTTGTTGAGTATTTCAAGGAGTTTTCTTTTTGGGAAAAAGATTTTTTTTTTTTTTAGACTTGATTTTTAGACGAATGTCTTTTATGGGATGATTTTCTTGGAAGATTTTTTCTGCAGATAGCCACATGAGGATCATGCTTCATTTTTTTTTAACAGAGAATATAAAAAGATGCAGAGAAGAAAATATATTTGCATATGTTTTTTTATTCTTGCAGGTTGAAGAATATTTTATGATGGAAATGGAAATGTATTTTCTTCAAAGGAATATGAAGAGACTTTTTGAAGATGATCAAAGAGATTTTATTTTCTTCTACAAGAGAAGATTAAAAATATTGTGTTGAAGACATTTAATTTTAAAAAGATGAAAATTTGCAGAAGATGAAATTGAACAACATATTTTTGAAAAGAAGAAAATGAAAGTAAAATTGAAAAAGCAGAGAAGAATTGAATGTGAAAGGATATATGATATTTAATGACATTACAAGTGTTTCTATTTGTGGGTGTGCAGATCAGTGATGAAATAATTGAAATGGATGTGAATGGATATGAAAAATTGAAGACAACTTGAATGACACTGACAAGATCAAATCAAGCATGAAGATAAAATGCCAGTGAATATGCATCAGGTGAATCAAATTTGTAGAGAAAAGAGTGTTGTAAAGGTGTGTAAAAGGAATTGTTTTGTATGGTCTTGACTTGAAAAACAAATAGGAGGTATAAGGGTGTATGATGAAACACAGGTTGTATAATTCAGATTGATTAGCAATCAATTCTTGCACACAGAGTTTTATGTTTTAGTGATGGTGATTGTTTATGCCAGTGAGGCCTTGTATTAGCCAATGAGGCTTGTAGGTCAGCGAGACCATTTGTCAGTGAGACACTCACATCAGCCATTGAGGCTTGTAAAGATATTTTCAAGGTTAAGCTAGTGAGGCAGTTTTGGAGTGGTGGAGTGGTTTTTCTACCCCAGGAGGGTTTTCCACTCATACAAATTTGTGTTATGTCTCATATTGTTTTCATCTGTATGTGTGTATGTTAATACTTTTCTCATGAGGTTTTGTTCTCTTTCTTCATTCTCAGTCATGTGCATAAATCAATGACATCTTTCTCTCTTTGTGTCTTGAAAGTTAAAGTTTGCAAAAAGATTTGAAAATTTACACAACACTGATTCACCCCCCCTCTCAATGTTGTCCTGGACTCCTACATTTTTAGATTCATGAAGATTGTAGATGTTACCAATTGTTCTTAGGCCTACTACAACAACATTTCTTGATTTCTTTTTGATCTCACATCCATGAGCATCAAAGACCACATTGAAACCATTATCACATATTTGACTAACACTCAACAAATTATGCTTCAAGCCCTCAACAAAGTACACATCATGTAAAAGTATTTCATCATCTAGAAGAATTGTACCTTTTCCTTTGATCATGATGCAATCATTATTCCCAAACATAAATGACCCTTCATCAATGTCTTCAAGTTTAACAAACTTATCTTTGTCTCCTGTCATGTGATTAGAATAGCCACTATTAATCACCCACTATTTCTTTTTTTGGCATGAAAAGTAGCTTGTACAATCATGACTTCAAAGCTCTTATTGATCACCTTGGGTTTCCAAACAAGCAACTTCTTATCAAGACTTAAAGAAGACAATCTTGGAATTGTATTCCTTGTAGTTTGCTGCAATTGCAAAGGTCTACAAAATTTGGCAATATGCCCAAAATTTTTACAATTGTGACACTTCAAACTTCTTAAAAACATGAATGGATTTCTTGGCAATAAATGCATTCCTCTTCTAACTCCAAATCTGCATTCACTAGCTTTATGTCCAAACTTGTTGCAACAAAAAAAATATCCAATGAAATGAACATTATACCTGAAAGTTTCATTTCTTTTGTAATTTGATGCCCTCATGATTGATTTATCATTTGCATCAGCCTTTTGGGCAATCTTTGTTTTAGAACTTTGTCCCTCTTCAAATCCAAGACCTGATTTGTCTTTGAATCCTTTTTGTTTGTCAAGGAGGTCACCATGTTTGTCACTACTTTTGCACATATCAAGCTTTCTTCTCAAATCTACATTTTTATCTTCAAGTGTATGACACTCATTGTCCTTGTCATTCAACTCTTTACTCTTAACATCAACAATTCTCTTACTTTCTTCAAGAGACAGTTTTAGATCAGCAATCTGCTTCTCATAATCAGTTAGTTTATTAGTCATGATTTCATTTTCTTTTTGAAACTGACTTCTTTGTGCAATAGTCTCCTTTTTGAGATTCTTGACTTGACTCAAAGCACACTTCAATTCACCTTCAAGATCAATGACTGCTTCACAATTATTTGATTGTTCTTCACATTTATCACTTTGCACTTCATTTAGGATAGCCATAAGCAAAGTCTCTGCATCTTCCTCAAGAGAATCATCTGAATCACTTTCAGTGATATCAACATTCTTGGTAAACAAACTTTTTTTCTTTCTAAAATTGTTTTTCCTTTTAGGTGCAAACTATTTCTTTTTTAATTGCTTCTTGTTTTCATCTTCATCACTATCTAAGTCCTTGTAAGGACACTTAGTTGCATAGTGTCCAATCCTTCCACATTCAAAGCATTTAAATGGAAGCTTACCTTTGTACTTGCTAGTTGATCCTTTTTTCAATTTGCTTGCAAGAGATATCTCTTGATCATCATCCAACTCCTCTGATTCAGACTTTACCTGTTTCTCCTTTTTGACTAATTTGAATGCAGCTTCTTTGCTTGAGGGTGTATCATTACTGATTCTCATCTCAAAGGCTATGAATGTTCCATGAATTTCATCAAAGGTAACTTTGCTCAAATCTCTTTCCTCTATTGTAGACACTTTGGACTCATATTTTAAAGTTAAAGTCCTTAAGTCTTTTGTTACAACTGTCTTTTCCTCCAGAGTATCACCCAATCCTCTTATGGCATTTTCAATTTCTTGGACCCTTAGAAGATATTTTGCCACTTTCTCATCATCATTCATCTTGAGACTTTCAAATTTAGCCCTATAGGACTGTAAATTTGCTTCTTTGATTTTATCATCTCCTTGATAAATATTGATTAACTTGTCCCATATTGCCTTAGCTGATTTACACTCCATGATTTTAACAAGTATCTCATTGGTTAAGCCACAACATATTGCATTTTTGGCCTTGGTATTGTTTTCATAGGCCTTTTTCTCATCAGGTGTTGAAGGAGGATTTGTTGTTGTATATTCATTTACATTAGCAACATACACATCATACCCCAAAGATGACAAATATGACTCCATCCTGAACTTCTAGAATGCATAGTTAGACCCATCAAACATAAGTACCTTGTAGTTTGAAAGTCCTTCTTGACCTGCCATGACAAGTACTCCAAATATATGATCTACCCAAGCTGATTAAGCCTTTACAGGGAACCTGGATTTGATACCAATTGTAGGAGTACAATCAACACTGAGAGGGGGGATGAATTAGTGTTGATATAAAAATTCAATTTTCTCACCTTTTAAAATTTGTCAATGAACTTTATTATGAACTTCACAATCATCAAATTGTTAAACAAAAATTATTGATGTAGAGAAACAACACAAGAAGTTTAACACAAAGATATACCGAGTGGAAAACCCTCTTGGGGTAGAAAAACCACTCAAATTACCTCACTGGATTAAATGGTAAAACTTCAAGTTTACAAGTGTCTCACTAACATATACAATTTTGCCTCATTGGCATATTGATTTTCACCACAAGTCTCACTAACTTTCAACACCAAAAGAACAATGAACAAAATAAATCAGGAGGTTTCCCTATTTCAATCAAACTCAACAACTTATTTCTCCTATTTAAATTTTTCAACAAGTATATCTTTCTCTGCAAAATAATGGGATAAAAACTTCAATTGATATCATCACATCACCAATACTTTGTAATATGCATCATGTCCAAAATTTTATCAATCTGGTCTTAACCTTTCTCTGCAAATCAAATCTTCATCTTTGTTAAAAAATCTTCTTCATTTCTTCTTTGCAAATTCATATTCCTTCTCCTCAAATTAACATTTTTCCTTCTCTGCAAATTGACAAAAATCTCCTTTGTAATCTGATATTCTTCATCTCAGAAAAACACTTCACACACCATTAGCTCATCTCAAACACACAAAACAAGAAGAAGAAGTTTATCTTCAAAAACCCATATTTATAACTCACAAACCATAATAAAATATTTCCATCTTTAAAACACCTGTGGCACATGTACAAACCAATAAAATCATCTTATCACCTTTCTATCTTCAAAAACTTTCGATCTTCAAAGACTCTTGGTCTTTTTTGTCACTCAAAAATGGAAACAAACCTGATTTTTAGCCTTTGTAGCATAGAGCACGTCAATTTTAATAACAAGGCTAGACTGTTACACTCCTTTTGCTTTTTTAAATCTTATCCATTCGATGTTAAATCCCGCCACTTGTCTTTTAAACCACAGCCATCAATGTGTCTTTTCACGCCAAAGTTTTTGAGCCTTCACCGATTAACCGAACACCTAGTGAATGGAGCCAGTCAAAACAATGTTATCAAACCCTTAACATCATCACTTAAGTGACTCTTACCACCCCGACTGGTCAACTATCAGTTAGAACAAAAATGCTTTGATAGGAAAATGAGGGTTTAGTAAGGATGACCAAGGTTTAGTTTAGGGTTTTAAACATAGATTTTGATGTTTAGGAAAATAACCCTTCATAACATGAGACACACAAATCTAAGAAAACATTTAGACAGTGATAAGACACCATTGATTACTGCAGTAAGAAACTAAGAAATTACATGTCTTAGAACCCCTTTTGACAATGATAAGTTAAGGACATAACATAGGACATAATGACATATAGGATTTAACACTTGAACAATAGTAAGAGGTCTACAAGAGATACAATACCATGAATGCAATACCAAGTGTAAGAGACAATCACACCTTAAGACAATGAAGACTATATACCATGAAGATCAAATGAAGACTGTATACCACTGTGTTTCACTGAGATCAAATGATCAAGCCACTACCATTGAAAGCCACTGCCATTGCATAAAACCATGTCAACCATATCAATGCATATCACCATGAAAACCATGTCAATCCATGTTACTAAGATCACCAAGATCATCTACCTTTTGTCATCAATGTAAAGACAACAACACCCAAGATAAGAGCACAACACTATGTAGAGGGAAGAAGGGGGGATGGACCCCCCCTCCTTCCCCCTTTTGACAATGATAAGGTAAGGACATAACATAGGACATAATGACATTTAGGATTTAACACTTAAACAATAGTAAGAGGTCTACAAGAGATACAATACCATGAATGCAATGCCAAGTGTAAGAGGCAATCACACCTTGAGACAATGAAGACTGTATACCATGAAGATCAAATGAAGACTGTATACCACTGTGTTTTACTGAGATCAAATGATCAAGCCACTACCACTGCAAGCCATTGCCACCACATAAAACCATGTCAACCATATCAATGCATATCACCATGAAAACCATGTCAACCCATGTTACTGAGATCACCAAGATCATCTACCTTTTGTAATCAATGTAAAGACAACAACACCCAAGATAAGAGCACAACACTATGTAGAGGGAAGAAGGGGGGATGGACCCCCCGTCCTCCCTCAACAAATTATACTCTATGGAGGGGGGCGGTGGGGAGACGCCCCCTTCTTCCTTCCCACCTTGTTTCTCCCTTGACGTCACCGACGTCGGCCCAACTCAAAACACTGCAATTTTTAATTCAAACCTGCAATTTGTAAAATGCCTCTGCCCTATCTGTCGGCCCTGCAATATGCAACAATATATATATATATATATATATACTGCAACATTTAGATTTTTTACTGTGGTAAAATAAATTTATGTATATCTTGTTGATAAACACAATATATATATATATATATATACTGCAACATTTAGATTTTTTACTGTGGTAAAATAAATTTATGTATATCTTGCTGATAAACACAATATATATATATATATCGTTGTGCAAAATATAACCCTATGCATGAACAGAAGTAAAATATGTATCAGAGAGCCCTCTTGACGAAATTTGAGAAACCTGTTGAAAAACAAAACCAGGGGGAGTTATAGAGAAGAAAAGGAAAAAAAATAAAAGTAAAACTAGGGTTTGGGAGAGAGGAATATAATATATGAGCAAAGGAAATAAAATAATTAGGGTTGAGGAAATAAACCATTTGTAGAAGACAAAATGAGATAAAGCAAATAACCTTTTTCTTGGTGCACGTACCTCTTTGGAATCTAGAAACTTGTTGGAATGAGTAGAGTTATTGTGGGCATTTTAACCTATTTTATTTTACCTTTTTAATGGGTTAGGGTTAGTGGAGCCCTAATGGGAAAATTAGGGGATTAATTATTTTCCCATGCTTATTATTTTAGTGAGTGTAGTGTGGGGATTTATTAGTTTGTTGGATTTAATTTATTTAATCCCTCAAAACCTAATTCACTAGTGCATAACTTAAAGGTAGATTTTAATTAATTATGTTATTTAATTAATGCAAGTATTTATTAACTTTGGTTGAGTTTGAACATTGGGGTAATTTAATTTAATAGGTGTAATCGGTTTTAAGTTGTATTTTTGAAAGGACTTTTAGTGAAGATTTTTATTTTAATTTAATTTTCTCTTGTGTATTGAGGTGACATTATGATGCTAGAATTTCCCTAGATTAGTGGAAAGATTTATAAAGTAATTTGTTGCATGTTTTTACTTTATTAAAATTATTATTATTGAATACTTTAATGAAGTCTTAATGGAATTAATTAATGATAATTATATTATAGTTCTTAGAGTTAGATTTCGATACTTATCAAAATCACCTCACCTCATCTGGGAACCTTAGGGTTAGTTCCAAGTTCAGAATCTACTCCTTTTAACAATGCTCCTCGCATCGCGCAACCCCCTTAGTAAGCTTACATCTCACAGGGGTTGCGAAAGGTGTTTGCATTACCTTGACTTTTGATTGATGTTTTCACCTTTGTGCATATGCTACCAAGCATGCATGTTGAATGCTAGGGGGTTTTAGGGTCGAGTGGAAAAGTTTTTGATATTTCATGTCATGACCACATGATAAATATGGACATGACATGTGTGTTGTGTGTCGTGACCACATGGGAAATGTTCTAGCAGTTCTAGAGAGATTACTACTAGTGACGGAGGGACCACATGTTGAGGTACCAGTGACTTTCAAGGGTCATGTACCCACTCATAGGGAGTACAGTAGGAGTCCTCCCCATGCCGTACAGATCCCGAGGTGGAGGTTATAGTGGAGTTCGTGCACTATGACCCTTATGCTTATGGGTAGAGGGATGAGGTAGATGCTCCCATTCAAGGATGACGTGATCATGGAGACCCCATCAGAGATTTACTTAGAGTGAATCCACCTACATTTGTAGGGACTACTGAGGGAACTAAGGCTAAGGCTTGAATCATCTATCTAGATCAGTGTTTTGCATTGCATCCCTATGGGGACAACACAAAAGCACGTGTCACGGTCCACTTACTGTACAACACTACAATGACATGGTGGCACACTAAGGAGCGCAAACACCATCTCTCTTTGGACGCACTTTCATGGGACACATTCCTTGAGTGCTATAAGACACGATACCTCTTAAAGCACTTTAGGTAGCACTGTATATATGAGTTCCATGATCTACAGTAGTGGGCTTCGACAGTTGCACAGTATGAGTGCAAGTTTGTGGAGTCGTCATGTTATGCCAAGTACCTACAGGATGAGAAGCTTCTTGTTAGTCGCTTTATCAGAGGCTTGAATCCTAGCATAGCAGGACTTGTTCGCATGGCTGATCCATAAACTATGAGCAAGGTCACCGAGAAGGCGCTCATTACAGAGGAGGTTTATGGGCAGAGCCATAGGTCACAGACATAGTTTTAGGACCACAATCAGCATCAGAACTAGGGGTTCTATAGACCCCAACCACCTCATAGGGGTAGTTTTAGCTCTGCTCCTTTACCTCCTAGACCTCCATAGTAGCAACAAAGATCTAGACCACCGCAGATATCATTGGGTGGCCACATTCAAGTATGGCACTCGCAAAGTCTACGAAGGGACCAGCATCACCATGCACTGGCTATAGGACCAACTAGGTCACAACAATCCTTTAGAGGGTCATAGATCAGTATAAGATGATTTGAGGCGCAACAGTCTAGCAAGACTTAGTCAGTGCATATCCAAACTCGCGGACTTGGCTAGGGAGTGTCCATAGGGATATACAATAGGAGGACAGTCACGCGCCAAAGGTTCTAAGTAGACAGTTGGAGATGTGGGTAGATCCCACTATGTGTTTTCAGTAGTTGATAACTGCTAAGTTGACTTTCAAGCCTCCATTATCAAGACTCCAGGTACTATTGGGGATACTTCTATTACTGTCTTGTTTGATTCCAGAGCCATAGACTATTTTATTTCTCCATCGTTAGTGGAGTGTTACAGGGTGGTAGCCTCTAGGCAGGATGATAGGTAGGAGGTCAAGTTGGCCACAGGGACCAAGATGGTAGTAGACTCAGTGGTTCATGACTATGAGCTTGGACTGTGAGCCTTCACTAAAGTAGTAGACCTCAAGGTCATTCCCTTAGGGTCTTATGGAATGGTGTTAGGCATGGATTGGCTTGCAACTCATAGAGCCAAGCTTGATTGTCATCAGAAGGTGATAGGTTTCCTAGATGACCATGGTAGAGCAGCAGAGATTGTGGGCATTCAGAAGCCCATAGTAGTATGTATGATTTCCACTAAACAGCTTAAGTGTTGTATGTGGAAGGGTTGCTAGATGTTTGTGATCACAGTCAGTGATAGGTCAGAGGATGAGCCAGAGGATTCACTAGATTACCATCCCGTCCTTAGAGAGTTCGCAGATGTCTTTCCACCTGAGCTTCCAGGGATGCCACCTCGTAGAGAGGTTAATTTTCATATGGATCTTGCACCTTACAAGATGACTACACATGAGCTTACAGAGCTTAAGCTTTAGTTGGAGGAGTTGCTCGAGAAGGAGTACATCCAACCTAGCTTCTCACCTTAGGGTGCACCGGTCATCTTCATGAAGAAGGATGGGTCTCTTCATCTTTGTATGGACTATAGGCAGCTAAATAAGGTGACGGTGAAGAATCAGTATCCTTTGCCTTGGATAGATGACTTGTTTGATCAGATGTAGGGATCTAGAGTGTTCTCTAAGATTGACTTGAAGTTTTGATACCATCAGTTGTACATTACAGAGGCAAATATTCATGAGACCGCCTTTCAGCCTTGCTACAGTCACTATGAGTTCACCGTGGTGCCCTTCAGTTTGACAAATGCCCCTATAATGTTCATGAGCCTCATAAATGGGGTGTTTCACACATACCTAGATCAGTTCATGACCATTTTCTTAGATGACATATTGATATACTCACGGACTGAGGAGGAGCATGAGGAGCACTTACGCCAGGTTCTATAGTGTTTGAGAGACCAACAACTTTATGGCAACTTGGCAAAGTGTGTCTTCCTTCGATCAGAGGTTTAGTACTTGGGCCACATTCTATCTGGCAATGGTATCTCAGTAGATCCATCAAAGATTAAAGCTATCAGGTATTGGCCAGTGCCTACTAGTGTCACTGAGGTTAGGAGCTTCATGGGGCTAGCAAGATATTACCGCCAATTTGTTGAGGGCTTTTTCAGGATAGCCCACCCTATCACTTCCCTTCAGCAGAAAGGGAAGAGCTTCATGTGGACAAAGCAGTGTGAGAGGACCTTTGGGGTCATCAAGGAGAATCTCACCAATGCTCCTATCTTAGCAGTAGCTAATCCAGTAGTAGACTTCATGGTATGCACTGATGCATCCTTAGAGGGATTGGGTACAGTACTTATGTAGGATGGTCGAGCGATCGCGTATGTGTATTGAGGTGGTGTTATGCTGCTTGAATTTCCCTAGATTAGTGGGAAGATTTATAAAGTAATTTGTTGCATGGTTTTACTTTATTGCAATTATTATTATTGAGTACTTTAATGATATCTTAATGGAATTAATTAATGATAATTATATTGTAGTTCTTAGACTTAGATTTCGATACTTATCAAAATCACCTCACCTCATCTAGGAAGCTTAGGGTTAATTCCAAATTTGGAATCTACCCCTTTTAGTGATGCTCCTCATGTTACTCAACCCCCTTAGTAGGCTTACATCTCGTAGGGGTTGTGAAAGGTGTTCGCATTACCCTGACTTTTGATTGACGTTTTCACCTTTGCGCGTATGCCACCGAGCCTGCATGTTACATGCAAGGGGGTTTTAGGGTTGAGTGGAAAATTTGTTGATATTTCATGTCATGACCACTTGATAAATATGGACATGACATGTGTGTTGTGTGTCATGACCACATGTGAAATGTGGACATGACACACTCAACTTGGGAGATATAAGAGAATTTTTAATAAAACAAACATTTTTAAAATCCCAAAAAAGAGGTGTGAGGATTGAAGGGAAATACAAAAACTTTTGGAGAGCTCATTTGGTTATGCATGGATAATATTTTTGAAGGGTTATGCTACTGGTTTTTATCTAGGAACTTCTTGAGGATGAAAACTATCATGGAGATTATTGGTGTAGGAGCACCTAAGGGAACATTTTGGAACAAGGAGACACCAGTGACTAAGAGAGGAGCCCATGGAGTCCATCAAGTCAAATGGAACATCCTAAAACCAATTATGGCATATTATAATGGGCAACATGATGTAATGATCAAATGTCCTGAGGGTCCTGGTAAGGACCCTAGGACCAAAAATGATGTAAGCTGGGCCAATAGTGCCCCTAGAGTCAAATATGGGTGTCTAGGATTAGGAATAAGATATAATGATCCTGAGAAGATCAAATATAATGTTTTGGTAGGGAAAAAATCCATTAAACCAAAGTTTTAAATTTCAAATTTTTGAATCAAGCATTTAGGCGGGAAAAGCCATTTTGATTAGTTTTGGAAGTTTAACCAACTCCAACCGATGGGAATTGGTTGTGGAAGTTGGACAAATATTATGTAAGCTTGTCTAAGGCATGAGATGGTACGGTGGAGTCATTTTAGAGGCCTAGGTTGTATGGTTTGACAGAAATAATAGAGTTTTTCATCTAATTCTTATTTTTCCTTGCATTTTTTATGTTCTTTTGATCTGTGGTGGCATGGCAAATGTCTTGAATCTTCATTGAACAAGGGTTAGGCCTTATTTCATGCTCTAAGAAAGTTTCTAGGCTAGTTTTATTTCTGTTCACTTGACTGTTACAGAGAGCAGTAGATTGACCTGTGTGTTTTGAGAGGTGGCAATGCATCTTTGGGCCTTCCCATGAATGTAATACCCTGATTCTCATGGGATAGGTCCTTGCTAACATGTATACTATGATTTTTAACCTTTACAAGGTAGGAGGAGTACAAATTGGAAGGTGATCACCGTTGGAAGTCTAGTTTGCATGTGAAAAGAGCATGAGAATGATGGCACAGTTATAACAGCCAGAGATCTTCCTTAACAAGGTGATGTTTTTATGAATGATATTGTTTAATATGGTCAAGAAGTTGGTGTTAGACCTTTAAATGAGGTCTGGAAGTGATTGGAAGTGGGAGATCTAGTAAACCCTAGGTTTTGGGTCCTAGAAATGGGGGTTTGGTGTTTAAACACTTGAATGAACAAACCACTTCCTAAAACCTTGAAAATACTATGTTTTAGATCCTTCCCTAAGACTGTTTCAAGGTTTGGAGTGAGCATGACAAGTATCTAATAGGGTTCCTTTGAAAAGTGGGCAAATTAGGCCTTGTAGGAAGGCAGTAGGGTGTTAGGGCAGTCAAGTTTAGTCCAAAACAATAGTACATGAATCTTCGGTATGTTATAGAAATTAATAAAGGGTATTCAGATTAGTCATTATTTTGGGAAGTGCTTTGGGAAAGTTTGGAGAAAAGTGTAGATTAGTCGCTGAACAGGGCTACTAGGATTAGGCCTGGTTAAGAGGAGTTGTCAAGAACCAATCAAATTGGTTTGTGAAACCTTTTGAATCTTGTTGATTGTGGTTTATTGAGACCCTAGAAGGTGGAAGATTGTATCTTAGAAGTTGGAAACAAGTTTGAGCCCTTTTGGTGGAGTTTAGTGCAAGAGGAAGACTAGTGAAGTCTTATTGGTTGAAGCCCACAAGCTATTTAAATCTTTTGATCTTGCTAGATTATCTCTAGAGACCTGACACCTCTGCATCATAATGGTACCAGAGAAGCAAGTAGGTCCTTGAGGGAGTAGTAGGATCTTGTGAAAGAGTTAAGTGTAGGTGAGAGTTGCAAAGATGCCCCCTAAGAATCAGATGGCTAGGGAGAATAATGAATTGAGGGAAGCCTTAGAGGCAAGAGAAAAAGAGTTGAGGGAGAGAAAAGAACAAGATGCTGCAAGAGAAATAGAGTTAAGACAAGTGAGAAGAGAGAATGCATCAATCTTGGCAAGGTTGGCAGCATTGGAGAAGAATCCTAGAAGGGATGAACAAGATGATCAAGAGGGAGATGATGAGGCAGATGAGAACCCTCCTGAGGATGAATTGGAACCTGAAGAAAGAAGATTCTTGAGATTGCTTAAGGTAGTTCAAGGTAGTGGAACAAAGGAAAATGTAGAGTTACCTATCTATCAGGGGAAGATGGATAGTGAAGAGATATTAGGGTGGATAGATGCCCTTGAATTTTTTTTTGAGTATGAGGAAATAAGTGATGACAAGAAGGTTAAATTTGCAAAGACAAAGTTGAGAGGGACAACACTTACATGGTCGAGTAGTGTACAAATAGAAAAAAAGGCTAGAGGTGGAAAAAGAATCACTTCTTGGGGTAGGATGAAGGATATGATGAAGGATCAATTTCTTCCATCTGATTATTCTATTCAAACAAAGAGGATGAGGTAGAACTTGAAGCAAAAGGACATGGATGTTATGTCCTATACTGAGCAATTTCATAAGCTTAGTATTAGAGGAGGATTGAGAGATGAAGAAGAGAAAGTGGCAAGATACCTTAATGGGCTTAGGTACAATTTGCAAGATGAAATTGGTTGACCATACCAAAATCACTTGGAGAATGTTTTCAATTAGCCATAAGGGCTGAAGAGAAGGTGAAGAGGAAGCAAGAAAGACAAGGAGGTAGTGGTAGAGGATATAGAGGTAGGGGCAGACCTACTAATGAAGGACAGAGCAGCAATGACAAAGGCAAGGAGTTTTCTACAGATCAGAGAGGTGGATATAGAGGTGGAGGTAGGTTTGGATTAGGTAGAGAAGTATTCACAGGCAAATGTTATCATTGCAATGAAGTGGGACACACATCTTTCAAATGTCCTAAGAGGGATGATGTTGATAAGAGCAAGGAGAGAAGAGTTCATTTGGCACAAGAAGAGGAAAAGAAAGAAGACCAAGAACTAGCAGCAGCCTATCCAGAAAGAGATGGAGAATTGCTCATGGTGAAAAAAGGCAAAGTGCAGCAAGTACTACAGGTATCCATTTTTAAAACTAATGGTTTAAGCCATGGAAAAATGTGCAAGTTGATTATAGATTCAGGTTCAGATGATAATTTAGTTTCCTAGGATATGGTACACAAATTAGGATTGAAGACATTTGATCATCCTAGTCCTTACAATGCCACTTGGGTGAGTCAAGAGCAATAAGTAAGGGTTAATCAGAGGGCATATGTTGATTTTTCAATTGGTCCATATCATGATTCTGTTTTATGTGATGTTATTTCAATGACATGTAGGCATATAATTTTGGGTAGACCATGGCAACATTTGAGAAGGACAGTTCATGATGGTTATATGAAGAGTTATTTGGTGCACAAAGATGGTAAAAAGTTTAAACTAATGCCCTTACCCTATGAAGACAAGAAGGAACATGCTATTGTCTATTTTGGAGACAAACTACAGTGGAATGTGCAGGTTAAGGATGATTGGAAACAATAGAAACAGTTGCAGCAGAAGAAGGTTTATGACAGCCCTAAAGAATAGCAAGTTTGGGACTTAAGTTATGTCAAGATCGGGGACATTGATTACCCTATAAGGAGGCAGGAAAAGGAAGGAAAACAATAGATATTACAGAGAGGAACAAGTCAGAACCCTGTCACAAATCAGAGGGACTCTTCAAGAAGACTGCAGGAGGTTTGGAGCATATCACATGCCTCTTGGGACAAGAGTTTTCATCATGCTGGGGAGTATGGTGCAGGAGCACCTAAGGGAACATTTGGGAACAAGGAGACACTAGTGACTAAGAGAGGAGCCCATGGAGTCCATCAAGTCAAATGGAACATCCTAAAACCAATTATGGCATATTATAATGGGCAACATGATGTAATGATCAAATGTCCTAAGGGTCCTAGTAAGGACCCTAAGACCAAAAATGATGTAAGTTGGGCCAATAGTGCCCCTAGAGTCAAATATGGGTGTCTAGGATTAGGAATAAGATATAATGATCCTGAGAAGATCAAACATAATGTTTTGGTAGGGCAAAAATCCATTAAACCAAAGTTTTAAATTTTAAATTTTTGAATCAAGCATTGAGGTGGGAAAAGCCATTTTGATTAGTTTTGGAAGTTTAACCAACTCAAACCGATGGGAATTGGTTGTGGAAGTTGGAAAAAGATTATGTAAGCTTGTCTAAGGCATGAGATGGTACGGTGGAGTCATTTTAGAGGCCTAGGTTGTATGGTTTGACAAAAATAATAGAGTTTTTCATCTAATTCCTATTTTTCCTTGCATTTTTTATGTTCTTTTGATCTGTGGTGGCATGGCAAATGTCTTGAATCTTCATTGAACAAGGGTTAGGCCTTATTTCATGCTTTGAGAAAGTTTCTAGGCTAGTTTTATTTCTATTCACTTGATTGTTACAGAGAGCAGCAGACTGTCCTGTGTGTTTTGAGAGGTGGCAATGCATCTTTGGGCCTTCCCATGAATGTAAGACCCTAATTCTCATGGGATAGGTCCTTGCTAACATGTATACTATGATTTTTAACATTTTCAAGGTAGGAGGAGTACAAATTGGAAGATGATCACCGTTGGAAGTCTAGTTTACATGTGAAAAGAGCATGAGAATGATGGCACAGTTGTAACAGCCAGAGATATGCCTTAACAAGGTGATGTTTTTATGAATGATATTGTTTAATATGGTCAACGAGTTGGTGTTAGACCTTTGAATGATGTCTGGAAGTGATTGGAAGTGGGAGATCTAGTAAACCCTAGGTTTTAGGTCCTAGAAATAGGGGTTTGGTGTTTAAACACTTGAATGAACAAACCACTACCTAAAACCTTGAAAATCCTCTATTTTAGATCCTTTCCTAAGACTATTTCAAGGTTTGGAGTGAGCATGACAAGTATCTAATAGGGTTCCTTTGAAAAGTGGGCAAATTAGGCCTTGTAGGAACGCAGTAGGGTGTTAGGGCAGTCAAGTGTAGTCCAAAACAATAGTACATGAATCTTGCGTATGTTATAGAAATTGATAAAGGGTATTCAGATCAGTCATTATTTTGGGAAGTACTTTGGGAAAGTTTGGAGAAAAGTGCAGATTAGTCGCTGAACAGGGCTACTAGGATTAGGCCTGGTTAAGAGGAGTTGTCAAGAACCAATCAAATTGGTTTTTGAAACCTTTTGAATCTTGTTGATTGTGGTTTATTGAGACCCTAGAAGGTGGAAGATTGTATCTTAGAATTTGGAAACAAGTTTGAGCCCTTTTGGTGGAGTTTAGTGCAAGAGGAAGACTAGTGAAGTCTTATTGGTTGAAGCCCACAAGCTATTTAAATCTTTTGATCTTGCTAGATTATCTCTAGAGACCTAACACCTATGCATCAATTATCTTCCTTGGTGGTGAAAGATCCTCCTGGATTCATTGCTGATAGACTCACATAGGGTTTATGTTGGCATTCATTGATTTTGGCATTGTAGATTTGACAAGAAGGGTTTTATTATAAATCTTTGAGATTTTATGAATACAGATTTAAGGTATATATTGCAGATTTGTTAGTGATTTCCAAATTGCCAACTTTGGATGAATCTTTAGTTTATTTGATAGCCATTGAAGGTCATACTATCCCTTGGAGAGGGTGTGAGGTTTCTTGATCAGGCCGCTTAGCATTTTTGGAGGTTATGGACTTCTTTAGAAGTACCTAGGGTTTACAAATAGAGTGCCATCATTGGACAAAGGGAGAAGAATAGTTTTGGTGGTATTTGGACTTCATTTGCAAACTCTAGTTTGTTGTTTCAGACTGTAAATCAGACATGTAGCTTTCGTAGCCATCTGGGTATGTTGAAAAATTGTCATAATATTGATTTATCAATCTAGGTATTTGGTTTATTGTCTTTACTTCATATATTTATGTTGTATGAACATTTCTGGGCATAGAACAACCTATAAACTTGCTATCACAAATTGTATCAAACTTGATAAAATGTATCATAGCTTCTGGGGAGTGAAATGAATGGTTATTTAATGGATTGATCACATGGGTATTAGTGCAAATGATTTCTATTGGTTATAATCACATGTATGATACTAAAAATATTATAACAACAGTTAATGTTTCATGAGTTTGTTTTGATGAATCATAACATTCAGTGTTAGTTGAAGCAATACATATCGAAAAAAAATTAGGGTAGAGCATTATAGTGGTATTAGATCTCATAGTATGTTGCATCTTGTTGGGTATATGTGATGCGACCTAGAACTCATAAATTCCTTGAGAAGAAACAAATTTAATCCATCTCTTGAGGATCAACGAGAGATAGAATAGATTGAAGAGGAAGTTGCAACTATGATGGGAGAACGATGTGAGAGATTGGGTAGAGATCCTTTTGATGGGGGTGAAAGAAGGATAGAAGTACCTAGTGTGGGTGAAATGATAAGTGATTTTGCTAGAGGACAGAGAGATTTACATTAGGATATAGCCCAAATTTGTGCACTTTTGACTCAGCATATCATGGGAAATAATAATAATATCAACAAAAATAATGGGGGAAACAATGGGAATGGTAGAAATAATGGAAATAATGGTGGAAATGGGGATGGATCAGTTAATAACAGGGCTACACATCAGCATACTTTGGCTGGAACAACCAACACTAGGCCTCTTATGCCTAACTTTCCACCAATTATTAATCCCCCAACTAAAAATGAACCAACACAACATGAGTTGTGGGATCAAATAGTGAGAATTTAGGTGATGAATTCCAAGCTGAGGTGTCTTTCCATGATTAATACATGGACCTTAGACTTAAGCATATACCTCATAGAGGTGGGAGACTTTAGAATTAGGAGTTGCAGTGGAAGGTTTGTAAGTTGTCTATTCCATATTTTGATGGGTCTGGGAAGACTACAACTAGAGCTTGGGTACAGAGATTAGATACTTATTTTTAGCTCAATCCTATGTTGGAGGATGAAGCCATTAAGTATGTAGCTCTTCATTTGGATGGTAGTTCCCATGAGTGGTGGCACCATGGGATGGTCACACTGGTCCATGATCACTTTGACTCTTATGCAGGGTTTACAGAGAGGTTGATTGATCAATTTGATAAGAAGATCATAAATTGCATTTCAAGGAGCTAGCACAACTTAAGCAGCGGGATTCTATTGACTCATACATTTCTGATTTTTAGAAGCTATTAGTAATGGTGAATGATTTTTCAGCTCAAGGAGATTGATAGTATTATTTATTGATGGCTTTGTTGTGATGCTCACAACACGCCCCATTTTACTCCTTAGCAAAATGAGGACCCATGCTGTGGCTGTGGCTTTTTTTTTGTGTGTGGGTCTGTTTGGTGGTAAAAGGGAAAAGGAAGTGAAAGTTACCAACCTTGTTGAAAATAAAGAAAAAATAACATTAAGTACCAAAGCTGAATATGGGTGAATTCCTTATCAAAAAGAGTGAGGGTTACTTTTTGAACCATTTTAAAATTCACAATATTTTTCAAGATATGTATGCTTTTGGTAAAATGCATTGTGAAAGGGTTTGTATGTTGCATATACAAAGTCATTTGTATACAAGGTCACTCGTATACAAAGTCATTTGTATATTAGGTCGTGGTATGAGTCGCATGAGGGAGTTGTTGGGTTATCAAGTTTGTTACATCCGTGTACTTGTATGCATTTTGCTAACACTTTATTTTTTACATACAAGTCGGGTTCGACAGAGTCAAAGTTTAAATGAGTAATCGGTTAAGTCCGGTGGTTGCATTTCAAGTTTGTATATTTGGCAAAAGGAAAACATACAAAGTCAATATACAAAGCCATATGCATGTCACGGAACTAAAGGGATTATGAAAGGAGGTTTTATTGTTGTATGTTTCGTGCCTTGTATGTATGTTTCAGGTTATACATTGCGATATATATACAATGTGGAACTCAAGAAAGATTAAAATTTGGTTAAAGCGATGCATCACGACTTAAAGCATATCGGAAGATGCATTACACTTTATACATGTTGCGGAGCCAAAAAGTGAGTAAACTGTGGTTTATAAAAGTTGAAGTCTGAAAGGACATACAAAGGATTTTGTATGTATATTGGGCTTTGTATCTAAAAATTGGATACAAGTATTGTTGTATCGCTGAGATACAAGGGGAAAGTAGGGTGGGTCCCACTGCTTGCATAACAGATTTGCATAATAACAATGTATGTCTTCGATATACAAGTTGATATGCAAAGCGAAAGATACAAGTAAGAGATACAAGACGGATGCGAAAAGAAAGTTAAATACTTTCTTTTTATGTTTGGGGTACTTGTATGTTTATAATATACATAGTCTGAGATACAAAGAAATTAAGAGCATTGAAAGAGATAAGGGGGTAATGAAAGTAGGTTTGCATAGGGTTGTTTGTATATGCACTCATACAAGAAAATATACAAGAGCGATATGCAAAGTGAAAGGTACAAGTACAGACGCAAGGGAAAGAACGTTAGTCACGGTTGTTTGCATATATGTTTGTATGTTAAAACATACAAAGGGAACATACAAAAGGAACACACAAAGCAAATGGGATGTATGTCGAAATTAAACTAACGGTAAAAAGGGTTTAAAAAAGCAAATACTGAGGTAGAAGGCTAAACTTTTGGTGCATTAATTGCTGTAATTAATGCCCATCTAACATTCAAAAGAGGTATAAATTGATGAAAGCGACGTGAATTTTAAATCCATTTTTTATGTCTGTTGGTAGGTATGTAGGTATATAAAGGTGGAGCTTTAATGGTGATGACATCACAAAGGGTGGAATGGATCACAAAAGAAGCGAAAGGAGTAAAGGATTTCAATGAGAAGAAATATACAGGTGGAAAGAAGCATAATTAAAAGGGAAAAGCAATAGAAGATATTTTGATGGTTGTTAGGGTTCCAAAGGGCATCTTTACGCTTAGTATAGGGTATGCTTCTCAGAGATTTTTGGCAAGATTTATTTTCCACCGTTGATGTTGCACTTGAGATATAGACCGTTGATTGACTAGGGTTTTGGAACCGTATTGGGAATAATCAAATCTATATATTGAGCCCCTTTACTTTGTAATGAATTACACAGGGATTTGTAGAATAGAGCTGGAAGTTGTAATTTGTCTTAGCATTTTGAATAGAAGAACATTTTAATTTAGAATAGAAGGAGGTCGCCTGTGTCTGCAATAAGTAATGCATGGAACATCTAGCTTCCTTATTGTATCTGTAAGACATTTTGTAAGTTTTCTATAAGTTGATTAATGAAGCAAGGAGTCATTCATACATTGTAAATCATATATGACTATTTATTTTGAATACAAATATCTCTGGAATTCTGCGTCTACTTTAAGAGTGTTTTCTAGCTCTTGTTTGTATTTGAAATATTATTTCTCCAAAAGCTTGCAATCTTGAATGTATGTTCGTGAAAATACTCAGGGCTTACATTTAAGGGTTTAGTCTGTGGATTTAATCAAGTTTGCTGTACTGCTTACAACGTGAATAACAGAGCATTTAGATCCTGTAGCAGAATGAAGTTTAATTTAGATTTCTCTAACTTTTCCCAAACATTTGAAATACTTAGCTTAAACACAAAGATTTAAAGGAGATTATCTGATATTTGAAGGAAACATGAACAACTGAGTTGATATTTGGAAATTTTCATAATATTTGAAAAGAAAAGCTTGTGTTAATATAAATCATATAAAGCTTTGTGATACAATAACAAATTTATGCAAAGGAATGAAGAAAATGTTGATATTTGTGATATATTGCATAATTTGAGTCCAGTGAGTCATAAAACACCTTAAATCAAGTAAGGCCCCTTGCATATTACAGCTTCACATTAACCTACTAAATTATCCACAAGGTCAAGACCTAACCATACAGAAACTTGGGATTAAGTAATCTTCATTGATTTCTTCATATCTTTCAAGACAGTTAGGTTCATTTTTGTGAATTTTAACTTTCGTTATGAATGTGTAAAAACAATCATCAACAATTTTTGGTGCTAGAAGGAGGGCCTGATAGAATTTAAGGTAGATTTTGTGTAGGCTAGCCAGGAAGATCATTTTAGTTCTTGGAAATTTGAGTCTTATGTTTGTAAATATCTTCTGTTTGAAAGAATTTGAATTTTTTTTTGAAAGGTACTGCTCAAACTTCAAGGACTATTCTAATTTTCTGAGTTTTAACATTTTATTCTGAGATATGTTAGATCTCATAAAATTTCAAAATCTAAAAAGTTGAAAACAAAGTGTTGTTTTCAATGGATTCATATGAAGACAAGTTCCAGGTTAATATTCCTGTCTTTCAAAAAACTTTAAACAAGAGGATTTATCCTGAAAATTTATCTGGTTTATTTGGAAGGTGTAGGATACATAAGTCCATAGAACATGGTGAAATTAATTGTCTGACTTTTCTTACAAGGTTAGATTTGGCTTTAAAAGGACTGATCTCTTTCTTAGATGTGTATAGGGCTGAAGGTTGGCAGGAAAATGAGGGGATTATGGAGCAGCAGGAGGATGCAATATCAATAGTCATTAATTGTTCAGATAATGCAAAGATTGAACCAATGCTAGAAATAAAGGATAGTAAAATCTCTTTTTTGGAATCATGTGATGGTAACAAAAATAATCTATTTTTTTGTCAAGGTTCAAATGTGAATAGAGATAACGACAGGTATAAATATCTTGAAAAATACAGAGAAGAAATCACACCTCATTTTCATTTTCTAGATGATAAACAAAGAGGATTTAATGAAAAGAAAAAGAAAAGTGAAATTAATCTTGATACATTTGATAAATATATTGAATTACTAAGGAATACTTGTCAAGAAGAAATCTCTGGATCTGATTTGAAGAGTTTTAACGAAAATGATTGGGCAAAGAAATGTAAACAAGTACTGACAGAATTAAAGTGCACTAAAATTAAAGAAGTTTCTGTATCAACAAATAAAGGAATCATAGGAAAAGAAGTAAATCTTGATTTATTATTTGATGGCTTTAAATTGAATGACCAAATCTAGAATTGTTGCAGGATAATGGAACCAGATATTTTGTTGAATGATAGGACTAAATTATTTGAGGAACAATTCTTGAAAATGGAAGATACAGAGGATTATGTTGTTGCTGTGCATAATCAAGCATCACTCCAACATTATTTTGAAAGTGAAACAGGGAAGTATTTTCATGAATCAAATGTTGTTTCACATTCATAGCCAAATAATCTAGAAATGATAAATTTAGATATGTCAGATTATGATGGTACTCATTCATGTGCTAATGTACAGAAAATTAAAGAGGACATTGAGGTGTTGTTGGAGTTTAAAAATTAGATAAGCTTGCAAGATGAAGAGTTGAAGTTAAATATAGATACAAAAGTAATGCATTAGGAGTCACATGTCACCAAGGTGGAAGTAGGACAGAACATTGAGTGGAGTGATGAAAATCCAAAGTTAAATAAAGGACTGGCTGGCAGTGAACAAGCAGGTCCAGTAGAGCCAGAAATACATCAGGTTGTTTCTTTCCTTTCCTCAGTAAATGATGTAAAAATTTGTTTTGATTATGGAAATTCAAAGGATAAGACATGCATATGGATTAATCATGAACTCGATGGGCTGCCTCAATTGCTGATAATTAGAGATTATTCTATTAAATACAATGAGGGTAGAATAAATGAGTTTTTTTCAAAATTCAAAGATAAATTTGCTAAGTTGAGAACTATAACTAATGCCCTGATGTTCCTGCATATTTTGAAAAGGCATTTAAATATGAGTGTTTTTGGTTCTAGTTGTGTGCTTTGTTTACGCAGTGGTGTCTTGTATAGTTTGGAAGGGGTGGTTGTTTTATTTCTTTTCTTTGTTTTCTTGTCTTGCTTTGTGTTGTGTCCTTTCGTAGTTAGTTGTTTGTACAGTTTGTTTGTTTTGTTTGCTTTGTTGTTTTCTTGTGTGTTGGGGTCTTTATTTTGATTTAGGGTATGTAGGAGCAAACTGACAACCATTGAAAACAATAGAAAATTTAGAACATTTAGGTTAATTATTTGAAATTTATGCATAACTTGTTGTGACTGTCATGAATGTAGAAAGTTGTTTGACTTGTGAAATTTTGTATTCAATAACTGTGGGTTGAGTATTCAAGGGAAGTTTCTCACAATGACACACCTAAAATCCTTAGGTTTGTTGAACCTACTAGTGTAGATATTAGGTGAAAAATTAGAGGTCACCCTTGCTACCATTACAATTCTCAACTTAATTTTAGCAAGTGATCATGCCTTGCATCATGAAGTTACAACTGTAATATCTTATGAAATCTCTATCAAATACAAAAATATAAAATAAATAAATAAATAAAATGGATTTTATTGAAAATCTAGATTAAGCCATCTATGTAACTCTACTGGGGCTATAGATGCTTGCTGGTAGTGGGGCTGTACTTAGGAGAATTATAACAATAACCTTGTCAAGGCTATGGATGCCTACTGGCAGTAAGGCTCTATCCAATTGGCTATGAGGGAATGACATCAACTATGTAGGCTAATATCAGTCATTGGTTTGTTTAACTAATTTTCAAGATGAGGATTATTAATCACGTGCACCCACTTAAACTGAAAGGAAGATTCATGCACCTTATTGAATACATTAGGTCTCAAGTTAGATAATGATTTGCAGAAAAGATAGTTTGACGTTTTGAATTTATTCCATTTAATTTTCTTTAATGGTTTTAATTTGATTATTTTGTTTGGTTGCTAATTGTTGTGATGCTTACAGCACGCCCCATTTTACTCCTTAGCAAAATGAGGACCCCTGCTGTGGCTGTGGCTTTTTGCTTTTGTGTGTGGGTCTATTTGGTGGTAAAAGGAAAAAGGAAGTGAAAGTTACAAACCTTGTTGAAAATAAAGAAAAAATAACATTAAGTACTAGAGCTAAATATGGGTGAATTCCTTGTCAAAAATGAGTGAGGGTTGCTTTTTGAACCATTTTAAAATTCACAATATTTTGCAAGATATGTATGTTTTTGGTAAAATGCATTGTGAAAGGGTTTGTATATTGCATATACAAAGTTATTTGTATACAAGGTCGCTCGTATACAAAGTCATTTGTATATCGGGTCGCATGAGGGAGTTGTCAGGTTTGTTTTTGATAATATAAGGCAGCTAAACAAGGGGCCGAACCCTTACAAAAAATAGAGAGGCCTGAAGGCAGCAAGCATCAACAGTGCCTTAGTCTAGAAACAGCATATACAGCCATAACAAAATACCAGCAAAACTAGCCGCTAAGATGAAAGTCAAAAAACTGAGAAATAGAGTATCAGCAGTATAACAACAAAGATGAAGGAGACAACAACTCTCCTTTCTAGACCATAGATTTAATAATATCATCCAATTTTTTAGCCAGATCATCACTGTCAGTATTAACAGTAACCCCTAGATTCTTCAGCACAGAGAGGTTGAGGAGTATAGAGGTCCTAAGCACAATGGAGAGATTCTGCTCTAGCTTCACAATGTGATCGCGCAGCCCAGCAAGATCAGCCCCCAGACCATCATCAATCTCTAAAGCATCCTCAGCCTCTTCCACAAACATGGCATCCGCTGTGTCAGCATTTCCAGCAGAGTCAGCAGCATCCTCCGTGGTAGCCCCTGTATCATGCGTCTCCTGCTTGTCTTCATCATCACCAGAAATGTCCTGAATATCCACATCCCTGTCGTCCTCTCCCCGGGTGGATTCATCCAAGCTGCTCTCAGAATAGTCAATGAGCTTCGCTGAAGGAGTCAGTTTGCCTGCAATACGCCTCGACCACCGAACACCAGAGGAAAGCCCCTCCCTACAAATCTTCACCGAAGAATCCTTTCTCTGTCCCACCGGGGTCCTACTAAGGGTTTTGGGGGTCCCAACCACTGCCTTCCTAGTACTCAAATCACCAGCAACCTTCCGCTTTTTACCCTTCTTAGAGGTAGTAGGGCCTGGGGTATCCACAGGATTTTTCGCAGGAGTGCAAGAGGAGACTTCAACAGTTTTGATAGGAACAGGGGAGGGCCCAGGTTCAACAACATCAGGAATATTCTTAGGGTTTGAGGAGGGCTCCCCGTCCCCACTATTAGCAGGAATGGTTTGGGAGGGTTCGAGGGCAAGATGATGATTATACAAACAGAGAATGAGGCCCTGGTGAAGAGGGATAGGCTTCATAGCAGTGTTTTTAGCCAATTTCACCCGAACCCTAAGGACAGAGTGCTCCAGGGAGGAAAGCAAATAAAATGGAAAACTAATTTTAGCATTGTGACGGAAATGATTTAACAGGGGGAGATGGTAGTTATAAAACCTGGTAAAGTGCCCTTCGAGGGTGAAGTACTTCATGAGGATAAAACACATAGAGTCCCACGGCTCCGGCAATTTGGCTCTGTTAAAACCACCCTGGTAAGGGACTAATTCTTCGCCAACCCCAAGGAAGAGCTGCTGACTGGAGAGGTCTACGATTTTAGTTTTTCGTTGCAGCTTCAAGCCCTGAGTAGACATACCAGTGGCCAACGCGATCACGTGTTCAGAAACTTCAAATCTGATTCCACCCACCGAAACCCATCTGTTCTGCCAAGACCGCTCAAATTGTTCAGAAAGAGCTTCATTAAATCCATTAAGCCTCTCCAAATAGGGGCTAATCCCGCCCTCTTTGCAGTAATGCCAAGCTACCAAATTGTCTTTGAATTCACAGCACGAGACGGGCTCAGTTCGAATTCTATCTCCTCCCATAGCAAAATTACATCGCATGCCACAGAAACCCTCAGTCTCCTTAGTTGGCTTAACAGGAGAATTACTAACATTAACAAGGCTAATAATAACATCGCACACAAACTCATAATAATGGGAAGCCTTACAAACCCCAATCTCATGCTTAACAATAATTACCCAGCACAGGCCATGATGATCCGGCCATCCGCTCACCTTATGAGAAAAATGAGCAGATTTGACAGTAGAGAAAGTACGAGAGGACTCGTACTTCAAAAGACATGTCAGCCCCCTCCCAAGGAGCCAACAGTATGAGCTGGCTTTCGAACACATGTGACTCATCCAGACCCGGCCACATCTTTAAGAATGAGATTCCTAAGATTTAAAGGAAGATGATCAAATTAGCGCCAAACCCTCCAATTTGAAAATTGCTACCCAAGTTCAGCACAGGCATCTGCAACTCCGTTACCCTCACAGTAAATATGAGAGATCTACAAATTAGTAATCCTCTGCAAGAGAAACTAAATATTCCTAATAACATCCTTCAATTGAATGCCAACATTCGACACTTTAGTAATGGCATCAATAACCATCTTAGAATCTCCCTGAATCTCCAAATTCCTAATACCAAGTGATATGGCCAATTTAAGCCCCCAAAGAAGAGCCATAGCTTCTGCATAGTTATTGTTGTGACAGCCCAGACCTCCTGCATAAACAACAAACATCCTCCCTTCATCATCTCTGATGATCCTGCCCCCGCTAGCAGTACCATCAAGCTTAGAAGCCCCATCAAAATTGAGCCTCATCCAGTTAGAAATCGGAGGCTTCCATCTAGTGTTGAGTCTCTGTAATAATTTAGTATTGTTATAAGCAGGAATATGATTGAGAATCCTCCAGTTTACTACAATTTGTTCTTCCTCCTGGGTTAGATGTTTCACTGCAGTGCGGATATGGGCCGTAGTGACACTCTCCAAGAGAGTCTTCATGAAAGTATGAGAGACCTGAGAGGCATCTCTAGCAGTATCCCTAAAAATCCGATGGTTGCGCTCTTTCCACAAAGTCCAGCTCAGGCACGACAAAGTTTGGTTCCATAACTCAACAAGCCAGGGATGGGAGAAGGGAGGATACCAATTGTTAATAAGTTCCTGAATATTGGAATTGCAATCCCACTGAATACCAAAATTACTGAGGATGAGGCTCCAAATATCCCTAGCAAATTCACAGTGGAAGAATAAATGAGAAACCGTTTCCTCCTTTTCATAGCATAGACAACATTTGTTGGCCAGAGTGAAACCTCTCTTCTACAAATTATCTTGGGTCAGAATTTTGTTATGAACAGAGGCCCACCAAAACATGTTAATTTTTAGGATTAGTTTGTGATTCAACACTTTTCTCCATATATCCTTTTTATGAATCTCAGGAACCAATAAGTGATAGGCAGACTTAACAGAGAATCAGCCATTCTTATCTGGCCACCAAAATTGCTCATCTTCACAAGGGAAGAGAGGAATTCTAACTTCCTGAATCAACTTTTGAACCATCTTAGCTTTAGGGGCGAGATCAGGGCGATGGGGACAGCAATCCAACAAAGTTTTC